>JAVALU010002426.1:0-600000 GCA_030770095.1 Gila robusta
ATTATTAACTTTAGATTTTGTTCGGCTGCTGTATCTGAGTTATACCTGCCATATGATCAAAGAAAAAAAATTGATCTAATGGTTTTGGTTATATTATGACATTTAGGCCTATCATTTGAGCTAAGTGTTTGTGATTAATGCTGTTGGTTACAGCATAACTGAGATTTTGCATAAATATTCAGAATTTGAGATATAATATAAAGGAGTTATTAAAAGTTGTAAAAAAAAAAAATCTTTCTTTTAGGCACACACAGATATCAAGATTCAGTCTATGCATCTCAACAATGGTGACGAGCAGAATATTCAATTAGGAAAAGTAAATTACATAGACAATTCAGATCATAATTTACAATTAAAATGCATGATGGGAGCCATTAATGAGTTGTGATTGGTGGCAACAAGGATTATTATTGTCACCATGGTTGAGATTCACAGGCTGATTATTGATGTCTGTGTTTCTAAATAAATGCATTTGAAAGTGTTTTGATCAGGACAATTATTAATAAATGTTTTGGATTATAAGAAAAATAAAATTTTTCATATGCTGTAGAATCAATAAACTGTTGCTATCAAGTTAAACCAGATCATCTGAATGAGTTTCATTTTTCAGATCACAGCATGATTGTGTCAAAACATAACCAACACTATCAGATCACATTTGTCTTTGTTCGTTTGACTGTAATAAATCAATAACAGCCAACAAACAAAATATAAACCAAAAGTATAAGGATCAAGAGCCCAACTAAAGCAAACACTTATCGCCATAACGGTGGCTTACAATTTTAGTTTTTCTCCTTCAGTGATTCTGCTTGTTAACATCAGGTGTCTTCAATAATGCTCAATGATCACTAAATTAATCACTTAATTATCTCATTAACTTTAACACTCTTGAGTGTTAATTTAACACTCATATCTGCATCATATCGTCCATCTGAAAGCAGGTGATGGTGATTTACTACTAATCAAGGAACCGGCTTTACTGATTAGATGCGCATAACAACATCGTGCGATTAATCGTGCAGCCCTAATTAACACTGCTCAGTGTTTATATGAGTCCACACTCTCAGAGTGTTATAGTAACACTTAAGCAGTGTTAAAGTTAATGAGATAATTAAGTGCTTAATTGAGTGATGATTGAGCATTATTGAAGACACTTGATGTTTACAAGCAGAATCACTGAAGGAAAAAATTGGTAATTGGTATGTTACCGTTATGATGATCAGTGTTTGCTTTAGTTGGGCTCTTGACCCTTAAGTCATTAAGTTTAGATTTTGTTTGACTGCTGTACATGAGTTATAACAGTCAGATAGAGAAAAGGTTGTATGATGGTGGTGGTTGTGTTTTAACATAATCATTATTTCACAATCATTTGACCTGAATCACTGAACTCATATGGCGCTTTTCCACTGCATGGTACGGTAAGGTTCGGTTTGGTACGGCATGCTTTGGCGCGGAACGGTTCGGCTCGCTTCGCTTTTCCACTGCGTGGTACGACTCGGCGCGGCACGGCTCGGCTCGGTTCGCTTTAGCTCGGTTGCTTTTCCACTGCAGTTAGTACCGCTTCAAAGTGGGTGGGATTATGACTGATGATCGTTATAGTTTATCCGCTCCTCGACAACCAACAAGAGGAACGTCTGCGCTTCTCGTCCACTGACCACGATTCAGCCATTTCTTTTTTGGAAGTTTTTTTTCTTCAAGCAAGTCAAGCAAGTAGTTTTAAAACATTGGAGTCTGTTACTGGCTATTTAAATCTAGCGGGTTTGATGTCTCGCAAATACAATGACGCTAGTGACAATTCTGTCTGTCTGACCAATCAGTGATCTACAGTGCTTCCACGTCACATTTTAGTATCGGTACGGTACGCTTGGAACCTCAACAGAGGTTGGTACCATTTAAAGCGAGCCGAAGCGAGCCGTACCGTACCGTACCATGCAGTGGAAAAGCGCCACAAGTGAGCCGAACCGAACCGAACCGTACCGTATCATGCAGTGGAAAAGCGCCAAAGCGTGCCGTACCGAACCGTACCGTACCATGCAGTGGAAAAAGCGCCAATATAGAGCCCAATTTCTGAGTAAGATTTACTTAATTCATTTTATCAGCTCCGTCTTTGTACAGCATGCTATTTTTAACTTCTACAACATAATCCAAATAAGTTGTTCACATATAATTTTTTTTTTTTTTTTGACACTGACATCAAGAATCAGCCTGTGAATCTCAACAATGGTGGCAATTATAAAGCATGTTTCAGTGCATTCTGGGTGCCACCAATCAAAACTCATTCATGGCTCCCATCATGCATTGCTGCATGAATAAATAATGAGCTTATGTTCAGAGGTAATATCTGTTTGTCACCATTGCTGAGATTCATACGCTAATTCTTGATATCTGTGTGTGCCTACTAGAAATATTTTTTAAGAAGGTTTTTTTTTGTAATTGATTTGATCATTTGGATTTCATTGAAAAAGCTATAAATGGCACGCTCAACAACGACAGTGCTGCTACAATCCATAAGGTAAACTTAACTCAGAAATTATGCTCTCAATGAGTTCAGGTCAAATAATGATTATGTTAAAACACAACCAACACCATCAGAACACCTTTTTTTTTTTGTTCATCTGGCTGTTATAACTGAATTACAGCAGCCAAACAAAATCTAAAGTTAATAATGTAAGGGTCAAGAGGCCAACTAAACTAAACATCTATCACCATAATGGTGACCATTTTACATTAATTTTCTCCTTCAGTGATTCTGCTTGTTAACATCAAGTGTCTTCAATAATGCTCAATCATCACTCAATTAAGCACTTAATTATCTCATTAACGTCAACACTGCTTAAGTGTTACTATAACACTCTGAGAGTGTGGACTCATATAAACACTGAGCAGTGTTAATTTAACACTGGGGATTTTGCTGTGTAGAACCTTATAATTCCAAGGGGACGATATATATATATATATATATATAGAGAGAGAGGAGAGAGAGAGAGAGAGAGAGAGAGGAGAGGAGATGAGAGAGGAGAGAGGAGATGAGAGAGGAGAGAGATGTGTGTGTGTGTGTTTGTGTTACATTGTCTCTATAAAGTATATTTACTGTATAATGTAAAATGAAAGTGGACTAATACAGTAAGTATACAGTATTACAGTACAGAAAACAATGTCTGATTAGATATCTGTTCTGTCTACAAACGTTTGAATGATTGAAGACACTGTTGTTCTCCTAACATTCGGCTGTACCTTTTGATTCACTTCAGTCGTTGTAAGGTCATGATTGAGAACATGGTTCGCAAAAGTGTCCTTTATTTCATTAGAAACATCCACAATCTTGCCCTCTTCCGTACCCCTCCACCACACTCCCTTACTCCTCCTCTTCTTCCCAGTTGTTGACCCTGTTTGTGTCCTTGTTGTTCTTCCATTATCTAAATGTGTATCACTGAGTTGTGCTCTGTCTATATGTTTGCCAAATGAAGCTTCATGAGATGCACCTCTGAGCTATTTCAGAGAACTGGTAGATTTAATGCTTTACATTCCCCTTCATTAGTGAAATGCAAAATGTATAGCCAAGAAACTCTTGCTGTCATTAAAACATTAAAATGTAGCATGTCATGGGAACCAACAACAGCACATACATTTAGGCTATACCCATATTTCTATTTATAATGCAGCCACTTTAAATTCACATAATGTTTCACTTCTGGGTAACAGAAATATATATATATACCAAGTAAAACACAAATTTGTAAATATTTGATTTTGATTTTATATGTATATTTAGTAGTTTCATATTTATTTAGCCTCAGAAGCCTCTCGCTGCAGCCTGCGGTGGACATCCAACCCGGCCCACATCCAAGTGTGATGTCAGAAGCCACACCCATGCCCATAGATTGCCTACACCAAACACTGATCCCTAAACCTACCCATCACTATAGGTCATGTCAATCACAGTACTGATTGCCTACACCAAACACTGACACAATGCATCCACTCTATAGAGCTTTTTATTATTATTGTAGCATAGCCTATTTCCTATTCCCATGCATGCTTGTGCATAATTCATATTGTAAAATACATTCAAAGCTACTGTTGAGATTAGTTTTTTTATATATATATATATATATCCAAACCTAAATAGAATTTTCTTAATACTATTTGAGGATGTTATAGGTTGTTATGGATGTTATAGATTAAAGATATAGGCCAGGGCTTTCTAGACTATTAATGTCATTTTCTCTACTGAAAATTCTAGCCCACACTGTTTGCACAGTCCATCAAACAAGTAGCTGCATAAAAATACTTGCGCTATTTTGAAATTAGCCAAGGGCAAGGCACGTTAAGTATTGCGTTCAGACGGGCAGACATGCAGACGAGCAGACGTTCTCCACACGCATGTCACACGCACGTTAACACGTCTTTAAGCTTTGTTAGTATGGGGTTAGAATTCGGTCACAATTCTGCGCGCGCAAGATCACATTTTGAGCGCGCAAAAGGGTATTTCGCACGCGCGTGACCTGAGTTTTGCGGAGAAATGTTCGTCTCGCAGATAATAAAATATTTCGAGCGAACGAAAATCAATTTTGCATTTAAAATAAGTATTTGGATGTGCGCAGACGTTCTCTTTCGCATGTGCAAAGTTTCACTTTCTTGCTCCTTTCATACCAGCCGTAAGCGCTCTCTAAGCGCAGACGGCTCGCTTGCTCAACACAACCCAGCATTACAATATGCCATAATTCCAGCCAATCAGAGATGAGGCTGCTAAATTCTGATTGGCTGGCTTGAAAACCAATCACAAGACTCCCTGCATCACCGACTGTGGAAGAGGAAAAATACATGGTGAAAGATGTTTGTTTAATTTGTTTAATGGATTGAACACTTCAATTTAAGTTCAAGTAAACAAAAACATTCACAGCAGAGATGTTCTGTAAAAACAACTATCATATTAAAAAAAATACTGTATTTTCTTATATAGCCTACTATTTTAGGATGGATAGTGTTCACATTGGGATGCAGGCTTGTTCCTCTCACTGCAAAAAAAAAAAAAAGAAAAAAAAAGAAAAACATGTGGGTAACAATGCAAACATATATGCAAATATAACTGTAAGTGAAAATCTTGGGTGTGTGACCCACATGACTTCTACAATATAATTACTCGCATAATTAGATTTTTATTTTTTTTGCAGTGAGGGGAACAAGCCTGCATCCCAATGTGAACACTATCCATCCTAAAATAGTAGGCTATATAAGAAAATACAGTATATATTTGTTAGTATGATAGTTGTTTTTACAGAACATCTCTGCTGTGAATGTTTTTGTTTAAATAATTCCAAGGATATGAAGTAGATTGATTATTACTTTAACGTTATTACATTGCATTTCTACGTTTATTTGATGCCTTTTTTTATTCTGATGTGAGTGATGTACCGTTTTTACACACTTATTTCATTAAAAGGGGAAAAGTCTGTCCATCTTCATTTCTGAAAATATGTAACATTTGAGACCCCAGCTCGGTCACATTCATATTTCACTAATGTTAATTACATAACTTCAGAAAGAAGTTAGAACTACCACTTGAGGTGTAGCAAACACTGGGACATGCCATTATGTACAGTTATAGTACGATTTGATTTTGATTAAAAATAAACAAAAAAAAATTAGCTTAAATATAAGCTAAAAAATAAACTGTGGTCGTCGAGTGGTAGACATTTGAACTTAAATTGAAGTGTTCAAGCCATTAAACAAATTAAACATAACATTGTGTTGAGCAAGCGAGCCGTCTGCGCTTAGAGAGCGCTTACGGCTGGTATGAAAGGAGCAAGAAAGTGAAACTTTGCACATGCGAAAGAGAACGTCTGCTGACGGAAGCTCATGTTCGTGAAATGTCCGCAGAACCGTTTTACTTTCACTTATTTGTTCCTCCGGCTGCGTCGAGTCAGGTGATCAGGAAGTCTAACTTACTGAAATACAGGCAGTGCAATAAACATACTCATATGATCAATCCCAGAGAAAGTTATCATGTCTTTATAACAGAACATCACCAAACTGATTTTTATTCTTATTTTGTAATGAAGAAAAAAACAGTGTGCGCCAATTACTATGATCACGGTAATGTCTGGAACAGCGGAGAGAGAGAATAAAGTAAATAAAGATAAATAAATAAATAAATAAATAAATAAATAAATAAATAAATAAAGTAAATAAAGAACGAGCTTTCAGAAGTTAGCGGTTTTCGTTGTGCTGCCCAGGATTGAGATAGGCTAATATAAAAATATGTCATGTTTTCATATTGTTTTCTAGGCTATACTTCTACTTTGTTATCCTTATTATTTATAGGTGTCTTTGACAGTTGTGTGTTCTTTGGATAATGGTTTACTTTATTTGTCTTTAAAGGGATAGTTTACCCCAAAAGTGTAATATTCACATGGGAAAATATACAGTATATACGAATAATATTTTTTGCCACTTTTAATGCAATCATATGGAATCAGAAGACTCAGCCATTCAGATTTTGTTTTTAAGTAACTTCTTCCCATACATTCCCAGCCAGCACAGCCATGTGGGGCCCACATGGGTTTGACCTGGGCTATCTAACTGGGACCCAGCCAGTTTTGTCCCCGGTTTCCATGTAGGCCCCACATGGGTTTGCCCAGATGAAATGAACACTGCTCAGTGTGCACACTACAGGCTGTTAAATGTAACACTGATCAGTGTTGGAGTTAATGAGATAATTAAGTGATTGAATAATGATTGAGCATTATTAATGAACACCTGCTGTTAACAAGCAGAATCACTGAAGAAAAGAGAAACACAAGAACTACTTCCAGCCACAGCCTTAGATGAAATCAACTGAAGATAAAATACACAAAATCTCTCAAGATCTGATTAAACAACTCCACAAACAGCATTACCAGCTTCACTTATTACTAACCAGGTTTACTTTATTTCTGGTAGACGTCTACAGAAGTTCTTATTGAAAATTAACAGAGGTTAAGATGTTGATTATTTATTGAAAATAATAGTTTGGTTTGATGTCACCATTATGGTGATAAGTGTTTCCTTTAGTTGGGCTATTGACTTTTTAAAGGAAACGCGACATTGGTTTCTGAGGCTCCACGGTACATTTACTCACACACATCAAAGCGGAGGCGTTAAACAAGTGTATTTGTATTACAAGTATTTGGCGCGTCAATGGAGCAGTTTAATAGGCTTTTGTCATCTTCTATCTGACTCAAATAATGTGTTTCTAACAGCAAACACTCAGAATAAAGTGAGATGATCTGCTGATGATCCTGAATGTCTTGTTGAATGAGTGTTGATTAGGGCTGTAACGATATGAAACCGAAATCGCGACACTCAGATCCACGAACCTGTGTCGCGGTGTGAGAAGGCAGAATCGCGACACACCTCTTCCAACACCAGAGTTATCCTTCCCGTCCACATCCAATGCTATCTTTTGTGCAATACAAGAGAATCATAAGATACAGGCTATTATAAGATAAAGAAAATTAGTTTTTTTCCCTACTGTATCTATTTGGCTACATTTGTTGCCCAATTAAAATTATATTAGACTAGACTGTTTATTATGAAAGTTTTGTTTTGAAAAATGTATATAGGTTGACTCATTTGAAACACAAATAGTTTGTGTTTGTAGGTTTTTTTAATTGTTAATGTTTTCCCAGATTTTGCAGTAGATACACACTTACTTTAACTTTCATTATTTCATTAGTGACAATAGCGCCCTCTTGTGCCCTACATATTCAAATGATGTCATTTCTGCATGTCATTGTTTTGTTACAATTTATATGACTTTCTTCTGAAATATGATGTTTCTTGAGAGGAAAAGATTAGATGCATTTAAATTTAAGAAATTTAAGAAAATATAAATTTAGGTTATTTGTTGAAAACTTCATACTTTAAGGGGTAATTTTCACTGGTTTAAATGCATCACTACACATTTTCCACATATGTTTAAATGTTTGTTCTACTACACAATATTAATATACTGCAGTCATTTGGTTCTTTAAAACATTTCTCTTCGGTTTTCAGCACTGAAAGATGAACAGAATCAATAAAACATGTGCAGAGATTCAGACTGACGACGGGTTTGAATACAGACTTCAGTCTAATATACTGAATCAAACCAATATTCCCCACTGTGATCAGAGCTGGTATTCAGAGGTGTGCGTTTCTGTCCTCAAACTACACACACACACACACACTCACACTCACACACACCTCATTCATCTGTGTTCATATAGAGTGGTGCAGGTATGACATCACTCTGTAGGCCAAACCGCAGAAGCGAGTTGCATTTTTAGCACTTGCGTTTCTTTATTGTCCCGAAGTCAATGGGTTTTATGAATGGAGTTTTGGTTAAATGGCTGAAATAAGGTCTGTGGTGAACACAAGCTCAGGACACTTTCACCTTTTATTCCACGACAGCTTTTTACTTCTGGCGACTGCATTTAGGCTTCAAAAATTAATAAAAGTTCATCTGTGATAATTATCTTGATGGACAAAACGTGCAAGTATCATAAGCGTTTGTTGATCACAGAGCAATAGGAGACTGTCGTAACCCCGGTTCTCTGAAACCTCTCGTGTTCGAGATCCACCTACAGATGGGCGTCCGCACCTGACCTCTGCAGAAGCGTCCGATTGCACCAAGTCTGGCTAGACAGACAGAAGCGCACAGCCAATGCCAGGGAAGAGGAATGTGCCCATTCACCCTTTGTTCCTTCACTCCAATGTGTAATTGGAAAGAAAAAAAGAGGGTCGCAGTGTAACAACCAATTGTTTTGTATTTTCTCGTTTTCTTTTTCTCTCTTTTGTTTTGGAAGTGTTTGTGTCCAGGTACGATGCTGATTGGCTCCTGCAGGCTAATGACTGGCTCATCGGGATTGGTGCATTCGATTCCGGCACACCTTAAAAGTCCTGATGTCACTTCCTTTGAGGCCATGTTGTGTTGTTGTGATGGGAGAACTGTTGCTTTAGGTGGCTGTGTAAGCGTGATTAGATGAATTTTGACTGTTAACAGCGATCATTGTTTGTTCTCTAAAAGAATTACAGATTGTAAGTAGGAAACTGCTTGGTATTTTAGACCCTATTGACTGTTACTGACACTGATTTGGACTTCCCTTTAAACTGTTTGTTTGAGCTTGTAAGAATTTTGTATGTCATTGTAAAGTTTGAGGGTTTGGGAAAGTAAGGAGTTCCCTATTTATTTATTTAGGCGTTATTTTTTGTTTGATTTCAATAAACCCTCAAAAGATTCCCCGCTTCCACTCTCATTTCATGTTGCGTCCTTTACCCCTAGACGGGGCGTAACAGCAGGGAAGGGCTGAAAAGACACCGAAGTTCTGGTTAAATCCAGCCGGTAGTAACGCACAAACGACAATAACAATAAGCTGTTGATAAAATGATAATTAGTTTAATTAAAAGTGAAAACAAACAAGACAGGTCTCAAACAATGAACGAGTAAAAATTAATTTCAGATTCAAGTCTCTGTTGCACTAGCGTAGCCAGGAATCACAATGTAGGTGGGCCCAGAGAAAATCGGGTGGGCACAGCCTAAAATGCATCTGTGATCAAAATAGGCCAACACAACTACACCTGCTTGAATACACCACAGTTTAAAGGGCCCCTTTTATGGATTTTTGAAAATTACCTTTAATGTAGTGTCAGGGCTCCAGACTAACTTTTCCACTGGTTGCACTGGTGCTACCAACTTTCTCAGTTAAGAACCAGCATAGGATTTGGTCGCACCAATAATTTTTATTTTGTTTGCTACATGCCATGGGATTAATCAATGCATGCTGATGAATAGTGGTCTTAATCTGCATACCCTAGTTTTACACTGATGTTAAAAGACTGACAGTGACAAGACCTCATGTTAGCAAAATGTTTTAATCTTTTAACTATCAAATCAAAAAACTCTGAAAAAACAAACAAACATGTATGTTCTTTTCATTTGTATATGCCTTAATTCCTGAATTCCTAATTGGCGCGTTTCACCATAAGTGTGCAATGCGCTTGATGTGTACGTTCGTTAATAAATAAACTGCAAGTGTCTTGCGGAAGAACATTGTAGCCGGAGCTACTTCTCTCCGTTAATGTCTATGGCGAGTCACTGGGCAACTCCGCAGCCGAGCCGACCCCGGGATAAAATAGTCAGAATATAAACACTTATTATAGGCGTACCGTAGTGATTCAGGATAAGTCAAAAACACGGTTTGGAAAATGGATTCATGATGTACTCATTCATTTTGAACATAAGTTACGGACTGCAGCAGCTGCTGATACAACGGCGTTCTGTTGCACATGCGTGAATTTAACTGAGTAGTATACGACCATGCACTCTCACAAATGCGACCACATAAAATTTTAACTCGCACATTTTTCAAAAATGGTCGCAGTCTGGAACCCTGTTAACATTTATTTTTATAGGTCAAGTATTGTAATAATGGCAACAGAATTCCCTCCTTAGGCTACCTTGTGTGGCCACTGACTGGATGGGCCTGACTGACAAGTGGGTGGGCCCAGGCCCATCCAGGCCCACCCGTAGCTACGCGAGTGCTCTGTTAAAAGTGTTACGGCCTCTTCTTCAGCTCCTGAACATGAAAGCTTTTTTCCGGTGTGATTTTTCTGGTGCTGGAACGAAGGCTCCAGTGAAACTCTTCCCGCATTGATCACATTTCACAGTTTCTTTCCGGTGCGATCTAAATCAAGTCTAAAAGAAACATTAAATCAAGTGAGATTTCAAATGAGAGACAAATGTGAAATGAAAAGTGAAGCTCAAAGTCAAGATCACTGATGAGTTCAATAGTCATTTTAATCCCATCAAATCTGGTGGACAACTGCTGTGCACGATTATGATCTATTTTAATGTCATGAAGATGATTTGTGTTATAAGTCACTAGTTTGGTCATGAAACAATGTAAATCTAGTGAGCATCAGCATGTTCTTCATCATGATGAATGAATGAGGAATCAAGAATAAACACCAACCTCTTTGTTCTTCAGTATCAGGATGTTTCATTCTGCATGTTCTGGATCTCTGTCCTCTCCTTCCAGAAGCTTTCTGCTAGTTGTGCTAAAAACAAACAAGTTTCATTTCTAACAGACATGATGCGAGAGGAATAATCAATATTTCAGACTCTGAACTAGGCTAATCACGTTTAAAAATAGTGACATTGATCATGTAACTTAAAGGGCCCCTGTTATGCAAAATTGACTTTTACATGGTGTTTGACGGACACTGCAGTTTTAGCGTAGAGCCGCCCTGAGTGAGCTAAACACAGTCCGCCAGTGTTTCCACGCCGGAGCGGCTGTAGACAAGAATGTCTCCTCAGCGATTGAGGTGTTTTGTTGTTGGATGTAAGAATGAACATGGCAGTCTTCATTTACTCTCGTTATTACTCGAGGATGGATCTGTACCAACTGTCCGTGATCCAGCTTACAGTCTCCGGAGTGATGATAGGCCTAACGTTACTGATCACGACAGTAATGGAAGAGAGAGCACACACTTTATTACGATCGGGTGAAACTCTTCCCACATTGATGGCATACATGCGGCTTCTCTCCGTTGTGGACCATCATGTGTCGCTCAAGATTTTGTTTGGTTGTGTAACCCTTTCCACACTAAGTGCAGGTGAAATATTTCTTGGCTCTTCTTTTCTTTAAAAATGTCTTTTTAGTCTTTGAGCGACTCAAAGGTGTTTCTCCAGGTTTGACATGATGTTCCTCCTTCACTTCACTCAGTTCTTCACTCTCCTCGCTCTCTTCCATTGGGTCTGAAATCAAATAAAATGATTAAATTAAATATTCAGTACATCGAAATAATTCAAAGAGAGAAATATAAAGTGCAAGGACATGAAAGTGACCCCTGATGTAATCGTAGAAAGTAGAACTGTTATAAAATATGATAATCTGATGCCTTTTTATAAATTGATTATTAGGGCCCAAGCCCTGAATGGGCGAAGGCCCTATTGTTTTCCTTGATTATTTGTATTAATATTAGGGCCCAAGCCCTGAAAGGGCCCTGCTGTTTTCCTAAGGATTATCATTATTATTATTTTGTCAACCTTTCGGGCACTTTTGGGGCCTTTAACGTGCTCTTAAACTTTAATATTCTTTTTTGATGCTTTTGAGACTTAACATACTTGAAATTACATGAAACTCTGCATTTATTAGCCAGTAGACATGTGAAAAGTTTCAGAAATGGGCGTGGTGAGGGGCTCAGTAGCGCCACCTTTAGTCAAAAATGGGGGCTTAGTTTTACCTAGAGTCACAAAACTCGGTACATATATGGTTCTCATCGAGCCGGACAACTTTCTAATTTACAGACATTAGCTCTGATCAACAGGAAGTTAGATAATTTGGTTTGAATGTGGATTTTCTCCCTCTCTCCCTCTCTCTCTCTGCGTGTGTGTGTTTAGGTTAACTAAAGGCACCAGGGTGGCGGTGCCATCGGCTTGGGCCTGTCATCGCTGCTCGCAGCTATATAATTTTTTTTTCTTCTACTTCTCGGGCACTTTTGTTTTCGGTAGGATTATTTATTATTATTATTATTATTATTATTATTATGTTGTCAACCTTTCGGGCACTTTTGGGGCCCTTAACATGCTCGACAACTCTTGAAACTTTGCACACAGGTCAGAACCTGCGGCCATCAGGGCCGGGCTGAAGCTGGTACCCGGGCGTGGCAGGGGGGCTCAACAGCGCCCCCTTGAACAGGGTCTGAAAACTTGGTCCATATATCAAACACGCTTGCAAGAATTAATATGAAACTCGGTACACATATAGATCATCGGGCAAAACAACTTTCCCTCGGTCAAGTTTTATACCAGCCCAACAGGAAGTTGGCTATTATGGGTTGTTTGGAAAATGCTTGCTGTGGAATTTGAAATACTCCTCCTAGAGAATTCATACGATAGCCACCAAACTCGCTGTGCATGAAGTCAAGACATTAAGGATGCTAATTTGCGGACAAATTTTTGATATCTCGAATGGTTTGGCTGTGGCAAGGAAACAAATTTATGGCGAGAAAATAATTATATTTATATAATTATAACTATAATAATAATAGTTATAACTTCTGCATACATTCAGCAGTGTGTTCGTGGTAAGAGGCCAATCAGATAAATGCAACTATTGTGAGTCAAAGTTATAGCGTCACCAACTGGCAGCAGGAAGTGTGTCACTTTCAAAATGCTTTTGACAAAAGTGGGGGGTGGGGGGTAGTTTTACCTACAGTTACAAAATTCAGTATGTATATTGGTCTCATCCGAGCCGGACAACTTTCTAATTTACAGTCATTAGCTCCGACCAACAGGAAGTCAGATATTTTGGTTTGAATGTGGCTTTTTTGCTAAATCAGCCTCTGAATTTTTACCCACTACTCTTAAGTGGTTTATTTTATTCCCACCAAACATTTTCAACATGATGAAAAAACATTAAAGATGCTAAATTGTGAACGGATAATACATATCTCAAACGGTTTTGCTATGGCGAGGGATTAAAGTAATGTCAAAAAAGGAAACACTAAAAGCCTCATATCTTCTAAAAATGTAATTATACACCATTTATTTCTATATAAAATTATACAAATATCAGAACTAAACCCACTTTATTATTTTTATTTTTTTTAATTTAAGAATTATGTTTAAGTTTAAAAACAGCCAGAATGTTTTTAGTCCAAAAAATAAATAAATCATGTTATTTGTAGCGTCTGGACCAATCAGACACACACAAACTATTCATTTATTTAATGAATAATCCAGCAAACTCACTCTCCCAACAAAGGCCTGTGAAACTAACACACTGGCAGAACGCGGTGTCTCGTTACAGGACTCACTGAGACTGATAAGAGTTTTACGACCCAAAGGAATTTCCAGAAAGCTGTGACTCTCACTTAATTATTGCAGAGGAGGAGAAATAAACCCTGTTAATCCTATATATTCTATATATTACCACTTGAGAAATGTGTAAACATGCATCTAATTTTCCCCATCTCATGATTTTCCTTTTATGTGGTTTGTCTTTTGTATTCTTGTAAACTCTATTGGGTTAATGTTTCAGACTTTGCATATTATGGTTAACTAAAATCATATGTGTGGCATGTTTGGTCTCTATAAATTCCAATCTTTGTTTCCCATTTGTTAATTTACATTAGGCTAACTTTGTGACGCATTAGTATTATAAGCATCTTAAAGATTCTTGTGTTAAACATCCAGTCAAACGACATGTTCAAAGGCCTGCTTGAACAATAGGTCGTAAAAGAATTTCCCTCCAAAGGAAAACACGTCTTATTGGCTCAAACACCTCCAGAGGGTGTTACATCTTCACGCTTAAAAACACAAGATCAGCTCTCTCAATTTATTTATATATAAATATATTCGGATTGTGACTGTGGGAATATTTTCCCACCGGTTATTCGACGTGTGACAGCGCTGGGGGCTTTTAAATCGCTAACTTAAAAGCGAAAGTAAAATACAGTCGTCTGCACAGACATTGATAATGGTGCAGAGTAGAGCGAGCATTTTCAATGAATTCCTATGGATGTAGGAATGAACTAAAAAAATGTTCACTCTGTTCTAGCGCCATTTTGGGGGGAGGGGAGGGGGGTGGCGTATTGCTTGAATGTATTTTACAAAAGCTTGATGTTGTGTTTTATTGCGAGAGTACACAAATATAAGAAATCGCTTTGCAGTTTGAATGATGTCCTGTATGAACAAAATGACGGAGTATGATTTTATGTGTCCACTGTTCAATCGTGCCCGTGCCACACACACACACACTCCAGCATTGCAATCTTGACATCGCAGCCTGTTCTGCGATGTCATATATGTCAGATATCAGATATATATATATATATATATATATAATATAATATAACTAGGAAATCACTAAATGATTTAAAGTCTGAAATATGTGACATTTATCTTTTTATAAAAACCTTTTTTGTCAAAACTTTAATTGAACTTGTACATGTTAGTATAAAACAGTATAAAACAACAGACAATCTGGCTATCATTTTAAATGGTATTATTTTAATGTTTATGTTAGTGCGTATTGATGCTAATTTTATTTGTTATTTGCTGTTTTTCGATATAAAACTTGGTGAATTGATTTCATTGTGCAGTATTAGTACTTTTTGAGCAGGATTCTGTGATAGTGATCATTTTTGTCACTATAATCATGAAATGAAATGTTCATGCCATTTCATCTCTAGTTATGATCAACTATGATCAACTAAAATCAACTAATGTGTTTTTTACAGTCTAATATGCAAAGTACAATTTTCTATAAAAAATTAAATCTGATTCTGTTCTTTTCTCTGACACGCGTTGTTGGGTCTGGAAGGTTACTAATGTGATTGCTTTTTCTGTAAATTAAGTTAATGCTTTTTCAATGACTAAATTCATTCTTTGATTTGAATATTTTTTTTGGCAATGTGTCGTGTAGTTCTTAAATTTCAATCTTCATGGTCTTAAAATGTCTTAAAAAAAGTATTAATTTGACTAACTGAAATCGAACTGATATCGAGTCCCATTCCCCTCACAGATCTCAAACTTTGACTCTTAACTTGACATTCAGTAACAGTTCTCACACAAACATTGAAACAATCACACAAACGAACACAAAAACACTCAAAATCGCTCAGGTCTGAATGAACTCCACATATTCTCCTCATGCTCGCTGCTGCTGCTGCTGCACTAAATGTTTATTTCAGGAGGAAGACGCCAGAAAAGACGCACAAGTATCGCTGTGATCGATGAAAACATTACAGAAATGAGCCTGTCGCTTAATCAAACTGTATAAAGTGTGTGTGATGGTTGTGTATGATAAATACCGTAAACTGCTCTCCTCACCTCAGAAGACTTTTCTTCTTCTTCTTCTTTGGCTGCTTAACGGCGGATGCGGACTAACTTAGCGCACTACCGCCAACATCCAGATAAATTGAAAAAAAAAAAAAAACTACACTCTGTCAATGAGTCCAGTGTTCTTTATAAATTCAAACATATATTTTATTACTCTATGATCGGAAGCCTTAGACAAAATATCTCTAAAGATAAACCTTTCCCCACTGTCCTCTATTTTCCTTTTAATTAAAACCCTTTCTCTATTAAATTTCTATATCATAAAGACATGTTCCACTGTTTCTGGCACATTACATATCTCCCAATTTCCTGACTTATGTTTTCCTATTAGCTGTAATGTTTTGTTCAGTCCAGTGTGCCCTATTCTCATTCTTGTAAAAACTTTTCTCTTCGACACCTTATTACCAGACGCCCCTGACCAACCTCAGGATTTATAATATAAAAACCACTGGCTGCGTCCGAAACCGCATACTCAATGAGTAGGTACTTAATTTCAAAAAGTACTTACTTAACGAGCGCTAAAAGAGTAGGTACTTTATAGCCAGATCTCGTTAAGTATGAATGCGATCCGTACATCATTCGCCATGTTGACGTTATCATGTGACCTACGACGTTATCACAAGCGCAATAGCTTAAAAGTTATGAGCGACAGGTGCACAAACACCTGATTTCATCAGTAGCCTACCTCGACAACAATAGGTACCCATCACGTTTTTCTTCAACACCAGTGAAATGTTTGCAGAAAGGAGACGTCGGGCAGCTGTTTGAAGGTCTCGCCTTAGGAGAAGACTATTGATTTTATACTCAAAACATGTAAGTACGAATTCTTAAAAATAACATTAACCCAGAATGACTTGATGACCCAGAATGATAATGATAAATGCTGATCAATACTCAATTATATTACATATTTTCTTACTGAAAATGATATGTTGTAGTAAAACATGCCTAATTTACTGTTATTGGCATAATAACATACTATGGACTAATGCAGCCAATGTGAATGCATCAATTTTCAGTCAAGAAATTAATTAATGTATGAATTAATGAAAGAATTATATTAACTGACTACAATAAGAAACATGAACAACGAGTAAACAAATGGATAAAACTAACCATCACAATAAACAAATGCAAGTCAACAACACATGAAATAAAGCTTTATTCAAATTTCTTGTTTAACAAATTATCACATATTTACAGGCAGTGAACCCCACATACTGCCATCTCAACAGAGCTGTTCCCATTCTGCGGCTTTATTTTGATGAAGCAGCAGACCACCGTTCCCACCTTCGCCTGTCTCTGCCGTCCATCATGTCCCTGATTGCTGCAGTCAGACTGGGATCTGACCATGGATGGGAAAGGGACATCGAGGTGTTTGTGTTCCTCTACTGGCTGGCCCATGCAGCATCATACAGGGTGGTGTCGCAGACCTTCGATATCCCCAAGTCCTCTGTGCATGACATTGTGCACAGAGTGAGCAAGGCCATCATGGGAATTTTGAGGAGGGTGATCTGCTTTCTGACCGGAGATGACCTGGAGGCAGTGGGAGCAGGATTTGCACAGCTGTCTGGGTCACCAGCTTTCAGTAGAGCAGTTGGTGCAATAGACGGCTGTCATATCCGTATCAAACCTCCAGCAAATAACTCCCACTGTTACTTCAACAGGAAGCTGTTTCACTCCATCCAACTCCAGGCCATCTCTGATCACCGGGGGAAATTCCTTGATGTCTTTGTGGGATATCCTGGGTCTGTGCACGATGCCAGGGTGCTGAGGAACAGCCCAGTGTATGCTGGCAGTGTATATCCACCTGCAGGCAAGTGCATCCTCGGGGATGGAGGCTATCCTTGCCTGAGTGCACCCATCTGCCTCATCACCCCTTACAGAGAGCCTGTACAGAACCCTGTGCAGGCTCGTTTCAACAGCAAGCACTCCCGTGCCCGCAACATCGTGGAGAGAGCTTTTGGGATGCTGAAGACACGCTGGCGCTGTATTTTCTTCAAGGCCTTGGAGGTGTGCCCTGCCTTCGTGCCTGAGGTTGTTGCGTGCTGCGCTGTGCTTCACAATCTCGCTCTAGCCAATGTGGACATCGCTGAGCCAGAGGAAGACCATGATGACGGCCCCCCTGAACCCCACAACCTTGCAGCAAGAGTGGGAGAACATGTGCGAGACAATCTGGCTGCTGCTGTGTCTGCTCCAAACATCCCTGTGCCTGCTCTCCATGAGCATGACTACCTTTAAAACATTAAAAAAAGATTAAAATGTTTTACAATTCATGTTGTCAGCGTTCCATTTTTTTCTAAATGTCATTTTATAGCTTTATTACTTTTGTTGTGTAGTGGGATAAACTACTGAACTGGTAAGCAGAAGATTGCTGGTCGATCTGCACAGCCGCCACCACTAGTGTGTAAGGACATCAGTACTCCTGGTTGATCCAGGGTCATTGTCCCTGTAATAAATGTCTCAGGCATAAACGTTCAAAGTTGCTAATTTCTTAACTTTTTTCTTCAAGGTACTACTATAATATGAAATGCATACATTTACTACCATTTCTATTTGGTGGGTTAAAGGGTTAATTCACCTAAACATATGAGATCAGCCATTATTTACTTTCTATTCTTTACATTCTTTACAATTTTATTTGCTTTCATGTTATCAGATCCCTCCATTTAAAAAAAAAATAATAATAACACAAAAGGTGTTTAAGTTTGTTTTGCTGGTTTCGGTTCACATAATATTGGTCAATGGAGCTCAACTTTTTACATGCTTCCTGGCATTATGTGATGCTTTTCAAGCTTTTGAAATTCCATTGCCTGATATTGCATTAAACCACCAGAACAAACTTGACGAAAATCACCTTTTGTATTCAGGGGAGAGAAAAAAAAATAGCACACACAGAGGAATCAAACAACATGAAGGCAAGTAAATACTGATTATATTAATGTGTTTGGGTGCACTAACCCTTCAGTCACTATTTCACTGGATGTAGGTAATGCAAAACTTAAGGTAATTTGTGTAAAGAGTCCAACTTAGGTCATGGAGTGCCATTGTCCTGCAGTTTTTCCTACCTTAATTATACACACCTGAACCAATTAATAACTGACTACTAGAAAATTACAGACAGGTGTGTTGGAACTGAACCCTCCATGACCTGCCTTGAATATCCCTGCATGAGCTCTGTATTAATTTATAAGTCACATAATACACTACAATAAAATTGTTTTATTGTTGCTATAATGTACTGTTGATGCCTAGAAATTGTTTGCTTACTGATACTTTATTCTTACTGATGTTTGCTTAAGACATTTTGTAGAGATTTTCTTGATTTTCTGTTTTTATCTTAATAAAGAGAGCATAATATGGATGGTCATTGCTAAAACAACAAAGCTGGTAGTGGCCTATGATTTTTGCACAGTACTGTGTGTGTGTGTGTGTGTGTTTAATTTAAATGTGTTTAAAATGTTTGCTCTTTACATAAACCCAAATGTGTAAATGATCAGAAAACGCTTTTTACTTAAAGGGTCACTCCACCCATCCATTGTTGTCTACAATCCACAAGCACTAAAAAGTCATTTTCTGCCTTTTATCGGCCAAGAAGGTCCCAAATTAGAAATTTATGATACTATTCTACTACATATATGACCCACTTTCAATACATATTCATGTCTCCACCGGTGGAATGACCCTTTAAATGTATTTTTTTGCCAGAATTTCAAGCAGCGAAAGGAATCTCTCATCCCTTTCTTTTGTCTCCCGCTCTCTTTTTTCCTCTTTCTCGCTTGCCTCCCGGCGCCATCGCTCTTCCCTTGCTTCTCTTGCTTGTCTTTCCTCCCTCGCTTGTCTCTCTCGTTCTCTTCTGTCATCTTTCTCCTCCCTTTCTCTCCATAGTCTCTCCTCCCGCTCAGCTGCTTTCCGCTGTCTCTCCTCTTCTCTCTCCTCCATCTCCCGGATCAGGTCTTCCACATCTCTAGGCCTTTTTCTGGTTCTCGCTGGCTCTGGCCTCACTGAGGATGAAGAGGCCACAGCAACATCCGGCCCACATGAGACAACGAGGGCAGGGGGAGTGAGGGAGGGTCTGCCCCCAATTGCCTCATCCATGGCAGAATACCACTTCCAGGACGCTGCTGTGGGCTCTCCATCCTCAGTGCTTACCCCTGTCTTCAGATCCTACAAAAAGCATAAATACACAAGCATAATACAAAAGCAGTCATTTTAATAGCACAATGTCATTTGATTTTTGTATTATAAGTAACAAAATGATCTTACTTTATATTTTTGTTTTAGGTTTTCCCGTTTTTTTTTTTTTTTTTTACAAATGCAGCCGTCACTCTGCCTTGCAGGTCCTGCTCCACCACAAAAGCTCTGCAGTAAATTCCCAGAAGTCAAGAATCAAAAAGTGCTTTGAAATTACAAAAATTAAACTACAACTTAACTTTCAAATCGATTTTTATTCATTTCTGTAGTATACTCACTCAAAGCCTCTGATGGCAGCATTGCGCTTACCGGTGAAGAGGGCTTCATGAGCCACTCTCCACCGGATAAGCAGGCGTGTGTGTTTATCCGTCCCTGTAACATCCAGACAAGATTCACGTTACCTCTATGAGCTCAATACCACATTTACATGTTGATGTATTTGCTGAAGTGTTAAGTAGTGTTAAGTAGCTTTTCATCCAGCTCAAATGTTCCTCAATTACTAATGGACAAATAAAATAGATTATTTATGTTCAGTTACTTTATGTAAATTTATTTACATTACTTACATTTTTGTAAACTACACAATAGTACACATACATCACTCAGATCTACTTCATTTCTGTTAGATGTACTCATCTCATCTGCAATCCTTATCGAACATTTTCCTGGCAGATTTTAAATGGACATCATATAGTAATCGTAATTAATATATATATATATATATATATACATATATATATATATATATATATATATGGTTTAGAATCAGTGTAAATATATTTTGGAGACGTGCGTGCATGTGCTTAGGCTACTAGAGCTCCCCATGTTAGCTATGATAATAAAACTATACTATTTCGCGTTACACCTTCAAAAATTCAACAGTTCAGTAGTTCAGCAAATGCAAATTAAAACAAGGAACCGTGTTTTTGTAATTTGAAAACACCCGCGACACCCGCGTCACCGTTCTCCGTCATGTTTGATAATGACGTATCCTCTTCGTCTTCTTTTTCTTTATTACGTATCCTCTCCCGTGGCCTCCTGGGATAGAAAAGTATTCATCTACGACCTCTCCAGAATCTAGGCTGAAGCAGTAAGCCATCCGGGAACTTCTCGCCTACTCTTTTATGAGTACTGAGGTTTCGGACATACTACTCCTTTCACGTAGCCTACTGTTTTTCTCTACTATATGGTAGGAAAGTAGGAATATTCGGACGCACTAATAATATATGCACGTCCGAATCTCGCGAGAATTGGTACGTCACCCAAGTAATTCTCGCCTACTCTTTTATGGATACAAAGGATTCAGACATATTCGCTCGCCTACTGTTTTTTCCCTACTATATAGTAGGGAAGTATGCGGTTTCGGACGCAGCTTCTCAGTTTTCCTCCGGCCTGAAAACAGCCGGCCAATCAACGAACAGAGGGCGGGCTGAGAGGCGTGACGTAGACGCTAAGCGCCGAGTTTAAGATTGGGGAAATCGAAAACGACCGCGGATAAGACAAGATATTTTAAATGAAACATTGCAGAAGTTATATACCATAAAGCACTTAGGTGTAAGAGTGAGTTTTTTGTGGGTGCCAGCCCATGTCGGAGTAAAGGGGAATGAGGAAGCTGACTGGCAAAGGAGTCGTTGAAAGATCCTGAGATCAACATCAGAGTACAGATGAGTAAAGCGGAAATTAAGGGGCTGATTGGGACTGAAGTGAAAAAGTAGTGGCAGAGGATATGGGACCATGAAATAAGAGGAAGACATTTGTATAGTATACAAAGGAATGTGGGGGTGGAAAGAACAACTGTTAATAACATGAAAAAGGATGTGATAATGACGAGATTACGTATTGGACATACAACACTAAATCAAAGTTTACATAAAATAGGAAAACATGAAAGTGGTAATTGCGATAAATGTGGATATCCAGAAACAGTAAATCATATATTACTAGAATGTGTAGCATACAATAGAGAAAGGCTTGAATTAATTCAGTCACTAAAGAATAGGGGTGTAAGAAATTATTCAATTAAGGAAATATTAGGAGAAAGAACAAATTATACAATACACGATAAAGTATTAAAATTTTTAAATGACACAGAACTGGTAAAAAAGATATAATTTATTTATTATTATATATATAATTTTTTTATTTTTTTTTGCTCCATACTCCAATCCAGTAGGTGGCGGACAATGCACCTTTAAGTTGGTTTGCCAACCGCCATTTAAACAACAACAGAAGAAGAAGAAGAAGACGACCTCGGATATGGAGACATGGGATGCAATTCGCTCTGTTGCGGAGAATATTCCCGGCATTTGCAAACTGAAGCCCTGTTGAGATACCCCGTCGAAATATGTGTTTCATATTTTTTAAATGAAAACAAAAAGAGGCAGGGTGTATATTTCGTGTTGTTATAAATGGGTCATTATACGAAAACGTGCCATTTTGTGTCCCTCAGAAAAAAAAGCTCTGTAAATCTTAATAAACCATAAAACAAATAAAATATTTTATAATTTAGTTTCCATAATATGTCTCATAATATAAGAATAAATTAATTTCTGTTTCTTTTGTTTTTAAAAGATTTTAATCAAATTTTTGTGCAAAGCATCTTGCAGAAATGTTGAAAATGGCCTGTCCCTCAGTATGATTTTTCTACTTCTACTTGCTATCGAGGCCAAAAAAGTCAAACTAGCATAACAAAACATATACTTGTATAAAGCCTTAAGTGTCAGTTCATTAGTCATGAATGTGTCAAATTTCGAAAAAAAAAACACAATTTAGTCGGGTCCCTAGGTTCTCGTCAACCCTGTTACTTTTTATGAAAACACCTCTTTAAAGATAATGGACTGTTCCAAAAGTTGCATCAGTTCCAGGAAGTGACATCATCTGCCTTTCATGAAGTTGATGGTAGAAGACAAATAAGTGTTCTCTTCTTTTAATGAATTTTCTTTGAGTTTATGTAATGTCTGAAAGACGAAAAGCATACGTTAAAAAGTTATTTGTAGCCTACATATTTAAAAATGTACATATATAACAACATTTAAGCCTCTCATTAAAGCACATAATGTGGTGTCATTACCTATACCTCATGGCTAGTAATGGCCGCCAATAACATTTTTCGTCAACCCTGTTACCGTCAACCCTGTTACCATTCCAGGGTAACAGGGTTGACGAAAGTATGCTTTTGTGTGTCTTACCCATGTTGTATACCCAAGAAGGGTTAAATCAAGGGCAACTGGACTTGGTACTTCCATATTTGAATTATTAAAACATTAAAATTACATTGCAATTAAATGACCAATTGAACATGTTTGGCCTTAAAGGCAGGGTAGGCAGGTTTTTTCTAAAAAACCTTTTCCCAAATTTGTTTAAACTGTCTTTATATACCAATACATAATTAAAATGTAAGTACTCTGAAAAGGAGAGTATAAAAATCGAGTGTCTGTAGTCCTCTCAGGGCTGCAATAAACACAGCTACTTCGGAACGAATGAAATGATTGGCTGGGCGACTGTCACTCTCCCTCGCTACCATGGCTACCACCCCTGCTGCTACAGGAGCCGCCCACATGCGCGCACCCATTTGACTCGAGGAGAGGAAGAGGCACGGAAGCTAGGAAGAATCACAATTACGGCAGTGAAAGAGCAGTCAAAATTCCCAGTATCAATGCAGCCTGTTTTTAGCTTTGCCTTATGTTACTAGCTCGTTACCGAATCAAACTCAATATATTTGAAACTTTACCAGTATCGATATGCTAGCTTGATAGTTAGTACTAACAGCCATGTTAGTTGTTTATATTCATAATGATAAAGTTAGGTATTTTCAGTGGTGTAATCTACGTGATACGCAGGTATACGCCGTATACCCACTAGAAAATGTCAAGGATTTCCGTATACCCACTAGGAAAGGTCAAGGATCGCCGTATACCCACTTAAAAAAGCGTGAGGATTCGTAACAACATCGTTTTGTGACAGAACTTTCATTCATAAATTCACCCCGCCGTCTGTGTTTGTGCAGCGACACGGATCGAATCGCGGAATCCAGTCACAAATGTAACTTAAAGCGGAACGTCACGCAATTTTGCCATTTTTGAATGAATAAATCAAAAGTAGGGATGTACAATGAATCAAATCTCGATATGTACTAGTGTCTATGAATATTAAAGCTAGCGTCATTCATTCGTTGGGGGGATTGGTATATCACAGTATACTCACTACACTCAAAAAAATGATATGTTGGCTTTACTTAACTTTTTTATGTAAACAGGTTCCACCGGTTCCACATAACTATGTTTCGTTAAACAAACATAATATGTTCATGTAACTTCAACATCATGGAATTTGGTCATTTTAAGCGACCCAATTAAACTCTGAGCTAATGAGTTAATTAAGTGAATAACTGAGTGATGATTGAGCATTATTGAAGACACCTGATGTTAACAAGCAGAATCTCTGAAGGAGAAAACCGGAATGTTTAAGTCACCATTATGGAGATAAGTGTGTGTTTTAGTTGGGCTCTTGACCATTAACTTATTAACTTTACATTTTGTTTGGTTGCTGTACATGAGTTATAACAGCCAGATGAACAATAAACAAAGGTCATCTGATGGTGTTGGTTGTGTTTTAACATAATCATTATTTCACAATCATTTGACCTGAGTCACTGAACTTATATTAAACCGAATTTCTGAGTCAAGTTTACCTTATGAATAATAGCAGCACTGTCATTGTAGAGCATACTATTTTGAGACTTTTCAATGAAATTTAAATGATCAAATCAATAAATAAAAAGAAACTTCCTAAAAAAATATTTTGCGTAGGCACACACAGACATCAAGAATCAGCCTGTGAATCTGAACAATGGTGACAATTATAAAGCATGTTTCAGTGCATTCTGGGTGCCACCAATCAAAACTCATTCATGGCTCCCATCATGCATTGCTGCATGAATAAATAATGAGCTTATGATCTGTTTGTCACCATTGCTGAGATTCATATGCTGATTCTTGATGTCTGTGTGTGCCTACTCAGTATATATATAAGTTTATTTTTTTTTTTTATTTATTTGATCATTTGAATTTCATTGAAAAGCCTAAAAATAGTATGCTCTACAATGACAGTAAGGTAAACTTAACTCAGAAATTGGGTTCAATATAAGTTCAGTGATTGAGGTCAAATGATTGCGAAATAATGATTATGTTAAAACACAACCAACACCATCAGATCTCCTTAGCTCATTGTTCATCCGGCTGTTATAACTCATGTATAGCAACCAAACAAAATCTAAAGTTAATAAGTTAATGGTCAAGAGCCCAACTAAAACACACACTTATCTCCATAATGGTGACTTAAACATTCCGGTTTTCTCCTTCAGAGATTCTGCTTGTTAACATCAGGTGTCTTCAATAATGCTCAATCATCACTCAGTTATTCACTTAATTAACTCATTAGCTCAGAGTTTAATTGGGTCGCTTAAAATGACCAAATTCCATGATGTTGAAGTTACATGAACATATTATGTTTGTTTAACGAAACATAGTTATGTGGAACCGGTGGAACCCGTTTACATAAAAAAGTTAAGTAAAGCCAACATATCATTTTTTTGAGTGTACAAAAAACTAGACTACACCACTGGGTATTTTATTACATGTGATTCTGACATGATGTCACTACATGCACTGTTCTCTCCCCTCGGCGCTGGTAAACGCGTCCTCAGCTGGGGTTGGGGGGAGTGAATGGAAGTAGCTGTGTTTATTGCAGCACTGAGAGGACTACAGACACTCGATTTTTATACCCTCTTTTTCAGAGTACTTACATTTTAATTATGTATTAGTATATAAAGACAGTTTAAACAAATTTGGGGAAAAGTTTTTTTTAGAAAAAATCTGCCTACCCTGCCTTTAAGGCCAAACATGTTCAATTGGTCATTTAATTGCAATGTAATTTTAATGTTTTAATAAAACAATTGGTTTACATTTACATCCGCAGAATCATCATAATTTTTCATAATTTTTATGCTAAAATATCTCAATAGAGCTGTCTCCAAAACATGCTGATTAGTCATGTTGAATTAAAGATTTATGAATGTCCAATTAAGACTCCATTACACCCATAACTGTAACTCAAACATGTAGTATAACCAATACTGGGAGAGTGTCATTTGGAAATGAATGTATTCAGCCACTAAAAAAAATAAAACTTTCAATATTCTCAATTCACAAACACTCTTAATGTAACAAGGGGGGGTTTATCTTTCACAGTATATCAGATTTGTTCTATATATGTATTTAAAACCTTTTCAAAAAATAATTAATATGTCGTAACAGGGTTGACCAAACACATACATTTACGTTGGTTATATGAAAAAATAAAAAAAAATAAGATAGCCTGGCACATTTTCCTGAGAGATGAGGATCTACTTCATCCAAAAAGGGGCTTAAAGATTTTCAAAACAGTAATTTGAAAATCAAACATTAAAAGTGGGAAATGGCACGTTTTCGTATAATGACCCAAATATATACAGTGAAGATAATCAATGTACGCGTTGCCTGAACAGCATTTGTGTAGCCTTTAATATGTTTAAGTTTTTTTTTTTTTTTTTATGAAAAGAGGCAGAATAGTGTTTTATAACTTATTTTGCTTTATTGTTGAATTGTTTATTGTTTTATTGTTTATTGTTCTTGACGCGATCAAGAACGCTGCTGTTCCAGTTGCAGGATTACCGGAATTGCTTGCAAGTTTGCACACTTGTTATTGAGAAACGGACGTATACTTGTTGAATTGGGACAACCTTTGTCGCGCCGCTGTGACGCAATCACACTTTAAATGGAGGAGTTTCAGCGTCGAGTCTTCTGAGGTGAGGAGAGCAGTCCACGGTATTTCTCATATTTACATCAAACACTTTATACAGTTTGATTAAGCGACAGACTCATTTCTGTATTGTTTTCATCGGACACAGAGATACTTGTGCGTCTTTTCTGGCATCTTCCTCCTGAAATAAACATTTAGTGCAGCAGCAGCGAGCATGAGGAGAATATGTTGAGTTCATTCAGACCTGAGCGATTTTGTCAAGTCAGAAGTCTGAGTTTGAGATCTGTGAGGGGAATTGATGGGAATCGATCTCAATGTCGCTGCTGCCGTTTTATTTCTAACGTTACTCTTTTCAGATCAAATTTGTTAATACTGAAACGGATAACGTTACTGATAAATACTTTGTAAATAATACATTGAGCCACGTGAAATAGCAGTATTTTCTTTGAATATAGTTGTCTTTCAGTAGGCTATAGTTTTATAGTCATATACCTTCCTGACTCAGATAATGTGTTTCTAACAGCAAACACTCAGAATAAAGTGAGATGATCTGCTGATGATCCTGAATGTCTTGTTGAATGAGTGTTGATAGTCTGAGGCTCATCAATATTAACAGATCTGCTGAAAACACTTTATTTCATGACAATAGTTCCTGTTTTCACCTCATTTATTATGCTGATGTCTTCAGGTCTCCTGTAAATTGACACTTAAAGCTCATTTCACTGGTGTCAACAGACTGAGGGTATTTGTTGGTGACAAATCTGTAGATTTACTTCTGTTTATGCTTATAACTGTTTTTCTTACTAGTGTTTATACGTGGAAGATTTTACAATATGTATATTCTGTTGTCCATGAGCATTAAAACAAACTCAGTAACTGATATATTTTTTTATTTAGCTAGATCAGCTCCTCCCCCTGTAATTTATCATCAGTGAAGCTCCTCCCACTGTAATTCATCATCAGTGAAGCTCCTCCCACACTGTAATTCATCATCAGTGAAGCTCCTCCCACTGCAGTTATCCAATAAATGCTGGAATATTCCCATCAGCTACAAGTGAAGACGAGCATGAAAGCATCAGGAAGAGCTGAAATCTGCAAAGACTGAGTTTATTAAAGATGACAGTGAGAACACGAGTGATCCAGAACCTGCAGAATGAAACACACTGAAGATCCTGAAGAACAAAGAGGTTGGTGTTAATTCTTCGTTCATTCATGATGCTGAAGAACATTCATGTTAGAAACATTTAAGCACTTCATCAGATTTAGATAAACAGTTCAACTATGAAATAGCCTAGTACAAAGGGGGGGGATTTGGAATTGCATAACCAATTTTTTAGAGTGCCGTACCCCTCTTCCACTTAGACTGCAGTCACACCTTTTCCATTAAGGGACAATATTTGCCCCCTTTAATAAATTTTTCCATTTCATTTTTTTACCTTTTGTAATACCTTTAAAAAATAAATAATTCCTTAAATAAAACAATGTTCAATAAATAGGCAATGTTAAAAATCTTTTAATATTAATAAAAATATTATATTAAAATCGCCAGTAGGTGGCGGTAACTCGTCTTTATGTGTGAGTCATC
Organism: Gila robusta; assembly: GCA_030770095.1. Lineage (NCBI taxonomy): Eukaryota > Metazoa > Chordata > Actinopteri > Cypriniformes > Leuciscidae > Gila > Gila robusta. Next base: position 28,446 of record JAVALU010002426.1, read on the forward strand.
GAGTCATTCATTGAATCTCACGATTCGTTCAAAGCTGTTTTAAATGTAGTAAATCACTTAATGTTACCCTTTTGTTTTGTTTTTTAACTGTTGTATAAAATCAATGTCACATTTGAAATCGTGTGGATATTCGGGAAACATTGCATCAACATTAAAAACACTGCTGGATATCAGCCTGCATTTTTTTCACACAAACAGCGCAAGCGGCTCGTGACAGAACATAGACCAACTGAATGACACTTCAATTTAAGTTGAAAATCTCAAATGAAGATTGCTGAACTCCAGCTTGTCTGTGTTTTCAGATCATCCGCGCTTCTTGAGCAGTGTAGAGAGCGCGCACACATGGTTGCCAGCTACTATTGAAACGACCGGGTAGAAAACAAGTTATTTTAACAGAAAAGCTCTGATTTGGTGGTTAAATTATTGAATTCTGGCATTTGTGGCCACAGCGGATTAAACTGAAACTTTCCTATTTCAGACGACAAACTACGCTTGGCTAACGTTACTATCTTGTTCTGTAACTCACTTGCCTAGTAACCATAGTAACAGTGCGCACGCTTTCGCGCTTTCTGCTATGACCATAGACAGTAAAAGAAAGGCTATGACGTGGAGTGCGAGGTGCACTCAACGTTGCATGAATCTTTACTAACAGTTAATTTTGTTATGGTGAACTTAATCCTAGTAAATCCTAGTAAAGGCAAAAAATATATAATACTTTTGTAACCCGAAATCCAAGACTTTGTATACCAAATTCAAGGCTTGTAAGGCCTTAATTTGAGATTATTTTTCAATGCTTTTAAGATCCCGCAGGTAACCCTGGTTAATGTGTCTTGTCCCCTCACAATGACAGTAAACTAATTATTAGGCTAACGTTACATTACATGAGTCACGTCACATAGTGGTCTATTTTCAGTTCAAAATGGCGAAAATAGACAAAAGTTTATTAGTTTGCCTGATTATTTTTGTGATTCGTTTAACATTTATGACCTAAAAAAACTGTCAAATAGGAAATGTTTAGTTTAGCAACTTACATCTTCTCACACTTGACCGACCGTAAACTGAAGCGCGTCGAGTCGCTCCTGTCTATGAGTCGCTCTACTAAAATTCGCGCTGCGAACATAAAGCCCGCCTACTTTGATTTGATTGGTCATCTCAAATATTCTGACATTGACGAGCAGTGACAGACCAATGAGGCTCAGATGAACACACACACACACACACACACACCCTGTCTTCTGTTTGTTCTGACATGCTTAGCGCCGCTGCGGAAGAACGCGCTGATAACAAGACTGAAGCGAACACGAAGGCTTATCACATATTTAAAGATTGAAAGGGAGAAAACAGGACAGAGTAACTCGGCGGATATCGCTCATATAATTTTTTTTGACGACGTAGTTAAGGCGGCAGGCGTGTGTTGCTTAGGCGGCCGCCTTAGTAACAAAGTGCTGCGGGAAACCCAGCGTTATTGGTTTTCAAAAATGGTCAGTAAAGCAAAGTTTGAGAAATGTTCATATTGATTGTCAACATCACGTCAAACTAAATATTATTTTACCTCTTTTATTTTACATTTATATCTAGTTCACATTTTTCGCAGCCATGTTACCACAATTTTGGACATAATATCTCTCTCTCTATATCTCTCTTTTATATATAAAGGGCTATATATTATTAAACTGTATGAACTTTCCAGAATGGCTAACAGAGCTGTAAGCAATTTAACTTGAGCAAAATTTGATTTAAAGTTACTGATGAAGTTGTATTTATAATAAATTATAGATTCTTCTCATAGTAACTTTGATAACAGGGTTGATGAATGTGACCAACACTGAACAGTTTGTGTAAAAACTCATTTAATGGATTGAGATTATTTTATTGTCTTATTTTCTTATAACTTATAACTTATCTGAAGGCTGTGGTTGAGACGGAAAGATTCTAACTGGCTGTGTACAGGCCGCCACGCTACGGTTTCGTAGAATTCTCGAAAACTTGAAGAGTCTGTTTATTTGTATAGGTTGTATAGTATTTACAGTCATTACGTTCCTGTGTATATTGCGTGAATGACGGGTGGTTGGGCAGATATTGTGTTTTGCGGTAGGTGGTATGCCATACGGAACCGTTGCCACTGAAACTGCATATTAACGCACCAGTGGGGCTCGACAGCCTTAGTCAAACGGGTTGGCGCGTATGGTTGGGTTGCGGAGAGATTGTGAGATTGTGGTTAGGTCTCAGCAGCAGGAGGGATGTAGAGGTCAGTAAGCTGGGCTGAGTTGAGTGGGGGACGGAGGGGGGTGACTCTGGGACGCCAGAGTCACTGTCGACAAGCAGTGGAAGGGTTGAAGAGCATAAACAGCTGTGCTCTACCAGGCAAACTAAAACTCTGGTGCTTTCAGTTTGGTCTACTGCCGAGGTTGCTGTGGCCACTGACTGTGTACGAGGTTTCTTTGACAACAGTGGATAAGCTGGAAGCGTTAATAAGTTCATACATCAGGAAATGGTTGGGAGTTCCACGCTGCCTCAGCAGAGTGGGACTTTATAGTAAAGGAATATTGCAGCTGCCAGTCTCTGCTTTAACCGAGGAGTTTAAGTGTGCCAAGGTCAGACTGGAAATGACTTTAGTAGAGTCACGCGACAAATGTGTAAGGGAGGCAGCCCCTGTGTTAAAAACTGGTAGAAAGTGGTCAGCAAAGAAATCTGTAGTAGAGGCAAAGGCTGACCTTCAAATTGGAGATATCGTGGGACAGGTACAGCATGGAAGAGGGGGTTTTGGGCTCAGTTTAGCTCCTCCTAAATGGCACAAGGCAGGCCCAGCTCAAAGGAGGAAGCTGGTAGTCAACGAGGTGCGAAAGCAGGAGGAGAGGATGAGATGTATAAAGGCCATTTCCCAGGCCAAGCAGGGAGAGTGGATGAGATGGGAGAGTGTGGAACAACGCAAGATGGGCTGGCAAGACCTTTGGTCAATGGAAGAGAGTAGGATCAGTTTCCTTATTAGGTCAACATATGATGTTCTCCCATCACCGCAGAACCTAAACCTCTGGGTAGGAGAGGATCCCTCTTGTCCTTTGTGTTCATCACCTGCCACATTAAGGCACATTTTGACAGGATGTAAGGTGGCTCTTAGCCAAGTTCGGTTTACTTGGCGCCATGACCAAGTACTGCGATGTTTGGGTTTAGCATTGGAAGGCAAGCGTAGTATGACCAATAAGTTGCCGCCTGTTCTAGCAAAACATTACACGCAGAAGACAATATTCCTCCGCCCAGGCGAGCAACCACCAAGAAAAGGTGCTAACACCAATTCTCGCCCAGGACAACTGGAAGCTGCTGGGGACTGGAAGATGCTGGCTGATCTTGATCAACGGCTTATTTTTCCACCTGAGATTGCCACCACTAACCTACGACCAGATATTGTTTTGTGGTCTGGATCAGCACGCATTGTTCAACTGATAGAGTTAACAGTGCCATGGGAGGATGCGGTAGATGAGGCATATGAGAGGAAGAAACTGCGGTATGCTCATCTGGCCACTGAAGCAGAACAGCGAGGATGGAGAGTCCAGGTTTATCCAGTGGAAGTGGGTTGTCGAGGTTTTGTGGCACACTCTACAACCCGGTTCCTCAGAGACGTCGGATTCAGTGGCCAAGAGTTGCGTCGCACAGTAAAGAACTTATCTGAAGCAGCAGAAAGGAGCAGCAACTGGCTGTGGTTGAGACGGAAAGGTTCTAGCTGGCTGTGTACAGGCCGCCACGCTACGGTTTCGTAGAATTCTCGAAAACTTGAAGAGTCTGTTTATTTGTATAGGTTGTGTAGTATTTACAGTCATTACGTTCCTGTGTATATTGCGTGAATGACGGGTGGTTGGGCAGATATTGTGTTTTGCGGTAGGTGGTATGCCATACGGAACCGTTGCCACTGAAACTGCATATTAACGCACCAGTGGGGCTCGACAGCCTTAGTCAAACGGGTTGGCGCGTATGGTTGGGTTGCGGAGAGATTGTGAGATTGTGGTTAGGTCTCAGCAGCAGGAGGGATGTAGGGGTCAGTAAGCTGGGCTGAGTTGAGTGGGGGACGGAGGGGGGTGACTCTGGGACGCCAGAGTCACTGTCGAGCCCTCTTGAGGTGTCGTGGGCTAGTCGACGAAACACTGAGGACGGAAGGTGCCCACTTGAAGACCCTAGAGATGTCCCCTATTTGGCTCAATCCAGACGGTTGTCCACTAGGGAGACCACACTGTAGTTGCAGCCGTTGTGCTGACGCGCCAAGTACACTGCAGCCGTTAACGCCGGACAGAAGGGGAGTCACACCACCATATGGAAAGAAGCGTAAATGGGTGAAGCATAGTTTACTGTAAAGCTACGTCTTAGTGTTGCTTATCTTGGCGAAAGCCGAGTACAAATCAGCATGAAGTTTTAACATCTACTCTCGTGTAATGGAAATCTCCCTGTAGAAATAACCCAGATAATTAGTGATCGACTAATACTTTTTTTTTTATAACCAATACCGATTATTTGCATGTTTATGTCCCCGATAGCCGATATACAGAAAGAATATTTATGAATCGGTGCGATTTTTTGCTGTTTTACGAGCTCGCAGATGATTTTTTTCACTCGGGAGAAATCGCGTGTAAATCGGTTATGCTCGCATGTCGCGGCTCGTATCGTGTGCGAGGAAGATACGAGCCGAGCCGAGCACCTCTCGACCTCCCGATAATTTTTAAGCATGTCGAAAAAGTTCGGGAGCTGTCGGCTTGCATTCGTGAGGTGTGTGCGGTTGAATGGGCCGATTTGTCGATCTATCTGAATTTGACCAATCAGGAGCTGAGGAAATCCACAGAAGAAAGACGAAAATGGTGTGGACTACTAGAAACACTGCTTCAATTAATGTTTTTATGATGACTTTGTGAAAGGTTAACTAAACAGCATCTGGCGTGTTCCTGCTGGCCAGTATTTGGCATATTTCATTCTGTAACATACAGATCTGTATTATGCTATTGTTTTTGATAGTGTTATACATTTCTTACACGTTACGATGATCATTATGTTTGTATCTTCCTAAAAGCAATTACAGTTTGTCTACAGCCTAAGCTTTTTTTTTTATTAATGCCGACAGAACAATGTTGCCAGATATTGCTACGAAAAACAAGCAAAAACAAAGAAATTATATAAAAATCCGAAATAAGTTCAAAGCTTGTGTTTTGGAAATAAGATTATTATATCACGAACCACTTTAATAACTTCCTAAAGTGTGACATTAATCCAAAAAACAAGTCCAGAATACTACTGTCACCTTTCCATTATGTGGATCTGGCAACACGGGATCTGGCACCCGCGCCCTCACTCACAACGCGCTCAAGCTCACTCAAGCCCCGTTCACTGCGCTAGCTTCTCGCAGCAAAATGAATTGCAAACACTCACATGAGGTGGTTTAAACGGCTAATTAATCATTCAGAGAGCTTGAAATTTTATTTTTGAATGTGTTGCCTACCGTAACTACGTTTTTTAACTCATTCACACACACACACACAAGGGTGACCGGACGTCCGTTTCCCGGTGCTGAAAACGAGCCTATATAGGCTATGTAGCAAAATAATCACGGCTTGTATCAATATTTTATATGCAGTTATGAGAGAGTTTTTGGCGCGGAACTTCGTGCGATTTCTTCGGAATTCAGCAGGTCGTAAAATCGTGTCGTATATCACTGCCTCCGTACGATTTTCGGATAAACTCACTCGTAAAGTGTGCGTGGACATACGATCTTCCGACCGTCAGAATTCGCACCGTGTACGCCCGCCTTTATTCGTTATACTGCGCTAGTAGCGCACACCACCCGCGGCGCTACCATTGGGCCCACCCATTTTGACCCAGGCCTATAGTGAGCAGTGAGTGATTTTCATTCTAGCAGTTCATCCAATAAGCAGCCCGAGGAAAGCTTTGAGTGAAAGCTTCTTAGCCAATCAGCGGCTTCTACCCCACGTGTGGACTCTTAGGGGGTCGCACACCGGACGAGAAGCGCCGCGTTTAGGACAACTCGAGGTATCGCACACCGGACGAGAAGCGCAGCGCTAGGACAACTCGAGGTATCGCACACCGGACGAGAAGCGCAGCGCTAGGACAACTCGAGGTATCGCACACCGGACGAGAAGCGCAGCGCTAGGACAACTCGAGGTATCGCACACCGGACGAGAAGCGCCGCGTTTAGGACAACTCGAGGTATCGCACACCGGACGAGAAGCGCAGCGCTAGGACAACTCGAGGTATCGCACACCGGACGAGAAGCGCAGCGCTAGGACAACTCGAGGTATCGCACACCGGACGAGAAGCGCCGCGTTTAGGACAACTCGAGGTATCGCACACCGGACGAGAAGCGCAGCGCTAGGACAACTCGAGGTATCGCACACCGGACGAGAAGCGCAGCGCTAGGACAACTCGAGGTATCGCACATCGGACGCGCACTTTCTCAGTTTATGGCCAGCAATATTGTTGTTTAAGGACATAATGGAATTAAGATAATGTCTGTACTATGTTATGATTGTACTGTACAATTAAATACAATCGTTGTTAAGTTTGAAGTCTGAACACTTTACCTCAGAGCGTCCGTTAACTGAGTGAATGGAGAATATCACCTAAAAACCCAATAACATCAGGAATTTATTTTCAGCAGCTGATTTCTGTAAATGAATGTAAAACTAAATGTATATTGCAGTACAGGGTGAAGTCAGTATATACATTAACGACGATTTGAGACAAATAAATGTACTTTTTTTTTTTTTTTTTCTTTTTTTTTTTTTTACAAGTGAAATGCATAACAGACACAACAGTATTTAGTGAAAATACACAAAAATAAAAACGAAAAACAACATTGCACAGTTGGGCATAAAAGCATGTTGGATATTAAAGTTTAACCACAACAGAACAAAACAAAAAAACAAAATAAAAGGGATTTAGCTAGAGTCTATAAGTGGTGTAACAGTATGATAATAGTTATGTAATGTGAATGTAAAATAAGAGAGGAGAGAGGAAGAACAAATAATGATGAAAAGATAGAAACAGTTGATTGGAGGAAATTTTGTGTCTGAGAATAATAGGAGAAAATAAAAGTTTATAGCAGAGGTTCTATTGGATATGTAGCCTACGTGGCCCTAGTCATAGGGTAGATTTGAGTTAAAGCAACACTAAGTATGATTTTTTACCTTAAAATAATGTTTCCAAAATCGTTTCAGTGGTTCATCAAGTCATAACAGGGTGAAAGGCACTTATGCCTCCGCTTTGCGGTCCTATATCTGCTATAACCACGCTATGTAAGATTGCCAGATCGGGTCGCGTTTCTGTAGTTCTAATGAGACATAAGAAAACTACAAATTTGACTTGCTTTACGTCAAGCTTTACAATAGTCATTATTTAGTTTTTCTTCATTTCTGATGTCGCAATATATCATACATTCATGAAATCATGTAACATACTCTACCTTGTCTGTGGACATCGTTCATTCCAAAGCCGGTGCTGGATAGACAACGAGCGTGCGTGCGACAGTAGGCTGCGGTAGGCTAAATTATTTACGACAGCGCTAATGGACAATTCCGCTTCCAACCTGTAGGGCGACCGCAGAGGAAAGGTTACTTGGTGTTGCTTTAAACAAAGTTAAGAAAGTATCCCAGGTTTCATCAAAAGCTGATATATTGTTTGTTTTATAAGCGGTTATTTTTTCTAGTGAAATATATTCTGTAAGTAAATTAATCCAGTGAGTAATGTTACAAGAATTCTTGGATTTCCAGTTTTGAAAAATTACTTTCTTAGCAACGGCTTGAGAAACGAGTAGTGGGTTTTTATATATATTTGGTAGGGTAATTTATGTAGTATCTCCCAGTAGGCATAGTGATGGGGACAGTGGGATTCTGCAGCCCAAGATCTGGGAAAGTTTGATAGTTACTGCTGTCCAAAAGGAGTAAACTGGTTGGCAGGTCCAAGTGGCATGGAGATAATTGTCTATTGCACCAAAGGTGCATTGAGAACAGATATCTGTATCAACCAGTCCCATTTTAAACATTTTGTATTGAGTGAGGTGTATTCTATGGATAGTTTTGTATTGTATGAGATGCAAGTTTGTGTTAGTGGTCATAGAGAAGATATTATTACATTTACATTTTGCTATATTGTCAGAGGTCACACGCCTCTGGAGCAACTAGGGGTTAAGTGTCTTGCTCAGGGACACATTGGTGTCTCACAGTGGATTCGAACCCGGGTCTCTCACACCAAAGGCATGTGTCTTATCTACTGCGCCATCACCACCCACTTATTACAGATTTGTGTCCAGACTTCAGGGCTGAGAGAGACATCTAAATCATTATCCCATTTTAAAAATGGGAGTGTTACAGAGGTATTTGTACTGAATATGAGTTTATAGAGTTTGGAAATAATATTTTTTGTATCTGTAATTTTTGATAGCCTATCTCATCACTTAATTTGGAGGGTTGTAATGAGTTATTAGTAATATTAATTCTGGATTTAATTAAGGATTTTAATTGTTGATAATGTAGAAACTGGTCTCTCTCAACCCTGTATTTCTGCATTAGTATATTGAATGATATGAGTTGGTTATTTTCAAATAGGTGGGGGAGGTGGGTGATTCCACTGCGCTGCCATGCTGGAAAATACACGAGTGTTATGTTGTTTAAAATCCGGATTATGCCAAATTGGGGTATATTTACAAGGTGTTATCAATGATCTGGTAATTTTATTAGTTTTCCACCAAGCTGTGAGAGTTGATGAGTTCATGATATAAGTGTTTCAGTTTTTTTATTGAAGGCGGTAAGAAGGCAAGGTCTGCAATTGACGTGGATGTACAATGATTTTGTTCTAATTCTAGCCATGGGTTATTTAGCTTGTGCTTTTGGGTCCATTTGAGTAAATATTGTAATTGATTTGCCAGAAAGTAGTATAGAAAATGTGGTGCTTCCAGGCCTCCTTGTACAAATAAATGTACATTTAATATAAAACTATGTAAATGGCGCTCTGTGGCACGGCAGGATTTTGAACAAGGTCCTGAGCCGTAGCTGGGTGCCGCGGACAGACGCCGAATGCCACCGCCGGTGTGTGTACGCTCGTAAAGAATAATGAGTTTGAATTTTAAAGACGTGGCGCTGTGCTTCTCATCCAGTGTGCAACCCCCTTAAAGGATTAGTTCACCTCAAAATGAAAATTTCCTAATAATTTACTCACCCCAATGCCATCCAAGATATCCATGTCTTTCTTTCCACAGTGGAAGAGAAATTAAGTTTTTTGAGGAAAACATTTCTGGATTTTTCTTCGTGACCTTTCAACGTGATGACGTCGTTCCCGGCGCGTTGCAGATCAGCTCAATCCGAACAATTGAAGTTATAGTATATAATTTTTATTTTTTTGTAGAAAGTTACCTATTGTTTCGCTAGATAAGACCCTCTTCCTCAGCTGGGATCGTGCACAGCCCGTTGAAGGACTTCAAAGACCTTTGAAACTGCATTGATATGGACTTCAAATAGTTGGTTGCCATTGAAGTCCATTATTGAAGAAAAATCCAGAAATGTTTCCTCAAAAAACTTAATTTATCTTCCACTGAGGAAAGAAAGACATGGATATTTTGGATGGCATTGGGGTGAATAAATTATTAGGAAATTTTCATTTTGAGGTGAACAAATCCTTTAACATTAGGCTAACGTTACTGCACTGAGGACAGCAACACAAGAGCCACACAGGTGAGTCGCTGTCCTCAGTGCCGCTGAAACAGAGATGAAGAGGAACCCATTTTTTTTTTTTTTGGCTTACGTTAACTGGCCCATCCAGTTTTCTGGAGGCCCACCTACAATCAAAATCCTGGCGCCGCTAGTGGCGCACACTCTTGAATTGCACGTGCAAATGCGGAGGCGCTCGCTGTATATCGCTTTCACTATAAAGCACAAAATAAACTACGAGCATGCAACACCGTTACCGTTGTTACGGAGCCCCTGAAATCGCAACAAATGTCAAGAATAAAGTTTAAATATTTCGAAGTTAAAAAATGTTTACGGTGAAGAGGGAGACAGTACGGTTACTGTTAAGTGTTCTCGACCCAGATGGCGTTGCCTATAGACGAGCATGTAGACACATAGTCATTCCAATCTAGTCTAGTCTCAGACAGTATACAGTGTAGTTAAATATACATTCCAAGAGGGAGGGATTTACATAAAGGGGGTGTGTAAATGAGTCAGCCCGTTTGAAGAGATTTCCTGATCACATCAGTATAACAGTGTCATGTATAGATGGTGATCCAATCAGCCTGATTGTATCACTCATACCTTCACATTATCATAGAGACAAAGGCACAGCTGTATCTTGAGCTTAATGGCCAGGAAGTGCATAAAGACAAAAGCTAATGTCAGACCCCTGAATTGCTTGACTTAATCTTCTTTAAATCTCTACATAGTTTATAGCTAAAAACTACATAGGTTATAGCTAAACACACACACACACACACACACACACACACACACACACACACACATTTGACCTGTAATATTTAAATGTTAAAAAAAATTTCTGTAGAGTTTGTTCTGTACAACTTCTCATATTAATATATTCATATTTATATATTTATTTCATTTAGCATATTTCAGTTCAGCACTGTTTTTCTTGGAGTGTTATGTTTGTTTTAAATCCCAGTATCAATTAAAAAAAAATATTGGTTAAATAATCGGTTATCGGCATGTACGGTCAAACCTAAATATCGGTATCGGTAAAATCCACTATCGGTCGACCTCTACTTCTTTGTTTTTGCATGATTTTCCAGCTCTGTTTTTTTCCTTCATATTTAACTGAAATTTTGGCAGGACACAAAACACAGGTAGTGGAGAACGGGTCTCCTTGGGTGGGCCTAACCCATTCAGAAAAGTTTTCTCTTTTCGCCCTGTCTGAGTTGTAGGTTGTGAATCCTTTTTTCTTTGACACTGGTGGCTCATCCAATTTTGTTGTGTTACCGTCCTCGTCCGTCTCTCCCCCATTTCACAAAACTGAGTAAATAGAAAGTTTTAAAAAAGCTAGCTAGCAACTGAGCTCACACTGTTTCATCCTGGATGCGTGCGACCGACCGACAGCACAGGCAGTTGGCGATAAGTTGAGCTTTGTATTTCTGCTTCCAATCAAATAAAAGTAAATGCCTGGCATTGGACAATCCACTGTTTTACCCGTTTTATCCCGTTTACGGACACAGGATTGGATGTACACAACCATGAAGAAAACACAGTAACAGTAGAAGGAAACAGTTTAATTTGAAACCAGGAAATTCTACTTTAGAAGTACATTTTAACAAAAAAAAAATGGGACAGTTCGTGTCCCGGGAAAGAATATACATTTTCCGGGACTGTCGCTCAAAAAAGAGAACAATCCCTGGAAAACCGGGACGGGTGGCAACGCTACGTTACGCCCAAACCACACCTATGAGTAATGTAGCTACTTCTGACCAACCCATTTTAGATTTGCGTCGGGCACAAGAGTCATTTATCCCGCCGGTATAATAGCAGCAGCGAGATCCGCTCACAAAGTTACTTGCGTTTCGGGTTTGATGCTTACGTTTCAGATCGTTAAAATACGACGATTGCGCCATTAATGTGAATCAAACAACTATAGGCAAAGAGAAAAATACTCACAGCTCTTGAATGAATAACTTTAGCTTTATTAAGCAGTAATCTATCATAGTGAAAAGCGTGCAATGTTATTTTACATTTGATTACTTTAATAGTTTATCTTTTGAAGGCCATATTACCTGAACAGTAATGTTAATAGACCTTCCTGAAATTAAACTGTTTTTCATTTGTATCTTTGTTTTATTGTATATGTATTGATTTATAGTTTTACCATTTGTTTGTACTTTGCTCCTTTGTTCTTATTGTATCTTATCTTATGTATTTACAAATAGATATTTTATATTTGTTTTGTTCAAACATTGCTGTTTCTTTTACTATAGATCTTTAGACATTTCAGAATATAAAGCAATATTAATTAAATGAATTAATAATTAATATAATATAATAATTGTAAATTTGTTTCTTTTTAAATAAAAAAAAAACCCATTGAGACGTGATATATAGAACTGATAAGAATACTGCTAAGTTGCCATGAAATCAAAATTGTAGTTTTGTCTTTTATTATAAAACGGTTTGTTCTGGTCCTTGATTCTGATTGGTTGAGCCATGTTCGAAGTTGTTGTAAAATTCCCGTAAACGTACAGCTGCTTGCATTACATAAGTATCGCTGTGCCACTGAGTGTGTGTGTGTTGCTGCATCTGTTTTGTTGCATGGCAACCATTCCGCTGTACATATTAATGACCAAAGAAACAGAAGGAACTAAATTATTTGGTGGAAGAATAATATTATATAGAGACCTGCACTCCCGCAGGATTCAACGCAACAGTGCAGCGCGGGACTAGATTTGATGGCCAAGTGCGGACGTGGGCGGTAAGGTAACGTGGGTGCGGGTTGCAGAAGAATAAAGCGAATTTCGGGACTACCGCAAAATAGAAATATCTCAAGTAAAACATCTAAAAACAAATAAATTGTTATTCATATGTTGCACAAAAGCAACATGAATAACTAAAACTACACTGAACAAATTATAAACGCAACACTTTTGTTTTTGTCCCCATTTTTCATGAGCTGAACTCAAAGATCTAAGACTTTTTCTATGTACACAAAAGGCCTATTTCTCTCAAATATTGTTCACAAATCTGTCTAAATCTGTATGAGTGAGCACTTTCCTTTGCCGAGATAATCCATCCACTTCACAGGTGTGGCATATCAAAATGCTGATTAGACAGCATGATTATTGCACAGGTGTTCCTTAGGCTGGCCACAATAAAAGGCCACTCTAAAATGTGCAGTTTTATCACACAGCACAATGCCACAGATGTCGCAAGTTTTGAGGGAGCGTGCATTTGGCATGCTGACTGCAGGAATGTCCACCAGAGCTGTTGCCCGTGAATTGAATGTTCATTTCTCTACCATAAGCCGTCTCCAAAGGAGTTTCAGAGAAATTGGCAGTACATCCAACCGGCCTCACAACCGCAGACCACGTGTAACCACACCAGCCACCTTTTCAATAAGTATATATAAGTATATAAATAAATTAGGGCTGTGAAAAGATTAATCGTGATTAATCGCATCCAAAATAAAAGTTTGTGTTTACATAATATATGTGTGTGTACTGTGTATAATTATTTTGTATATATAAATACACACAGATGCATGTGTATATATTTAAGAAATATTTGCATGTATATACTGTATATATTTATATTCAATTTATATTATATATAAATATAAATATTTTATATATAAATGACACATTTTTCTTAAATGTATACATGCATGTGTGTGTATTTATATATACAAAATAATTATACGCAGTGCACACACATATATTATGTAAAAACAAACTTTTATTTTGGATGCGATTAATCACGATTAATCTTTTCACAGCCCTAAAATAAATATTCCAAGATTAACTGTTAGTGGTATTATAACAAAGTGTAAGCAATTGGGAACAACAGCAACTCAGCCACGAAGTGTTAGGCCACATAAACTCACAGAGCGGGTCAGCGCATGCTGAGGCTCACAGTACGTAAAAGTCGCCAACTTTGTGCAGTCAATATCTACAGACCTCAAAACTTTGTGTGGCCTTCAGATTAGCTCAAGAACAGTATGTAGCAGGGTTCCCGCGAATCCTTAAAAAGTCTTAAATTAGATTTTTTAAATATAAGGCCATAAAAAGTCTTATAAAGTCTTATTTTTACTTATGATAGGCCTTAAATTTTAGATGACACTTCGACTTAGACATATCTAAATGTTTTCTAAATTAAAACTATCTAATTAGCGTACGTATTATTTTTTATTATTCTATCTTTGTGGATTTGCTTGTTCACGTGACAATTCGCATCGCATTCGCGGCAGAATAACGTCTGTCTCCTGCACGCGAGAGAGGAGAGAAGAAGAAAGTTGGCAAATGTCAGTTCAGTCGTAAGTTCATTCTTTATGTGCGTAGGGTGTGCGATGTGTATTGTCTATTATGATATTGTAATAATTGTTTTAACCAGGGGTTAAAGTGGTCCGGAACTGCGTTCCGGCACCTCAGATAAATTAATAAATAAATAGATTAATTAATCTCAACGAATCTCGCTGGTCCTGAGATGGGCCGACCAACCTCCCCGCTGAACGCGAGCGATTACAAATGCGTGAAATGCACTCACGGTGGTTGAGTTAGTTTTAGGTTCGATATTTCGCCGGACATTTGTTTCCCCTTGTTCTATAGGGTCGGCAGTCTTACAAAGATATCAATAGCAGGATTAGTTTTAACATTATGTAACCATTGTATATCGACATTAAATATTCGTTCAAAATCACCTACGTGCATTAATGCTGAATATTTATATCTGAGAATGCTTTGACGCGTTTCCACAGCACATGATGCCTAAGGGAACGTCTGCCAATTCCACCAACTGCGTTAAAAGTAGCCTATAATTTGTAGGCTATTATTTAAAATTACTTTTCAAATTCCAAAGCTTGTAGAAGGTTCCTATTGGTAATACTGACCTGGTAGCCTTGAGTAAATTAACTTATCTAAGAAAATGATTCATAAAACTTATAAATATCAGTTGAGCCTATGTTTACTTTCTTTACTGACGAAAATGAAAAGACAGTCAAAGTTCAGCTTTAGGAGGGGAAGAAATAGGGCAGGATAAGGAGACTGAGAGAAAAAGAAAGATGGAGATGAGGAGAGAGCAGGTATTGACAAATAATCTAATGCCCACTAACATGGTTTTAAATCTATGTATTATCCACTTTTTTGGCCTTCAAAAGTCTTAAATTGCACATACGTAGGTCAGAGAAATCTAAATTTTCTCGGGGGAGCATGCCCCCGAAACCCCCTAACTACCTCACATTTAAATGCACATGTCTGTGCCTGTGGGTGGGGTTGTGCTAATGTGGGCTGGTGTGGCTACAGTGCCAGAGATCAATTTTTGTCCCAGTGTTCAGTAAATAAGTAAATATCAAGTAAATAAGTATTGTGATACTTGGTGCCACAGTGACACTCTTGTCCAAAATTTGAGGGTTCCCCCACCTGCCAAATCCCACTTTAACCACTGGTTTTAACGATGTACGAGGCACTGTGAGCTGACATCGCATTTGTCTCTTGTGCTTTCACTGCATGATGTGTGCAGTTATAGGTAGGCCTATGTCCCCAAATTAGTTTTTGTCTTATATTTATATCATATTATGTTCTTATATTAGAATATCACATCAGTAAGAGTGCCGTTTTCCCGTGCACAAGTGTGATATTTATGTTATACAATAGTTAAATTAAAAATAAATTAACATTGTGAGTTACTTTTTAGACACCATATTGTCAATATTGTTTGTTTTCCCTTTATTTCGCCGACTAGAATTTCAAAACGAAACCGTAGCAGAGTCTCAATGCAACAGACAGCGATGATTTCTTGACTGAAATCCGCGTTTTGAACGAGTCATTTTAACGATTCAATGAACAATCACTTGCTTCTTTCCCGAATGAATCAGCCGTTTGAACAAATCGGTTGAATGAATGAATCCCACAACTCGCTTATTAAGACTGTGACTTGCCGCCGCCTACTGGCGGTTTTAGTTTCATATTTAAAGTACCCTTTAATTAAAACGTTAAAATTAGAAATCATTTCATATTTAAATATTGAATATTGATTTTTAAAAAAACTGAATCTCATAGCTTTATTTATGCAATTGTAAATGGAGTGTAAATATTAATGCCGCTTCTGTGTCACCTCTGCACTGCAAAGATGGATTTTGATTGAATGATTTAATTTGACTGGTAACAGTGATACTGTACAATTATTGTGTAATTAAGTATTATTGTATAAATAAGTATAATTACTGTATAATTTAATTTGAATAATTTGAATGTTAGTATTTGACATAAAAGGTGATGCATAACTCTAAATAAGTTTAGATAAAATGTCCATATGTGAAAATGCCCCTGGAAGTCAATTTAAGGTGGCAAATATTGCACATTAATTAATCATTTCTGTCACTGCTGTGAACTGACCACTGCATAGAATATGAAAAATATGACAATCTTCATGAGTCTGCTGTCAACAACAGGCCTATACCAGCCATTGCACCAGCACAAAAACATAATCAGTAAAATATCATCTAATTATTATCAACCAAACGTTGAAAATATTGAGATATATTTTTGTCAATATTGCGCACCCCTAATTTTTATTTCTTCAGGTCTTAAAAAGGTCTTAAAAAGCCTTAAATTTGACTTTAAAAAGTGTGCAGGAACCCTGTGTAGAGCTTCATGGAATAGGTTTCCATGGCCGAGAAGCTGCATCCAAGCCTTACATCACCAAGTGCAATGTAAAGCGTAGGATGCAGTGAAGCAGCCGCCACTGGACTCTAGAGCAGTGGAGATGCGTTCTCTGGAGTGACGAATCACGCTTCTCTGTCTGACTGCATTGTGCCAAGTGTAAAGTTTGGTGGAGGGGGGATAATGTTGAGGGGTTGTTTTTCAGGGGTTGGGCTTGGCCCCTTAGTTCCAGTGAAAGGAACTCTTAATGTTTCAGCATACCAAGACAATTTGGACAATTGCATGCTCTTAACTTTGTGGGAACAGGTTATTGGGGGATGGCCCCTTACTGTTCCAACTAGGCATGCACCGATACCACTTTTTTCAGAATCGATCCGATCCAATACAAAAAATTCTGAGTATCGACCGATACCGATGCCGATCCGATACAACACAATTTTTTTTTTAAATTAAGTAGAATTTATATTACTCTCTGCTCTGTGTGTTGAACTGATAATCACTCTTTTGTGTGTTAAACACAATCTACTTAATACAGACAACTTCATTATAAAGAAAAACAAATCCAAAAAATATATGATCATAATATATGACAAAAATGCTTTTATAAACTAGATAAGGGCGATTCCATGCAAATGTCAACCTTGCCATGAAAAAATAAAGTTATTATCAAAATATCAAAATCCTTTCTAAGTTGTCCATTTGGGTCTGTATTTTATTGTATTGATGTGCTGTCATAAATTTCAAGGAAATTTCTGTGTTTATTCGCCTCAGATAAGGTGTGCACAGATACTAAAATTGCTTTTTCAAACAAACATATTTCATGCTTTAAAAAGAGGGATCAAAGACTAATTTTTTTATACTTTATGTTGACAGTAAGCATTTTGCAGAAAGATGGGAGCATGACTGAGATGTAAATACACCCACTTTGTTATAACTGCATTGCCCTTTAAATTTATAACGGCTATATTTAGGAAGTCACGACGCTTCAGTGCTGTGTCACGCCCGTAACGATTTAAAGAATAAGTTTATATTGTATAATAACTATTATTACAATTAATTTGAAAATTTATGTACAAAGCCAAAATATGTCCATTCTAGTTATGATTGACAATTCATCTCACTTATTTGCTCTAAACAACCTAATTATGCGTTACGGACGTGACTGTTATGGACGCTTCATATTAAATCATGCATAATTTGACCAGCGCATATTTGTTGAATGAATGAATGAATTTATTTATTTCGAGCAATATAATGACACATAACAAAGGAAATCAAGAAGCATTCTGATTAAATCAATACGAAAAGATAAATTCATCAACTTTACAACATAAATCGATCTATTGCTTGAAACGGAGTGGGGAGAAGTCAAACTTACTGCTAAAAAAACCCGCACATATCTCTATTACTGTGCATCAGAACATTTTAGAAAACAATTAATACTAGTACCATAATGTTAGCATCATTACAGTCTCTGAGAGAGAGAGAGAGAGAGAGAGAGAGAGATAGAGAGAGAGATCGAGCGAGCGAGAGAAATATGAGACGCGCCTTTCGTGATGACGACTCACTTTCTTTCCCACGCGCGCCCTATGCTATAGCTGCTGATGTATCTTAGAAATTGCGTATCTTTCGGGGTCTATAGTAAACACCATATTATCAAGCAATATCATGCCCATATTGAGTTTTGAACATGCCCACGCTGGTTAAATTTTAGCAGCATGAGAGAGATATGCGTGAACGGAGGCTAATCTATAACACGGCGATTTCAGTTTAAATTTGATGAATTGTGCAACCTTACCTTACTGATGTCTCACATGTTGGTTGTTTTAAATACCCAACAGAGACACACAAATAGGTCTCTGTTCAAGTTTTTAAAGCATTTTCTCTGAGTTTCCAGCGTCAGCCAAGTGTCGATTTCGGAACGGTCACGTCCATAACGAAAATATGTCACGTCCGTAACAACGTTTTTTCCTCATAAATGAAAAAACGAAAAATAAAATAAAATAAATAATTTATGTTCTATAGAGAGCCAACACTCATCCCTTCGGTTGGTATTATTTTTATTGGTATTGGTTTGTGCATTTTAATTCGCAGAATTTCTACAAAGTATGTTGTCTCCCACAAACTCACGTCTTTTTTTGTCACGTCCGTAACGCATGTGTATTTCCCTCATATTAAATATAAAACGCATGTGTAGACTGATATTTTTCTAACGTCTGGACTCCTTTATTAAAGGAGTATGGACATATAAACAGACGTTTAAATATATTGGTATTAAATGCATTTTCTGAGAATTTATATTTTACGTTTTGACTGCAAATGTCACGTCCATAACGCTGGAATTGCTCATTAGTGGATAATTCAGCAGTAAAATTTAGTCTAGAAGAATCATAAGTCCACAATAATTGTATAAAATCTGAACATTTAGTGAAAAAAACAAATAAGAGACAATAAGTGTAACACTAAATCTGGTAAAACGTTACACACTGCTCTTTGTATTGTAAAATACATTCATGAAAAACAAGATAACAAAAATCAAAAAGATAAATTATTTTATATATAGCTATAGGCTACTGTACAATTGAGACATGTCTTAAATGTATAGCACACCTGTTTAATGAGGCAGCAACATATGATAGATAGGAAAGAACAAGAAAGGCCATTAATAATCTTTCATTGCGTCACTGTATTATGATATGAAAGGCTGCAATACAGTGCGGCACAAAGCGCTTATGCGCATCCCGAGCGCAGAATGATGCGCTTGAAGCAACACGGAGTCACAGCGCGTCGAGTCCGCATTGAAAAGTTCAAAGCACAAACGAAAGACATATTGATGCGTAGTGTATTATACAGTATCTATCTATGCAATAGTTTATTGACCCTTTTATTTTAACAGTTTTAAATTTTAGTTACTGTGCGCGTGAAGAACAAGTGGACTCTACTCTAGTGTTGTGATCTAACAGACACCCGGTAGAAACATGATTAAGTTAACGTTACAGCAATAAAGTCAACAAGATAAAGTTGTTTTATGCGAAACCATAGACCTTTATCTACAGATCATGTTTAATAATAGTAACATTGAATCATCTTGGAGAGAGTTTCATCATGTTGACTGTCGTAACCCAACACGACGCTGAATACTGAATGAAGAATGATTGACAGCCGCAGCGGAGGGAAAAGTTTACGTGATCTTGAATTTAATGACTTAAATGTTAATTTCTATCTCACATTATACTATAATGGCTTCAGAACACTTGTAATATAGTGCACGAAAACTTTATGGTGCTTTATAATGTTTTTGGTGCTTTTGTGGGGCTTAACAATAACACAGAATAGTATACGCACAATATCGGATTTGGATCGGCCTCGTCTGATCGATACCCGATCCGGCAAAAATGGCAGTATCGGAGCCGATACCGATGCTGAGTATCGGATCGGTGCATCCCTAGTTCCAACATGACTGCGCACCAGTGCACATAACAAGATCCATAAAGACTAGGGTTGCACGACTACTGATTTCTGCTAGTCGATTTCTTATCAAAACAATACTCGAGTTACTCAAGTAGTTCATGCTACTTTAAATGAATAGACATAAAATAGTTCTTATCAGTAAATATGTATTAATTCATAGCCTAATGCAAAAATTACATAAGTAAACTCTCAAAACATTAAAATTATGACAATACATATTTTAATTTTCATGTAACAGAGTAAAGCCAAATAAATAGCCATTCTTGCCTTTCATTTCAGACACAATGTCTGCTTTATTGTCCGTTCACATATCGTGTCTTTTACGCGCTCAAGTTCGTTATTTCAAATGTAGGCGTTCGGCAAGCCCGTTCATAATGTAAGCGAAACGACCCTATGGTCGCGATGCGCATGCGGTGCTGTGCGCTAGTTTTTCCAGATGCGCCGATTCCTTGTCTGTTGGTGACGTTCGCCATTTTGAATTAACTTATGGTTAATGCACGCTTGAGTAGTCGATTGTTTCCGACAGCGCCGACTAGTGGTTGAAGTAGTCGATCTCTCGACTACTCGGCTATTCTATGCAAGCCTTAATAAAGTCATGGATGGGCGATAACAATATAAAAAAAAATCTTATGTAACCTTATGTAGCCCCACCCCTTTTCTGTGTTGCACTCGTTGTGTTCTGTATTTCAGTTAGTATTTCCACAGCATGTAAGATCTTATGAATGAACCGGTCGTTTTAAAATCTTGCAAGTCTACTGACATTTGACGACATCTGCTTCAAACATTACAATGCTCATGATAACTTAACTTCACAATAAGTAATTAATTAATCTTCGACAGTGCGTTGCCATAGAAATATACAGAGCTGCCGCAAAAACTGAATGATCAAAGAAAATATTCTTTAGATGGCTGAGCACTTGTTTCTCTGGCGGATAAGGTATAGTAATGTAAGCAATTACAATGTAAACATGAAACCACATTTAAGTTTGGTTGCATGAGCAATCCTTAAGTGTGCGCTGTCGCTGGATCATAAACAGCCTATCATATGCCTTGATAAAGTGCAACAAGTGACAAGTTACGTTGCTGCACAGCATTAACCAGGTAGACTCAAGACAATGCCTTTGAATACAGTTTTTATAGAATAGGAGCATGGCGACATGATTCATTACATAATTTTTCTCCAATATAATTAGTTCTTTATATATATAATTCAGCAAACCCTTCTGTTACTAGTTACTCAAAGTCAGATTATATATTTAGACATCTGTCTAGTTTAATTTCCCCTTTGTCGTATTCAGACAATACAGAAACACTTTGGGCCGTGTTGGAGACATTTAGTTTTCAAAAGCATTACACAGCAAAATCACCAGTGTTAAATTAACACTGCTAAGTGTTTATATGAGTCCACACTCAGAGAGTGTTAAATGAACACTGAAGCAGTGCTAAAGTTAATGAGATAATTAAGTGATTAATTGAGTGATAATTGAGCATTATCGAAGACACCTGATGTTAACAAGCAGAATCACAGAAGGAGAAAATCGTAATTGGTATGTTACCATTATGGAGATCAGTGTTTGCTTTAGTTGGGCTCTTGACCCTTAAGTCATTAACTTTAGTTCTTTGTTTGGCTGCTGTACCTGAGTTATAACAGCCAGATGAACAAAGAGAAAAGGTGATTTGATGGTGTTGGTTGTGTTTTAACATTGTGTTTTAACATTATCATTACTTCACAATCATTTGACCTGAATAGAGCCCAATTTCTGAGTTACATTTACTTTATTGATTATAGCAGCACTGCCCTTGAAAATCATAATATTTGTAACTTTTACAATGTAATCCAAATAATTTCTTAAAACTTAATAACATACAAAACAGTTTTTTTTAAAACAGACATCAAGAACCAGCCTGTGAATCTCAACAATGGTGACAATTATAAAGCATTTTGCAGTGTATTCTGGATGCCACCAATCAAATCTCATTCATGGCTCCCATCATGCATTGCTACATGAATAAATAATGAGTTTATGTTCAGAGGTCATCTGTTTGTCACCATTGTTGAGATTCATACGCTAATTCTTGATGTCTGTATGTGCCTACCTGAAATATTTTTAAGGTTTTTTTTTTTTTTTTTTGTAATTGATTTGATCATTTGGATTTAATTGAAATGGCTAAAAAATGCATACTCTACAATGACAGTGCTGCTGTAATCCATAAGGTAAACTTAACTCTGAAATTATGAGTTTCGCTTAACGCTCTCAATGTGTTCAGTGACTCAGGCCAACTATTGATTATGTTAAAACACAACCAACACCATCATATCACCTTTTTTCTTTGTTCATCTGGCAGGTATAACTCAGGTATAGCAGCCAAACAAAATCTAAAGTTAACCCTCTGGGGTCGGCGGTATCGCCGGCGATACCAGCTCACTTTTTTCCTTATCAGTGCAAAAGAGACTCAAATTACTCTGTTGATTTTGATCTTACATATAAGTGCTGTACATCATTACATCCTGTTAAGTGTCTATTTTTTTTGTGGGTACTCACAATAAAAACAAAGTGTTGTGCTTTTCGTCAAATAAAGAAAAATAAACATGATGCGCGTTTTACCTTCTCTCGTCAGTGAGGTCCATTCTGAAACGCGTCCGAAAAATGAACTGTAACTCTGTCAATATTTGTCACAGAGATACGAGAGATTTCTCTTTAAGAAGCTGAAATTCTCTTCTTTTAAATGAAGTAATTTATATAAAAAAACAAATATTCTCAGTTTATGTAATCTGTATGAAAAGAGAGAGATGTCAGTATTTTTCTTTCCAGCTTATTATACCTCATTACGCGTTAATGTGCCACGCCCACGGAGAGCGCGCCGGTATTCAAACGCAAATGATCTAAGGCAAGCCATGCAGACATGCCAACGCCCACCAGCTGGATTATAAAGCACATCGTGTTTAGTAAGTTTCTTACTACCGCTGTGAACACCGCGTATCCCTACCCTGTGAGGAATAATACTATCTAATAACCCTGGAAAATGTACCAGAAGTGCTGGTTGTTTCATTTCGAGGAGCACGGATCCAGCTGATGTAGTAAGTCATTTATTCTTAAGTGCTTTGTTCTAATCACGATATTGGATAGTGTCTGTAAACCGCAAAAAGACTGTTTAAATATGAATTGCGTGTCTGTGTGTAGGCTAAATGATGAATGAACGGCACAGGCGCGCGCGCTTTGTTTAACGTTACTACAGTTATACAGCGCGTGTCTGTGCCGTTCATTCACTCTCGCATCTACATTAGTAAACATGTTATTAAATTTACATGAACACATCCAAACTATATTGCTATAGCCTACTAAGATGAGTAAAAATAGACTGAAATATGTTGAAATAAAATGTCTGTATGAGCAACAAACTGCAAATTAACATTATGCTTATATATCATACACAATATGTTACAGACTAAATATGAATGTTTAGACAAGATTTTGTGATTAGTTTTGGATAGATTATAAAGTTTTGACTGTAAAAAAAGACTACTGTAGTAAGTTTTTTTTCATTCTCAAGTGAATCGCGTTTCTGTGTGTGAATGAATGAAAGGCAGAGATGCGCTGTTTACCACAACTCGCAAAAAGACAGTTTAAATTTGAATCGCATTTCTGTGTGTGAATGAATGATCCGCTTTTAGCAAACTATATTGCTATACTGAGATGAGTAAAAATCGACTGAAATATGTTGAAATAAAATGTATTTGTATAAGCAACGTATTAAACTGCAAATTAACATTTATATTTCTTATATAAACGAAAGACCTATGTTACAGACATATGAAAGACAACATTTCGTTTTCTAGTTTTGGATAGATTATACATTTTTCCTCTAAAATATTTGCCACCTCAAATAAGCTTTTGTTTGCCAATTTTTGCTCATATGTTAAATAGCCTATAGTATGTTTTGTCAAAAATAATCAAATAATATGTTATTATGTGTTTGTTCCAATGTAGCCTAGGCTATATCCAAAGTAATGAATCCTTAACTTTGAAATATGTATGATAAAATGTATACTTTAGTTTTTACAAAGAAAGATTGCACTTGAATTGTTGTCGTAATTGTAACATTTTTAATAAAAAAAAATATTTACAAGGTAGATGTAAACAAACTATTAAAAAGTAAATATAAGCCTTTTCTTTAAATAATTTCTATTGAGTTTTATTAGTGACAAATTTGGGGAGAGGATACATATTCCAAAACTGAAAATACAGTATGAGAATTAACTGCACAATTACTAGACATGGAAAAATATAAAAAAAAATGAGATGCTTCCAACTGTGAACCAATTTGGTAGAATATATATATATATATATATATATATATATATATATATATATACTGTATATATATATATATATATACTGTATATATATACACATATATATTGCTCTTGCATTCTTTCTTGTGGCTCAGTGACACACCTGAATGAATGGCTCATTAAGTATGCGGGCCCCATTGTCTCCTCAGGTGTGAACCACTAAATATGCATGATGGTGTTGAAATCGTTGACGCCCCTTGCGCATATTGCCTTTCCAAACAAAAAGTGTCTTACAAAATTTAAATCAATGTATTGTTTTATGTGAATGATTAGGCAGGATGATTTTCACATCATTTTGAAGAAAAAACTCTAGGCAACGACATCCATTAGTCAAAAGTCTTGTGGACACATATTTAGTATGTGTTTTGTGGCCTTATTTCAGAAACTTTATTTTTTATTTTTTTCAATAACCATGCATAAACAATATTCCCTCAAAAATACAAACATGTACATACATGTTGCTCACATATTATGGTAGCCCTGTTTGTGCTAAATAGAGTGAATTTACACCTTTGCCATTAATATGTTTATAAGCAACTGAAAAAAGCACAAATGTCAGAGCATGTCAGAACACCTCAAGGACCCCAAAAACACCTTAGACCCCAGAGGGTTAATGACGTAAGGGTCAAGAGCCCAACTAAAGCAAACACTGATCTCCATAATGGTAACATACCAATTACGATTTTCTCCTTCAGTGATTCTGCTTGTTAACATCAGGTGTCTTCGATAATGCTCAATTATCACTCAATTAATTACTTAATTATCTCATTAACTTTAGCACTGCTTCAGTGTTCATTTAACACTCTCTGAGTGTGGACTCATATAAACACTTAGCAGTGTTAATTTAACACTGGTGATTTTGCTGTGTAATGTTAATTCTGCAAGAAAAAAAAGTTAGTTGTGATTAGTTAAAAAAAATTCCAAAACAAGATCAATGTACCTCATTCATGGAAAGATACTTATTTGATCAAAGTTATTGTAGTATTTTATGGCAGTTGTCTATTACATCAGAGCTCACTTTTATGTCCTTTCACTTCATATTTCTCTATTTGAATTATTTTGATGTACTGAAAATGTAATTCATCTTTTTTTCTTCCATGTCAGACCTGATGGAAGTGAAGGAGAATCATCACCTGACAGTTCACTCTGGAGAGAGACCGTTCACATGTGATCAGTGTGAGAAGAGCTTCGTGAATTCTGATAAACTTAAAAGACACATGAAAATCCACTCTGGAGAGAAGCCGTTCACATGTGAACAGTGCGGGAAGAACTTCATGGATTCTGATAAACTTAAAAGACACATGAAAATCCACACCGGAGAGAAGCCGTACGCATGTGATAAATGTGGGAAGCGTTTCACAGAATCAGCAAACCTTAAGAGTCACATGATGATCCACACTGGAGAAAAGGCTTTCATGTGTGATCAGTGTGAAAAGAGATTCTCAAACAAACAATATCTTAAGATTCACATGAGAGTTCACACTGGAGAGAAGCCGTTCACATGTGATCAGTGTGGGAAGAGTTTCGCACAAAAATCAAGTCTTGAGCGTCACATGAGAATTCATACTGGAGAGAAGCCGTTCATGTGTGATCAGTGTGAAAAGAGATTCAGTCACAGAAAAAATTTTAATGATCACATGATGATCCACACCGGAGAGAAGCCGTTTACATGTGATCATTGCGGCAAAACATTTCTTGGATCATCAAACCTGAAGAAACACCTGATAGTTCATACGAAGGAGAAGCCACATTCATGTTCTGTGTGTGGAAAGAGTTTTTCATGGATGTATAGTTTACAAAAACATCAGAAAATTCATACTGGTGTGAGAGAGTACATGTGCTTTGAGTGTGAGAAGACTTTTACTACAGCGATATATTTAAAACGGCACCAGAGGATTCACACTGGAGAAAAACCTTACAAGTGTTCACACTGTGACAAGAGATTCAGTGTGTCAGCAAATCTGAAACCACATGAGAGGACCCACACTGGAGAAAAACCTTACACGTGTTCACACTGCGACAAGAGATTCAGTGTGTCATCATCTCTGAAAAAACATGAGAGGATCCACAGCAGAGAAAAACTGCACACCTGTGATCAGTGCGGAAAGAGTTTCTCTTTTAAAGGTCACCTGAAGAGACACATGAAGATCCATGCAGTGGAGAAACCACTGAGTGGAGAAACCAATTAGTTTCCTAACAGCCATGATGAGTGACAGGACAGATTGTAGGGGTGGGCGTTCTGACGATTTTATATTGTGATCTTGAAGACAAACTACTTTTCAATTGAATCATCGAGATTGTGATCTTTTGTCTTCGTAAAATGTTAAAACTACAGTGTAATCACCATGGGAAAATCTCAGAGTAAAACTGGGAGTTGTGATACAACGGTGTTTTGCCAAATGAGAAGTGTATGTATCATCTTTTTACTCTTTTAATTCCTTTTATAACTGTATCATATATCTTTTTAAATTCCTTTTTTAACTGTTTAAACTTTCCTTGCTTTTATTTTGTGATTATTTTAATTCCTTTCTGTGTAAAGCACTTTGAATTGCCATAGTGTATGAAATGTGCTATATAAATAAACTTGCCTTGCCTACAGCAATGACTGCCTACTAGATGGTTGTGCTGACTGACCAAATTATAACATGTGTCTCTATCGTGTGTCTTTCATGCGTGGTGACGCATTTTAAAAATGTAACATTTCAACGCGAGCCAGCAATAGGACTGTGAAAGGACTTGAATTTTAGTTTCGATTCCGATTATGAAAACGTGATAAAAAACGAAAAACGCAGACTAAATCGCAGAATCCAGTCATAAAAACGGAATTTATAAATCTCACGGAATCTATAAAATTTTTGAAGAATAAACTTGAATTGAAATGACTATTATAACTACATGTATGCATATAATATGACGTAGATAATATAGATTTTAATGAATAAAAACAAAAGGAAATATAGCTGCAAGCAGCAATACGGGGCCAAGACGCTGAAAGGCCTGTAGCACAATGCGGAGCCAGAAGAGCAAAAACAGCAGAAATAGAATGTACATGAAGAACAGATGGGTTCAGAAGTAAAGATAGGATGAAATCAAAATAAACAGAAGTTCTGATGAGAACGAACAAAGAATGTAGAAAAAACACACTTATTTCTAATCCCAGTATAAGAAACATTAGTAGGCTACAGCTCTTACCCAGATAATAAAGGAATTAAAATGACAACTTTATACAAAACTTTCCCCTTTGGGACAATAAAGTGGATTTCATTGATTTCATTTACACAGCTGCCAAAATTCAATAGTTCAAGTGAGAATCAACTCAAAATGAAGAATTTGTATAAAGATGCACCACGTATTATATTTAAGTTCTCAGAAAGACAAAATATTTTGAACAGAAGCAACTTTTGCATCACTTCTGGCCACAGTACCACTTGCAGACTGGGCATGTGCCACACAGGATTCAAGTGGCATGTGGTTTTACAGATTGCTAAGCTAACCAACATAAGACAAACACAGGCAAAGTCAAGTTTAGAGAGGAATTTCTTGGGAATGGTAGCAAATATAAAAAATATGTTCAGTCATTTCTGTGCGGCTCGGTCCAAATAACATCTGATCAAATTTTGGACAAAATTGAGCAAGATTTGAAGGAGGAGTAGCGAAAAAACTTTTTCATTTGCTCCAATATGGCGCACAGTCACATTGTTAGAAAATGACAAATTAGATCTCGTCGGAATCGGCATAAGCCAAGGAACATAATGACATAAAGAAATCAAAATTTTAACAATGTTTCCAAAAGTTATAAGCATTTTTGCAAAATACCTTATATCTCTGGAACACTAGGTGGCACGGTGTTCAATCTTCTCATGTACCTTCAGGACATTGTGTCGATGATCCATACTACATTTTGTGAAGATATGTCAAATAGTTTAAAAGTTATTGCAAATTATGACAAAATTAAAAATGGCGGACACGTGGTACATCCAATCCTGGCAAAATCAGTATCCACGGATTCGGCATGACCCAAGGAATCCATAGATACCATATTTAAGAATCCATATTTATGATTTTCTGACAAACTGTTCAAAAGTTATTGACCAAAATAGCAATTTTCCATATCTCATGACCCGCTGTTCCCAACTTTGGCAGGGACCCTCAGATCATGCTTCCGATGAAGCGTACCAATTTTCGTTTCGATTGATCAAACTTTGGCTGAGATACAGCCTCTGAACCAATTTTGAAGTTTGCGACATCATAAAAAAAAATTCTAGTATAACAAAAAATTCTGTTCAGTCATTTCTATGCGGCTTAGTCCGAAGATCATTTGAGCACGTTTGGACAAAATTGGACAAAATTTGAACGAGGAGTAGCGAAAGACTGAATACTGTACTTTTCAAAATGGCTACTACTGTAATGGGCGGAGTCTTAATGTAAGGTATTGGTTGTGATCAGAATGATGAGAGGAATCATGTGTACTAAGTTTAATGTCTCTAGATCAAAGGGTTCAAAAGTTATAACCATTTCAATGTTGAATTTTTGAACTGGTGTTGGCGCTATAGAGTTGGTCCTGGAGACTCAAAATTTGGTCCAATTACTATTCATTACCATCACTAGAAGTGTACCAAATTTCATAATTTTCCTATGTACGGTTCATAGGGCTGCCATAGACGTCCACTAGGAAGAATAATAATAACAAAACTAAGGGATACAATAGGGGCTATCCCCTTCGGGCTTGGCCCCTAATAATTTAATTATAAATGTCATATTCTATGCTGTTTAATTAAAATAAAACATGAAGTGTTGTCAACTGCTATGCCTATGATGATGATATAATGCTTTTAAATGAATGATAGTAAACAAATACATATAATTTTAATGAATTAAATATGTATTCAATTTAAAAAAAAAGTTTTTTGTGTAATCTTAAATGTTTTTGGGTTTTTTTGCACCGTGACAAGTACTTTGCAGCTAATAGAGATATTCCCGCTTTTTCCCGCAGTAAAGCACATTCCACAAACAATGCAGTCCTACTGTAACTTTACTAGCGATATAACAAATATAGAACATTTATTCACAAGATCAATGCGGTAATAATCCACAAGAAACTGAGTAAGCTGTAACTGTTATAAAACTTTGAACTGCGTGCACTGACTGCTGTTACACGATAGGCTGAGGTGCAACACGTGATCCAAGTTAGTCGTTACACGAGAGGGGGTATTAACATTAAGTGACATGGCATCTGACACAAAGAAGCCAATGGCACATGTCATATGCTTATGGGCACATCCGGTCTTCATTGGCATGTGCCAGTGGATAGGGGCATGTGTCACTGACATTATCACGACACCTGACTGACACAGAGTCGTGGAACATGTCACCGTATATTGTGACACCTCCAGTAGTGACTGACAGATGAAAGGAGCATCTATACTGACGTATTGTGACACTAAATATTAAATAAATAGCCTAATTTTGTGATATTTTAAACATCAATCATGAAAGTTAGTAATATTTTTTCTAACGTGTTATTTGTGTCACGTCTGTATTTGATTGGCATGTGCCACTGAATGTTTTGTAATATCAGTGCTACTTTATGTTGTTTATCTCGCAAAGTCACAAACTGCCCATTCTAGGAAAGACACGAAATAAATCTCTCATGGGTCACTACGAATAAGTATTATTAACAGTTGTGTGCATTATTGTAAACCTTTACTTTTCCAAGATGCTGCACAGACGCACGCCAGTAGGTGTCAGCATAAGTGAGTGTAACACTGGACAGCGCAAGATTCTCATCTGTGGCCTCATCCAAGGACCAGAGGTTTGAAAGAAAAGCCGGAGTCAGAATTATAATAAATTGAAGAAAAGATTTACTGAAGATAGTTTGCAGTTTCATCAGCAGAAGTCAGCTTCAAGACTCACACTGGAGTTTGTAGACCACCTCGTTACAGTTACAAAGATCACAGCAATTATAAGGTCTAAACTATGTCCTTGCTTTAGGTTAAATGATTCTCATTGGCTAAGAAATAGATAAACATAGTAATTTTCCACACATATACAGATAGACTGAAGCATATCTCCATTGATTATGCAGCTGACACTCAGACCCTGAAGTTAGGCACGTCGTAACTTTCCAGGTCACAGATTTGGGTTGTTGGGCGCAAACATGTCTCGAACAACAACTCAGTCAATCTCCAATAATGCCAGTGGTTCCTTAACCTGTAACCAAGAAGACTAACACACACACTGACACACAGCTTTTCCAAGGTTGGATTTGGCCAGGCTCTAACTATAAACAGGAGAGTCGTCTCAAAACATCAAGATAATACGTTATTTCTCTCAAGGAGAGCTACACTTTCGTCTAACTGGAAAGTAAGGCTTTAACAAAGAAATGGTCCCTTAACTATTGACTTCATTGAACCCTGTGACTTATAGTCGTCAGGATACCACAGAAAAACAGCCTACACTAGCCTACAAAATCGCATCAAGATAAAGATATAAGTGAACATTTGAACCTATATATATATGTATGCCTATGTATGTTTTCTTTTCATATTTCATTACATTATTTACGTAAGTTAACACCCAATACTTGAACAGTTTAAAGTGTAATCCGGCAATTCAGACGCAGCCTCTGAATTGGGACGCAGTAAACCAGCTCTGGCCATGGTCTTGGCTAAGCCGAAAATACATGACCCGGCAGCGCCGTGGCAGAAACATCCTCACCATGTCCTCCAAGAAAAAAAAAAAAAAAATGACAATAGCCAATTCTGGCTCCATAGCTGTTTACTCAATTATAACAAATGAATTATCAGGATGGCAGCTGTCCTCTCGCACTGTTGCTTGGCGGCAGGAACGGTAATCGGGAACCTCTGGTTGCACAATTAGGAAATCCTACGAAGGCTACATGGTGCGTCCTTCGAAGGACACAACCTTCACATTGGGACACAGCTGTGGTGTTGTTTTTTTAAAAGTTCATAGTAAATGTTCTGACTTCATGAAGCCTCATGCTGTGAATAAAACATCAAACTGACCAGAACAAGCTTTGAAATGTATATATGATACTGGATATCAAGAGTGAAACTGTTAATAATGTAGACAGACAGCAATCTCATTCACTCATGTGTGCAGTGAAATATAAGTAATATATAATATATAACTAATATATTAGTTAGGCATTTTAAAGCTTTGAGAATTTTAAAACATGGAAAGTTTAAAAAGCAATCATATCAGGAAACTTCATGACTTTCAGAACTAAAATTATTCCTAACTCAAGCAGAATCAGCAGAAAATTAAAAAAGGACAATAACAATGAGATGTTGATATGAGTAAAGAGTTCAATCAATAATTATATAAAGCAAATACAAACATTAAGTAAAGAGTCCAGTTTCAAAGATACATAAAAGTATATCTTGTGTTTGCATGGAAGAGTAGAAGTGGAAGAGAAACTACATGTTCTGATGAAAAACAATGAAGAACGAGTTAAAAAATAATATCAGATTCATGTCTCTCTTAAAAGTGTTATGGCCTCTTCTTCAGCTCCTGAACTTTGCCTCCAAAGGTTTTTCCAGTGTGAATTTTCTGGTGGTCTTTCAGTTCATCTTCTGTATTGAAGGATTTCCTGCATTTCACTTCTTCCCAGTGTGAACTCTCATGTGAATCTTCAGACTTGATTTACATGTGAAGCGTTTTTTAGGAGACAGATTTTTTGGCTTCTGTTTTTCCTTTCTTGTTCGCGTTCATCAGGTCTAAAAGAAACATTAAATCAAGTGGACTTTTTTATGCAAACAACTTGATGCCACGGATGCGAAAAACGCAGAAAAAAATGTACCCGATAATTTTTTTTAAGACGGACAAGTTTCGTAGGCAAGTGTGATTGACATAACGTGAGGTTGTATTTATTTTTTAACGTGCGAAAATTTTGGACGCGAATTTCGGACTCAGTGTGCAAGGGCCTTAAGACACTCTTTTTCGCCACCTGCTGGTGTATTTATGTAATATGAAGAAATTGTCACTGAACGAAGCAATGAACGAATCATTTTGGTGAATGAACTGAAAATGAATGAATCTCTGGAAAGAATCAACATTTCCACCACTAGTACACACACACACTACCATCACGGTTCGGCACGGTTAGCCAAGTGTGCTGAGAATTCATGACAGAGAACATTTGTACAGTTTGTAATTGTGCCGTGCCGTACCAGACTCAAGTGGAAACACAACTGGATCCTTTTCCGAAGTGGAAAAGCAGCTTTTGTTGCTCAGCACATAGAGATGAACTACTTACTGTGATCTCAGACTGTGTTTAAGTGGTTTCTCCACTGTGTGGATCTTCATGTGTCGCTTCAGGTGAGTTTTAATAGAGAAAATCTTTCCACACTGATCACACGTGTGCGGCTTCTCTCTCCTGTGGATCCTCTCGTGTGTTTTCAGATATGATGACTGACTGAATCTCTTGTCACAGTGTGAACACTTGTAAGGTTTTTCTCCAGTGTGAATTCTCTGGTGTCGTTTTAAACATTCCTCCTTCACTTCACTCAGTTCTTCACTCTCCTCCTTCACTTTACTCAGTTCTTCTCTCTCCTCCTTCACTTCACTCAGTTCTTCACTCTCCTCCTTCACTTTACTCAGTTCTTCTCTCTCCTCCTTCACTTCACTCAGTTCTTCTCTCTCCTCCTCCACTTCACTCAGTTCTTCACTCTCCTTCTTCACTTCACTCAGTTCTTCACTCTCCTCCTTCACTTCACTCAGTTCTTCTCTCTCCTTCTTCACTTCACTCAGTTCTTCACTCTCCTCCTTCACTTCACTCAGTTCTTCTCTCTCCTTCTTCACTTCAATCAGTTCTTCACTCTCCTTCTTCACTTCACTCAGTTCTTCTCTCTCCTCCTTCACTTCACTCAGTTCTTCTCTCTCCTTCTTCACTTCACTCAGTTCTTCTCTCTCCTCCTTCACTTCACTCAGTTCTTCTCTCTCCTCCTTCACTTCACTCAGTTCTTCTCTCTCCTCCTTCACTTCACTCAGTTCTTCTCTCTCCTCCTTCACTTCACTCAGTTCTTCTCTCTCCTCCTTCACTTCACTCAGTTCTTCTCTCTCCTCCTTCACTTCACTCAGTTCTTCACTCTCCTCCTTCACTTCACTCAGTTCTTCTCTCCTCCTTCACTTCACTCAGTTCTTCTCTCTCCTTCTTCACTTCAATCAGTTCTTCACTCTCCTCCTCCACTTCACTCTGTTATTCTCTCTCCTCCTTCACTTCACTCAGTTCTTCTCTCTCCTCCTTCACTTCACTCAGTTCTTCTCTCCTCCTTCACTTCACTCAGTTCTTCACTCTCCTCCTTCACTTCACTCAGTTCTTCTCTCTCCTCCTTCACTTCACTCAGTTCTTCTCTCTCCTCCTTCACTTCACTCAGTTCTTCTCTCTCCTTCTTCACTTCACTCAGTTCTTCTCTCTCCTCCTTCACTTCACTCAGTTCTTCTCTCTCCTCCTTCACTTCACTCAGTTCTTCTCTCTCCTCCTTCACTTCACTCAGTTCTTCTCTCTCCTCCTTCACTTCACTCAGTTCTTCTCTCCTCCTTCACTTCACTCAGTTCTTCTCTCTCCTCCTTCACTTCACTCAGTTCTTCTCTCTCCTTCTTCACTTCACTCAGTTCTTCTCTCTCCTCCTTCACTTCACTCAGTTCTTCTCTCCTCCTTCACTTCACTCAGTTCTTCTCTCTCCTCCTTCACTTCACTCAGTTCTTCTCTCTCCTCCTCCACTTCACTCTGTTCTTCTCTCTCCTCCTTCACTTCACTCAGTTCTTCACTCTCCTCCTTCACTTCACTCAGTTCTTCTCTCTCCTCCTTCACTTCACTCAGTTCTTCACTCTCCTCCTTCACTTCACTCAGTTCTTCACTCTCCTCCTTCACTTCACTCAGTTCTTCACTCTCCTCCTTCACTTCACTCAGTTCTTCACTCTCCTCGCTCTCTTCCATCGGGTCTGACATGAAAAGAAAAACTAATTTTAAAATTTAATCTAAATAATTGAAAGAGAGAAATATGGAGTCAATGGAGATAAAAATTATCCCAGATGTAATGGACAATTGCTATAAAATATTACAATAATTTATGTATTTTTATAAATTAATTAAACGTTAATTAATTAAACTTTCCATGAATGAGGTGCACTGATCTTCCAGTTAATATTTTGTAAACATTATACATTAAAATACACAATACTGCCATATTTTGACACCAACTTTTAGATTGATATATAGTTATGTTAAAAACTACTAAAACGTTTTAATTATTAAGGGCCGTTCACACTAAACTTCTCCTTCCATTGACTTCACACACATGTGTGACAAGAAACACAAGATCAAGTGAATTTCACTGCGAGAAAGAACACAAATGTTCGCAGTAAAGCGGAGTAGATTGTAAATTTGTACATTTTAGAATTATATATATAAAATTCAGGTCAAATTTGGATAAAATTGTTACAAATTGTAAACCATATATAAAATAAATGTAAAATAAAATGGTTAAAATATTTAAATTGAGTTTGACCTGATGTTGACAATCAATATGAAACCTCCCTTTACTGACCATTTGTATATTTGCAGCCATTTCATAGTTTAACTGTTTATCTAAATGTGAAGAAGTGCTTGAATGTTTGTAAGATGAATGTTCTTCAGCATCATGAA
This sequence comes from Gila robusta, assembly GCA_030770095.1. NCBI lineage: Eukaryota > Metazoa > Chordata > Actinopteri > Cypriniformes > Leuciscidae > Gila > Gila robusta. Next base: position 63,294 of record JAVALU010002426.1, read on the forward strand.
TGAATGAAGAATAAACACCAACCTCTTTGTTCTTCAGGATCTTCAGTGTGTTTCATTCTGCAGGTTCTGGATCACTCGTGTTCTCACTGTCCTCTTTAATAAACTCAGTCTTTGCAGATTTCAGCTCTTCCTGATGCTTTCATGCTGGTCTTCACTTGCAGCTGATGGGAATTTACAACATCTGTGTCGGTCCTTTAACCATCTGGACAAGATTAAATCCATCCGTAATTTGCCGCAGTTTTTTCCTTGTACTGTTATCGTCCCATTGTAGATTAAAATCGCCCATCACTATAACCTCCTTTTTAAAATCACACTGCTTTAACATTTCCTTGAACTTATCATAAAAGTCTATGTTAACAGATGGTGGTCGATATAAGACTATTAATGTGAGAGACATTTGAGGTGCAAGAGATAAATTTAACCCAACACATTCTGAATCAATTGGGGTTTTCCACTGGATTTCACTGCACTGTATGTTATCTCTCACATAGATCATTACCCCACCCCCTTTGGCATCAGCTCTATCTCATCAGTTATGTCTTTCCACTGTTTGCTCTTCTTGTCATAACGAGTACCGGCAGTAAATGAAGACTTTATTGATTGCTGAGTGGGAGTCGTCTTCGGGCGTGCTCCGTCTCCGGGAATATCTGTTGCACGCATTTGGGTGCATTCCCTAATATTTGCTAACATTCATGGTTTTCAAGATTGCTGGTGTTTCCACCTTTGGCTGCAACAACATGGCGACTCAACTTGCATAGTATTGTTCGTTGGTCGATGTCGGAGATTTTGAACCCAAACCAGTTCCATAAGACAGAGGAGCCTCCCTTCTTTTTAACCAATTTTTCCTCGTGCTCTTCAACATAATTTGTGCTTGCTTTATTGCTGTTGTGTGTTTGAGGAGCCGGTTTGTGCTCTATTAACTTGAACTGTCACTATACTCTCTGTGTTTGATTATTAATGTCTGTGCATCACGCGAGTTGGACACAGTAGAGGAAAAGGTTAAAGTTCAGTTCAGCCTTGATTCTGTATCGTCATTAGTGTTAAAAGTTGTAAAGAGTACCAAATTGAACAAAACAATATAACTGCAAAATTTGAATTTATGAATATCTAACGGTATCCACGCTATCGCAAAATCCATATCATGGCACAACATAATACCGGTAGTCACGTTCATACCAGTATAGCGCCCACCCCTAGTGTAACATGACCAATAAGTTGCCACCTGTTCTAGCAAAACATTACACACAGAAGACAATATTTCTCCGCCCAGGCGAGCAACCACCAAGAAAAGGTGTTAACACCAATTCTCGCCCTGGACAACTGGAAGCTGCTAGAGATTGAAAAATGCTGGATGATCTTGATCAACGGCTTATTTTTCCACCTGAGATTGCCACCACTAACCTTCGACCAGATATTGTCTTGTAGTCTGGATCAGCTTGCCTTGTTCAACTGATAGAGTTAACAGTGACTTGGGAGGATGCTGTAGATGAGGCATATGAGAGGAAGAAACTGTGGTATGCTCATTTAGCCACTGAAGCAGAACAGCGAGGATGGAGAGTCCAGGTTTATCCAATGGAAGTGGGTTGTCGAGGATATGTGGCACACTCTACAACCTGGTTCCTCAGAGATGTCGGATTCAGTGGCCAAGAGTTGCGTCGCACAGTAAAGAACTTATCTGAAGCAGCAGAAAGGAGCAGCAACTGGCTGTGGTTGAGACGGAAAGATTCTGGCTGGCTGTGTGAGGTGTTGCAGGCTAGTCGACGAAACACTGAGGACGGAAGGTGCCCACATGAAGACCCCAGAGAAGAACCCTACTCAGCTCAATCCAGACGAGATAATAATCAACCAATCATCACTCAATTATTCACTTAAGTATCGAACTCTAACACTAATGGGGCTTTCACACTGGCAGTTTAGTTCGGAACGGGGCACGGTTTGCATTAAAAATCGCTTATGTGAACGCTGTCATGGGACCCGGGTGCGCACTGGGGTATCGAACCTGAGACTACCTGGAGGAGGTGGTCTGAGTTCGGTTGCTCCCGAACCGTGGCGCGGTTCGCGTGAATGTGCAAGCAACACGGAATCGGGTGCACACTTGTTCGGGAAGTAAAGTATCCTGCGCATGCGTGACACTGTCGATATCATTGTTTCCTCAACAACACACGAGAACCATGAGTGGCAGGGGAACGTTGTGGGACACTGAAGAGGTGAGGTGCCTCATTCAAATATGGGGAGAAGAAAACATACAGGAGCAGCTAGACAAAACTCACAAGAATGCAGACATTTTTGCATGGCTGAGCGCCAAGATAAAAGAGTTTGGATTTCACAGAACTAGCGAGCAATGTCGTTTCAAACTGAAAAAGCTTCGTCAACAATACCTCAAAATACGAGACGAGTTGCGTAAAACAGGCAATTGATGCTAAAAAGAAGTTCATGTGGTTTGACGAAGTTGACAATTCTGGGTACAAAACCCACAAGTGACCCTCCTCATACACTACAATCCTATCGGGAAAGCACACCTGTCTCCCAGCAACACGCCACCCATTCTGTTGAAGGCATGGACGACGATAATTGCAGCAGTAGCAGTCACTACATGTCCTGTACATCTCAGATAAAGGTAGGGCCTTTTCTTTACAGTAGTATTGTATTCCTTAACGTCAATAATAAACTGTGTGTGTGTGTGTGTGTGTGTGTGTGTGTGTGTGTGTGTGTGTGTGTGTATTTGATAGCATTAAGATGACATTATGTAGTTTCTCTCTCTCTCTCTCTCTCTCTCTCTCTCTCTCTCTCTCTCTCTATATATATATATATATATATATATATTTATTTATTGGTGTGTGTGTGTGTGTAGGAGATGACACTTTACCTGGGGTTCATTTGTGAGTAAACATGCAGTGTAAACAAAGATACAAATGCATTTCTTGCACTCTGCTGTCTTCTCCAAATAAATCTTCTGCGAGCAGCAGAAACACGGCGTCCCCTGGATATGTGCTGAATTACACCATGCAATGAACATAAACGCAGTTGTCGTTCACTATGCTGTGCATAATAGCACCAGAATAACAAAAAAATTAAAACTATGCTCAGGCGCATTGTGTTCTCCATGCGTTTTCCATGTGCGTTTGCGATGACGTAAGATGACTGCAAACGCACCTGGGTTCGATACAATTAATTAAGTGTGAAAGCAGACCAACGCTGCGGGGGGCGCCGGGAACAATCACGCTCGGCCTCGGACCGCATCTAACGAGCCCACTGTAAAAGCCCCCTGAGTCTGTGTTTCTTTAACACCCTGCAGATGGTTTCCATATGAACACAGTGTTACACGACAAAAATAAATGTTTTCTACAGTAGATTAATGGAAAATAGTATGATACTTTCAGAATTTGACCTTTTTTTAGAGCCAGGGTTATTATTGTGGTTATTCGTTGTTAATAGATTTTCACCAACAGTATTTTGTAACACACACACACAAAAAAAAAACACAAACTCACATAAGCTAAGAGTCAAACTGCACAACTAAAAGAAACACTTTCAGTTAATTTCATCTGAAGCTGTGGTTGAAGTCAGTTCTAGTTCTTGTGTTTCTCTTTTCTTCTGTTCATTAACATCAGGTGTCTTAAATAATCAAACAGTCATCCCTCAATTAATCACTTAAGTATGGAATTACTCTAACACTGCATTTGTGTTTCTTTAACACCCTGCTGATGGTTTCCAAATGAACACGGTGTTAAATTTCACAGACAGTAGAAATGATGCTCCCCTCATAAACTACCCAGTTGGGTTATGATAACCAGCTGCTGGTTTGCCAAACTGGTTTTCTGTCCTAAGAGAAAACTTCTTTAGGCGAGTTAAGGTTTCTGCAAATCATGCTTAATAAGCTGGATGTCCTTCCTCTGTCGTTTATGCTGTTGTCTTCTTCTAGCACTCTTGCTCTTCTTCACTGTAGTCTTCGTCTGTCTCATCTCCACAGGCAGTTTCAACACGTTATCTTCACCCCCGTGTATCCTCTTGATAATCTCTGTGGTTGATTACAAAACATTAAGTTCAAGAACCTAACTTTCAAAACTTTTGCTCTACAAAAAAGAGGAAGTCAAATACATTTGTTTCTAAATTAACTCATGCAGTAGTTCTTTCCAAGCAGCATTTAAGCATCTTTATATGGCATTAACTTAAAGGCAAGCACATAATATTTCAATGAAACAGGTAAATAGCAATATCAATATCCAAAACACGTTCATCATCTGAAGAAAAATCATTCTGAAAGTGATACCAACAATATCGCTTCTCTATGCTTATTTTAGTTATAGTTGTGGTGTGAACTGTACTATCTTTAATATTTAGAACGATTTTAAGAACTATATCTTTATCGTTATCTTAATAGTTATCATCCTTGGTGTTTGCCTTAATACTGTTATTTCTCACAATATAGCATCTATAAAACATCAATAACACAAAAACAAACACTAATGACACTCATCTTCATCAACCGCTACAGATAAATAATAACAGTACCCACTAAGCAAAATTTTGTTCAAAATACGTCTTTTCAACGTCTTTGTCACAAAAGTGTACGGTGACGAGTTCTGCAAATCCGATAGATATTCATGGAACCTCCGTACAAGTTTAAAAACCAGTTCAAATATGGATTCATTGTGGACATATTTTCAACATAATTTTAGGTCTCATTTTGTCTCAATGTAATTTCCATCTCTAATTGCAAAGCAACTCACAGACAGTGTTTGTTTGTCCAAAAATCATGAAAATAAAAGAAACCACTCACACCTTTAGACAACTTAGCATCTGTAAATTACACATCTGTGGATCATGAGAGAAACCAGATCTGAAGGAAAGACTCTGGCTCAGACACTTGTGCTGTCCTTAATCACAGACATAAAATACAGATACTTTGACTATTTCTGTCAGACATCTACAGAAGATCTTAGTGAGAATTAACAGAGGTTTAGATGTTGATATTTGTTTCATTTGAAGTCACCATTGTGGTGATCCAACGCTATCTCATGACCAATTCGTACGAATTTGATTAAAAGGTGCTAATTCGTACAAATTCATACGACCTCACTTGTACGAATTTGTACGATTTGTCTAAACCCACGTGATGGGTAGGTTTAGGGGCGGGGTCAGGGGTAGGTCATTCGTACGAATTCATACGAATTGGGCAACTCGTAAAATATGTACGATTTAGCAAAAATCATACTAATTCGAACGAGTGAGGTCGTATGAATTCATACGAATTAGCCACCTCGTAAAATTCGTACGAATTGCCGTGAGATTGGGTTGGGTGATCAGTGTTTGCTTTAGTTGGGCTCTTTGGGCTTGACTGTTTGATTTCAGTTTTTATATGGCTGCTGTAAGTGTTTCTTATAACAAGAGAAAATGTGATCAAGTATGTTGATCAAGTATGTTACAACGTATGTTTTTTTTGACAAAAACATTGAAAAGACGTCTTTTGAACATGTTGCTTAGTGGGTAGTTACTAGAATGTTAATAGTGCATTACTCATTTGTTGATGTGTAGTTATTAATTAATGAAGAAACAGAATTCAGAAGTGTTACCATTCATAGTATATTCCAGTAAGATACTTTCTCAAACAGCAAATATTACCCAGAATTCATTGTTTTCTATGGTATCTCTGGTTCATTGATCTCATTACAGTCTTAATGGAAAATGGTATGTTACGGTCAGAATTTGGCTGTTTTTTTACAGCAAGGTTTTACAGTGTGCATATTTGATGATGACAGCAACAATCCTCCGTTCATTCCAGGTGAACAAAGAGCATCTTATGAAGAGTGTGAGAAATTTATAAACCATGTACATAAAACATGCACACTGATGCAATTACAAGATTACACTACAGAATAGATGAATAATATCTATTGATTTATTCTGTATACATACCAAGAACACACATAAAAGAGACATAAATCAATAATGGTATTATAACAGAAGTGGCTCAAGTACAAACTCTACAAAAACATAGTTTGTACAGGAAGTGAGAACATGATCAGGTGATGGATGATGCTGATAAACACACTCCCCTCCAGTATATATAAAAGATAAACCAGGGCTCCGCTCCACAACGCAATATCCAGACATTGACATTGAACTACTGAACTGGTTTGTATCACAAAAATACAAAACTTTGTAATAATTCTGAATAATTCTGTTTCAGTGTTCAGAGAAACAATGGCGGTCTGGACTGTCTACCTGTCTCTCTGTCTTCTCATGGCTTTGACTGCTTCAGGTAAGAGCATTATTCCACGTTTCATATCATAACTATTGTTTTAACATGAATTGTAGCACACCTGGGACAATGTATGTAATATGTAATATGCATGTTAAAAATCTGTAGTATATGTATTATTATTATTATTATTATTATTATTAGCACTACTACTGCTGCTGCTGCTAGCAGTTCTGTTTTAAAAATGCAGCATTTCTTTCTTTTTAAGTGGAAGCAAATCCTGTTCAAACTAGAGAATATGGCGGTAAGGCTTCTCTTGTCTTCTACTTCTCTTGTCAGTGTGTATACAGTCCAAAAGTCCAAAACCTTTGCTTTTCTCTACCTTAACAAGTGTGTGTAATACCTGATGATCATGTTCTCCACAAGTGTGTGTAATACCTCTCCACAAGTGTGTGTAATACCTGATGATCATGTTCTCCACAAGTGTGTGTAATACCTGATGATCATGTTCTCCACAAGTGTGTGTAATACCTGATGATCATGTTCTCCACAAGTGTGTGTAATACCTGATGATCATGTTCTCCACAAGTGTGTGTAATACCTCTCCACAAGTGTGTGTAATACCTGATGATCATGTTCTCCTCAAGTGTGTGTAATACCTGATGATCATGTTCTCCACAAGTGTGTGTAATACCTGATGATCATGTTCTCCACAAGTGTGTGTAATACCTGATGATCATGTTCTCCACAAGTGTGTGTAATACCTGATGATCATGTTCTCCACAAGTGTGTGTAATACCTGATGATCATGTTCTCCACAAGTGTGTGTAATACCTCTCCACAAGTGTGTGTAATACCTGATGATCATGTTCTCCTCAAGTGTGTGTAATACCTGATGATCATGTTTTCCTCAAGTGTGTGTAATACCTCTCCACAAGTGTGTGTAATACCTCTCCACAAGTGTGTGTAATACCTGATGATCATGTTCTCCACAAGTGTGTGTAATATCTGATGATCATGTTCTCCACAAGTGTGTGTAATACCTGATGATCATGTTCTCCACAAGTGTGTGTAATATCTGATGATCATGTTCTCCAGCATGTTCTAAAGAGCATCTTGGAAGCAAGAAAATTTGACTGAAAAACAGGTTTGCTTTATTAATGTAAACAAAAATGAAAAAAAAAAAAACTTATTTGATTAGTGACTAGAGTGCAAAATCTTAAATGTCTTTTCACATCATGAAAAGTTTCTTTGTTAAAATGTATTTTTCTAAATCCTTTGTTAATTTAAATCTATCACAGGCAATTGTAGTTGCATTTTTCATCAATTAATTTCTTCTCCTTTGATTATGTTCTGGCCTGCAATCTAGTGGCGAAATTTTTTTTTTGGCCCGATGCCAAACTTACTGTGTACTGTGTTCTAGAGATTCACCCGTTTTAAACAAACACTGAACAGAGAAGAGATTGCTGGAGAAAAGAGAACGCGACAGAGCTCGTAATAAAACAAGAATCCACATCGGCTAGGATTTTCAGAGATGGAGAACTGAGGGATTTGAAATGTTGTAAAAGCGATGCGGAGATGATGGTGTTTTTATTACTCAAAGGTGTTTTGTTGAACTGTCATATGTATCTCTCTAACAGAGTTCACTGTAAAGCATTTATTGTGAAGGGTCGCCTTCATCTGCACTGTCATGCAAAGCCGAAGCACGACCAATACAATGTTGCATGCCTTTTTGTTTTTTAACCAATTTTTGGTAAACATAGTGTACTTTTAAATTAAAGTTATTAATTTAATTACATGAAAGGTCTCATTTAAAGGTCATTAATGGTAAAACAATGGTATAAAATAATAACACACAAAACTTCCCTTTAACAGTCTGTTCGGCAGGATGGACTTTCTTTGGATCCAGATGCTTCAAGTTTTTCAATAACCTTCAAACGTGGATTGTGGCCAAGGTATGGTACATTCAGCTTCTAATATGAATTCATATAAATATATTCTTGGTTAAATACAAATTAAGCTCTGTTAACATCTGTGACAACTGCCAATTATTGCAGGAAAATAATTTCAACTTGTTCCTCAGTTTAAAAACAACAGTAAATAAATTACAATGGAGCTCTAGGAAAATACAGACACAACAAATGTCATGTTATCATGGGAGTAGTGTGTTAAGATTACTTATAAGCAGAACCTTTTCTACAAAAGTAAGCACTTCAAAAGGCAAATTTTAGACTTCATGGGTAAAATAATAAATTGCAATTAAAGGCATGTCACAGAATGTGGAAAATGAATTTAATAATTTTATAAATAGTGTTGTTTGTTCATGCCTCCGCCTCTCCCGAAAATCTGTTTGAACTTTAGAGGGCACCTTGCTTCTGTGCACAGCCATGAGGAGTACGTGTTTCTACAGAACCTGGTTAGATCCACAACTTACGCCACAACGCGTGCCTGGATCGGAGGAAATGATGCTGTTCAAGTATGCAATTATTTTTTTTTTATCATGCTTTTTGTGCTACTGGGCATTTACAGTTACATTTACATTAAAACAAAATTTACATTAAAACATTTTTCAAAATGCATAAAGACAGATGTGTTTTTATAATTCTTTTGTATTTTTTTAGTTAATAGTTAGTTTAGGGCAGTGTTTCTCAACCTCTCCTGCAGGGACCCCCTGACAGGACATGTTTTTGTTTTAACCCTGAAATGGCACACCTGATTCAATTAATTAAAGGCTCAAAGGCTTAATGAGTAGCTGACTAATTGAATCAGGTGTGCCATTTCAGGGTTAAAACAAAAACATGTCCTGTCAGGGGGTCCCTGCAGGAGAGGTTGAGAAACACTGGTTTAGGGCATTCATGAGATGGGCACCGCTCGCCATGATGATGTCATACTCGAGTGTTTCTATTGTGAAACTTGATGTGAAATAGATGGTTGATATGATAATCGAGTAATTTAGCCCTGTCTTAAATAATTTTCACATGTTCTTTACTGATACCCTTTCTGTGAAATAATTTCTGTTCATTTCTGTTTAGATTTCTGACGTTTTTAAAGTGGAGATTGGGTTAGGGTTCACGAGGAATCATCTTTTAGATGAATAAAGATAAAATTAAGCTTTGTAAGCTGCATGTGGACATAAACACAATGTTCTTTTTTCTCTTCTGTTCACAGGAGGGAGTTTGGCTCTGGACTGACCAAAATGAACTATCAAATATGGTCACCTGGAAATCCCAGTAATTATAATGGAAATGAGCACTGCCTTGAGATCAACTATGACAGTAAGTAACTGCTGTTAATGCTCATAAACTATCTAAAACTTTTTTTTTTCATAAAACACAAATGATAAAAAGAAATATTTTGTTCTATCTCTCAACAGATGGCAAATGGAATGATGACACATGTTCTAAAAAGAAGCCGTTTGTGTGTGTGAACTGAACCAGCATGTAAAAAATAAATGTAGACGAAACAAGCTACTTTGACTCATTTACTTTCCTTTAGAAATGTTCAATGGAGGTAATACATGTTTTAAAGAAGATTAATATTGTTTGTTTGATTGTTTTTTTGTGAATGATAAGTTAATGACTCTGTGATCCTGTTAAACACCATTTTATAATTTGGGTATCACTCAGTCTCTCTCTTTTCACACTAACACAAGTTAGAATAAGTCATTTGGCATCCTAAAATGGCTACCAACAGTAAAAACAAAACAAACAAAAAAAAACACATGCAACTTTATTCCAAAAATAAATAAATAATTAAACATGTAAATTATGATTTGAAAAAGTTAGTCACACTCACCAAATATATTAAAGCCACTGTTATATTGAGTTTCACTACCAGGTTTTTATCCTGTACCTTCAATAAATGTCAAGTATTTACTCCACTTTCTCCAAAACCAAGTAGTCTATATGACATTGTTATTGTATGCTGCAACTTTCCCCAATTCTGTACCATGAAAGACGGTGATCATGGCAAATCCACAGACTAACTAGTGAAAGCTCGGTATATGCAGTATTATGAAAAAGACAAGAGACATGATGTGATTGGCTGCTAAAAAACACCCGTTAATATTTTAGGTTTTTATAAATTTAGTATTTATTCATTTATTTATATGTATTGTTTTATTTATTTTAGAGTTTTTATGGGATACCAAATAATGTATACCTATTATTTTTCATAATAATGCCCTCCACCCAGTGCTATTCTATCCAGTTACATTTTAACACACATTGTATGTTAAAAATCTACACAACGTGTCAAAATACCATCAACACACTCTGTGTTGTTTTTTAACACATCTCTATTATGTAGACTTTAAGTTCCTGTACGCAACGTCTCTTTAAAAACAAATGTGCAGATAACGCAACATTGCTGGACTTGTGCTGTACAACCACAATCATAAAAACCTTTTTAAAAATCACCTATCAAATATTACACACTTGCTGAGACTAACGGTAACACTTTAAGGTTCATTAATTAACATTAGTTAACTACCTTAGTTAACATGAACCAAGAATTAACAATACTTCTACAGCATTTATGAATCTTAGTTAATGTTAATTTCAACATTTACTAATACATTATTAAAATCAAAGGTTGTATTTGTTAACATTAGTTGATGTACTGTGAACTAACTTGAACAAACAATGAACAGCTGTATTTTTATTAACTAACCTTAACAAAGATTAGCTAAAACAGTAACACATGTATTGATCATTTTTATTTCATGATAGTTAATACATGAACTAATGTTAACTAATGAACCTTATTGTAAAGTGTTACCCGATTAACAATACTACATGATGATAATATTATCGTACGATTCTATTTTTTATATCATCTCATGACTATTCTTGCTCCTTCAAATGTGCAAAATAAACACACAAGTAGTGTAACCAGAGAAAAACTAAAGTTAAAGGGTTAAAGGGATACTCCACCGGTTTTTCATATTAAACTATGTTATTCCCTTAACTAAGACGAGTCGATACATACCTCTCTCGTCTCAGTGCGTGCATTCAATCGTTCTGTCTTGCGGTGAAACTTTGTTTACACTTAGCTTGCCCAGTTCATTCAATATGGGCCAAGCAGAGAAGCGACCAAACACCTCCACGTTTTCCCTATTTAAATACAGTTACACGAGTAGTGTAACTCAACCATAAACGGTGACACAAAATAAAACGTTGCGCTTTTCTAAGTGTGTAAAATGGATAACTATATTGTATGGTGGAATACCATTGCAAGTGCTTCGACTCGGCGCAGTAATATCATCACTCCTCTCTCCCCGCTCCCTCTCCTCCTCCCTCTCATTTCAACCATAGATATCATAGAGACTAGATGCCCTATTGCCCGCTGGAGACCGAGAAATCTGGCCGCCATCTTGTACCGGTCGTATTCCTAGTTTCGTTGCGTGGCAGCAGATAAGATGCCAGAGCATTGTGGAGCATTTTCCTGTTCTAATCGCCGGACCATCGAAAATAGGGCTTTTCACAAGTAAGTCTTAACATTACCGTACTATTGGTTGTATTTTGTGAATAGAATATTACCAGATAATCGAGAAGGAGCAAAGATATTTGCTATTACTGTACTGAAATCGTTGTGAAATGCTGTTTACTGCATCAGCCGGTGTTCACCCGGCATGGAGAGGTGGGGTAACTGTTAAAGTAATAATTACAAGAGCTTCTAGGTTATCAGATAAGCATTCAACTGCCCTGTTGTATAGGTTATTTATGTTTGCGCACATGATATCAGGAAGCAATGTAATACACGCATGACAGCGATGCGCAAATTGAGTTACCCCTCCAACTTCTAGTGTTATTGATAACCTATATCTTATCACATGCGATTTGGCTATTGATATTACAGAAGTCCTGTGGTAAAATTACATTATTAACTTACTCCATCTACCCTTGTAAAGTTAATCCGAATAGGGCTTTAGTCTCGACATTTTTCCCTCCCACATCCACATACAATAAAAAAGGTATAGGCTTAATGTTGTCCGAATTTAACTTTTAGAAATTACTGATGCAAACACGTTGAAAAGCTTCTTCTCAATTTTTATTACAGGTGGCTGCGTTCGGTGGATTCGGTGGCTGCGTTCTGTGTGTGAAAGTGTGTGTGTGTGTGTGTGTGTGAGAGAGAGAGAGAGAGAGAGAGAGAGAGAGTGAGAGAGTGAGAGTGAGAGAGAGTGTGTCTGTTCATGTTTGTTTGTGTGTCTGTTCGTGTGTATGTGCGTGTCACAAATCATAAATTGTTTCTTCAACTTATTAAAATATCTTACTTTACTGCAACTATCTGTTTCTGCTTCTTTATTATATTTATAGTGTGTGATTTATAAAATACATTATATCCTTCAGAGTACAAACATCTTGGCCTACAGGCCTTGATCACTATCAGACCCAGCATGTAACTCCTCTGTGTCTTTGGGAACTCCACATGGTCCTTGTGGTTGAAAGAAAGGAGGAACACAGTAAAGCTAATGTCTTTGTTCATTTCAAATGTCTTGGATTATTTTCAATCCTAAAACAGCAAAGCATTCGTTGAAATGACAATGATGTACACAACAAAAGATTTGACAGTAGAAAAAATAAAAAATCATATATAATGTGAAAAATAAGATGTATCATGGTTTCCACCAAAACATAGCATGACATTTTTCAACATTGGTAACAATCAATGTTTCTGACAAGAAAAGTGTAATCATATTTTAAAGTATTACAGTTATACATGGCCTGTATGTAAACAAGTAATAAATGAATCAAAATCAAAATCAATTTGATCTTTGTACAAAAACAGCATCAAATTAAAAAGTGCAAACAAGTAATAACAAATCTTCAAAGCTCAGTAACTTTTTGACCTTATTCAGTTTTCACATGGCAGGGTCTGTGACTCGAGGGTATGACTCATTTACATGGGGTGGGATTTGTGATTTCCAGTACAAGATCATATCTTTCTTTCAAACTGTTCACACACACACACACACACACACACACACACACACACACACACACACACACACACACACACACACACACACACACACACACACACACACACATTTTAAGTACACACAAACCACACTCTGACACTGAAAAAATGGCAATAATAATAATAAATTCCAATAAAAATACATACCTGTGGACAATTTTATGCAGTTAGCATTAACACAGACAAAGTTATGAAAAATAAAATAAAAAACTGAAAAAGCCAAAAATGTCCACAAGGGTTAAGAAAGAGATGAAGACAAAGCACGGGATACTTCACCCTAAAATGAAAATGAAGTCATCATGACTGGCTGTCATCTGACAAACAGATATACAGTATGTCTTGTGGTATCTGCACACTGATCCTGTCACGGTTTGGGTTTTGTTTCTTGTAATTAGGCTTGTTTGAGATGCGCCTTGCCTCGCCTGAAATGTAGGTGAGAGTAGGCGGCTGCAGTGAGAGGAGGAGTGAAAAAAGCGCAGGCAAGACGGACAAATCTCTCTTCTCGCAGTGGATCAGACTCCTGCGAGATCAAAGGCGGATATCGCGGGATTCACGCTCGTGCAGGTGTTGCTAATAAACTGGATGTCATTTAAGTTCTGTTGCTTTTATATGAAAATAAATATAATGAACAAGACACCCAAAGTACTTGTTATTTAATTTCATTCCAAATACGTGTTTATCAATATTTTTTCCTTAGCAGACATGTGTTTTTATGATTTTATTTTCTATAAAAATGACATCACATAACCCATATCGCACTGTCAGAGAGTTTATTCACACATAACGTACGTATACACATGATACCAGAGTTTTAAAATATTTTTTTTTAAAAGAGAACAATACATCACGGTTGTTTGAACCAATGAGCATTAAGCTGTGTCGTCAGCAAGTCGTTTCCCATCATGCTTTTTTTGATCAGCGCAGTCGGTGGAGAGCAACTGCGTGCGACTGCAGAATCCGACACGTGCGCCTTGCGCTCGCGAGACTTTTTTGACATACGTCAGCATGACATCAGCGCAAGGCGGACCGCACTCGGACACATTTCTAACTGCGCAGATTTTGCTCATCTCAAACAAGCCTATACGCTTATTTCACGCAGCCGTTATTTTGAAATCGAAAGCGAGGCTCCGGTGGGAAGAAAACCGGAAGTGTCGCCTTTAATCATAGGAGAGTCGCGAATGCGATGGCGTATTGTTGCGTTTAATGTAGAAATTAGTTATTCTAAAAATGTACATACATTTCTTTCATAGGCTACTTTAGACTATATACAGTGAAATTCATTTATACATTTTTTTTTTTTTCAGAAAGTAAAAAAAGAAGCAGGAACGAACTATAGACATATCCTATATTGGATATTAACATCCAATAGTGTAAATCGCGGCAGCAGCTTCAGGTTGGTAGTCCAAGGCATTGTTGTTTATCTTTACTTCCGGGGTTCTTCCCACCGGAGCCTCGTTTTCGATTTCAAAATAACGGCTGCGTGAAATAAGCGTATAGTCATGTTTCTGTGTCATGTCATGTGATCCTGCCATGTGTTCCCTTATCTGTCATGTTGTCATTGGTTCATTGTTTGATTGTTCACAGGTGTGTCTCTTGTCTTGTCGTTAGTGTTATATATTTAAGCCCTCATGTTTGACCTGTGTCCTTGTCTTGAATGTTTCCATGCCCAGTCTCCGGTAGTAGGCTATAATGTTTCCTGTTATTAGTGATGGGCAGATCGAGGCTTCGTGAAACACTGAAACAGTTGAAGAAAATGTGTCATATTGTGCCGAGGCTTCGAAACAATCCGACACCCTTATATGCAGTGACCCCTAGTGGTCAGAACAGTGGAAATGCACCAAAAACTCAGGCCAAACATGCATAAAAACACCTTTTACAAATCTATTGCAAATGTTTTATTGAAAGGAAAATCTTTCAATTGGAATTATCTAATCATCTAATAAGATTATCAAGTGTATATATGTTATTTTATCAATTGTCAGGGTTTGTTTTGTTTGTTCTATGAATGGCTCAGCTAAACAGACCAATAAGACTAACTACCATTATTCATTTTAATTACTAATATCTAATTAAAATGTCTACAAATGTATAAATTGATCAAAGATCAGGTCAAACCCACAGACACTTGTTCACTGGTTCTCTGTGACTCCTCGTGATTTATGGGTTGGCAGAGATCATCGCCTCCAGCGGGGAAACATTGAAATTTCCAAGTGTTTGGAAACAGTTATGACGTAATGAAACCTCGTTTACTGGAATCACATGACTCTGGCATCGAAGTTCCATGAAGCAGTGTTTTGACATTGCCATCACCCCCTGTTATGTCATTTATGTTCTTGTTTTTTAGTTCCATGCCTCATTATTCCTTTGTTTTATGTTTGATCACGTTTTGGGATAAATTGTGTTTGGGTCCTCAACTTGCCTCCAGTGGAATCAATCGTCACAGATCCTCTTGGATTCTCTCAGATTATGTAACCCATTTTTTCCTGGAAGAAAACAATGAATCACAGAATGTAAAAAGAGCGAAATTAACATTATAATTTAAATTACATCTTTGATTGAACAAGTTCTATTTGAATGTTGTTTTTTCCATATAGGGATGCTCAGTGAAAGCAGAGAAATCCATGGTTTTCTACAAAGAAACGCGGCAGTATCCTTCATAGTTGGACTTTCTACACTGTAAAAAAAGATTAATTGACTCAACTTAACTAAGTCAAGTAATCTTGTTGCTTTGACTGAGTTAAGTTGAGTCAACTTATAGTGTCAAGTTTATTGCACTTCAAAACACGAGTTGACTCAACTTCCTGTATCAAGTAATGTGGACTGGAAAACATTAAGAGAACTAAAAAAAAGACGTTGGTTGAACTTTACCATCCAGCTCGTCGGGAGCAGCTGGGGTTAGGTGTCTTGCTCATGGACACCTCGACACTTGGTCAGGTGGAACCGGGGATTGAACAACCAACCTTCTGGTTTGTAGACAACCTACATGAACCACTGAGCCACTGCCGCTCAGATTTTATCAAGTTAGTTTACAGAAATTACTAGATTTCAAAAATTTAAGCAAACTAATATCTACAAAGAATCTACATGAGAATTGAGAATTGGCCAGTCAAACTTAACACTGACACTCTGGCGGCGCTAGCCAGCTGAATTAACAGCGCTCAAAGTCGACACTCAGAGGCTGTGTTCAAAATCATATCCTATACCCTCATTCACTATTCCCTACATTTGTTCACTAATATATTCCACTTGACTGAGTGAATAATTCAGTTAATTTTCAGTTAATTAAGTTAATTGAGACCCTGATAAACACCTGCTGTTAACAATCAGAATCACTGAAGGAGATAGGAACAAGAAGAACAGAAAAAAAGACGAAATCAAGATAAAAGACATTAAATCTTAGCAAAAGATCTCAGCAGAGGAGGATTAAACATCTCCACAAACAGCATTACCAGCTTCACTTATTACTAACCAGACTGACTTTATTTCTGTCAGACGTCTACAGAACGTTCTTATTAAAAGGTGACAGAGGTTTAGATGTCATTTTATTTTCATTTGATGTTACCATAATGGTGATCAGTGATTGCTTTAGTTAGGCTCTTGACCCTTGACTTTTGAACATTAGTTGTTCTTTGGCTGCTGTAGCTGTGTCTTTAAAATACATCAGTTATGGCATAAAGTTGAAGACAACAGGATGACAATGACTGTTTGTTAATAGTCACAGTCATCATATAATGGCCTGATTTACTGATCTCATTTGCTGCCTAAAGTTGTTAAATGGTTTATGTCTTGTAGTCTTGATGTTGTTGTCATTGTGATTTTACAGATTGAGATCTATCGTGGATTTGATGTAAAGAAAACAATGATTTTAAAAAGGTTATACTCATTTTGAACTTCTTGATCAGCCAGACACACACAGGCATCAATATTTGGTGTATGAATCTCAACAATGGTGACAATCAACAAAAAAGATAACATTAAATTTGAACATCCCAAAATACGCAACTAAAAGTCAACACAAAACCAAAAGCAAAAATAAAAACAAAAAGTAAAAATTAAAGCAAATAACCAGACAAATCAGCTGCATAATTTATTCATGCTGCAATGCATGCTGGGAGTCATGTTTTTTTTTTTGGTACCCAACATGTATTGCAGCATAAAACTTATGATTGTCACCACTGTTGAGATTCATACACCAATTATTGATGCATGTGTGTGTCTGACTGATCAAGAAGCTCAAAATGTTCTAAGTATAACCTTTTTAAAATCATTATTTTCTTTACGTCAAATCCGCGATAGATCTCAGTCTGTAAATTCACAATGACAACAAAATCAAAACTACGAGACATCTCCATTTAACAACTTTAGGCAGCAAATGAGATCAGTAAATCAGGCCATTATATGATGATTGTGACTATTAACAAACAGTCATTGTCATCCTGTTGTCTTCAACTTTATGCCATAGCTGATGTATTTTAAAGACACAGCTACAGCAGCCAAAGAACAACTAATGTTCAAAAGTCAAGGGTCAAGAGCCTAACTAAAGCAATCACTGATCACCATCATGGTAACATCAAATGAAAATAAAATGACATCTAAACCTCTGTCACCTTTTAATAAGAACTTCTGTAGACGTCTGACAGAAATAAAGTCAGTCTGGTTAGTAATAAGTGAAGCTGGTAATGCTGTATGTGGAGATGTTTAATCCTCCTCTGCTGAGATCTTTTGCTAAGATTTAATGTCTTTTATCTTGATTTCGTCTTTTTTTCTGTTCTTCTTGTTCCTATCTCCTTCAGTGATTCTGATTGTTAACAGCAGGTGTTTATCAGGGTCTCAATTAACTTAATTAACTGAAAATTAACTGAATTATTCACTCAGTCAAGTGGAATATATTAGTGAACAAATGTAGGGAATAGTGAATGAGGGTATAGGATATGATTTTGAACACAGCCTCTGAGTGTCGACTTTGAGCGCTGTTAATTCAGCTGGCTAGCGCCGCCAGAGTGTCAGTGTTAAGTTTGACTGGCCAATTCTCAATTCTCATGTAGATTCTTTGTAGATATTAGTTTGCTTAAATTTTTGAAATCTAGTAATTTCTGTAAACTAACTTGATAAAATCTGAGCGGCAGTGGCTCAGTGGTTCATGTAGGTTGTCTACAAACCAGAAGGTTGGTTGTTCAATCCCCGGTTCCACCTGACCAAGTGTCGAGGTGTCCATGAGCAAGACACCTAACCCCAGCTGCTCCCGACGAGCTGGATGGTAAAGTTCAACCAACATCTTTTTTTTAGTTCTCTTAATGTTTTCCAGTCCACATTACTTGATACAGGAAGTTGAGTCAACTCGTGTTTTGAAGTGCAATAAACTTGACACTATAAGTTGACTCAACTTAACTCAGTCAAAGCAACAAGATTACTTGACTTAGTTAAGTTGAGTCAACTAATCTTTTTTTACAGTGTAGTACATCGTCTGATTCTTTTCCTGTCTGCAGTGAAAAATATTCACACATGCAATTAAATGCAAAATAAAGATGTTTACCTTTCACTACAGTGTCTGTCGATGGTGCGTGCCTCTTCTAGACATCCTACGACAATAGATGGTCCAACCAACAGTTACAGCCAGAAGCAGAACAGAAACACAGATCAGTGAAATATAACCTGGGTGTTCAAGATCTGCAGCATCAGCTAAAGAGAGACACAGACTTTAGTGTGAGCGTATCTGATCTAGAACAAACTCTGTGAACTTTGACTAAAACTACATGAATTTTAGGAGTCAGTTAAATAAAGGATCTGTTTGATTCTTTTTGAAATCTGTTTTATTAATAGCAAACATTAATTATTAATAGAACTTCATTCATTGACAGAAACACGTCTAAACATTAAGTAACCTTTTCAGGCTGTATTGGTGTGATCACTAGGAAAAATTAATTCACCAAAATTATCAATCATTTTATTAGAAATTTATATCAATTAAAGTATTTTGCTGTACTTTCTAATACAGGAGTGCATGCATCCAGTATCACAAAGTAATAGTCTTTAAATGTAAATGATCATAAACAGAAAAATTATAATCGTCTTTATAAATATTGCTTTACACAAAATGTATTGAGAGTGTTTGGTATCCATCTAAAGTACCATTTAAAAGTGCAAATGTGATATTTCAGCCCGTTCTCACCCCAAGGCGTCATATAGGTGACGCTCTTTTGACATTCGTCAAAAACTGACGCATATGGCACCCTTTAGCGTCAATATGAGACGCAGAACCCAAGGCGTCATATAGGTGACGCTTTTGACATTTCGTCTAAATCCGACGCACATGGCCACCCTTTAGCGTCAATATGAGACGCAGATCCCAAAGCGTCATAACCCTAACCCTACCCCAGACCTAAACCTACCCATAACAGTGCGTCTCATATTGACGCTAAATGGTGCCTTGACGAATGTCAAAAGAGCGTCACCTATATGACGCCTTGGGATGAGAATGCGTTGATATTTTCAGAACATCTTACAAAGAGAGTAAGAAGCCCAAATAAAATTAAACTATAGGCTAATATATCATTATTTCATTGAAAGTTGTAAGATACTCACCAGTGACAATTACATTGAATCTCTTGACTAAGGTGTGTCTGCTGCTGATGATTTCTAGCTGATAATATCCAGAGTGTTCAATTCCAATATCATTGATGGTAAGAGATCCATTTTCATGATAAAGGATTCTGTCTTTGAATTTCCCATCATGTGAAAAGACTAAATTTGTGCCATTGAATTCAGCTATGAGAGTATCTTCATCTCCAAACTTCCACAGCAGTTGGACATATTTCGGTATTTTAGTAACACCACTGTCTAGCGTAACATGTTTTCCCATATTCACTCTTATGGTTCTCACTGCATCTGTTCAAACACATGTGAATGACAAACATCAACATAAACTCTATATAACATCTCCCCATTCATCCGCCCTCCAGATGACAGCAGAAACAAAGCTTTCTGAAACTTTCTTGTGGGAACAGCCATTTGGTGCCCGGGACCATAGTGGACATCGAGTGAACTCATTCAATCCCACAATGCACCGCAATAACGAGTGAACAACCGATGTACGTTAAATACACATCACATTAACCAATTGAACCAATGGACCTTTTTCACAAACTGTAATGGCGCTTTTTAACGGTCATAAGCATTGTAAATCCTGCACATTTTTTGTACATGTACATTTATAACACTATATTAGTGTTGGGGATCTCGATCTCGGACTCGAGTTCAACTCTTCGTGGTATTGAACTCGGATGCATTTTTACTCGGACTTGACTTCTCTTTCGACTTAACTTATTGTGCTTCTACAAATACACGCAAAGTTATGTCAAAATGCCTGTCTCTGTGAGTAGGCCACATAAACACAGTCAGTCGTGTCAACAGTGGAGAGAATCTCGGATATGTCAGTATATTAGATCCGTGCGTTAGATCTTAAAGTGACAGCAGCCTAAAACAGGTGCTGTCTGTGTCAATAATTATCATTTATATCTAATTCATAGAGTGAAGATTATGTGGTTTCATTTTGTACATTAACTGTAGCCTAAATGCCTGTGGTAGGCCTATACTATAGACCTACATGAAAACCAAATTTAATTTGTGTTTTTGATTGATATATGTATTTGTCCTTTTGCTTGAACTTTTTACTTACACTATTAAGCTGTAGTTTTTTTTCTGTTTTCTGATTTCTGAAAAAAGTTTTCAATCTCTCTTCTATTTGTATCCATTGTGAAATATCGTTTTCTTTTGCTATTTGAACAAACGGGAACACGAAAAATATATATATTTAATGTAGTCTCTCATTCACCGCTATAGAAGTTTACCTAACTATGATGACGATGATTTTAAAAAGAAACCAGTAATGTGAAAAGGGTCCGATGTTTTCAAAAAAATTAGATTTTTGATTTGATTGATTTTTGAAAAGTCAGATTTACTGTTTCGAAGCGAAACACCACATGCTGGTGACCCCTGCTGGTCAGCCTAAACATACAGAAAAACACATTTTACAAAACTATTACAAATGTTTTATTGATTATAATCTAAATATGAACTCACATGAAAACTGGTGTTTTTTACCAGTAAGACACCGTTCACACATCAGTATAAAAAATCTGTGATAACAGTCATCATTGGAAATTATCTTTAAATGCTGTGCCTTGTCTTCATTCGCCCGCATAAGGAGAATTGCTTCAGTTTTACTATCTGTGACAACATTATTTGATGACTTAGTTACAGCCAGAATGCGCTTTTTAAAAACAAAAGACAGCATAACATCCAGCCGCAGAGCCGCAGATGAATGGAGACTTCTTACAGCAATGCGGTCTGACTTCGTACGTGATCATATCATCATACCAATAATATTCATTTTGTAATAACACACTGCATCACACCGGTCATTTGCTGGTAATGTTACAACTTCCCTCATTGGTAAATTCCCAGAACTGATTAGCCTACTGGTATTTTTGAAAAAGGTCCTGCCACACATATTTCTCACTGGTAATTTACCGGTAATTTGGGCTACCAGTAAACACTGTATGTGTAGGACACGGTTCAAAGCTGTGTCAAAGCTCTTGGGGGTCTTCCCACAGATAAGCTCCCGCCCACATACGCACGAAAAAAATAAAAAATAAATTCATAATAATAATAATATAGCCTACATATTTTCATTTATTTATTTCATATAATAATAATATAATTTAATTTACTTTATACTTTTTTGTTTCAGAACATGTTTTGCATCTGAGCATACATACATTGATGGAAAAAAAGAATTTTCTCCACACAAATCTATGTTATAGGCTAATAACAAACGTAACATTACTTTTAATGTAAATGTATGAAAACAACTCCTTCTATTGGAACAATCCCTAGCAAAAAAAAAAAAAAAAAAACATAAAATAAAAATAACATTTTATGCTGCTATCCATTCTTTCCATAATTTTTTGTCAGTGTTAAGAATATAAACAGAACAAAAATGATGGTGAGCACAGCATCACTTTAAAAGAGAGTGGCAGTATATTGTTCTAGCTTGTGAACATAATGCTGTACTATTTGTAATGATGATATTGCAGTTAGTAATTATTCCTTATTTATTTTTATTTCAGAACCCCCCTTATATATCTGTAGATTGCTGGTTGCTGATTCTAAATCCTAAACATTCAAGTAAACCTCAATCAACCTGATTCTGTCTTCCTGAGTCGTGAATGCAACAGTTAACAGTCATTATACCTCTTTCTAACATTAAAGTTTACATTGTCTCACACTTCTTTTAATGACACTGTGCCAGATATGCTTTCAGTTTGATCTATTTAATCAATAATATCCATCATTTAAGATGATCTACATCATTAGAATATATAAAAATACTGTAAAAATAAAATAAAATAAAAAAATACTTCAGCTACTTACCACACACATTAACAATGAAACTCTTGTGTAAGGTGTGTCTGCTGCTGATGATCTCTAGATGATAGAGTCCAGTATGATCAGGTCTGGTGTTTGTGATGGTCAGAGATCCAGTTTGATCGTCCAGCTTCAGTCTGTCTCTGAATCTCCCATCATCACCTTCATATGTGGAGACGTTTTGGGCAATTCTATTAATTGCAGCTATGAGAGAGTCTTCATATTCAAACATCCACAATATCTCATCATATATATCCGTAAAATCAGTGTTTAGAGTGACTGAATCTTCCTTCATCACGGACACTGACTTCACTGCATCTGTATCAGCAAACAAACAAATGGAGAACAAACAGAAAACATTTCTGGGTGCATTTTTATAAAAGGTGAACAAGTCAAGTCAAGTCAAATATATTTATATAGCGCTTTTCACAATACAGATTGTATCAAAGCTGCTTCACAGTATCAATCAAAACAACTTAACAATGTTTGTTTATTACTGGAAAAAAGACATCCAAGTTTGGTAGAGCTGATCAATGGTATGATTGGTTAATTAATTTGAATATCCCCGTATGGTGAACAGTACATTCTCTTTTATTTCCATGAATTGGAAGAAACTTGAGGGGCTGATATTTATTGATATACTGGCTTTTTATTTCTGTGTAAGACATGCATTAAAGGGATAGTTCACCCAAAAATGAAAATTAGCGCATGATTTACTCACTATCAAGTCATCATATGACTTTCATCTTTTAGATGAATACAATCAGAGTTATATTAAAAAATGTCCTATAGCTCTTCTGAGCTTTATAATGGCAGTGAATGGGTGTATGTCTTTGGAAGTCCATAAAAGTGCATCCATCCATCAAAAAGTGTAGCAAGTAGACTGCGTATGGTGTTTAAATATGATTATATTCTTACACAAATGCATGGCTTTGCGTCAGAAGGCCTTTATTAACTCCCTTGGAGCCGTGTAGATGCACTTTTATGGACTTCAAAAAAGAAACAGCCATTCACTGCCATTATAAAGCTTGGAAGAGCCAGGAATTTTTTATATAACTCCGATTGTATTCGTCTGAAAGAAGAATGTCATATACACCTTGGATGACTTGAGGGTGACTAAATCATGGGCTAATTTTCATTTTTGGGTGAACTATGCCTTGACCATTTACTTGTCATGAAATACTGCATTCCGTGCCCTGTAATTCTTTCAGTCCATAAAATTAGTCAGGTTACACATGGCCCCACATCAACATTAGGGCAGTCATGGCCTAATGGTAACAGAGTTGGACTGGTGACCCAAAGGTTGCTGGTTCGATTCCAGTACCGGCAGGAATATGATTGAGGTGTCCTTGAGCAAGGCACCTAACCCCCAATCGCTCCCCGGGCGCCACTCAAGGCTGCCCGCTGCTCCGGGTGTGTGTATCCACGTTTGCAGTGTGTGTGTGTGTGTGTTCACTACTCTGCTCCTAATGTGTGTGCACTTACTTGGATGGGTTAAATGCAGAGGTCAAATTCCAAGTATGGGTTACCATACTTGGCCATCACATGTCACTTTCACTTTCATAAGAAAAATCATCCATAGTGGATGATTTCATATACACTTATACAGAAGGAGTATATTCTTGTATTCTTAAAGAACAGTACTCACCAAAAATAGTTATATTGAATCTCTTATGTATGGTATGAGTGCTGCTGGTCATCTGTAGGATATAAACTCCACACTGTTCTGTTCTTATGCTCCTGATTTTGAGAGATCCAGTTTCATGATCCATCTCCAATTTGTTTAAGAATGGCTTAGCATTATGTTTTTTTATGTCCTTAACTCTGGATGTTTTATCGATTGAACTTATAACAATGTTTCCGAATATCCACTGAATGAGATGATATTTCTGTATTTCAGTAACATCAGTGTGTAGAGTGACAGAATCTCCCTCCATCACAGACACTGTCTTCACTCCATCTGTGTTATCAGACAAAACTGGAGGAAAAACAAAAAGAGTTACTCAGAGATCAACCGTATATAACATTGTAATAAAAGACAAAATTGAGATTGCTACTGATGTGTCTCACCCACCCTTCAACATTCAAAAATGTATTCAACATTTTGTAACTATTCAAATCCACATTTTAGGCTTATTGAAGGCACAATCTTTACGTTTTCAAAACAGTAACGGACGAAACGTGATGCTGTGAAGGAAAATGGAATGATAGGAGATGTCGTTTTCTCCATCCAAATATGTATGGAATTCACAAATCATGATGTAATGAATTCGTTTTTGTATTACCTGTACGTTTGATGATCACACTATTTGTATGTAATCGTAATGAATTAGCTGCAAGGAATGTGAAATGTGATGCTGTAATAGCCGACCAAAAAACTGGTAAAATAAGCATTGAAATGTTGTCATGAAGACAGTCCAATGCAAATGCAAATATGTGACAGTGTGGCGTCACAAATGAATGGAAGCGGAAAACAATTTGTTTTGACAGATTGGGTTCAACAAATGTTATTTTTGCAGTGAGGGTGAATTTTCAGGTCTGAAATTTAGTGGGGGTTTTTTACCGATCAAAATATCCTCAAGTCAAGACCCCTTTAAGTTAAGATCTGACAAGTTAAAAATAAGAATAATAAAATAAGATAGTTATTACATTGAAATCCCTGACTGACATACTCACCAGTGACATTGTATATCATCTCTATGTTTCTGCCATGGACGCTTAGTTTATAAAGTCCAGAATGTTCAGTTCTGATGTTTGTGATGATGAGATCTCCAGCCTGCTGGTTTATGTACAGTCTGTCTCTCCCATCAATAACATCATCATATAATTTTGTTGTACCTGCTGCTCTATTGACTCTAGCTATGAGAATGGCATTTGGTCCAAACCTCCAGTCTATCACATCTCCAATCAGTACTTCAGTGAGACCAGTATGTAGAGTGACAGAATCTCCCTCCGTCACTGAGACTATTTCATCAACTGTATCACCAAACACACCTGAAATTAGATATAAAACACTGTAAGAGTCACACTGTTGCTGTGATTGCACACAAGCACAAAGATGAAGACTCACGGGTAGTCCATAAGATGATGAAAGAGAGTAGCAGTGGTTAAAAATAAATAAAAAATAAAAGTGAAATTGTGCACAAGCACAGGGACCACAAGGAAATAAAACAGACTATAGACTACACACACCGGATAACAATCTAAATACAAACAAGTAGGATCTAACTAGTGAGTAATCAAGGAGACAAATTAGTGGCAGAACAGAGGAAAACTGATAACAAAGGCAGACACAACAGGACATTAATCAGCGGCGGAGCGGACGGACAGGCAGGGCACACGGTGCTGGGGGAGGGGAGGAGGGGAGGGGGGGGCGCTAGTTAGAGGGCCCTGCGAAAACACCCGTGCCAGGTTGTGCAGACAGACTATGATCAGCTGATAGATGCGCTAATGCGCGAAAGACGATGATAAGAAGATGCTATCGGCCTTCTCAAAGGGGATTTAACATTTCCAAATAATGTAGGGCCAACACATTATTATTATTATTACTACTACTTTTATTATTAAATGAATAGGCTATTAGCCACAATTCATTCTCCGCATAGGTTGCTTAAAGGGATGGTTTGGAGTAAATTCAACCTAAGGTCCTGTGCACCATGACCTCGAGCAAAACTTAACTGACAGTGCTTCCACTGGCGCCGTCTTTGATTTAGCACAATTCGCTGCCTGTATCGCTGCCACAGTTTGAGCAATCTCCCCACCACAATCATTCCTTTTAAATAGAGTCCTAAGCCTTTACTACCTAATGGTTTGCCAAATGATTTGGATAATATAATTAAAAAGCTAACAACAATGAGTGTAATTTTATTCTTTCCAAGAAAACACTTGAATTAGCCGTATTGAACACTGGGTGTATTACAAACTTCAGAATTATATTTGTATAGATGTAAATGTATGTAAATAAGCTTTTTGCAGCGGTGGCCACTAGCGGAATGAACTTTTAACAGTGTTAAAGCTAAGAGTGGACCAGACCAACCTTCCAATCGTATGATTTACAGAAGTTACAGTAGGTAATTAACTAAGAACGGTTCGGGAAACACGTATTAACGATAAGGTACGGCTTAAGGTAGGCTATAACTTAAGAACAACGTTAAGGTGGTTTCAGTAAATACAGCCATGCACCCATTAATTCAGCATCAGATGTTTTTACTTTCACTTTCTGTATAGTGAATAATTGACTGGGGATTTCCAATATTGTGCAAAAATGTCCTTTATCAAGAATTGCTCATAAAGTGATGGACAGATATTTAGATTTTGTATGCGTCACTACGTGGGCCATGATAAAATCAAGTAAATTATTAAATAAAAATCCCTAAAACATATGCCAAAACTTGCGGGGTTTTTTCCACTTTAAAGTGAAACCAAAACCAAGCATAACTGGCACAAAGTAAAATTACATGGTCAATGTAACAGTTCAGTTTGATTTTAAGGAAAATTACATTAGGTCAATATAATTGTGATAATTCAGATAGAAATAGACTGATTACATCCAACAGACATGATTACATACAGCTTTATTAATGTAATAATTTTATGTGGAAATTTTCCACATGATTAACTGAGGTGTTTTTTTTTGTTTTTTTATTCTACTCTTTCACTTCCAAGTTCATCCCCTTTTTGTCAGCCAACATATAAGCCACAATTGCCAAAATACAATTCGTATTGCTCTATTTGTTACATTTCGTATTGCTTCACTAGCTCATGCTAGTCATAGGGTCATTGTCATGATTCTGTCCTTGAGTTCTCTACTTCTGAGACAGGATTATGGCAGACCCATGATTGTGTACAACACATGGTCTTTGGTTTGGGCCATGTGCTTGTGTGTCTCGTTACTTTACCCCGCCCCCTTGTTATCCTCGTTTGTCAAGATTGTCTAGTTAGTATCACCTGTTCCCTTTATTGGTTCTCCTATTTAGTCTCCTTGTGTTTGCTGTCTTGTGTCGGTTCATTGTGATCCTTACTTCTGTGTGATCATTATGAGTTTTGAGACCTTGTGATTCTTGTGAGTATCCTGTTCCAGAGTATTGTAGTTATTGTCATAGTCTAGTTTAGTCTCTTTGTAAATAAACTATTTGTTATACACCCTGTTTGCACTTGGGTTCATCCATATGTATCGTGACAGTCATAGCCTACGATTCATCATGTGTCGTACAGTCTACATGCATGTTGTAAAAGTTTATTCGATCAATTTCGTTCAATTTGTTATGATCTTAAAGGAAGGATTCCCGAAATCACACAGTCCGTATAGCAGGCATAACATACTCAGTTACGTACATAACTAGTGATGGCCAAATGAAGCGTTTCGAAGCATTATTGCTTTCCGATACAATTGTGTCGAAAATGGTTCATTACTCGAAGCTTCATTCAGATAGAAATTGCAGCACCATCTCCTGGTGAAGTAAATGTAATGCAACAAAGCTGACAACCATAAAATGCAAGTAGGCTTATGTTAACGCCCCGTTTATGACGTGTTTACCGTGGCGATCAAAGCTGAAACAGTGTTAGTGCTGTGAAACTCATTTATGTAGGTGAATTTCATGTGTTCACCTTGATAATAAAACATTAAGCATGATGTGTGTGTGTGTGTGTGTGTAATTATTTCTTTAGACAAGGACAGAAGATCAGACCAGCTTAAAAAAAGTTGGAAACCATCACAGAAATTCTAATGGTATCTATTAAACTGGCTTTTACCATTTAAACCACTACATAATTCTTTTTGTAGTGTGTTTGGCACATATTCCATTAGGATTTAATGCCCCCACCAATAGAACCCAACACCTAATCAGTAGAGACCCACAGACACCACTATAATTTCCATTATAACCAATAAAATTCCCATGAAAACCATTAAATCCAATAGAATTTCTGTAATGGTGTCTATAGTTTTTTTTTTAGCAGGGCAGTATCATGTGTGAAAGCTTTATCTTGTTTAGCTGTGGGAAGCATACCTCTATAACTTGTTAACTGGTGGGACTGATATTTGTGTATGTTAAAAAGGATGTGCTTAACTGGTTGTAGTTGTATAATGTAGCGGAGAGTTTTTGAAGTTTCTGTCTTTGATGCATATTTTTATGTAACAATGTTCATATGTTCTCAAATTAATAATAATAATAAAATGTATCAGAGGTTGTGCTTTAGGTAGGCTACATCATACAGAAGGCTTATAAGTGTTCATTAAATGGTATGGTTTTTATTCAGAAATTTACTTTATTTTCTCCACAGTCTTTGGTGAAAGGCGATTTCTTTTTTTTTAAAAACAATTTCACCAGCTTTAGAGAATATCCTTTCGCATGGAACAGATGATGCAGGAGTACACAAAAACAGCTTCACTTTTATAAGAAATACAGCCGCCAGGTTTCAAACCTGTCAACACTGGATTGGGCTGTCAAAGCAGTCAGGTGGTTCACTACAGGAGTGAAGCAGTGTGTTTGCTTCAGACGTCATTTTCACGTGACTAGTGACGTAATGATACAAGCTCCGAAGCAGTGGTTCATTGCAAGGACCGTTCGAGTTTGAAGCAAGCTTCGGAGCGTCGGTGTCAGACGTCAAGTCAAGTCAAGTCACCTTTATTTATATAGCGCTTTTTACAATACAAATTGTTTCAAAGCAGCTTCACAGAGATAACAGGAAAATAATGTTATAATAGTATTGTTAAATTCAAAATTAAATGTTAAATGTAACATCACTATACATAACCTCGGTTCCCTGAGAGATAAGGGAACGAGTATTGCGTTGCAAACGCTATGGGAAAACTCCTTTTCTCGAGAATATTGAAGCCTTTATTTTAAAATGCAGTGCAGTTGCACAGCGAGCACATCATAGCTGGCTGAAGCATGCTGATTGGCTGTGCTGCGGCAACTGCACAAACCTATGGCGATCCAGCAAGGGCATGCGATCCAATCAGATCAGTTGCTTGCCTTGAGCGCGCCAATATGGGCGTGGCTGAAGGGTATAAATTCCGACAGAATTCGCCATAGAGACAGTTTAAATCGACTTAAGCGAAGCACCGGACATAAGCAAAATAACATGGCTGGCAACGCAATACTCATTCCCTTGTAAGTAACTGAGTACGCTCCCTTTCGAGAACAGTTCACTCGTATTGCAAGGCAAACGCTATGGGAATCCATTTTAAAGCACCGTGCTATTAGCAGATGACTACTCTGAATGTTGTCCAGGGAGGCCCGAGACTTATAACAGAGTAGTCTGATTCATCAGGGACCAGAAGTGTCGGGTCCTAGGATGTAATATACTGCATACAGTGATTAGTGCAGAGGGCCACCATGGGGTAGCCTCAGATATACATAGGTCTGGACCCATAAGGGCCAGTGTCCTAAATGGAGAGGACGGCAGGAACCTCTAAGTTGTAGAATTTAGCAAATGTGGACGGTGCAGACCAGCCGACAGCCGCACACATGTCTTCCATAGGAACTCCACTGGACCATGCCCAAGAGGAAGCCATGCCTCTTGTGGAGTGGGCTCTTACACCTATGGAGCACGGAAGGCCCATAGAAGCGTAGGCCAGAGAGATAGCATCCACTATCCATCGTGATAGTCTATGTTTCGTGACCAGAGAACCCTTGGTGCAGCCACAGAAACAGACAAAGAGCTGTTCTGACTGCCTGAACGGGGCAGAACGCTCCAAATAAATTCTCAAAGCCCTAACAGGGCAGACCATGTATGCATCATTATCGTCTTCTGAAGGGGGAAGAGCTGATAGAGAGATAACCTGGGCTCTGAATGGGGTTGAGAGCACCTATGGTTTAAGGATGACTCTGGCGTCATTAGGCTCGAACTCAAGACAGGAAGCGCTCGTGGAGAGTGCTTTCAAATCCCCAACTCTTTTAACCGACACTAGTTGTTAAACCATAGGTTTGTGCAGTTGCCGCAGCACAGCCAATCAGCATGCTTCAGCCAGGTATGATGTGCTCGCTGTGCAGCTGCACTGCCTTTTAAAATAAAGGCTTCAATATTCTCGAGAAAAGGAGTTTTCCCATATCGTTTGCAACGCAATACGAGTGAACCGTTCTCGAAAGGAAACTGTAAACACATCTCTGATTTTTACAATAATAAAATTTGCCCATCATCACGAAGAAACCAGAAAAAAAAATCAGATTTTAAAATCTGCAGCACATAACTGTCTCGAAACTTCAGCTAGTACAGTGGTCTTCGCAAATTGTTTCATGAGAGCCACACTGATAGGACAAAGTCAGTTGGAGAACAATTTTACCGCAAAGTATAAAAAGTTACATCCAGTCACATAAATACCATGTCTGCTCATCAATCTGTCATCTCTGAACATACAATATGCAATGCAATTAATACAAAAGGGTGAGAAAAAAAAAGATTTACCAGTCAAATTTGTAACTGAGACTAGATGATTTCCTATAATGAAAAATTTCCAGATTTCCAGAATATATTCATCCCAGAATGACCAAGTTATTTTTTTCTACATTAGCATTACATCATGTAAGCCTAACCATCCATGGAAGAGCACATGCAGCGTTAAGAGCTTTAAAGACCGCCATAACTATGGAGATATTATTGTGTCTTTATTACATGCGAGAAAATAAATGATCTGAGAGAAGAAAAAAAAAGTTTGAGAGAAAAAGTTATCAAACTGATAGCAAAAAAGCATTTCATGAGAGAAAAAAGAATATTTGAGAGAAAAAGTTTTCATATCAATAGCAACAAATAATATTTGAGACTAAAAAAAGTTTTGAGAGAAAGTATTTTCTCATAGAACATAAAAAAAAATATATCTAAGAAAAAAATCTCTCAAAATACTTTGAAAAAAAAATCTTAAATATATATTGTTTGCTATCAGTGTGAAAACATTTTCTCAAAAAAAAAAAAAGTGTTTCTCTCAAACCGCTTTTCTTTGCTCTCGATGCAATTTTTTGCTCTAGTGTCAGGATTTTGCTTTCGCTGTGAAAATTGTGTCATGGGCGGGGCCACGTTCTTTTTTTCCTATTGGAACGTTCCTACACTGTAAAAAAAGATTAGTTGACTCAACTTAACTAAGTCAAGTAATCTTGTTGCTTTGACTGAGTTAAGTTGAGTCAACTAATAGTGTCAAGTTTATTGCACTTCAAAACACGAGTTGACTCAACTTCCTGTATCAAGTAAAGTGGACTGGAAAACATTAGTTAAGAGAACTAAAAAAAAGATGTTGGTTGAACTTATGTTGGTAAATGGACTGCATTTATATAGTGCCATCCAGCTCGTCGGGAGCAGCTGGGGTTAGGTGTCTTGCTCATGGACACCTCGACACTTGGTCAGGTGGAACCGGGGATTGAACAACCAACCTTCTGGTTTGTAGACAACCTACATGAACCACTGAGCCACTGCCACTCAAATTTTATCAAGTTAGTGTACAGAAATTACTAGATTTCAAAAATTTAAGCAAACTAATATCTACAAAGAATCTACATGAGAATTGAGAATTGGCCAGTCAAACTTAACACTGACACTCTGGCGGCGCTAGCCAGCTAGCGCTACATGCTAACGTATTTCCAAAAAACGAACAAACATGAAATATTCATCACAGGTTATGTTGACGGATAATTTGAGATGGAGAGACATTAGACAACTGCACATTACCAACACTGTAAAAAATTGCTGTAAAAAAACAACCAAATCTTACAGTATCATGCTGTTTTCCATTAAAACAGCAATATACCGTAGAAAAAAATGCATTCGGGGTGATATTTGTCGTTTTCGAGAAAGTAGCCTACAGGAATATACTGTGAATTAACAGCGCTCAAAGTCGACACTCAGAGGATGTGTTCAAAATCATATCCTATACCCTCATTCACTATTCCCTACATTAGTTCACTAATATAGTCCACTTGACTGAGTGAATAATTCAGTTAATTTTCTAAGTTAATTGAGACCCTGATAAACACCTGCTGTTAACAATCAGAATCACTGAAGGAGATAGGAACAAGAAGAACAGAAAAAAAACGAAATCAAGATAAAAGACATTAAATCTTAGCAAAAGATCTCAGCAGAGGAGGATTAAACATCTCCACAAACAGCATTACCAGCTTCACTTATTACTAACCAGACTGACTTTATTTCTGTCAGACGTCTACAGAAGTTCTTATTAAAAGGTGACAGAGGTTTAGATGTCATTTTATTTTCATTTGATGTTACCATAATGGTGATCAGTGATTGCTTTAGTTGGGCTCTTGACCCTTGACTTTTGAACATTAGTTGTTCTTTGGCTGCTGTAGCTGTGTCTTTAAAATACATCAGCTATGGCATAAAGCTGAAGACAACAGGATGACAATGACTTTTTGTTAATAGTCACAATCATCATATAATGGCCTGATTTACTGATCTCATTTGCTGCCTAAAGTTGTTAAATGGTTGATGTCTTGTAGTTTTGATTTTATTGTCATTGTGATTTTACAAATTGAGATCTATCGTGGAAGACACCTAAAGCAGAATCATTGAAGGAGAAAACCGGAATTTCAGGTCACCATTATGGAGATGAGTGGTTGCTTTAGTTGGGCTCTTGACCCTTATATTATTAACTTTAGATTTTGTTTGGCTGTTGTATCCGAGTTATACCTGCCGGATGAACAAAGAAAAAAAATTGATCTAATGGTGTTGGTTATATTATGACATTTATCATTTGAGCTAAATGTTTGTGATTAATGCTGTTGGTTACAGTATAACTGAGATTTTGCATAAATATCCAGAATTTGAGATATAATATAAAGGAGTTCTTAAAAGTTGTAAAAAAAAAAATCTTTCTTTTAGGCACACACAGATATCAAGATTCAGTCAATGCATCTCAACAATGGTGACGAGCAGAATATTCAATTAGGAAAAGTAAATTACATAGACAATTCAGATAATAATTTACAATTAAAATGCATGATGGGAGCCATTAATGAGTTGTGATTGGTGGCAACAAGGATTATTATTGTCACCACGGTTGAGATTCACAGGCTGATTATTGATGTCTGTGTTTCTAAATAAATGCATTTGAAAGTGTTTTGATCAGGACAATTTTTATTAAATGTTTTGGATTATAAGAAAAATACAATTATCATATGCTGTAGAATCACTAAACTGTTGCTATCAAGTTAAACCAGATCATCTGAATGATTTTCATTTTTCAGATCACAGCATGATTATGTCAAAACATAACCAACACTATCAGATCACACTTGTCTCTGTTTGTTTGACTGTAATAAATCAACAACAGCCGACAAACAAAATATAAACCAAAAGTATAAGGATCAAGAGCCCAACTAAAGCAAACACTTATCGCCATAACGGTGGCTTACAATTTTAGTTTTTCTCCTTCAGTGATTCTGCTTGTTAACATCAGGTGTCTTCAATAATGCTCAATGATCACTAAATTAATCACTTAATTATCTCATTAACTTTAACACTCTTGAGTGTTAATTTAACACTCATATCTGCATCATATCGTCCATCTGAAAGCAGGTGAAGGCGGTTTACTACTAATCAAGGAACCGGCTTTACTGATTAGATGCGCATAACAACATCGTGCGATTAATCGTGCAGCCCTAATCTAAACCTCTGTCACCTTTTAATAAGAACTTCTGTAGACGTCTGACAGAAATAAAGTCAGTCTGGTTAGTAATAAGTGAAGCTGGTAATGCTGTTTGTGGAGATGTTTAATCCTCCTCTGCTGAGATCTTTTGCTAAGATTTAATGTCTTGTATCTTGATTTCGTCTTTTTTTCTGTTCTTCTTGTTCCTATCTCCTTCAGTGATTCTGATTGTTAACAGCAGGTGTTTATCAGGGTCTCAATTAACTTAGAAAATTAACTGAATTATTCACTCAGTCAAGTGGACTATATTAGTGAACTAATGTAGGGAATAGTGAATGAGGGTATAGGATATGATTTTGAACACATCCTCTGAGTGTCGACCTTGAGCGCTGTTAATTCACAGTATATTCCTGTAGGCTACTTTCTCGAAAACGACAAATATCACCCCGAATGCATTTTTTTCTACGGTATATTGCTGTTTTAATGGAAAACAGCATGATACTGTAAGATTTGGTTGTTTTTTTTTACAGCAATTTTTTACAGTGTTGGTAATGTGCAGTTGTCTAATGTCTCTCCATCTCAAATTATCCGTCAACATAACCTGTGATGAATATTTCATGTTTGTTCGTTTTTTGGAAATACGTTAGCATGTAGCGCTAGCTGGCTAGCGCCGCCAGAGTGTCAGTGTTAAGTTTGACTGGCCAATTCTCAATTCTCATGTAGATTCTTTGTAGATATTAGTTTGCTTAAATTTTTAAAATCTAGTAATTTCTGTAAACTAACTTGATAAAATCTGAGCGGCAGTGGCTCAGTGGTTCATGTAGGTTGTCTACAAACCAGAAGGTTGGTTGTTCAATCCCCGGTTCCACCTGACCAAGTGTCGAGGTGTCCATGAGCAAGACACCTAACCCCAGCTGCTCCCGACGAGCTGGATGGCACTATATAAATGCAGTCCATTTACCAACATAAGTTCAACCAACATCTTTTTTTTAGTTCTCTTAACTAATGTTTTCCAGTCCACTTTACTTGATACAGGAAGTTGAGTCAACTCGTGTTTTGAAGTGCAATAAACTTGACACTATTAGTTGACTCAACTTAACTCAGTCAAAGCAACAAGATTACTTGACTTAGTTAAGTTGAGTCAACTAATCTTTTTTTACAGTGTATTGGCCAGTCAGGTGAGCATCGTCTTGTCTTGGGAGTCGAACTGAATGAATCATTACACCATTGTTCACGTCCCTTCGCGTTCGGTTCACAGATAGATGCCGTGCTATTTTTAATGTTTAATCTTCAGTGATGCTGAACTTGCTCAGCCAGCTAACATCCAGTTGCACTGTAAAAAAAGATTAGTTGACTCAACTTAACTAAGTCAAGTCATCTTTTTGCTTTGACTGAGTTAATTTGAGTCAACTTATAGTGTCAAGTTTATTACACTTCAAAACACGAATTGATGCAACATGCAGTCTGTTGACTCAACTTCCTGTATCAAGTAATGTGGACTGGAAAACATTACTTAAGAGAATCAAAAAAAAGATGTTGGTTGAACTTATGTTGGTAAATGGACTGCATTTATATAGTGCTTTAAACAGACCCATGGCCACAAAAGCGCTTTACACATTGCCTCGCATTCACCCATTCATTCACTGACGGCGGTGTCAGCCATGCAAGGCGCCATCCAGCTCGTCGGGAGCAGCTGGGGTTAGGTGTCTTGCTCATGGACACCTCAACACTTGGTCAGGTGGAACCAGGGATTGAACCACCAACCTTCCGGTTTGTAGACAACCTACATGAACCACTGAGCCACTGCCGCTCGTTATAATAATTATAATAATAATAATAACATTATTATTATTTTCTCATGCTCTATTGCCAAGTTACTTGAGTTTACAGAAATTATAGATTTCAAAAATGTAAGCAAACTAATATCTACAAAGAATCTACATGAGAATTGAGAATTGTAAACAACACTGTAAAAAATTGCTGTAAAAAAACAGCCAAATTTTACAGTATCATGCTGTTTTCCATTAAAACAGCAATATACCGTAGAAAAAATGCATTCTGGGTGATATTTGTCGTTTTCGAGAAAGTAGCCTACAGGAATATACTGTGAATTAACAGCGCTCAAAGTCGACATTCAGAGGATGTGTTCAAAATCATATCCTATACCCTCATTCACTATTCCCTACATTAGTTCACTAATATAGTCCACTTGACTGAGCGAATAATTCAGTTAATTTTCTAAGTTAATTGAGACCCTGATGAACACCTGCTGTTAACAATCAGAATCACTGAAGGAAATAGGAACAAGAAGAACAGAAAAAAAGACTAAATCAAGATAAAAGACATTAAATCTTAGCAAAAGATCTCAGCAGAGGAGGATTAAACATCTCCACAAACAGCATTACCAGCTTCACTTATTACTAACCAGACTGACTTTATTTCTGTCAGACGTCTACAGAACGTTCTTATTAAAAGGTGACAGAGGTTTAAATGTCATTTTATTTTCATTTGATGTTACCATAATGGTGATCAGTGATTGCTTTAGTTGGGCTCTTGACCCTTGACTTTTGAACATTAGTTGTTCTTTCGCTGCTGTAGCTGTGACTTTAAAGTACATTAGCTATGGCACAAAGCTGAAGACAATAGGATGACGATGACTGTTTGTTAATAGTCACTATCATCATATAACGGTCTGATTTCCTGATCTCTTTTGCTGCCTAAAGTTGTTAAATGGTTGATGTCTTGTAGTTTTGAGTTTGTTGTCGTTGTGATTTTACAGATTGAGATCTATCAGGGATTTGACGTCCAGAAAATATTAATGGTATTAAAAAGGTTATACTCAGAACATTTTGAACTTCTTGATCAGCCAGACACACACAGGCATCAATAATTGGTGTATGAATCTCAACAATGGTGACAATCAACAAAAAAGATAACATTAAATTTGAACATCCCAAAATACGCAACTAAAAGTCAACACAAAACCAAAAGCAAAAATAAAAACAAAAAGTAAAAATTAAAGCAAATTACCAGACAAATCATCTGCATAATTTATTCATGCTGCAATGCATGCTGGGATTCATGGTTTTTTTTTTGGTACCCAACATGCATTGCAGCATAAAACTTATAATTGTCACCATTGTTGAGATTCATAGACCAATTATTGATGCCTGTGTGTGTCTGGCTGATCAAGAAGTTCAAAATGTTCTGAGTATAACCTTTTTAAAATCATTAATATTTTCTGGATGTCAAATCCCCAATAGATCTCAATCTGTAAAATCACAATGACAACAAAATTAAAACAACAAGACATCAACCATTTAACAACTAAAGGCAGTAAAAGAGATCAGAAAATCGGACCGTTATATGATGATTGTGACTATTAACAAACAGTCATTGTCATCCTGTTGTCTTCAGCTTTGTGCCATAGCTAATGTATTTTATAAACACAGCTACAGCAGCCAAAGAACAACTAATGTTCAAAAGTCAAGGGTCAAGAGCCCAACTAAAGCAATCACTGATCACCATTATGGTAACATCAAATGAAAATAAAATGACATCTAAACCTCTGTCACCTTTTAATAAGAACTTCTGTAGACGTCTGACAGAAATAAAGTCAGTCTGGTTAGTAATAAGTGAAGCTGGTAATGCTGTTTGTGGAGATGTTTAATCCTCCTCTGCTGAGATCTTTTGCTAAGATTTAATGTCTTTTATCTTGATTTCGTCTTTTTTTCTGTTCTTCTTGTTCCTATTTCCTTCAGTGATTCTGACTGTTAACAGCAGGTGTTCATCAGGGTCTCAATTAACTTAGAAAATTAACTGAATTATTCACTCAGTCAAGTGGACTATATTAGTGAACTAATGTAGGGAATAGTGAATGAGGGTATAGGGTGTGATTTTGAACACATCCTCTGAATGTCGACTTTGAGCGCTGTTAATTCACAGTATATTCCTGTAGGCTACTTTCTCGAAAACGACAAATATCACCCCGAATGCATTTTTTCTACGGTATATTGCTGTTTTAATGGAAAACTGTTTTTCCATTATTTTAAAATTTTAAAATTTGGCTGTTTTTTTACAGCAATTTTTTACAGTGTTGTTTACAATTCTCAATTCTCATGTAGATTCTTTGTAGATATTAGTTTGCTTACATTTTTGAAATCTAGTAATTTCTGTTAACTCAAGTAACTTGGTTCATGTAGGTTGTCTACAAACCGGAAGGTTGGTGGTTCAATCCCCGGTTCCACCTGACCAAGTGTCGAGGTGTCCATGAGCAAGACGCCTAACCCCAGCTGCTCCCGACGAGCTGGATGGCGCCTTGCATGGCTGACACCCCCGTCAGTGAATGAATGGGTGAATGTGAGGCAATGTGTAAAGCGCTTTGGTGGCCATGGCTCTGTTTAAAGCACTATATAAATGCAGTCCATTTACCAACATAAGTTCAACCAACATCTTTTTTTTAGTTCTCTTAAGTAATGTTTTCCAGTCCACATTACTTGATACAGGAAGTTGAGTCAACAGACTGCATGTTGCATCAATTCGTGTTTTGAAGTGTAATAAACTTGACACTATAAGTTGACTCAAATTAACTCAGTCAAAGCAAAAAGATGACTTGACTTAGTTAAGTTGAGACAACTAATCTTTTTTTACAGTGTGTGTGTCATCATCTTACCCAAACATTGGAGTGTCCGTGCTCAACTTAGAGCTTAGATCGGGCCCAAAAAGTCAAGCCCGACCCTACCCGAGCCCGTGCACATTGTGTCCGAGCCCGGCCGACACATTAACTATAATTATGAGCCCGAGCCCGATTTAAACGACCATTTTAATACGTGGGTCGTTATAACTGTCGTTCTCAACTACTTTCTATGTTACTTTCTCCTCCTCCTCCTCCTCCTCTGTTCTGCACCTCCAAATACTTTCAAGTTAGCCTACGTGTTGCCATCATACACATCAGCATAAATGCTCCTGATTAATTATTTGTTATTAAAGCATTAACACACAAACCACTGTTATAACATAAAAGCAAGCAGCTACTGCGTGCATGGTGTGACACTGAACGCGCGCAAAGTGCGCTACCTTAAAAATTCCTAAAGCTGACATCAGTTCATCGCGATCTCACACATCTCTGTTATTATCAATGAAGCTGACTGCACAATGAATCTTTCATAATATACACTTTGTTTGTTATAATTAGAGGATTTGCCAGCATATAATTCAGCTCTGAACAAAAAGTCCATCCATCCCTATATATACCAACATCCCTCATACTGAAGGTTTATTTGCTTTAGAACAATTTTTAACACAAAGATCTGTGGATGTAAAACCTAGTACCACATGTTTATTGGATTTAGCAAGTATTGTCTTAAGTAACAACTTTTTTCGTTTTCAGGATGATTTTTATTTACAAGTGAAAGGCACTGCAATGGGTAGTAAAATGGCACCTAATTATGCTTGCTTGTATATGGGAATTTTTGAAAATGAGTTAATTCTAAATGAGTCAAATTCCTTTTTTCCTAAGATTTTGCTTTACAA
Organism: Gila robusta; assembly: GCA_030770095.1. NCBI lineage: Eukaryota > Metazoa > Chordata > Actinopteri > Cypriniformes > Leuciscidae > Gila > Gila robusta. Next base: position 103,028 of record JAVALU010002426.1, read on the forward strand.
GCGGTATATTGATGACATTTTCATGATCACCAAGGCCACATCTGCAGAGACGTTGATGTTTTTGAATTATCTTAACTCAAGGACTGAGCATGTGAATTTCACTATGGAATGCGATCCAGTAAACATTAGTTTTCTTGATGTTCGAGTATACATATGTGACGGGAAACTCCATACCGATCTGTACCGAAAACCAACGGATCGCAACACTATTTTGAGAGGCGATAGTTTCCATCCTAGACCTTTAATTAAGAGTTTACCTATCAGTCAATTTAAGCGAGTGCGCAGAGTTTGTAGCACAGATGAATCTTATACTCATCAATCCAATGATTTAACTAAAAGATTATTGAATCGTTATCGTACAGAATGGATCGAAAATGGCAAAAAGAAATTCAACGAGACATCTCAAATGCAGTGTTTGCGTACAAAACATAACAAAACGCAAGTTCTTAATGCTCCTATTTGCACGACGAAGTACTCAGTTTTGGGTGCGGAGTTCCGTAAAATTTTAAATAAACACTGGCATATTATTTCAAGTGTCTTTAAAAACGGTCCGATTTTAGTCTTTAAACGTCAAAATAATCTTCGTGACTTGCTTGTAAAATCTGAATATCCTTCACGTACAAAACAAGGTATTCCAACTCTTCCTCCAGGTAATTACAGGTGTGGTAATTGCGCCCAGTGTGCTTTTACACACAAATGTAAATCGTTTAGTCATCCACGTACTGGTCGTGACATTCCGATACGGGGTACTATTACCTGTGCTTCCACTCATGTGATTTATTTAATTCGTTGTCCTTGTGGTCTTGCATACGTGGGTAAAACATTCAGACAATTACGCACTCGTATTAGTGAACATCGTAGTAACATTAGAACTGGAGATATGCGCAGCCCCATAGCGGCTCATTTCAGACAAGCAGGCCATAATATCAGCGCTTTGCAGTATATTGGTATAGAAAAAGTAACAAAACCCTCAAGAGGAGGAAATTATGAGAATAAATTATTACAGAGGGAATGTTTTTGGATTTACACCTTAAGTACTTTGTCACCTTTAGGGTTGAATGAGGATTTTGATATTAAGTCATTCTTATAGTAATTATTATTTTTGTTTTTTTGTTTTGTAACTGTCACATGACTTGTATTTGTTACGTTACTTGCATTTGTCATGTGACCTTTTGTGTGTGCCTAATTAAGGTATTAATTAGTCTGTCTATTTAAAGTTGACTTCAATCTACATGTGATATTGTATGTGCCTAATTAAGGCAATTATCTGTATCTATTTAAAGTTGACTTCACTTTACATGTATATTGTGCCTGATGAAGACCTGAGGGTCGAAACGTTGCTTTTAATAAATTTTTTTGGAGCAGTACTTTTCAGTGTGCGGACTTCACACTTCTTTATTTTGTTTATTTCACTTAGTTGTCCTGCACCTGAGCCCAATTTGGGTGTTTGGGATGTGCACACCAGCTTTGTATTTTTTGACTCTTCAGAGATACATAAAATAACCTAATTTAATTACAATTTGACATTATTTCAAATGGAATTGTTTGATATACAGACTCATTTACAGCATCTTAAAATTCTTTGTATTATTTACTGATCATTTTTATGATTTTTTTTTAACTAAATGTGCCTGTCCCAGACTTTTGAGACCGCAACAATGAAAAAAAGCTTTTATCATGAAATTTTATCGAACACAAACAAGTCTCGTTTCTATGGAAACAGAAATTATCACTTGAGCACATTGCTGACAGACTGGGCCAACACTACCTCACTCACAAGATACCAAAAAAATAAGGTAAACATAATCTTTTCTGCTCTAGTATTTATTGTGTGTCCTTACCATTCAGCTTAATAATTGTGTATTTGAACTACATTTTGAAAATTAATGTATACTGTTGAATTCATGTATATTAAGATGTTAAGAGTCTAAACTAATTTGGTAGGCCTTGCTAGCTGCCAATTAGCTAACATATTAGCAAAAATGTCATTTCCGCAAAATGTCTTTACCGCAGCAAATGTATGTGTTGCGGTGAAGACCTTGTGTTGCGGTAGAGACAAATTCAAGGTTTACTGTATTAAATTACAAATATTCAGTATATTCATCATTCTTTATTCAGGACTTACATATAAAATGGTCCACAGCACTATCCCAGATAGCACACTTCTATTTGATGTGATATTTACATCTGGAAGACGTATTTTTAAGAGTGTTTGCTCATCTGCAATACGTCTATAGGACATTTCCTGTCAGATGTAAAATAGACGTTTAGAAGATGTCTTCAAGATGTAATGATTTAGAATGCATGTTAAACTGACATCTTCTAAACGTCTATTTGACATCTGACAGGAAACGTCCTATAGACGTATTGCAGATGAGCAAACACTCTTAAAAATACGTCTTCCAGATGTAAATATCACATCAAATAGAAGTGTGCTATCTGGGATACAAGATAAAGTACATACAAAATAGAAAAAATTATTAGTACATATAATAATTATTATATTATTAGTACTGAAGTATATATTAGTATATATATATATATATTGATTATAATATTTTAGATATCGTGGCAGTTTAACATTGTGTCCTTATCGACACAAGATGTCATTACCGCAGCATCGCTCTATTTTAATTTATTTTCCACATTTTCATTTGCAAAAAAATATTTTTACACTTAAGCTGAGATGAGTAACACATTGAAATGGCAACATCTGTCATAAAAAGTTAAATATGTTATCTTTTGTGTGTATGGAAACAATTGACATTTTTTTACATGGCATAGAAAAAAACATAAAATTCCCTATTTTGTATATTTTTTTATATCAGTATTTACAAAACTGCATCAAATTTGAAAAAGCTATTTAAATATATTACATTTTTTATAGCAATTACTAAAGAAAAATGTATAAAATGAACGTTATTGTTGCGGTAAGGACACTTTTTAAGAAGATGACCCGAAAAACATAAAAAATAAACATTAAAATCTTAACGACTACATTCTATTTTGTGTAATTTTTTATATGTATTACAGACTGTGATGGTTAAAATTGAAATTCATAGAGGTTGATTTTTTTTTTTTTAATTGGGATAGTCAAAAGTGCCCGTAGTTGCAGAAGCACCCATTTATCACGCAGTAAAAATGCCCAAAACCAGTCGTCTGTATGATACAAGGACTGGTGAGCCGTTGTCCTGCTTCACTTCACAGATGCTGAGTGAAAGGAGAATTATAGAATGACAGGACACTCATTTATATGACACTTTATTCATCAGGAGAACAGCTCGTGCGCGCGTCATATACGTCGTGCTTTTAGTTTCGGTTTTCAATCGATCAAGTGTTTTTGTTCTCTCGATAAAACACCCTTTTCAATCCGATAGAAATTATTTGTAATAGAGCTGACACTATGAGTTGTTAATTGGTTATGTTCTTATTAATGTTTTTGAATTGAGTTAGTAGCCTACATCAATCAAGTCTTACCGTAGAAGAACAGAAACACAACGAAGGTCTCCATATTGCTGTAGAGCTCTTCAAAACTGATTTTATTTCGTTTCAATATAGATGGTATCCGACCGTAGTTGACTGGAATGTGGGGCGGGCGTGTTGTGAGTTGGTTTTGGTAGAGCACGTTTTGCCCCTTGACTCACCGGAATGGCCGGAATGGAATTTCCCGTCAAAATATGTATGCTGCTTCACTAAATATTACAGAAAAATAGCATTGCTTCACATCATACATCACGCAGTATTTCGATTAAGACGATTATTCAGTGTTGCTTAATGGATTTAGAGTATGTCTTTTAACATTTTAAAATGATCATACAACAGAATCTCCACTGTAAACCCTAATGTTGTCTTTACTTAAACAATCAAGTGTACTTGACTAAACATTACTTTAAATTTAGCATTTTGGCCCTGTCACTCAAAAATATAAGTTTTCATTATATTACAATTATTGATCGTAATGGAAATAAACTGATTTTTATTTTTAAATCTGATACTTTAAACTTGATAAATAAACTTTTATACCCATATAAAAGTGTTTTTGTAATACAGTACATCCCCAGTGTTAAATTTACACTGCTCAGTGTTTATATGAGTCCACACTCAAGAGTGTTATAAGTAACACTGAACCAGTGTTAAAGTTAATGAGATAATTAAGTGATTAATTGAGTGATGATTGAGCATCATTTGTACAAGTTCTGAAAGTTCACAATGAAAACACTAATAAGTTGATTGAACTCAATTGATTTGAGTAAACTCGTTCCCTCAATTTAATTGAGTAATGGGGTCTCCCAAAACGTGCATATTTAAGTGTACTTAACTTGGTGCTTATGTAGACTTGACTTAAATTGTTTAGTTCACAAAACTTGACGATTATTTTATGTACTTAAACAATAAAGTTCACTTAACTTAGTGTTGATTTCAAGTGTACTTGTATATTTAAGTACACAGCAAAATCCCCCGTGTTAAAATAACACTGCTCAGTGTTTATATCAGTCCACACTCAAGAGTGTTATAAGTAACACTGAAGCAGTGTTAAAGTTAATGAGATAATGAAGTGAATAATTGAGTTATGATTGAGCATTATTGAAGTTAACCTGATGTTAACAAGCAGAATCACTGAAGGAGAAAACCATAATTTTTTGTTTTTGTTTTTGTTTTCAGTGTTTGTTTTAGTTGGGCTCTTGACCCTTTGATCATTAACTTTATATTTTGTTTGAGAGCTGTAACTCAGTTATAACAGCCAGATGAACAAATAGAAAAGGTGAACTGATGGTGGTGATTGTGTTTTAACATAATCATTATTTCACAAATTTTTGACCTAAATCCGGAACTAATTTAAAGCCCAATTTCTGAATTAGATTTATGTTATTAATTATAGCAACACTGTCCTTGTACAGCATTATATTTTCAACGATTACATCATAATGCAAACAACTTCTTTAAAGTTGTTCTTATACATATTACTGTATATTATTTTTAGACACACAGACATCAAGATTTAGCGTATGAATCTCAGCAATGGTGATAAACAGATCACCTCTGAACATAAGCTCATTATTTATTCATGCAGCAATGCATGATGGGAGCCATGAAGGAGTTTTGATTGGTGGCACCCAGAATGCACTGCAACATGCTTTATGTCACCATTGTTGAGATTCACAGGCTGATTCTTGATCTCTATGTGTCTAAAATAATATGATATACATATTTTTTATGATAGCAACCTTAAAAGAGACTATTTGGATTAAAATTTAAATGTTACAAACATTATATAAAATATAAACAGTGATGCTATAATCAATAAGGTGATCATGATACAGCTTTATATGACTTCAAAGATTAAATTCTAATAATTATGAAATAATGATTATGTTAAAACACAATCACCACCACCAGATGACCTTTTCTATTTGTTCATCTGGTTACAACTGAGTTACAGCCGTCAAACAAAATATAAAGTTAATGAGTTAAGGGTCAAGAGCCCAACTACACAAACACTGATCACCACAACGGTGACTTAAAAATTATGGTTTTCTCCTTCAGTGATTCTGCTTGTTAACATCAGGTGTCTTCAATAATGCTCAATCATCACTCAATTAATCACTTAATTATCTCATTAACTTTAACACTGCTTCAGTGTTACAGTCTACATAAGCACCAAGTTAAGTATACTTAAATATGCACGTTTTGGGAGACCCCATTACTCAATTAAATTGAGGGAACGAGTTTACTCAAATCAATTGAGTTCAATCAACTTATTAGGGTTTTCAGTGTTTATTGATTCTGTTCATGTTTCAGTGCTGAAAACAGAAGATAAATGTTTTAAAGAACCAAATGACTGCAGTATATTAATATTGTGTTTTTGAACAAACATTTAAACATACGTGAACAATGTGTAGTGGTGTGCATTTAAAGCAGTGAAAATTACCCCTTAAAATATGAAGTTTTCAACAAATAACTTAAGATTTATATTTTCTTAAATTTAAATGTATCTAATCTTTTCCTCTCAAGAAACATCACATTTCAGAAGACAATGACATGCAGAAATGACATGAATATGTAGGGCACAAGAGGGCGCTATTGTCACTAATGAAATAATGAAAGTGAAAGTAAGTGTGTATCTACTGCAAAATCTGGGAAAACATTAACAATTAAAAAAAACTGCAAATACAAACTATTTGTGTTTCAAATGAGTCAACCTAAATTAATAATTAAAAACAAAACTTTCATAATAAATAGTCTAGTCTAATAGATTTTAATTGGGCAACAAATGTAGCCAAATAGATACAGTAGGGAAAAAAACTAATTTTCTTTATCTTATAATAGCCTGTATCTTATGATTATCTTTTATTGCACAAAAGGTAGCATTGGACGGGAAGGATAACTCTGGTGTTGGAAGACCCAGCCAACACAGCCATGTGGGGCCCAAATGGGTTTGACCTGGGCTATCTAACTGGGACCCAGACAGTTTTGTCCTCAGTTTCCATGTAGGCCTCACATGGGTTTGCCCAGATGAAATAAACACTGCTCAGTGTGCACATTACAGGCTGTTAAATGTAACACTGAATCAGTGTTGGAGTTAATGAGATAATTAAGTGATTGAATAATGATTGAGCATTATTGATGAACTCCTGCTGTTAACAAGCAGAATCATTGAAGGAAAGAAAAACACAAGAATTACTTCCAGCCACAGCCTTAGATGAAATCAACTGAAGATAAAATACATTAAATCTCTCAAGATCTGATTAAACAACTCCACAAACAGCGTTACCAGCTTCACTTATTACTAACCAGACTGACTTTATTTGATTTCCGTTTTAATTAAATCAATAGTTGTATTTTAAAGTCACCATGATGGTGGTTAGTGTTTGCTTTAGTTGGACTACTGACCCTTAACTTTTTAGTATAAAATTTTCTCTGGCTACTATAATTGTGTGTTTATAAAGCACAATTGTTGTAGCTAAAAAAAGCATAAGAAAATGAGATCAGGTGATGTTGGCTGTTTATTGATGATGTCATCATGTAATTACCTGAATCCCTGATCTTATTCCGTGCCTATTGCTTTGATGTAAAGGACATAGGATTTGTGGTTTTTATAATGTATTTTTCATTAGAAGTCATTTGATTCTACAACATATCCAATAGTGTTGTTTATCAAATAATATACTTGGTTTTTAAAAACTATTTAGTGCACAAAAACTTTTCATCTATTGCTTTACTTAGACGCACACAGACATCAAGAAACATCATATGAATCTCAACAATGGTGACAATCATACAAAATATCCAGTTAATCAGATCACCCCTGAGCATAAAACAAGCTACAAAAAAATCCAGCTGCATAATTTATTAATGCAGCAATGCATGCTGGGAGACATGGGTGAGTTTTGATTGGTGGTACCCAGCATGCACTGCAGCATGAAGCATTTCATTGATTGTCACCATTGTTGAGAGTCATACACTGATTCTTGATGGCTAAGTAATAATGTAAAGGAGCAACTAAATGTTTTTAAAATCCTTAATATTATTTGATAAAGAACATTGCTTTCACGCAGTAACATTAAATGGCTTCTATTATTAAGGCGAGACACGGCAGGCAAAAACATCGTTTTTTTTTCACTGGTCAATTTTGAGATTTTGGGATATTTGTCTTCAATAACATGTCTTCTTTCAGACTTGTGGTGAAAAAAAGTCCGAAATACACATTTAGGTCTTTATTTTACTACACTTTGTCTGTTTGCGTCTGTAGATTTCTCATAAATTCATCAAAACTTGTCGTTATAAATCATCATGCTGCTCCGCGATCGCGATCTGCACCCTGTCATCACACACACCGTTAGAAAGCTCTCTCTCTCCTGAACAAGACTGCCGGATCCAAATATGGTCATTTCCTTTTTATCAGCAACCAATCGCGAAAGTAAAAGGGGGGATTTTACTCTAAATGCGCAATCTCATTGGCTGATGCTAAATCTTTAAAGCACGTTTTCTCAAAATGACTTTTCTCTCATACTCCAAGTCCGAAATCTCCAGTTCAGTAGCACCTATATACACCAAACTTTCCAGTCTTGTACCTAGTTATATTATGAAGACATTTACAGAGGGATTTGTAAATATATTATTCCTAGCCTGATTTATATAACATTTTATTCCCAAAAACATGGCGAAAATCATTTTTTTAAGGCTATTGGCAGTATATTCTGATTTACAGGATAACAAAAGTAGATATCCATAAATCCCTCTGTAATTTTTTCCCCATCTGATATGTGAACACAATGAAAAAATAATTTTGAACCTGGCTTTGTCCAATACTCAGATTTCGTTTTTTAAAATATATGCAAAATAGCGCATATTTAATTAGACAATGCCTCTTTTGCATATTTAAACATTAAATTACAGAAAACTTGTAATACATTTTTTTCTCATCTTAATGTAGGTAATCAACTGGCAAAGTTTCATGGTGATATCTGATAGTTAAAAAAATTACCCTATTCACCTGTAGTGTCTCGCCTTAAACAACACTAATAACACAAATCATCAAAAATCAGTCAACATCAGCTAATCTAATTTTCTCCAGGCTTTTTTTTAACCACAACAAATGTGCTTTATAAACACACAAATGAAGCAGTCAGAGAACATTTTATACTAGTCAAGGTTCAAGAGTCCAACTAAAGCAAACACTAACCACCATCATGGTGCCTTTAAAATACAACTATTGATTTAATTAAAACGGAAATCAAATAAAGTCAGTCTGGTTAGTAATAAGTGAAGCTGGTAATGCTGTTTGTCGAGTTGTTTAATCAGATCTTGAGAGATTTAATGTATTTTATCTTTATTTGATTTCATCTAAGGCTGGAAGTAATTCTTGTGTTTTTCTTTCCTTCAATGATTCTGCTTAACAGCGGGTGTTCATCAATAATGCTCAATCATTATTCAATCACTTAATTATCTCATTAACTCCAACACTGATTCAGTGTTACATTTAACAGCCTGTAGTGTGCACACTGAGCAGTGTTTATTTCATCTGGGCAAACCCATGTGAGGCCTACATGGAAACTGAGGACAAAACTGTCTGGGTCCCAGTTAGATAGCCCAGGTCAAACCCATTTGGGCCCCACATGGCTGTGTTGGCTGGGGAGGTGTGTCGCGATTCTGCCTTCTCACACCGCGACACAGGTTCGTGGATCTGAGTGTCGCAATTTCGGTTTCATATCGTTACAGCCCTAATCAACACTCATTCAACAAGACATTCAGGATCATCAGCAGATCATCTCACTTTATTCTGAGTGTTTGCTGTTAGAAACACATTATTTGAGTCAGATAGAAGATGACAAAAGCCTATTAAACTGCTGATGCGCCAAATACTTGTAATACAAATACACTTGTTTAACGCCTCTGCTTTGGCGTGTGTGTGTGATACCGTGGAGCCTCCGAAACCAATGTCGCGTTTCCTCCTCTTCTTTTTTTTAATGGTGGTTCGCAAAACAAGTGCTTTATTGGCGCCATCTCATCTAAAGTTCAAACTGATGAAACAATTCACCAAATGTTCAAGACAGACCTAAATAAAATAAAATAAAAACACATGAGTAACTAAATAAAATCAAAAATAAAGGGCATCATAAACATTTAACTGACACATTTTCCGGCTTATTTGATATTGAATTTCGTAGATTGAAAAAAGAACTTTTTAGAAATAAGTCACTCCATTTACACAGCAAAATCCCCAGTGTTAAATTAACACTGAGAGTGTGAATTATATAAACTCTGAGCAGAGTGTTAAATGAACACTGAAGCAGTGTTAAAGTTAATGAGATAATTAAGTGAATAATTGAGTGATGATTGAGCATTATTGAAGACACCTGATGTTAACAATCTGTTGGTGTTGGTTGTGTTTTAACATAATCATTAATTGACCTGAATCGCTGAACTCATCAAGAGCATAAATTCTGAGTTAAATTTACCTTATGGGTTGTAGCAGCACGGTCATTTTAGAACATACCATTTTTAGCCTTTTCAATGAACTCCAAACTATCAAATAAAAATAAAAAATCCAAAAAATATATTTTATGTAGGCACACACAGACATCAAGAATTAGCGTATAAATCTCAGCAATGGTGACAAACAGATCACCTCTGAACATAAGCTCATTATTTATTCATGCAGCAATGCATGATGGGAGCCATGAATGAGTTTTGATTGGTGGCACCTAGAATGCACTGCAACATGCTTTATAATTGTCACCATTGTTGAGATTCACAGGCTAATTATTGATGTCTGTGTGTCTTAATTATTATTATTTTTTTAAATTGTATAAGAGAAACTTTTAAGAAATTATTTTGATTACATTGTAAACTGTCAAATATTATGCCGTACAAGGTCACTGCTGCTATAATTAATAAAGTAAACCTAACTCAGAAATTAGGCTCTATATGAGTTCAGTGATTCAGGTCAAATTATTGTGAAATATTGATTATGTTATAACACAACCATCACCATCAGATCACCTTTTCTATTTGTTCATCTGGCTGTTATAACTCATGTACTGCAGTCAAACAACACCTACAGTTAATGAATTAAGGGTCAAGAGCCCAACTAAAACAAACACTAATCACCATAATGGTGACTTACAAATTCCGGTTTTCTCCTTCAGTGATTCTGCTTGTTAACATCAGGTGTCTTCAATAATGCTCAATCATCACTCAATTAATCACTTAATTATCTCATTAACTTTAACACTGCTTCAGTGTTCATTTAACTCTCTGCTCAGAGTTTATGTAATTCACACTTTTCAGTGTTAATTTAACACTGGGGATTTTGCTGTGTACTGTTAATAAAAAAAAAAAAATAAAAAAAACTTGCGAATATAGACTAGATTGACCTGGCCTTATCTGAACTGTTGACTAAACGCGTTCATGCCAACTAAACGAATGCCAGTGAGCAGATACAGATCTGCTCTTTAATTCGCTTTAATTCGCGATCATTATTGTAATGTGAATTAAAAAAAAAAAAAAAACATTGTTTTCTTTGAAGCAACAAAGGCTAAATCATTTTTTACAGTTATTTTTTTGTAATTGTTGTGGATGACACGCAGCGAAATACAGCATTATCAGATGTATGATGTGTTTGAAACATTTAATATGGAGAGAGACCCGGCGTGCGGTGTGAGAGAGACAAAAGAAACACGCTAAAAGATCCAGCGCGCATCCGTGAGAGAGAGGCAAAGAAAAACACCCGTTCTTAATTTATGTTGCTTTGTAGGCTACTATTTTCATTTTGTACTGTTTTAATTGTAGCCTACACAACAAAGCTGCAATTTCTTTGTCAATACAAATTAAAAATGTCGCAAATCTGTTTTGAAAAATGTATTTCGTTGCTATGGCCGGGTATCACTCCCAGCCAACACAGCCATGTGGGGCCCAAATGGGTTTGACCTGGGCTATCTAACTGGGACCCAGACAGTTTTGTCCTCAGTTTCCATGTAGGCCTCACATGGGTTTGCCCAGATGAAATAAACACTGCTCAGTGTGCACATTACAGGCTGTTAAATGTAACACTGAATCAGTGTTGGAGTTAATGAGATAATTAAGTGATTGAATAATGATTGAGCATTATTGATGAACTCCTGCTGTTAACAAGCAGAATCATTGAAGGAAAGAAAAACACAAGAATTACTTCCAGCCACAGCCTTAGATGAAATCAACTGAAGATAAAATACATTAAATCTCTCAAGATCTGATTAAACAACTCCACAAACAGCATTACCAGCTTCACTTATTACTAACCAGACTGACTTTATTTGATTTCCGTTTTAATTAAATCAATAGTTGTATTTTAAAGTCACCATGATGGTGGTTAGTGTTTGCTTTAGTTGGACTACTGACCCTTAACTATTTAGTATAAAATTTTCTCTGGCTACTATAATTGTGTGTTTATAAAGCACAATTGTTGTAGCTAAAAAAAGCATGAGAAAATGAGATCAGGTGATGTTGGTTGTTTATTGATGATGTCATCATGTAATTACCTGAATCCCTGATCTTATTCCGTGCCTATTGCTTTGATGTAAAGGATATAGGATTTGTGGTTTTTATAATGTATTTTTCATTAGAAGTCATTTGATTCTACAGCATATCCAATAGTGTTGTTTATCAAATAATATACTTTTTTTTTAAAAACTATTTAGTGCACAAAAACTTTTCATCTATTGCTTTACTTAGACGCACACAGACATCAAGAAACATCATATGAATCTCAACAATGGTGACAATCATACAAAATATCCAGTTAATCAGATCACCCCTGAGCATAAAACAAGCTACAAAAAAATCCAGCTGCATAATTTATTAATGCAGCAATGCATGCTGGGAGACATGGGTGAGTTTTGATTGGTGGTACCCAGCATGCACTGCAGCATGAAGCATTTCATTGATTGTCACCATTGTTGAGAGTCATACACTGATTCCTGATGGCTAAGTAATAATGTAAAGGAGCAACTAAATGTTTTTAAAATCCTTAATATTATTTGATAAAGAACATTGCTTTCTCGCAGTAACATTAAATGGCTTCTATTATTAAACAACACTAATAACACAAATCATCAAAAATCAGTCAACGTCAGCTAATCTAATTTTCTCCAGGCTTTTTTTACCGCAACAAATGTGCTTTATAAACACACAAATAAAGCAGTCAGAGAACATTTTATACTAGTCAAGGTTCAAGAGTCCAACTAAAGCAAACACTAACCACCATCATGGTGCCTTTAAAATACAACTATTGATTTAATTAAAACGGAAATCAAATAAAGTCAGTCTGGTTAGTAATAAATGAAGCTGGTAATGCTGTTTGTCGAGTTGTTTAATCAGATCTTGAGAGATTTAATGTATTTTATCTTTATTTGATTTCATCTAAGGCTGGAAGTAATTCTTGTGTTTTTCTTTCCTTCAATGATTCTGCTTAACAGCGGGTGTTCATCAATAATGCTCAATCATTATTCAATTACTTCATTATCTCATTAACTCCAACACTGATTCAGTGTTACATTTAACAGCCTGTAATGTGCACACTGAGCAGTGTTTATTTCATCTGGGCAAACCCATGTGAGGCCTACATGGAAACTGAGGACAAAACTGTCTGGGTCCCAGTTAGATAGCCCAGGTCAAACCCATTTGGGCCCCACATGGCTGTGTTGGCTGGGCTGCCAATCATCTCAATTTCGTGAATGATTCACAAAACAATAATTTAGCAGATTAAAGACGAGCCTCGTCATCTTCATTTTCTAGTGCGATCGGCTGATAATCTCCTTCAACCTTCGGGTTTTGTCGTCTGTAGGACAGTGCAACAGAGGCTCAACCGCGGCGTGGTGTGCCAAAATACTTCATTATAAACTTCAATATTTCATTCAAAACCATCTCAAAACGCGTTGTGACATTTTGAAAAGCCGTGAATGTATTAAGGCCACCACTGGATCCATCGTAACACGCGCTGCATTATCTCTCAATGCAGGAGCAGAAGCACTGGTTCAGATTTTATTGTTTGTTGTTTAGACGTGCGTGTTGCATCAATTTTTAAAATATATTCTATATGGTCTATTGGTGAAGTAGGCTATTGATTACTGTGGAGGGGGAAATCCCACACTGGCAAATCGCACCTTGCTTCACAATCATGTTTTTAAAAACTCTTTCTGTATGTGGAACCCCATTAAGTTTTTTTTTTTTTTTTTTTTTTTTTTTTAAACAGAACTGCTTTTGAAATTACGATTGGAATTATTATACAGATGTAAATTCAGTCAATCTGTTGGATAAAATTTGTTCCTTAGTGTAAAATGGAAATGCATGGTAATTTTATTTGATAAATATAGGCACAAAAACAATAGGGTGAACTAGACAGATCTCTGCATTAATAATAATAAAAAATAACAGTAGACCATGTTTATTCGGGATTTGAACCAGTGTCATCTAAATTACTGAAACTTAAGTTCTACCACGGCTAATGATTTGCACTAAAAAGCCATTGGGGGATTCTTATTTGAAATCATGGATAAACAACAATGAACAAAGGTAAACAAAGGCCTACCTGATCACCACTAGCAATGCATAATCAGACTGTTATTTGACTAGTATGCCAATCACCCACCAAAACTTCATGTCTTCAGCAAACTCTACTGTCTCTCCTTCCTCATGCTGTCTTTTTCTACTGTGGCTGCCCTCCTGCAGATCCTCACTTATAGGGCCTGCCTTACTTTCATCAGAAATTGCCTGCAGGCCAGTAGGACAACATTTTAAATCTTATAATTTCAGTTAACCCTCCCCAGCCAACACAGCCATGTGGGGCCCAAATGGGTTTGACCTGGGCTATCTAACTGGGACCCAGACAGTTTTGTCCTCAGTTTCCATGTAGGCCTCACATGGGTTTGCCCAGATGAAATAAACACTGCTCAGTGTGCACACTACAGGCTGTTAAATGTAACACTGAATCAGTGTTGGAGTTAATGAGATAATTAAGTGATTGAATAATGATTGAGCATTATTGATGAACTCCTGCTGTTAACAAGCAGAATCATTGAAGGAAAGAAAAACACAAGAATTACTTCCAGCCACAGCCTTAGATGAAATCAACTGAAGATAAAATACATTAAATCTCTCAAGATCTGATTAAACAACTCCACAAACAGCATTACCAGCTTCACTTATTACTAACCAGACTGACTTTATTTGATTTCCGTTTTAATTAAATCAATAGTTGTATTTTAAAGTCACCATGATGGTGGTTAGTGTTTGCTTTAGTTGGACTACTGACCCTTAACCATTTAGTATAACATTTTCTCTTTCAACTATAATTGTGTGTTTATAAAGCACAATTGTTGTAGCTAAAAAAAGCATGAGAAAATAAGATCAGGTGATGTTGGCTGTTTATTGATGATGTCATCATGTAATTACCTGAATCCCTGATCTTATTCCGTGCCTATTGCTTTGATGTAAAGGATATAGGATTTGTGGTTTTTATAATGTATTTTTCATTAGAAGTCATTTGATTCTACAGCATATCCAATAGTGTTGTTTATCAAATAATATACTTGGTTTTTAAAAACTATTTAGTGCACAAAAACTTTTCATCTATTGCTTTACTTAGACGCGCACATCAAGAAACATCATATGAATCTCAACAATGGTGACAATCATACAAAATATCCAGTTAATCAGATCACCCCTGAGCATAAAACAAGCTACAAAAAAATCCAGCTGCATAATTTATTAATGCAGCAATGCATGCTGGGAGACATGGGTGAGTTTTGATTGGTGGTACCCAGCATGCACTGCAGCATGAAGCATTTCATTGATTGTCACCATTGTTGAGAGTCATACACTGATTCTTGATGGCTAAGTAATAATGTAAAGGAGCAACTAAATGTTTTTAAAATCCTTAATATTATTTGATAAAGAACATTGCTTTCACGCAGTAACATTAAATGGCTTCTATTATTAAACAACACTAATAACACAAATCATCAAAAAGCAGTCAACATCAGCTAATCTAATTTTCTCCAGGCTTTTTTTACCACAACAAATGTGCTTTATAAACACACAAATGAAGCAGTCAGAGAACATTTTATACTAGTCAAGGTTCAAGAGTCCAACTAAAGCAAACACTAACCACCATCATGGTGCCTTTAAAATACAACTATTGATTTAATTAAAACGGAAATCAAATAAAGTCAGTCTGGTTAGTAATAAGTGAAGCTGGTAATGCTGTTTGTCGAGTTGTTTAATCAGATCTTGAGAGATTTAATGTATTTTATCTTTATTTGATTTCATCTAAGGCTGGAAGTAATTCTTGTGTTTTTCTTTCCTTCAATGATTCTGCTTAACAGCGGGTGTTCATCAATAATGCTCAATCATTATTCAATCACTTAATTATCTCATTAACTCCAACACTGATTCAGTGTTACATTTAACAGCCTGTAGTGTGCACACTGAGCAGTGTTTATTTCATCTGGGCAAACCCATGTGAGGCCTACATGGAAACTGAGGACAAAACTGTCTGGGTCCCAGTTAGATAGCCCAGGTCAAACCCATTTGGGCCCCACATGGCTGTGTTGGCTGGGGATCTATACCTCTATAGAATTTCACAACAATATGAAATACAACATATTCCTGAGAATTAATGGATAAAACTACTATTTCAAAAATGTCTAAGAATAACTCAAAATTTTAAATTTAAGTGTTAATTACAAGTTTGTTGCAATTTATAGATTAGAAATATCTTTCAAATGATGTATGACATATTAAGAATTTTTTTTCATAGCCCATAATTTAAGAATCTATATCCTCCGTTTCTCCAGTCCATACAATAAAAAAAAAAAAAAAACACGATTTCCTGCTATAAGAGGATGCCAGAAGTTTATGTAGGCCTTTATTTGTTGTTTGCATAAACCTTGCACCACACAAATTTACTTATTATAATTATTTTTATAGTGGCTTACACGACAGTGAACATACCTCAGTCAATTTATACAGTACAATGGGTTAAATGATAAGATAAAACATTATTTCCTGACGACGATAAAGTGTTTGATTTATCCAACAATTCTTTTTGTGTTCATTCATTATTTGCCTCTGTCCACTCACCTAAATGCATAGTTATGGTCTCCACATTTTGCTGTGTTTACTAAGTGCAAAAGCCTTCTT
The DNA here is from genome assembly GCA_030770095.1 of Gila robusta. Taxonomy (NCBI): domain Eukaryota; kingdom Metazoa; phylum Chordata; class Actinopteri; order Cypriniformes; family Leuciscidae; genus Gila; species Gila robusta. Next base: position 119,708 of record JAVALU010002426.1, read on the forward strand.
GCCTTTATTGTCAGACTCAGGCACGGATTAACGCACGGGCCTACTCGGCACTTGCTCAGGGCACTGGGCCAGCAGGGGGCCCTGTAAAATTTACTGTGTCTATTCTTTTCAAATAATTATTTTTATTTTATTTTTATTTTCAGTAAAATTGTGTTAAATATTGAGGAAAAATGTTTTTTTTTTTTTTTTTTGCAGTTGCAAAGTATTAACTAGTAAATAAATCAAATAAATAATTTTAATGTATTGCTGCACTGTTGAGAAGGACATCTAGAGGCGAGTGAAAAGCATTGCGTAATATAAAAGTCACGCGTAGAAGACGGTTACTCAAAAACCGAAACAAAAATGAGTTTAAAACCACAACTTGTTTAATTTAACGTAAAGACCTGGATACTAGAATTACTAATTAAATAAATGTCAACTAGCCTAAATGCATTGATTAGAATTGCCATTGACTAAAGATTTTTCTAGTCGACTAGTAGTCATTCATTTAAGCAATTAGTCGACTAATCTCACGTTAATATTAATTTCTGCTTAAATACTGAGTGCATGGAGGCATATAGCCTATTCTGCGCTCAAGCAAGCGCATGAATATTGCCGCAAAGCACCGGCAAAAGCAGGCTAATGATAATATATGTCTGGAAAAAAAAAACTAGGCATTTTTATTGTTTAATAATAAAAAATATATATTCATGATGTTTGTGAGGCTATACACTGTGTTTCAGTTCATTTTTGAGACGCGCTCCAGTTCACGCCACGGAGACCATGAAAGCGCGCCCTGTTTGTTTTATTTTATTTTACAAAAGCACAAAAATAAAAGTAGCTAATTGCGACTGATGCATTATTTTTTTCTGTATAGGCCTATGATCAGAAAAGATTGAGTATTTCAAGTTGTTTCCACTGTTGATAGGAAAATGCAAGTGTTCGCGCCGACGCCTGCCATGCAGTGCGCGCTGCACACTCTACATCTCCTCCAAACACCAGATATCCTGATATGATGAGCTCATGATCTGTATCTGTTTATTTGTGAAGGTCTTGTTCTTGTTCACAGAGGCGTAAAGTTCATCCTGCGGTTTATCTCCTCTTCCTCTGATGGCAGCATAAGTCACTGTATCATTATGATGCTGAAAGAAGTTGTTTCCACTGTTGATAGGAAAATGCAAGTGTTCGCGCCGACGCCTGCCATGCAGTGCGCGCTGCACACTCCGCACAAACACTTTGGATAAGCATTTATCTAGGTTAAAGTTAGAGCGAGCGGCCATGCCAGACGGATAAGTCATTTTCATGTTTAACAAATCAAATCATGCATTTTCTACCTACCGCGAGTAAGCGCTGCACCAGTTTGAAAAAGGTAAAAGCATAACGAGCGTAACGAGAGAGGGGCCCCACACTAAGGGGGATGTAGAGATGTTGCTGCGTCTGTATATTAACATTTCTGATTGTTTAAATGATCAGCCCTCGGGGGTCCCCTTAAAATGCCTGGCTTGCCTGCCCTATTGCGGCGCCTGTGCATACAGGTGCAACACTGTTGTCCAAAAAATTGGTGAAGGGGGCCTTTGAGACATCCGTGCCCAGGGCACATCATCGCCATAATCCGTCCCTGGTCAGACTAGCTATTCCCTTTAACAAATCTAATCTGCCACATCTGGGAAAGTCAACAGGCATAGGATACTTACATTGTTTGTTTTTGAAAAAACAAGGTAATTGTTTTTTGTCTCTTCATTGCCTTTATGTGGCATTTATACAGTCGATTTTTTTCAGTTCAGAAAATCACCGACTCAGCTCAGTCATAGATTGTATTTGATCACTATGGTTACCGGTCCATAGTGGCACGATTCATACAGGCACGATTGAGGCAGCTACCAGCTCCTCATAGGACCCCGGCGACGTCACTCGGAAGTCGTAGCACACACACACACAGAGAGAGAGTGTAACGTCGGTGGCATCATAGATGGCATCGTGTGTTTATTGACAACAGAACAGCGTGTAGTGAGAACGTGGGTACAAACAAAGTAATGGTGACCGGTGTAGATTATTATTGTGTGTCAGCCTGCGTCTGCCCCGACCCGATTCTGAAGCAGCGGCGGGCCGGGACACTACTTTGGCTAATGTACATAGCGAAAACACTGGTTAATCCTCTGTTTTACAGATTTTTGTCGCCTTTCGTAGGGATAGTGAGGGCGGGGGGCGGATCGGGTCATTATGAATCTGGGGGGGCCCGTCCCTAGTGCCATCTGCGCCCCTGTGCGTAATGAGATAAAAATCATATTCTGTGAGATGTGAGAGGCTTTCAGTGTCTAACTGTGGTTGTACAGTGAAACTGAAGTGCAAATAAATATATAATACACATTTGTGTCTGTCTCTTTGTTCATGTGAATGTCATTTACACATTTGTAACTATTTGTCCACAACTTCAAATTCAAAACCTGAGTGTTTTTGTTTATTGTCTGTGTGAATCGAAACATTCAGACTTTCACATCAGAACTATGAGGGTAAATTTCAGCTTACAAGAATATTTTGTTCTCGAATTAAAATCTACAAGCTCTCACATTTTGCAACTCTTTTACCTTCATACATTCATATAAAGAATGAAAAAAGCTGGAATGTTTCAAAATTACAATTCACGTTTTAAATGAATAAATGTGAATTGTAATTTTGAAACTTTCCAGCTAAAATGAGCAAGTTCAGTTACGTCTGTTTTTACAGTAACGGGAACTTTTCTTTTGACCCTTGGCATTTCCATGCTCTTCATTGTCACAAGTGGAAAAAAAGACATATCTGACATTAAATTTCGTAACATATACACACTGCAAAGTCAAACTTTAGAATATTTTATGCCAGTATAATGTGAGCAGACACTGATGTAATTCTCAGACGGACGTCTCTCTGTAGAAGAAACAGCTGATATACAAGCTGAAAGCAAGAGATCATTTCAGCACGAGCTTCTGCATGAAGATGAAGGTTTTCAGACAGAAATCCAGCAGATAATCTCTATCTTTACTGTAGCTGTGATGATATAGATGAGATTCTGTGCTCTGACCGACGACAGACCAGATGATGATTCACAATAAATCTCATTCATATTCACAGTACATTCAACAAATATCTGCTCATTCACACACAAGTATACATTTCCTCCAAACACCAGATATCCTGATATGATGAGCTCATGATCTGTATCACTAATGTTTATTTGTGAAGGTCTTGTTCTTGTTCACAGAGGCGTAAAGTTCATCCTGTGGTTTATCTTCTCTTCCTCTGACGGCAGCGTAAGTCACTGTATCATTATGATCCTGAAAGAACAGCACAGATTCTGTCCATCAATGTTTGAACCGCAGCGATTACTATTATTATTATTATTATTATTAGAGCATGAGCTTCATTTATCTGAGAGTCAAACTCATGTGCTGGTATTGACTCACATTGAGTGATTTTACTGGCTTTGTATTGGAAGAAGTGACCTCAGAATAAGTCACTTCATCTGTCTGCTCCTAAACATCAATGCAAACATGCAGAGAGTCAAGTTTAACACACAGAACACACATATCTCTCACTATTACATGTAGAATAACACATTATAGAACAGACATATCTCTCACTATAATATGTATAGAATAACACAAAAGCTTTTAAATCACATTATAGAACAGACAGTGACTGTAATGTTTGATGATTTAGTGACTCACATCGGCTCTTGGATCAGGAGGAATGGACATGTTGATCGTCTCATACGTCCCTTTATGTTCATTCTCATCTTTGACCTTCAGAAAACAAACAGTTAAACTGCACGAATTACACTTTATTGAGCTTTAAAGACAGTAATCAAATCTAAATCACTGCATTACTGAACTCACCGCAGAGTCGCCAGTCCCTCTTTTATTATCTGAAAACAAGTGCCTCGTGAAATATGAGTTTTTACGGACAATCAGATTTTGTTGAAGCATTAAAATGAATAATAAAAATGATTGTTGACTTGATAACTAGTTGAGATTGACATTACAGGATTTCTCAGCAGGAATAAACTTCTGTTTGAGAATTTCATATAATCCACATGTTTCTGTGATACTCCAGTTTGCTCATCTGAACTGTTTTTAATTGTTATAAAGGAGTAAATCTGAAAACTCACCAGCTGTTTTTCTGCAGATCAGCCAGAGAAGAGCAAGAAGGAAAACAGCGACTGCAGCGACAGAAATCACTATGACTGAAGAAGAGATCGAGCACAGAGTCAGAGACGGACAGGGCAGATTGAGGACAATTATAGACAAAGACAAAAGCCATCAGCACCGAATGAGATTTCAAATCATTCTGATCTTCCTCTGACTGTAGATTAATGCCCTGTCATTTATTTATTGCTTATTGCTCTTCTCTCAAGAAACAAAAGGCAACAGTCAACTCAAATCTTACTTACTTCAGTATTTATATAATGTGGTAGAGTGTCTATATGGTAATTCATTTATATTTTCTATATAATTATGTTAGGCAAAGCTGTTCTGTGAATAACATCATCAATGTCTTAAAAGCATCAGCATCATCATGTACCTTGTGTAGACGGACTCACTGCTGTCGCTGGATCAGCTGGAGCTGTAGAGGATTAATGTTTGTTCAGATGATTAATACTGTACAATATTACGATTTTAACTACACTGTAAAAAAAAATCCTAATTTTACAGAAAATAACTGTGATTTTTTGACGATCATTTGCTTTAATTTTAAATTGTACTCAAAACACTGTAAAATTACAAATAATATCTGTAAAATAAAAATTCAGCTGTTATTTTAGGTATTGTGACATTAATGACAAATTACAGTAATTCACATTTTTTATACAGAAAATTGATTGTATTTTTTATACAGTATTTTTCTGTTTTCTTAAATTACATAAAAATGTATGTAAAATTACAAATATAATCTGTAATTTAACAGAAACAAAACAGTTAAATGATAAAATGGTCAAATGACTGTCAGCTCCCCAAAAAACTGTAAAACATCCTAAATTAAATAAACTGAAAAACACTGTTATTTTACAGGTATTTCCTGCATTATTATGATCAAATACCTTCATTGTAAAAAAATCGTAAAAAAAGGGTCAAATGACTGGCAGCTACGGCTGCCAAACAAAAACCATAATATTAAAGTAAAATATGCTAATTTAAATAAACCGAAAAAACACTGTTATTTCACAGGTATTTCCTGCATTATTATGATCATATACCTTCATTGTAAAAAAAATCGTAAAAAAAGGGTCAAATGACTGGCAGCTGCGGCTGCCAAACAAAAACCATAAAATTAAAGTAAAATATGCTAATTTAAATAAACTGAAAAAACACTGTTATTTCACAGGTATTTCCTGCATTATTATGATCAAATACCTTCATTCTAAAAAAATCGTAAAAAAAGGGTCAAATGACTGGCAGCTGCGGCTGCCAAACAAAAACCATAAAATTAAAGTAAAATATGCTAATTTAAATAAAGTGTAAAAAACTTTAAAATAAATTTGATGTCACCATGATTGGGATCAGTGTCTGCTTTAGTTGGGGTCATGACCCTTGAGATTTAACTTTTGCTTTTCTCTGGCTGCTTTAACTGTGTATTTGATACACGTTTGTCATAGCAATAAATGCTGGAGAAAATATCAGATGATCTCAAACATTAATTGATGATGTTATAGTCATCATATGATGATCTGATTCACTGATATGACAGTCAAATCTCTGAATATTATAGCTTAGATTACGGAGTGTGTAGGTTTTTTCACATGACCCTTGGAATATTGTGTTTATAACCATCTGCATTTAAGAATATATATATATACTACAAAAAAAAAAATTGGTCATTTTTTTTTTGTTGTATAGAGACATCAAGAATCAACATATGAATCTCAACAATGGTGACAACCAAAAAAGTTTTTTTTTTTTTTCATTGTCACCATTGTTGTGATTCATACGCTGATTCTTGATGTCTGAGTGAGTCTATATGATCCTGTCAAAGATTTTCTGTATAATGACTTCATAAAATCTGAGTATCACAGCACTGGAGAATGTTTTATAGAAGCTTCGTCATGCAAAATGAATAACTAATATTTAATGACATAAACAGATATTATACTTCACATGGTATCAATGGAGCAGGACTCTACATGATGACTATTATCACTACAAAGTGACCAACATTATCTGATCTGAGTTTCTCTTAGACTCTTACCACAACAAATATGCATCAGAGACACACAGTTAATGCAGCCAGAGAAACATTAAAGTTCAATGCTAAAAGTTCAAGAGCCCAACTAAAGCAAACACTGATCTCCATCATGGTGACATCAAACTTTATTCTTTTCAATAAAGCTTCAACTTCTAAACCTCTGTTAATTCTCAATAATAATGTTAGTATGAAAGAAATAAAGTCTGGATCGTAATAAGTGAAGATGCTAAGATCCTGAGAGATCTGGTAGTGTTTAATGTTCTGTTGGGGTTTAAAGTGTTTCTGTATGGTGTGTTTCGTGTGTCACCATTGTGTTGAAGAGTAGAGCCTGAGCTTCAGTCCAGGATGAGCAAATAAATACTGATGAAATGCTGCATGTTTCTTTATTTAACTGACAGTAACTGTGTAGTTGCTGATGTAGTGACGTATATAGTCAAAGCAAATCATGCATGTAATTAACTGCGTGTTTTTCAGTAAAAAAATCAGAAAATAAATGTAAAGTAACTGTGTTTTAACTGTGTTTCTGTTAAAAAAGATTAATGAAGATTTCTGTAAAAGTATTTTGCACTTATTTAAATTAGGATATTTTACATTCATTTTATGGTTTTTGTATGGCAGCTGTTGCTGACAGTCATTGACTGTTTTTTTATGGGATTTTTTTACAATGAAGGTGTTTGATCGTAATAATTCAGGAAATAGTTGTAAAATAACAGTGTTTTTCTGTAAAAAAATTAAGGAAAATTTCTGTAAAAGTTTTTTTCATTTAATTTAAATTACGATATTTTACTTTATTTTTATGGTTTTTGTTTGGCAGCCGTAGCTGCCAGTCATTGACCGTTTTTTTACGATTTTTTTTTTACAGTGTAGAGACAGACAGAGCAGATCCTGAGAGTTTGTGTCTGGTGTTGTTGTTTCAGCTTGAGCTGAAAAGGATGAATATTAGTTGAGATGCTTTATAATAATATCCAGAATGAGGAGGACACAAGGTGAGGTGTAGCAAACCTAGCAACTTACACTTTATTTTATCAGCAAAATCCCCAGATTTGATTTAACTCTGCTCAGAGTACATACGGTCCCACTCTAAAGAGTGTTAAAGTTAAGCCGGTGCACACTGTGATTTTGACCACGATTTGGCCGTCTGAGACAAATTTTGCAAATCCTAAAAGATTCCTCTGATTCTAGGCTAAAATCTGAAGTCTTTGATCGTTAGTTTGACATGTTCACCGACAGCCGATTCATGAGCATTGCGATCAGATTTTACCTCAGACGAAATTCTGTTAGTGTCAGAAGATTTGACTCTCAGTCCTGTAGTGACTTCTGCTACAACGACCGTACATTTTCTTAATTTTTCAAGACGAGCCATGACCAAAATTAACGTTAGAGATTTCTTTGAAGCCACCATTTCAATCCCGCGTGTAATGCAGCTCACAGTCACTGACCAAAGCCATTCATTGATGATGTAAAACTCCACACGAGTTTTCTTGCATGCGTCCGTACAGTCTGACATTAATGACAACTGAGATCTTACAGTGTGACATGACTTACAGCGAGGATCATGTTCTTACATTCTGACAAGCAACAATCGTAAAGGACTATTATAAATCACACAGTGTGCACCCGGCTTAATGAGAGTTATGAGAAGTTAATGAGATAATTATGGGATTAATTAAATGACGATTGAGCATTAGTGATGAACACCTGCTGTTAACAAGCAGAATCACTGAAGAACAGAGAAACACAAGAACTACGACTGACTTCCAGCCACAGCTTTAGATGAAATCAACTTAAGATAAAAGAAGACATTAAGGCCCTGTCCACACGAACACGTGTATTTTCAAAACCACAGATTTTTCTATGCCATCCGTCCACATGCAAACGCAGCATCAGGTCACTGAAACCGAAGCTTTTGAAAACCCCTGCCAGGGTGAAGATTTTCAGAAACTCCGGTTGCGTAGACCGTGAAACCGTAGATTCTGTCTTGTTACGTCGGAACCGGAACCAGTAATAACCTTTTTTCAGGCTTCTGATTGGCCAAAGGGGCTTTAGGGTTAGGGTTATATCGTCACCTGTTGGTTTGGCATGCTCTTGACAGCGCTTCATAGCGTGTTTTTGCGTTTTCATGTGGGCACATTTTTTTTTTTACCACAAAGGATGAAAAACTCTGTGTATAAAAATACCCGTGTACGTGTGGACTAAGCCTAAATCTCTGAACATTAGTGATTGGAAGTTCGGATCATTTTACTGACTCTCTCATTTCTCAAAATGAACAAATCTTTATTCAAGTAATTTTTTTTCATTTAAGTGGCTTTTAATGTTATACTTTTAACAGCTAAATTCCCCGAAAACATCCACCTATGCAATCTTGATCGTATTTTGAATTAAGAAATCATTATAATGCAGCTTCAGATAAAATCTGAAGATCTCAGCAGAGGAGGAATAAACAACTCCACAAACAGCATAACCAGCTTCACTTATTACTAACCAGACTGACTTTATTTCTGTCATCCATTTACAGAAGCTCTTATTGAGAATTAACAGAGGTTTAGATGTTGATGATGTATTGAACATGTTTGGTCGCCATTATGGTGATTAGTGTTTCATTTAGTTGGTCAGTTTGACTCTTGGCTTTTTATGTGAGTTTGTGTCTTTGTAACAGTGTTTACTGAAACGCATTATTTATAGCAAAGAAACCCAGGAACAAAGATGATCAGGTGATATAGTTTTCAGCATCATAAAGTAGAATAATAATATTATTAAGTTGGCTTGAGAAAGCCAACTTACTGAAATCCTATTTAAACTTCTTCTTCTTCTTCTTCTTCTTCTTTTTCTTAACCAAAATTTTCTGACTCTAACTCCTCCTAGAGTTTTAACTCTACAAACTCCAAACTCGGGTCAGACCTTCAGACTGTTCTGACTTAGTGTGCTATATCTTTTCAGACTGATTTGACTTTCAGATTTCTTAAAAATTAATATTAAAAATCATAAAAATCCCATTGACTTTCATTGCAAAGTAGTCCCAGTAGTGCACAACAAATAAACTCAAATCTAAACTCCCTGAAGCCCTAGACTCAATTAAACTACCATTCTATATGTACTAATGAACTTATCTATCTATCTATCTATCTATCTATCTATCTATCTATCTATCTATCTATCTAATAATCTTTCTTTCTTTCTAACTAATCTTTCTTTCTTTCTACTTAATCTATCTTTCTTTCTTTCTAAGCTATCTTTCTTTCTCTTTCTTTCTTTCTAACTAATCTATCTACCTTTCTTTCTTTCTAACCAATCTTTCTTTCTTTCTAACTAATCTTTCTTTCTTTCTTTCTAACTAATCTTTCTTTCTTTCTAACTAATCTATCTTTCTTTCTTTCTTTCTAACTAATCTTTCTTTCTTTCTAACTAATCTTTCTTTCTTTCTTTCTTTCTTTCTTTCTTTCTTTCTAATCTATCTTTCTTTCTAACTAATCTTTCTTTCTTTCTAACTAATCTTTCTTTCTTTCTTTCTTTCTTTCTTTCTTTCTTTCTTTCTTTCTTTCTTTCTAATCCATCTTTCTTTCTAACTAATCTTTCTTTCTTTCTTTCTAACTAATCTTTCTTTCTTTCTTTCTAACTAATCTTTCTTTCTTTCTTTCTAACTAATCTATATTTCTTTCTTTCTAACTAATCTTTCTTTCTAATCTATCTTTCTTTCTAACTAATCTTTCTTTCTAACTAATCTTTCTTTCTTTCTTTCTTTCTTTTTTTCTTTCTTTCTTTCTAACTAATCTTTCTTTCTTTCTAACTAATCTATCTTTCTAACGAATCTATCTTTCTCTTTCTAACTAATCTATCTTTCTTTCTTTCTTTCTTTCTACTTAATCTATCTATCTTTCTTTCTAACTAATCTATCTATCTTTCTTTCTAACTAATCTATCTATCTTTCTTTCTAACTAATCTATCTATCTTTCTTTCTCTTTCTCTCTTTCTAACTTATCTATCTTCCTTTCTAACTAATCTTTCTTTCTTTCTAACTAATCTTTCTTTCTTTCTAACTAATCCATCTTTCTTTCTTTCTTATTAATCTTTCTTTCTTTCTAACAAACTAATCTTTCTTTCTTTCTAACTAATCTTTCTTTCTTTCTAAGTAATCCATCTTTCTTTCTTTCTAACTAATCTTTCTTTCTTTCTTTCTTTCTAACTAATCATCTTTCTTTCTTTCTTTCTTTCTTTCTTTCTAACTAATCCATCTTTCTTTCATTCTTTCTTTCTAACAAATCCATCTTTCTTTCTTTCTAACTAATCCTTTCTTTCTTTCTTTCTTTCTAACTAATCTATCTATCTTTCTTTCTTTCTAACTAATCTTTCTTTCTTTCTAACTAATCTTTCTTTCTTTCTTTCTAACTAATCTTTCTTTCTTTCTTTCTAACTAATCTATCTTTCTTTCTAACTAATCTTTCTTTCTTTCTAACTAATCTTTCTTTCTTTCTAATCTATCTTTTTTCTAACTAATCTTTCTTTCTTTTTAACTAATCTTTCTTTCTTTCTTTCTAATCTATCTTTCTTTCTAACTAATCTTTCTTTCTTTCTAACTAATCTTTCTTTCTTTCTAACTAATCTATATTTCTTTCTTTCTTTCTTTCTAACTAATCTTTCTTTCTAATCTATCTTTCTTTCTAACTAATCTTTCTTTCTTTCTTTCTAACTAATCTTTCTTTCTTTCTAACTAATCTATCTTTCTTTCTAACTAATCTTTCCTTCTTTCTAACTAATCTATCTTTCTTTCTTTCTAACTAATCTTTCTTTCTAACTAATCTTTCTTTCTTTCTAATCTATCTTTCTTTCTAACTAATCTTTCTTTCTTTCTTTCTAATCTATCTTTCTTTCTTTCTAATCTATCTTTCTTTCTAACTAATCTTTCTTTCTTACTAATCTATCTTTCTTTCTAACTAATCTTTCTTTCTAATCTATCTTTCTTTCTAACGAATCTTTCTTTCTTTCTAACTAATCTTTCTTTCTTTCTAACTAATCTTTCTTTCTTTCTAACTAATCTATCTTTCTTTCTTTCTAACTAATCTTTCTTTCTAACTAATCCATCTTTCTTTCTTTCTTACTTATCTATCTTCCTTTCTAACAAACTAATCTTTCTTTCTTTCTAACTAATCTTTCTTTCTTTCTAAGTAATCCATCTTTCTTTCTTTCTTTCTAACTAATCATCTTTCTTTCTTTCTTTCTTTCTTTCTTTCTTTCTAATCCATCTTTCTTTCTTTCTTTCTTTCTTTCTTTCTAACAAATCCATCTTTCTTTCTTTCTAACTTATCTATCTTTCTTTCTAACTAATCTATCTTTCTTTCTCACTAATCTATCTTTTTTCTTTCTAACTAATCTATCTTTTTTCTTTCTAACTAATCTTTCAAACTAATCTATCTTTCTTTCTTAACTAGACTGTAAAAAAAAATCGTAAAAAAACGGTCAATGACTGGCAGCTGCGGCTGCCAAACAAAAACCGTAAAAATAAAGTAAAATATCGTAATTTAAATGAAATGCAAAAAACTTTTACAGAGATTTTCCTTATATTTTTTACAGAAAAACACTGTTATTTTACAACTATTTCCTGAATTATTACGATCAAACACATTCATTGTAAAAAAATCCCATAAAAAAACAGTCAAATGACTGTCAGCAACGGCTGCCATACAAAAACCATAAAATTAATGTAAAATATCTTAATTTAAATAAGTGCAAAATACTTTCACAGAAATCTTCATTAATCTTTTTTAACAGAAACACACAGTTAAAACACAGTTACTTCACATTTATTTTCTGATTTATTTACTGAAAAACACGCAGTTAATTACATGCATGATTTGCTTTGACTATATACGTCACTGCATCAGCAACTACACAGTTACTGTCAGTTAAATAAAGAAACATGCAGCATTTCGTCAGTGTTTATTTGCTCATCCTGGACTGAAGCTCAGGCTCTACTCTTCAACACAATGGTGACACACAAAACAAACCATACAGAAACACTTTAAACCCCAACAGAACATTAAACACTACCAGATCTCTCAGGATCTAAGCATCTTCACTTATTACAATCCAGACTTTATTTCTTTCATACTAACATTATTATTGAGAATTAACAGAGGTTTAGAAGTTGAAGCTTTATTGAAAAGAATAAAGTTTGATGTCACCATGATGCAGATCAGTGTTTGCTTTAGTTGGGCTCTTGAACTTTTAGTGTTGAACTTTAATGTTTCTCTGGCTGCATTAACTGTGTGTCTCTGATGCATATTTGTTATGGTAAGAGTCTAAGAGAAACTCAGATCAGATAATGTTGGTCACTTTGTAGTGAGAATAGTCATCATGTAGAGTCCTGCTCCATTGATACCATCTGAAGTATAATATCTGATTATGTCATTAAATATTAGTTATTCATTTTGCATGACAAAGCTTCTATAAAACATTCTCCAGTGCTGTGATACTCAGATTTTATGAAGTCATTATACAGAAAATATTTGACAGGATCATATAGACTCACTCAGACATCAAGAATCAGCGTATGAATCACAACAATGGTGACAATGAAAAAAAAAACTTTTTTGGTTGTCACCATTGTTGAGATTCATATGTTGATTCTTGATGTCTCTATACAACTAAAAAAATGACAAAACTTTTTTTTTGTAGTATATATATATTTTTTAAATGCAGATTGTTATAATACTGATACCACAATATTCCAAGGGTCATGTGAAAAATTATGACATTAATTAAAGACTTTGTATAAAGCTAAATTCCACCTACATACTCTGTAATCTAAGCTATCATATTCAGAGATTTGACTGTCATATCAGTGAATCAGATCATCATATGATGACTATAACCATCAGCAATTAATGATTGAGATCATCTGATATTTTCTCCAGCATTTATTGCTATGACAAACGTGTATCAAATACACAGTTAAAGCAGCCAGAGAAAAGCAAAAGGTAAATCTCAAGGGTCATGACCTCAACTAAAGCAGACACTGATCCCAATCATGGTGACATCAAATTTATTTTAAAGTTTTTTACACTTTATTTAAATTAGCATATTTTACTTTAATTTTATGGTTTTTGTTTGGCAGCCGCAGCTGCCAGTCATTTGACCCTTTTTTTTACAATTTTTTTACAATGAAGGTATTTGATCATAATAATGCAGGAAATACCTGTGAAATAACAGTGTTTTTTCGGTTTATTTAAATTAGCATATTTTACTTTAATTTTATGGTTTTTGTTTGGCAGCCGCAGCTGCCAGTCATTTGACCCTTTTTTTACGATTTTTTTTACAATGAAGGTATATGATCGTGATTATTCAGGAAATACCTGTAAAATAACAGTGTTTTTCAGTTTATTTAATTTAGGATGTTTTACAGTTTTTTGGGGAGCTGACAGTCATTTGACCATTTTATCATTTAACTGTTTTGTTACTGTTAAATTACAGATTATATTTGTAATTTTACATACATTTTATGTAATTTAAGAAAACAGAAAAAATACTGTATGAAAAATACAATCAATTTTCTGTATAAAAAATGTGAATTACTGTAATTTGTCATTAATGTCACAATACCTAAAATAACAGCTGAATTTTTATTTTACAGATATTATTTGTAATTTTACAGTGTTTTGAGTACAAATTAAAATGAAAGAAAATGATCGTCAAAAAATCAGTTATTTTCTGTAAAATTAGGATTTTTTTTTTACAGTGTACTCTATCTTTCTTTCTTTCTAACTAATCTTTCTTTTTTAACTAATCTTTCTTTCTTTCTATCTATCTTTCTAACTAATCTTTCTTTCTAATCTATCTTTCTTTCTTTCTAACTAATCTTTCTTTCATTGAAACTAATCTTTCTATCTATCTATTATTTATCTATCTTTCTACCTAATCTTTCCTTTCTAACCAATCGTTTTCTTTCTTTCTAACTATTCTTTCTTTCTAACTAATCCATCTATCAAACTTCAAACTACTTTAAACTTCAAACTACTTTAAACTTATTCAAACTCTCTGGTCCGGCTTTCTCAAGCCAACTTAAAGTTTGTCTCATCAAACTTTTTTTTCTAGTTTTTATTATAATTATTATAATATTATTATATGAATTATAGAATTATATGTTATTAATAGATTATATTCACCAACAATACTTTCTTGCCACAGATCAGACATTCTGAATTTCCATTTTTAAATACATTACAGGATTTTTAGGCACGCACAGATATCAAAAAACAACATATGAATCTCAACAATGGTGACATGCTTCATGCCGCAATGCATGCTGGGAGTCACCCATAGTATTAAACTCATGGCTCCCAGCATGACTTATTTTGATATTTTTTAAATTTTTTGTTGATCCAACACCCCAAGAGTTCACCAGTAGTGGACACTCGTGCAAAATTAGCGAGGGATGAGCATAAAAAGTGGAGGTAAACACAGCCTAGCCCTGCGTCTCAATGTCCATACTATCCTTCCTAAACAGTGTGTGAGATTAAAATAAGTGTCCCAAAGCATAGTATGTTGAACAGTATGACAGAAGTCCCCGGATGATCTACTATTTCCAGTGTATTTTCGATCCGTACTCACTATAACGGCTGATATTACCCACAACCCATTGCACTTTGGAGGAGGATTCGGTTCAGAACTACAAACATGAGTAAAAAGTGTTAAAAAAACTACAAAACATGGCGGATATGCGTGACCGACGGTGAGAGGTTTAGATAAAGATTTGAGTGATTAATCAAAGTTTAACAAAGTGGACTTTTATAAAGATCCGTTTGGCCATTAACTTTTAAATGCATCATTATGCATTAATATGAGGAGATTCTCCGCATGAAAGACCCGCGACTGCAGATCAACGTGCTTCTGCATTTCTTTCATTTCATTTATTTATTTTTGGACAGGGACAATGTAAAATATACATTAACCCTCTGGGGACCAAAAACGCGCCCCCGCGTTTTGCTCGTTTTTTTTTTTTAGCATTGTAAAATAAACTCAAAATGCGCTGTTAATTTTTATCTTTCATTTTCGTGTTATACATCAATCGATCCTGTTCAGTTTCTATTTTTTTCTGTATACTCACAATTAAAATAAAGTGTTTTGCTTTTTGCCAAATAAAGAAAAAATTACATGATGCGAGTTCTGCACTCTCTCTGTCAGTGAACTCCAATTTGAACAAACGAATTAAATGAATGCTCTGCTAGTTAACTGGAGATGTTTTATTTATTTGTATCAGTACATTCATTCATTGGGGGAGTGTCTATGTCACACCCCTGGTCTGAATCTCATTAATATTGATAGGCCATTACCACTCCCACGCATAAACCTCTTCTGACAAAAAAACTGTTTTACAAAGTTTAAATCAATGTATTGTTTTATGTGAACTATTAGGCAGGATGATTTTCACATCATTTTGAAGCCAGAACTCGAAGCGACAACATCCATTAGTCAAAAGTCTTGTCGACACATATTTAGTATGTGTTTTGTGGTCTTATTTCAGCAACTTTCATTTTTATTTTTTTCAATAACCACGCATAAACATGATTCTCTTAAAAATACAAACATGTACATACATGTTGCTCACATATTATGGTAGCCCCGTTTGTGCTATATAGAGTGAATTTACACCTTTGCCATTAACATGTTTATAAATAACTGAAAAAAGCACAAATGTCAGGGCATGTCAAAACATCTCAAGGACCCTGAAAACACCTTGGTCCCCAGAGGGTTAACCTTAGAAAGGAGAGATGCATTTTACCAGGTTATAGCACTTGTGCTAATTTCCACCTGTAGTTCCACCCGTATATTTCTATCCGATACAGTAGGAAATGAAATGAAATGAAATGTGGAGGATTTTATCTTTGATAAGATGATTGACAGGTCAATTTGCGTGACAGGATGTGTGTAACTAATCGACAGAGAGCAACCGTTAAAGACGCGATTGTATGAAGTGATAGTGTGTCCCAAAGCTTGTCTACTCTTCTGCTACACACTCAGAAGTATCTACTAGTTTCTTCCCAAAGAGAGTACATACTTTTAGGGTGTAGTATAAGTAGGAGAATTGAGCATTAGAGTAAAAATAAGTGAAGTCTGCGATTTTCTCTTCAGTTTCATCTGAGCTGTTGAAGTGAATGGCAGGACAAACTTTCTCCAGTCAGACAGAAACAAAATGTTGGAAGAGATAACTATTTTTAAGGTAAAAAATATTCTCTTAAAAAAAGATATTTAAATCAGTTTATTTCATATTGGGGTCATAAGACACCCAGACTTGATGAATAACTTAAGTTTTATATGTTAAACTTGTTGCTGAGCACATTACGAGTGTATGGCTTATTTTGTGTTTCTCTCTTTTTTTGTATATTTGTTTTGTTTACTTTTACATGTATGATTTTTGATAATTTTGTGACTGGACTAGCAGTATTTTATTTCTGTTTGGTGTTTTTCATGTATCTACAGTGAATGCGCTGCATGGATGAGCTCAACATATCGTCTTCATGTGAGGATTTCTGGGAGAATTGAGTGAAAGAACCGGAGTGTTACATGAACACACGACTCTCACTGTTTATACTGAACATGACATAGAATATGCATAAGTACGCTAATTGGGACACACTATTAAAGTCCATGAAATGAAACTAAAACAACAACTCAATGTGACAATCATACTGTAGAATATGACAGTCATATTTTGATTAGTTAACACTGAAGATAACTCTAGCATTATGCACTGAAAAGCACTGATGTGAGAAAGACAGTGATGATGTACCTTTAGAAACGTGTGTGTTTATAGTTGAGGGATCCTGAGAGTTTGTGATGTGGACTGGATTCACTGCTGTCGTTGAATCAGCTTGAGCTGTGAAGATCAATCTCAGTTCAGATGACATGATTATTACTGTACAATATGACCATCATATTTTAACTTTGATCATCATATTACATAAAAAGTAAAATTTTTGCTGTCAAGTTTCAATTTCTTTATTATTTCCAGCATCACTTTTTGGACTGTTACTTCACTGCAGTTCATTAGTTTGAAGCAATGCTTTGAGTTACTCTTCTGTGAGAGTCAAAGAAGCTTTTGTTCCCTCAGTTTGTTCTGGAACAGTGTTACTGACATTATGAGGGTCTTCTAACACTGTACCCTTTCAAAAGGGAACTCACACTGCGTCAAAGCGCTGGGGAGGAACGCCTCAGCGTGACTGATGACAGAAACACTGTATAATCACGACAATCGTATTGGCCGGCGTCAGCCATTGCATCATGCTCTAGCGCAACCAGGAAGTATAATCAGAATCAGAATCAGAATCAGAAAGAGCTTTATTGCCAAGTGTGCTTGTACACACAAGGAATTTTCCTTGGTACCGAAGCTTCCAGTGCACATATACAAATACAGATACAACAAGTAATAGTAATACAAATAGTAATACAAATTCTACAAATAAAATTATAAAAAATATGAAAATACTATAAAAATATATGGTCACAGTTGGGTTTTGTCAGAATAAACATTTACAGATTATGAACATATTTACAGTATTTTGTGTAGTATGAATAAATATAAATATAAATATCACCTGAATTTTTAAGATATTGCACTAAACAGTGGGAGTATTGCACTTACAGGCATATGCCTTGGGAGATATGTTAACTGTTCAGAAGGGAAATGGCCTGTGGGAAGAAACTGTTCCTGTGCCGAGATGTTCTTGTGGCCA
Organism: Gila robusta; assembly: GCA_030770095.1. Lineage (NCBI taxonomy): Eukaryota > Metazoa > Chordata > Actinopteri > Cypriniformes > Leuciscidae > Gila > Gila robusta. The sequence continues at coordinate 137,626 of JAVALU010002426.1, forward strand.
GTGATCTGAGTCGCCGTCTTGACGGTAACAGTTCAAACAAGTGGTGTCCAGGGTGAGTGGAGTCTGTGATGATTTTACCTGCTCTCTTCCTCACTCTGGAAGAGTACAGGTCCTGGAGGGTTGGCAGGGGGGCACCAATAATCCTCTCCGCAGTCCGGACTGTCCGTTGTAGTCTCCTAATGTCTGATTTGGTAGCTGAACCAAACCAGACAGTGATGGAAGTGCATAAAACAGACTCAATGACGGCTGAGTAGAACTGAATCAGCAGCTCCTGTGGCAAGTTGAACTTCCTCAGCTGGCGAAGGAAGTACAGTCTCTGCTGGGCCTTTTTTACAGTGGAGTCAATGTGATTGTCCCACTTCAGGTCCTGAGAGATGATAGTGCCCAGGAACCTGAATGACTCCACTGCTTCCACAGTGCTGTTCATGATGATGAGTGGGGGGAGTGCTGGGCTGTTCCTCCTGAAGTCCACGATCATCTCCACTGTTTTGAGCGTGTTCAGCTCAAGGTTGTTATAACTGCACCAGCCAGCCAGCTGTTCAACCTCCAGTCTGTAAGCAGACTCATCACCGTTTTGGATGAGACCGATGACAGTGGTGTCGTCTGCAAATTTCAGGAGCTTGACAGTGGGGTCTTTAGAAGTGCAGTCATTAGTGTACAGGGAGAAGAGCAGTGGGGAGAGAACGCAACCTTGGGGGGCGCCAGTGCTGGTGGTGAGAGTCCTGGATGTGTGTTTCCCCAGTCTCACTCGCTGCTGCCGGTCCGTCAGGAAGCTGGTGATCCACTGACAGATCGAGGATGGTATGGAGAGCTGGGTCAGTTTGGCTGTGAGAAGACCAGGCATGATGGTATTGAAGGCCGAACTGAAGTCCACAAAGAGGATCCTTGCATAAGTCCCTGGTCTGTCGAGATGTTGCAGGATATAATGCAGTCCCATGTTGACTGCATCATCCACAGACCTGTTTGCTCTGTAAGCAAACTGAAAGGGATCCAGCAGGGGTCCAGTGATGTCCTTCAGGTGGGCCAACACCAGTCTTTCAAACGACTTCATGACCACAGACGTGAGAGCGACAGGTCTGTAGTCATTAAGTCCAGTGATTTGGGGTTTTTTGGGGACAGGAATGATAGTGGAGGGTTTGAAGCAGCAGGGAACTTCACACTGCTCCAATGATCTATTGAAGATCTGCGTGAAGACCGGGGCCAGTTGGTCAGCGCAGGCTTTTAAACAAGCAGATGAGATGCCGTCTGGGCCTGAGGCTTTCCTAGTCTTCTGTTTTTTGAAGACTCGGCTCACGTCCTCCACACAGACCTTAAGCTCAGGTTGGATGGCAGGAGGGGGGAGTAATGGGAGTGCAGGAGGTGATGGTGAATGTGTGAAGTGCAGGTCAGAGCCTGTGTGTGGTGTGAATGAGGGCTTTTCAAACCTGCAATAAAATGAGTTTAAATCATCAGCCAGGTGTTGATTGTCCACAGATCGGGGGGATGATGACTTGTAGTTGGTGATGTTCCTCAGGCCATTCCAGACTGATGATGGGTCGTTGGATGAAAACTGTTTTTTCAGTTTATCAGAGTAGCTTCTTTTAGCAACTCTGATCTCCTTTGTCAGTCTGTTTCTGGCCTGGTTATACAAGATTTTATCCCCACTTCTGTAGGCATCCTCTTTGGCATGACGAAGGTGTTTGAGTTTCCCAGTAAACCATGGTTTATCATTAGTAAATGATAAGAATGTCCTGGTAGGAATGCATGTATCCTCACAGAAACTTATATATGATGTTACAGTATCTGTGAGCTCATCCAGATCGTTGGTAGCAGCTTCAAAAACAGTCCAATCAGTGCAATCAAAGCAGGCCTGTAGATTCTGCTCTGCTTCATTAGTCCATCTTTTTACAGTCCTTATTACAGGTTTAGCTGATTTCAGTTTCTGCCTGTAGGTCGGTATGAGATGAACCAAACAGTGATCAGAGAGCCCCAAGGCTGCTCGTGAAACGGAGTGATACGCATCTTTTATTGTGGTGTAACAGTGGTCCAGTATATTACTGTCTCTGGTGGGACATGTAACGTGCTGTCTGTATTTTGGTAGTTCACGGGAAAGATTTGCTTTGTTAAAATCCCCAAGAATGATTAAAAGAGAGTCTGGGTACCTTTGTTCCGTTTCAGCTATTTGTTCAGCCAGCTGTTGTAGCGCCGCGCTCACGCACGCGTCTGGAGGGATGTAAACATTCACGAGAATGAAAGAGGAAAATTCCCGAGGCGAGTAGAAGGGTTTACAGTTTATGAAATGTGCCTCTAAATTAGGAGAGCATATCTTCTTCAGTGTTGTTACATCTGAACACCAACTTTCGTTAATGTAGAAACACAATCCACCACCTCTTGTTTTCCCCGTTAGCTCCGCGATGCGATCCGCTCGGAACAGCTGGAAGCCCGGCAGATGTATTGCGTTGTCCGGTATGGCTTCACACAGCCAGGTTTCAGTGAAGCACAGAGCAGCAGAGTTTAAAAAATCCTTGTTAGTGCGGGTGAGGAGAAGAAGTTCATCCGTTTTGTTAGGAATGGTAAATGGACTGCATTTATATAGCACTTTCACAGACCCAATGGCCACCAAAGCGCTTTACATATTGCCTCACATTCACCCATTCACTCACTCATTCATTCACACACCGACGGCGGTGTCAGCCATGCAAGGCGCCATCCAGCTCGTCGGGAGCAGCTGGGGTTAGGTGTCTTGCTCATGGACACCTCGACACTTGGTCAGGTGGAACCGGGAATTGAACCACCAACCTTTCGGTTTGTAGACAATCTACATGAACCACTGAGCCACTGCCGTCCCCAGGAAGGGATCGGAGATTCGCGAGATGAATACTGGGGAGTGCAGTGCGGAGGCCGCGCTCGCGGAGTTTAACCAGCGCGCCGTCTGAACGCGCGTTTTAACAACACCGCTGCCCCACCGACGAGAATGTCCAGCAAAACGTCCGAATAATCAAAAACTGTAGAAAAGGTTTCTGGTGTGTGTTTCCTAATGTCCAGTAGTTCGTCTTTGGTGAAACTGATAGGAAAAGAATGACTAAACGCAGAACAAACGAACAAAAACAACACAATAGCTGGAGAGCTCCGCACCAAGGCAGCCGTCTGCGGCGCCATCTTGAAACATAAAAAGGCGCCTAGAGAACATGCCCACTAAACAACATGATGTCCAAAAGACGTCTTTTCAACGTCTTTGTCACAAAAGTCGGACGTTGAAAAGACGTCCACTGAGGAGCCAGAATGAAAGTTTTTATGACGTCTTTTTTTGACGTGTTCTGCACGTCCAATCTAGACGTTCATCGAACCTTTGTACAAGGTTAAAAACTAGTTCAAATGTGGCCATTGTGGACATATTATCAACATCATTTATGGTCTCATTTAGACAATTTATACTGTTTCTGGACCAAATAAACACTCAGGATGCATTAAATTAAAACTCATGTTTATATCAATGTAATTTCCTTACATTGTTTAGATGAGGTTTAGATGTTGATATGTTTCATTTTAAGTAACCATTGTGGTGATCAGTATTTGCTTTAGTTGGGCTCTTGGTCCCAATTCTTCTTATTTTAACTTTTCCGTGGCTGTTGTAACTGTGTGTTTGTATAACACTATTGTTGTGGCAGAGAAAGCCAAGAAAGAGTAAGATCGGCTGTCATCAGCTCCTTGTTGATGATGAGAAAATCACAAAGTGAGCATTTAATGTTGTGTTTAGACTTTTGTCTTTATATCTGGCGTTTATAACCACCTATCTTGTGGACCTGTGTTATTTGGACCAGTACCATTAAAAATGATCACTTATTTGAAGGTGAATAAAAAAAGCATGTGTACACAATGTTTTGAGCAAATGTATCAAAACAAGTCACACACAGACATCAAGATTTTGCATATGATTCTCAACAACGGTGACAACCAAAACAAAAAAGCTTGGGAATCAAGGATGTTTTGTACTTTGAAAGCTACCCATCATGCATTGCAGCATGAAGCTTTTTTTTATTGTCACCATTGTTGTGAATCATACGCAAAATCTTGATGTCTGTGTGTGACTATATGGTATATTTTCTAATAACATTGTTTAAACATGCTTTTTTTTATCCACCTTCAAATAAGTGATTATTTTAATGGTACTGGTCCAAATAATGCAGTTCCACAAGATAGGTGGCTATAAACGCCAGATATAAAGACAAAAGTCTAAAACAACATTAAATGCTCACTTTGTGATTTTCTCATCATCAACAAGGAGCTGATGACAGCTGATCTTACTTTTTCTTGGCTTTCTCTGCCACAACAATGGTGTTATACAAACACACAGTTACAACAGCCACGGAAAAGTTAAAGTAAGAAGAATTGGGACCAAGAGCCCAACTAAAGCAAACACTGATCACCACAATGGTTACTTAAAATGAAACATCAACATCTAAACCTCATCTAAACAATGTAAGGAAATTACATTGATATAAACATGAGTTTTAATTTAATGCATCCTGAGTGTTTATTTGGTCCATAAGAGACCATAATGAGACCATAAATGATGTTGAAAATATGTCCACAATGGCCACATTTGAACTAGTTTTTAACCTTGTCCGAAGAAGGTCCATGAACGTCTATATCGGACGTGCAGAACACGTCAAAAAAAGACGTCATAAAAACTTTCATTCTGGCTCCTCAGTGGACGTCTTTTCAACGTCCGACTTTTGTGACAAAGACGTTGAAAAGACGTCTTTTTGATAATTTTGTGACTGGACTAGCAGTATTTTATTTCTGTTTGGTGTTTTTCATGTATCTACAGTGAATGCGCTGCATGGATGAGCTCAACATATCGTCTTCATGTGAGGATTTCTGGGAGAATTGAGTGAAAGAACCGGAGTGTTACATGAACACACGACTCTCACTGTTTATACTGAACATGACATAGAATATGCATAAGTACGCTAATTGGGACACACTATTAAAGTCCATGAAATGAAACTAAAACAACAACTCAATGTGACAATCATACTGTAGAATATGACAGTCATATTTTGATTAGTTAACACTGAAGATAACTCTAGCATTATGCACTGAAAAGCACTGATGTGAGAAAGACAGTGATGATGTACCTTTAGAAACGTGTGTGTTTATAGTTGAGGGATCCTGAGAGTTTGTGATGTGGACTGGATTCACTGCTGTCGTTGAATCAGCTTGAGCTGTGAAGATCAATCTCAGTTCAGATGACATGATTATTACTGTACAATATGACCATCATATTTTAACTTTGATCATCATATTACATAAAAAGTAAAATTTTTGCTGTCAAGTTTCAATTTCTTTATTATTTCCAGCATCACTTTTTGGACTGTTACTTCACTGCAGTTCATTAGTTTGAAGCAATGCTTTGAGTTACTCTTCTGTGAGAGTCAAAGAAGCTTTTGTTCCCTCAGTTTGTTCTGGAACAGTGTTACTGACATTATGAGGGTCTTCTAACACTGTACCCTTTCAAAAGGGAACTCACACTGCGTCAAAGCGCTGGGGAGGAACGCCTCAGCGTGACTGATGACAGAAACACTGTATAATCACGACAATCGTATTGGCCGGCGTCAGCCATTGCATCATGCTCTAGCGCGACCAGGAAGTATAATCAGAATCAGAATCAGAATCAGAAAGAGCTTTATTGCCAAGTGTGCTTGTACACACAAGGAATTTTCCTTGGTACTGAAGCTTCCAGTGCACATATACAAATACAGATACAACAAGTAATAGTAATACAAATAGTAATACAAATTCTACAAATAAAATTATAAAAAATATGAAAATACTATAAAAATATATGGTCACAGTTGGGTTTTGTCAGAATAAACATTTACAGATTATGAACATATTTACAGTATTTTGTGTAGTATGAATAAATATAAATATAAATATCACCTGAATTTTTAAGATATTGCACTAAACAGTGGGAGTATTGCACTTACAGGCATATGCCTTGGGAGATATGTTAACTGTTCAGAAGGGAAATGGCCTGTGGGAAGAAACTGTTCCTGTGCCGAGATGTTCTTGTGGCCAGTGATCTGAGTCGCCGTCTTGACGGTAACAGTTCAAACAAGTGGTGTCCAGGGTGAGTGGAGTCTGTGATGATTTTACCTGCTCTCTTCCTCACTCTGGAAGAGTACAGGTCCTGGAGGGTTGGCAGGGGGGCACCAATAATCCTCTCCGCAGTCCGGACTGTCCGTTGTAGTCTCCTAATGTCTGATTTGGTAGCTGAACCAAACCAGACAGTGATGGAAGTGCATAAAACAGACTCAATGACGGCTGAGTAGAACTGAATCAGCAGCTCCTGTGGCAAGTTGAACTTCCTCAGCTGGCGAAGGAAGTACAGTCTCTGCTGGGCCTTTTTTACAGTGGAGTCAATGTGATTGTCCCACTTCAGGTCCTGAGAGATGATAGTGCCCAGGAACCTGAATGACTCCACTGCTTCCACAGTGCTGTTCATGATGATGAGTGGGGGGAGTGCTGGGCTGTTCCTCCTGAAGTCCACGATCATCTCCACTGTTTTGAGCGTGTTCAGCTCAAGGTTGTTATAACTGCACCAGACAGCCAGCTGTTCAACCTCCAGTCTGTAAGCAGACTCATCACCGTTTTGGATGAGACCGATGACAGTGGTGTCGTCTGCAAATTTCAGGAGCTTGACAGTGGGGTCTTTAGAAGTGCAGTCATTAGTGTACAGGGAGAAGAGCAGTGGGGAGAGAACGCAACCTTGGGGGGCGCCAGTGCTGGTGGTGAGAGTCCTGGATGTGTGTTTCCCCAGTCTCACTCGCTGCTGCCGGTCCGTCAGGAAGCTGGTGATCCACTGACAGATCGAGGATGGTATGGAGAGCTGGGTCAGTTTGGCTGTGAGAAGACCAGGCATGATGGTATTGAAGGCCGAACTGAAGTCCACAAAGAGGATCCTTGCATAAGTCCCTGGTCTGTCGAGATGTTGCAGGATATAATGCAGTCCCATGTTGACTGCATCATCCACAGACCTGTTTGCTCTGTAAGCAAACTGAAAGGGATCCAGCAGGGGTCCAGTGATGTCCTTCAGGTGGGCCAACACCAGTCTTTCAAACGACTTCATGACCACAGACGTGAGAGCGACAGGTCTGTAGTCATTAAGTCCAGTGATTTGGGGTTTTTTGGGGACAGGAATGATAGTGGAGGGTTTGAAGCAGCAGGGAACTTCACACTGCTCCAATGATCTATTGAAGATCTGCGTGAAGACCGGGGCCAGTTGGTCAGCGCAGGCTTTTAAACAAGCAGATGAGATGCCGTCTGGGCCTGAGGCTTTCCTAGTCTTCTGTTTTTTGAAGACTCGGCTCACGTCCTCCACACAGACCTTAAGCTCAGGTTGGATGGCAGGAGGGGGGAGTAATGGGAGTGCAGGAGGTGATGGTGAATGTGTGAAGTGCAGGTCAGAGCCTGTGTGTGGTGTGAATGAGGGCTTTTCAAACCTGCAATAAAATGAGTTTAAATCATCAGCCAGGTGTTGATTGTCCACAGATCGGGGGGATGATGACTTGTAGTTGGTGATGTTCCTCAGGCCATTCCAGACTGATGATGGGTCGTTGGATGAAAACTGTTTTTTCAGTTTATCAGAGTAGCTTCTTTTAGCAACTCTGATCTCCTTTGTCAGTCTGTTTCTGGCCTGGTTATACAAGATTTTATCCCCACTTCTGTAGGCATCCTCTTTGGCATGACGAAGGTGTTTGAGTTTCCCAGTAAACCATGGTTTATCATTAGTAAATGATAAGAATGTCCTGGTAGGAATGCATGTATCCTCACAGAAACTTATATATGATGTTACAGTATCTGTGAGCTCATCCAGATCGTTGGTAGCAGCTTCAAAAACAGTCCAATCAGTGCAATCAAAGCAGGCCTGTAGATTCTGCTCTGCTTCATTAGTCCATCTTTTTACAGTCCTTATTACAGGTTTAGCTGATTTCAGTTTCTGCCTGTAGGTCGGTATGAGATGAACCAAACAGTGATCAGAGAGCCCCAAGGCTGCTCGTGAAACGGAGTGATACGCATCTTTTATTGTGGTGTAACAGTGGTCCAGTATATTACTGTCTCTGGTGGGACATGTAACGTGCTGTCTGTATTTTGGTAGTTCACGGGAAAGATTTGCTTTGTTAAAATCCCCAAGAATGATTAAAAGAGAGTCTGGGTACCTTTGTTCCGTTTCAGCTATTTGTTCAGCCAGCTGTTGTAGCGCCGCGCTCACGCACGCGTCTGGAGGGATGTAAACATTCACGAGAATGAAAGAGGAAAATTCCCGAGGCGAGTAGAAGGGTTTACAGTTTATGAAATGTGCCTCTAAATTAGGAGAGCATATCTTCTTCAGTGTTGTTACATCTGAACACCAACTTTCGTTAATGTAGAAACACAATCCACCACCTCTTGTTTTCCCCGTTAGCTCCGCGATGCGATCCGCTCGGAACAGCTGGAAGCCCGGCAGATGTATTGCGTTGTCCGGTATGGCTTCACTCAGCCAGGTTTCAGTGAAGCACAGAGCAGCAGAGTTTAAAAAATCCTTGTTAGTGCGGGTGAGGAGAAGAAGTTCATCCGTTTTGTTAGGAATGGTAAATGGACTGCATTTATATAGCACTTTCACAGACCCAATGGCCACCAAAGCGCTTTACATATTGCCTCACATTCACCCATTCACTCACTCATTCATTCACACACCGACGGCGGTGTCAGCCATGCAAGGCGCCATCCAGCTCGTTGGGAGCAGCTGGGGTTAGGTGTCTTGCTCATGGACACCTCGACACTTGGTCAGGTGGAACCGGGAATTGAATCACCAACCTTTCGGTTTGTAGACAATCTACATGAACCACTGAGCCACTGCCACCCCCAGGAAGGGATCGGAGATTCGCGAGATGAATACTGGGGAGTGCAGTGCGGAGGCCGCGCTCGCGGAGTTTAACCAGCGCGCCGTCTGAACGCGCGTTTTAACAACACCGCTGCCCCACCGACGAGAATGTCCAGCAAAACGTCCGAATAATCAAAAACTGTAGAAAAGGTTTCTGGTGTGTGTTTCCTAATGTCCAGTAGTTTGTCTTTGGTGAAACTGATAGGAAAAGAATGACTAAACGCAGAACAAACGAACAAAAACAACACAATAGCTGGAGAGCTCCGCACCAAGGCAGCCGTCTGCGGCGCCATCTTGAAACATAAAAAGGCGCCTAGAGAACATGCCCACTAAACAACATGATGTCCAAAAGACGTCTTTTCAACGTCTTTGTCACAAAAGTCGGACGTTGAAAAGACGTCCACTGAGGAGCCAGAATGAAAGTTTTTATGACGTCTTTTTTTGACGTGTTCTGCACGTCCAATCTAGACGTTCATCGAACCTTTGTACAAGGTTAAAAACTAGTTCAAATGTGGCCATTGTGGACATATTATCAACATCATTTATGGTCTCATTTAGACAATTTATACTGTTTCTGGACCAAATAAACACTCAGGATGCATTAAATTAAAACTCATGTTTATATCAATGTAATTTCCTTACATTGTTTAGATGAGGTTTAGATGTTGATATGTTTCATTTTAAGTAACCATTGTGGTGATCAGTATTTGCTTTAGTTGGGCTCTTGGTCCCAATTCTTCTTACTTTAACTTTTCCGTGGCTGTTGTAACTGTGTGTTTGTATAACACCATTGTTGTGGCAGAGAAAGCCAAGAAAAAGTAAGATCGGCTGTCATCAGCTCCTTGTTGATGATGAGAAAATCACAAAGTGAGCATTTAATGTTGTGTTTAGACTTTTGTCTTTATATCTGGCGTTTATAACCACCTATCTTGTGGACCTGTGTTATTTGGACCAGTACCATTAAAAATGATCACTTATTTGAAGGTGAATAAAAAAAGCATGTGTACACAATGTTTTGAGCAAATGTATCAAAACAAGTCACACACAGACATCAAGATTTTGCATATGATTCTCAACAACGGTGACAACCAAAACAAAAAAGCTTGGGAATCAAGGATGTTTTGTACTTTGAAAGCTACCCATCATGCATTGCAGCATGAAGCTTTTTTTTATTGTCACCATTGTTGTGAATCATACGCAAAATCTTGATGTCTGTGTGTGACTATATGGTATATTTTCTAATAACATTGTTTAAACATGCTTTTTTTTATCCACCTTCAAATAAGTGATTATTTTAATGGTACTGGTCCAAATAATGCAGTTCCACAAGATAGGTGGCTATAAACGCCAGATATAAAGACAAAAGTCTAAAACAACATTAAATGCTCACTTTGTGATTTTCTCATCATCAACAAGGAGCTGATGACAGCTGATCTTACTTTTTCTTGGCTTTCTCTGCCACAACAATGGTGTTATACAAACACACAGTTACAACAGCCACGGAAAAGTTAAAGTAAGAAGAATTGGGACCAAGAGCCCAACTAAAGCAAACACTGATCACCACAATGGTTACTTAAAATGAAACATCAACATCTAAACCTCATCTAAACAATGTAAGGAAATTACATTGATATAAACATGAGTTTTAATTTAATGCATCCTGAGTGTTTATTTGGTCCATAAGAGACCATAATGAGACCATAAATGATGTTGAAAATATGTCCACAATGGCCACATTTGAACTAGTTTTTAACCTTGTCCGAAGAAGGTCCATGAACGTCTATATCGGACGTGCAGAACACGTCAAAAAAAGACGTCATAAAAACTTTCATTCTGGCTCCTCAGTGGACGTCTTTTCAACGTCCGACTTTTGTGACAAAGACGTTGAAAAGACGTCTTTTGGACATCATGTTGTTTAGTGGGTGCCATCCACTTTTCGTCTTCAGGGACTGTTTCACTGACACTGTGAGTAAAACGAAACTATGGCAAACAAGGGAAGTGTGTCACGGTCCGCAGGTTTGTCTGTTCATTCTGAGTGTACTGTTCTGGTCTGATTGCCTATCAGTGTCAGCTGTGCTAACGAGCAATCAGATCAGTCACAGGTGTGTCTCGTGTATGAATCCTATATGTAGTCTTGTGTTTGTCATGTTCATTGTCAGATCGTTGTTCTGGTTCTCTTGTCTCGCTGTCTGTGCAGTTCACCCATTCCAGTTCCTATTCTACCGGACTATTCTCCTCGTCTGTTCCAGAGCTGTGGACTTGTGGCCCGGTTGGGTTTGTCATTGTTTCGTGCTACCTTTCCTGTCTTCTTGGATTATCCAGCTCACTGCAGTCTCTGCGCTGCCAAGTGTCGAACTGCCGATCAGAGACAATCTCCAGCCTCCCTTGTTTTGTTCACTTGCTACTTCTAAATAAACCTATATTAATTTGCTATTGGATCTTGTGTTTCATACCTGACAAAGTGTGCCGACCCGTGTGAGAGGTTTCTCACACCTGGTAGCACTCTCTACCTTTGCATGCTTTGTCTGGGTGAAGAGCACGCGCGCTCTGTTCTCGAGGGGAGTGTGTGGACTGTGAGCGTTTCTCAATAAGAATGCTCCGTTCTCGTCTGTCTTTCTTCTTGATGGAGGAGGGACAGTCATATTTGCCCCGTGGTTCGGGTCCCGCTCGTTCCGAGGCCGAGAGGAGACTCAGATTGCGGGGATCTCAGAGGGAGCTCGTTGACGAGTTTGAGAGAGGAGTGAATCTCTCAAACTCGTCGGTGGGTGACGAGAATGAGGGCAGGGATGCGGGGCGGGGATGCGCACACTGATGCATCCTCTGGTCCAAAAGACAGTGCTCTATTGAACGTGCCCGCCAGGCTTGAGTAATGCCATGGCAGCGCGTCAGAGGGGAAGTGCTAAAAAAAAGCGCTTTCTCTCTGGCCACACCCTACCAGCACCATTACCAGAGTAGTTGGCACTACGTGCCTCCTCCAGTTAAAACGAACGTAGACAGGCTGTAAATTTAACGGCCCCCGTTCCCCTCCTGGATAGGATGGATTTCCCTAACGGTGTGGTAAGATTGCTATAGGGACTCTGTCGCTTCCTGTTTGCTGAGTTTCGGGTAGCCCAGATCTAGGACTCCTCTCATGCGAGAGTCATCATGCTGTGACCTCTGGCCTTAGAGCCCCATGCAGGCAGCACAGCTTGTTTAACAATTTAAAATTGTAACAGAGAGTTTTTTTCTGGCCCTCCGCCTCTTGGGCTCTGAGCTGGATTTATTTAATATAGTTGTTTCCACTAATATAAAGACTAGTTTAAGACCACTTGGGTGTGAGTATGGTAGGCCTCCTCTTGTTAGAGTCTTTCTGCTAGGCCCCTGCTCCCCATAACCCTGTGGAGGCAGTATGTGTCTCTGAATTTGAGACAGTGGTCAAGTCGCCCCTCTAAAGTAGCACTCCTCTAGTTAGCAGGGTGTTTCTATAGAGTGCTTAGTCGAGCTAGCCTAACTATATGTGTCAGGCCTCCTCTCCTTCGAGAGTCACCCTGCTGAGGCCTCCATATATACAGCTCGCTAGAGCGTGGAAGGGGTTCTTCCTCATTTCTTGAGTAGTTATTATACCCGTCGCTCCCTGAGCTCTGGTGGTAGTCGAGACGTTGCAGGTAGAGCTTGAGAAGTGGCTCCTACCTCTCTGAGGAGGTGCTTCAGGCCCTTCACTCTGATTGTGGTCGAGCTAGCTCTCCTAAATATGTGTCAGGCCTCCTATCCTTCGAGAGTCATCCTGCTGAAGCCTCCATATATACAGCTCGGTAGAGCGAGGAAGGGGTTCTTCTTCATTTCTTGTGTAGTTGTTAGACCCCTCGCTCCCTGAGCTGTGGTGGTAGTCGAGCTCTCTCTTAACTCCATATTTACAGTTTGGGTGTTGGTCTGTTTTCTAGCATGGGTCAGGCCCCCTCTCCTTTGAGAGTCATCCTGCTGAGGCTTCAATGCAAACAGACGTTGCAGGTAGAGCTTGAGAAGTGGCCCCTTCCTCTATGAGGAGGAGCTTCAGGCCCTTTGCTCCCTGAGCTCTAATGGTCATTGAGCTACCTCTCCAAAATATATGTGTCAGGCCTCCTCTCCTTTGAGAGTCATTCTGCTGCGGCCTCCATTTATACAGCTCGGTAGAGCGCGGAGGGAGAGCACCTAGGCCCCCTCGCTCCCTGAGCGCTGTAGCTGTACTCTAGCATGTGTCAGGCCTCTTCTCCTTCGAAAGTCGTCCTGCTGGGGCTTCCATGCAAACAGCATTGCAGGTAGTAGTTCAGAATAAGGGCCCTCTCGATAATGGAGAGTTGTTTTTAGCCTTTCTCTGTCTGAGCTCTGCACTATGAACTTTTCACATTTTGAGAATAATTTCTGGAGACCACATTGGTGTAAGTGTGCAGGCTTCCTCTGCTCTCTGAGTCATCCTGCTGAGGCCTCCGCTTCCCATAGGTGTAAACAGATTGTTGGCTTCAGCATTAAGCATGATAGCCTCCCTGGTATGGGGGTTGACACTGGTCCCCCCGAAAGTAGCAGGCCAGGGCCCATAGGCTCTGGGTCATACTCCCTTAAAGGAACCCCCCTCTGAAAATTGGGCTGTGGTATCCATGCCTTTGAGCTGGAGCTCGGGCAGTGGCTGTAGGGAGGAGTGCTACTTTTAGTCTGACGTGTAAGCAGTAAGGAGCTAAAACTTTGAGTTAATGTGTTGTGCTTGTACAGCCATAGTTGCTAAAGCATCCCCTCAGCATGGCAGCGTGGGTATATCGTTCCCCTAGCGCTTTGATACAGTGCGAGTTCCCTTTCGAAAGGGAACGTCTCAGGTTATGACTGTAACCTATGTTTCCTTAGAACAGGGAACAAGACACTGCGTCTCGTCGCCATGCCTCCGGTCTGCTTGTACAGTCCCTTCAGACAAAGAAGTGGATGACATGTTCTCTAGGCGCCCTTTTATACTTCCTGGTCACGCTAGAGTATGACGTCATGGCTGACGCCAGCCAATATGATTGTCGTGATTATACAGTGTTTTAGTCATCAGTCAAGCTGAGGCGTCCCCGTCGGCTGTAAATTTACAGCCGCCCCCCCCCCCCCCCAGCGCTTTGACAGAGTGTCTCACCTGAATACTTGACAGTGTATGTGACTGACTTCTTGAGTTGACTTATGTGAGAAAGCTGACATCTCCACTCTCTGTTGTTATCTTCATTCAGGAGTGTTGTGGTCAGAGTGATGATACAGTGATCTGATGATGATAATATCTGATATCTGGAGTCTGTCTTCAGATCAACACCAGCCTGATTCACCCACAACAGCTCAAATCCCTCATAACGAACCCAATCATCACAGGAGAATCCAGTATATGAATACAACTGACAGGAGAGAGTCACAGAGCGGCCTGGACTGATCTCAGTCTGTGAGGATGAAGATGATGATGAGGATGATGATGATGGAGACACTGAAACTGAACACAAGACACAAATCACAGACTCTTCAATCATCATCTGAATTTTTAAATTGACCAGATAAAGATAAACTTACCATGAAGAACATGCAGATAAACACGTGCATCAGATCCTTGTCCTCTATCATTCACATCTTGTTGGCAGATGTAAGATCCATAATCTTCTTCTTCTGTGATGTTCTTGATGTTCAGAGAGCAGTCAGACTCCAGACTCAGTCTCTCATGTCTCTCTGTGTATTTATTCTTTATCCCTAATTTAATCAGTGCAACTACTGCTGAATGACTGTTATAGTAGATCCATGTAGTTGATTTGCAGTCAGAAAGAACATTATTACAGGACAGAGAGACATTTTCACCAGAACTGATGAACACATGAGTCTCCACTCCACTGGTGCCTGAAACACAGTATATCTCAGTGATCATTATGCTATATAAAAGACTGAAAGTTCAAACATTCATCAGTGGACCACTCCCAGCAAGAGGAAACAACAGGTTTTCATGGTTGCTTGGGCTTAATACATGGCTGCAAAAAACCTGCAGTATAAAAGGAGTGAACTTCATTGACAACTTCAATCTTTTCTGGAGTCAGAGGCAAGGATGGCCACCACCCAAACAAACTTGGTTCAAGAGTGCTAAAGGACAATATCTACTTATCCCTCCATCATCCTTCTGCAGTGTGTGCCAATCCACTCAACCTGAATGGCACACACACACACCTGGATACAGTATGAATGACCACAGGACTTCACTTCAGCACCTGAATGGACATGTGGTTGACACATCACACAAGGACACCAGCTCTCAGTGATATGTGTCGAGTATGATAACAGTAACTTTCTCAAATGTTTACAGAACAAGCAGGAACCCAGTGTGCCTGTATCTTTCGCTATTGCTGTTCGATTACATGATAGAAAGTCTAAGGCCGTAGAAAGCCGTACAGCAAACCTATGGTGCCTATTAGACGCCAAACTAAGATTGCTGTGGGAACAAAAAGTAAGAATGTTAAGTTAGCACTTTTAAACATCTGCTCACTAAAAAATAAATCACTTCTAGTCAATGACTTAATAACCACATACAACCTGGATTTTATGTTGCTAAATGAAACTTGGCTAGAAGACAGCTGCAGTGCAACAGTCCTCAATGAATCATCCCATCCTAACTTTACTTTATGAGTGTCTGCAAAGCTGTTAGAAGAGGTGGAGGTTTAGCTGCTCTTTTTAAAGATGTCTATCAATGTAAGCAAATATCATTTGGTAATTAATTATCATTTGGTAATAATGAGAAGAAGCATTAGAACAACAGGAGAGAACATCAGTCTGTGAGTGTTTACTTTCTCATTTGATTTTAGCGCGGCTCTTCGTTACTGTGTTTACCCAGGTAAAAACGCGCGTGTGTTTGTTTGTGTGTCGTGACTGAGTTTCGCTGGCCAAATAGTTGGGCGTGGCCAAAGCCAGTTAAAGTACTTATTCTAGGCATTTGCTAACAGTTGTTAGAAGAAGCATTAGAACAACAGGAGAGAACATCAGTCTGTGAGTGTTTACTTTCTCATTTGATTTTAGCGCGGCTCTTCGTTACTGTGTTTACCCAGGTAAAAACGCGCGTGTGTTTGTTTGTGTGTCGTGACTGAGTTTCGCTGGCCAAATAGTTGGGCGTGGCCAAAGCCAGTTAAAGTACTTATTCTAGGCATTTGCTAACAGTTGTTAGAAGAAGCATTAGAACAACAGGAGAGAACATCAGTCTGTGAGTGTTTACTTTCTCATTTGATTTTAGCGCGGCTCTTCGTTACTGTGTTTACCCAGGTAAAAACGCGCGTGTGTTTGTTTGTGTGTCGTGACTGAGTTTCGCTGGCCAAATAGTTGGGCGTGGCCAAAGCCAGTTAAAGTACTTATTCTAGGCATTTGCTAACAGTTGTTAGAAGAAGCATTAGAACAACAGGAGAGAACATCAGTCTGTGAGTGTTTACTTTCTCATTTGATTTTAGCGCGGCTCTTCGTTACTGTGTTTACCCAGGTAAAAACGCGCGTGTGTTTGTTTGTGTGTCGTGACTGAGTTTCGCTGGCCAAATAGTTGGGCGTGGCCAAAGCCAGTTAAAGTACTTATTCTAGGCATTTGCTAACAGTTGTTAGAAGAAGCATTAGAACAACAGGAGAGAACATCAGTCTGTGAGTGTTTACTTTCTCATTTGATTTTAGCGCGGCTCTTCGTTACTGTGTTTACCCAGGTAAAAACGCGCGTGTGTTTGTTTGTGTGTCGTGACTGAGTTTCGCTGGCCAAATAGTTGGGCGTGGCCAAAGCCAGTTAAAGTACTTATTCTAGGCATTTGCTAACAGTTGTTAGAAGAAGCATTAGAACAACAGGAGAGAACATCAGTCTGTGAGTGTTTACTTTCTCATTTGATTTTAGCGCGGCTCTTCGTTACTGTGTTTACCCAGGTAAAAACGCGCGTGTGTTTGTTTGTGTGTCGTGACTGAGTTTCGCTGGCCAAATAGTTGGGCGTGGCCAAAGCCAGTTAAAGTACTTATTCTAGGCATTTGCTAACAGTTGTTAGAAGAAGCATTAGAACAACAGGAGAGAACATCACCCAGCCGGCACACGACCGACCTTCAACGTTGAAATATGGTTGAAATAATGTCAGTTGTTGTTTCAACGTTGAAACAACGTTGATATAACGTTTAATGCTAAATGGTTGAAAACCAACCGGTACATGATCAACCTTCAACGTTGAAATATGGTTGAAATAATGACAGTTGTTGTTTCAATGTTGAAACTACGTTGAAATAATGTTTAATGCTAAATGGTTGAAAAAGGGTAAAAAAAACACTTATAAATCAACTTTGATTTTTTTTTTACAATATCTATATGTTGAATCAATTAATATGTACAAAATAAATAATTTCTGCCATTTAAATTATTATTAAGATCATTATTATTATTTTATTATCATTTTACATTTTTTATCATGAACCTTCTGATTTAAATATTATAAAACACATTGCGCTGCTTTACCACAATGAAACAATTGATCATGATTGGTTAATCTGTCTGTCATTCATGAAACTGGCCAATCACCCAGCCGGCACACTGTGCGCGCCATTTTAAGTTTGAAAATATGACCGTTATCAGAGCCCGTCTTACGGACATTCTCTGCCGTTATCCTGACCGTCTTTCAGATCGCGAGACTGGCCAAGGGTCTGCGAGGGCGCGGGGATCAAAAAGGTAAGTCTGATTTCACAAATATACGCAAGGTCATGAGTTAAACGCATTATGTCAGTGCGTGGAGAATTGTAAATGCACAGTTCGTTGAATGAATTTACTAACTCGATATTCAGGGAATGCTTTTCCACATTTGTGTCGCGGAGGCCTACTTTTAAATATGTCGATTGAGGCCTAACGTTACTCGTGCCGCTTTAGTGTCGTTTTGTGCTTTTGCGGTTGATACGTCGATTTTCAGGGAGAAGACATTATACGTGTGCACACAGATACAAAATTTCAGGAAACAAAAGTGTAACGTTCGATAAGCTATACATTTTTCCGTTTAACAGTCGTCGTCATTACTGTCCATTCACGTTAATATCGCGAGATTCGAAGCGAGACTGGCCAAGGGAATGAGCATGAAAGAGATGGGCGATATGGAAACAATATCCAATCGAGTTTATTTTATTTTATTTTTTAAATATGATTCACAATATTATCACGATTCTTTTCCTGTTAGTTTTACTGTTTTGCAAGTTGTCTGAGGAAATAATAGTTTAATTAGACTAATGTTGGGCGATATGCTTTCATAACATCCTATCATCAGAATTATATCATCTTTAACAATTATAGAGACATCAGAGGCAGTGGTAAATTCCAGAAAAAAAACTATTCATTGCTATTTAAAAGTGTAATAACTGAACCTACACTGATAAAAATACTAATTTTACAAGAAAATTACAATTGGCATTTAGAGGCTTCTGCATCTTAACTCTTCATATATATATATATATATATATATATATATATATATATTAGTGTTTCCCACATGATTTTGTGATACTTGTGGTGGCATGCGACGTCACAGATCCATTTACATATTTATGATGACATTATATTTTCTGTTGTGATACATAAAACAAGTATAAATAGTAAACACGACCCATTAATAAAGGCTGCATTGTGTTAACCAGGAATCACTCTTACTATACTCAAATCCTGATTTATAGGCTATAATCGTGGCATTGTCTGATAAAATAAATATACATCTAACTCACACTAAAAGCAACTGTGTGGTGGTTTTGGCTAGTACCGTTTTATTTCATTCAGCACACTTTTTGCGTCTGAGTAACAAACTAAGAGCATATTAACAGAAGAGTTATGTTCATATTTAAAAGTCTGCGTGCATTACATCTAACTGAAAGTGCGGCTCACTGCACAGAGTATGTGCCTTTTGTAGAATTTGAAACCTACATGTATTTTTATAATAGCAGTAACTGTAAAGGGGTTAGTTATTGTAAATAAAATACGCTAATAAAATACTGTAAGCAAATTAGTCCTAATTACTAAGTTAATGTGTGTTTCAAAACTAACTTTAGCTGGAAATAACATTATTCGAGAATCGCTATAAAGTTATGTGTTTATCTCTGTAAAGCTGCTTTGAAACAATCCATTGTTAAAAGTGCTATATAAATGAAGATGACTTGACTTGACAAATAACTTTGACATCCTTAAAAGCTTTTCCATAAATTTATAGCAATTTTGTTGATCTGGACTGTTTTGATTTTTCCCTTTAGATGCAGTCGTCAATGCACACAACACAACCAGTACAAAAGTAATGGAGACCATGTCCAAATATTTAAAATATGCACCAGAGAGGATGGGTGGTGGTGGCTGTAAGAAGACTCTTCCTTGAAGACACCTTTTTTTTTTTTTTTTTTTTTTTTTTTTTTAAAGGACAAGCTCGGTATTTTACACTTAAAGCCCTGTTTCAAGATTCAAGACGTGAAACTCACCGAGTGGTCAGGGGTGTTCACTGATATGCTCACACAAAAATCGCTGCAAAAGATGCTTTCCAGCAGGTTTTATCGTAGTTTTTGTCCGACTCCATTGCCTTGACTTGGTACAAAACTACGATAAAACCTGTTGGAAAGCATCTTTTGCAGCGATTTTTGTGTGAGCATATCAGTGAACACCCCAGACCACTCGGTGAGTTTCACGTCTTTGTAAACTAAAGTTTAATGCGTTTTATGAAGAATTGTTTCTGTGCACCTATACAACCATTGTAGAGGTGGGGGGGGTGCGACTACAGAAACCAAAAATTCTCGGGACAGCAGCATGTGTCCAAATTTTAATCTTAACCGTTCTATTTCATCAGAAACGATCTTAAAACTGGGCTTTAAGTGTAAAATACCGAACTTGTCCTTTAATGACTGTTGCTAGTAGAATGTGAAGTTCTACAAACTTTCCTTACTTTTACTTGGATTCTTTTTCACTTAATTGTTGAGATTTTAGAATGTTACGAAATGAGTATGTTTTTTACGAAATGAGTACATATGTTGGTCACAAGTTTGGAAATGGTAAGATTTTAGTGTTTGTCAGTGTTACGGTTTATGTATTTTTGGTCAAACAGACTTGAGCAAGTTTCCAAACCATATTTGTAATTATTTATATATAGGCTATTGTGTGAATATTTGCAGTGTGTATGAAATTAGAATTAAAAGCTTTTCCCCTCTGCATTCTGATATCAATAAACCCTTAAGAAAGTGCTTTGTTGTTGAACGAGAATTTTTTCAATACATTATGTAAAAGTGTAAATGTACAATATAGATGTATATTTAAATTCTAAGAAAATTATTTTTCCATTTGGTGTAATTGTTAAACTTTTTCTTTAGAAAATGAAGCATCTCATCCCTGCACTGCAGATTTATGAACATCTAATTGTTAGAATGTTTTTTTTTTCTTTTTATGCCGTCCAATTGCAAATCATGTAACTTACAGCAAGTTTTATTAGTTGCTGAAAATACTAAATATGCAGCGAAAATCATAGTTTACATTTCAGTGTTGACGTTTAAGCAAAATTACAGGTAGGCTACGCCGGGTACAGGGTTACAATATCAACGTTGATTCAATTTGCAAAATCGAAAGGTGATTCAACGTCGGGAGAAGACCATAACCCGAAAGGTAAGAGTGAAACGACGTCGCGATTTCAACGGTGAATCAACGTTGTTTCTTCCGCGGTGAAACGACGTCACAATATCAACGTTGATCCGTTTTGCAAAATCGAAAGGTAATTCACCGTTGATTCAACCATGGTACCTGACGTTGTTTCAACGGTGAATCAACGTTGAAATGCCGGCTGGGCAGTCTGTGAGTGTTTACTTTCTCATTTGATTTTAGCGCGGCTCTTCGTTACTGTGTTTACCCAGGTAAAAACGCGCGTGTGTTTGTTTGTGTGTCGTGACTGAGTTTCGCTGGCCAAATAGTTGGGCGTGGCCAAAGCCAGTTAAAGTACTTATTCTAGGCATTTGCTAACAGTTGTTAGAAGAAGCATTAGAACAACAGGAGAGAACATCAGTCTGTGAGTGTTTACTTTCTCATTTGATTTTAGCGCGGCTCTTCGTTACTGTGTTTACCCAGGTAAAAACGCGCGTGTGTTTGTTTGTGTGTCGTGACTGAGTTTCGCTGGCCAAATAGTTGGGCGTGGCCAAAGCCAGTTAAAGTACTTATTCTAGGCATTTGCTAACAGTTGTTAGAAGAAGCATTAGAACAACAGGAGAGAACATCAGTCTGTGAGTGTTTACTTTCTCATTTGATTTTAGCGCGGCTCTTCGTTACTGTGTTTACCCAGGTAAAAACGCGCGTGTGTTTGTTTGTGTGTCGTGACTGAGTTTCGCTGGCCAAATAGTTGGGCGTGGCCAAAGCCAGTTAAAGTACTTATTCTAGGCATTTGCTAACAGTTGTTAGAAGAAGCATTAGAACAACAGGAGAGAACATCAGTCTGTGAGTGTTTACTTTCTCATTTGATTTTAGCGCGGCTCTTCGTTACTGTGTTTACCCAGGTAAAAACGCGCGTGTGTTTGTTTGTGTGTCGTGACTGAGTTTCGCTGGCCAAATAGTTGGGCGTGGCCAAAGCCAGTTAAAGTACTTATTCTAGGCATTTGCTAACAGTTGTTAGAAGAAGCATTAGAACAACAGGAGAGAACATCAGTCTGTGAGTGTTTACTTTCTCATTTGATTTTAGCGCGGCTCTTCGTTACTGTGTTTACCCAGGTAAAAACGCGCGTGTGTTTGTTTGTGTGTCGTGACTGAGTTTCGCTGGCCAAATAGTTGGGCGTGGCCAAAGCCAGTTAAAGTACTTATTCTAGGCATTTGCTAACAGTTGTTAGAAGAAGCATTAGAACAACAGGAGAGAACATCAGTCTGTGAGTGTTTACTTTCTCATTTGATTTTAGCGCGGCTCTTCGTTACTGTGTTTACCCAGGTAAAAACGCGCGTGTGTTTGTTTGTGTGTCGTGACTGAGTTTCGCTGGCCAAATAGTTGGGCGTGGCCAAAGCCAGTTAAAGTACTTATTCTAGGCATTTGCTAACAGTTGTTAGAAGAAGCATTAGAACAACAGGAGAGAACATCAGTCTGTGAGTGTTTACTTTCTCATTTGATTTTAGCGCGGCTCTTCGTTACTGTGTTTACCCAGGTAAAAACGCGCGTGTGTTTGTTTGTGTGTCGTGACTGAGTTTCGCTGGCCAAATAGTTGGGCGTGGCCAAAGCCAGTTAAAGTACTTATTCTAGGCATTTGCTAACAGTTGTTAGAAGAAGCATTAGAACAACAGGAGAGAACATCAGTCTGTGAGTGTTTACTTTCTCATTTGATTTTAGCGCGGCTCTTCGTTACTGTGTTTACCCAGGTAAAAACGCGCGTGTGTTTGTTTGTGTGTCGTGACTGAGTTTCGCTGGCCAAATAGTTGGGCGTGGCCAAAGCCAGTTAAAGTACTTATTCTAGGCATTTGCTAACAGTTGTTAGAAGAAGCATTAGAACAACAGGAGAGAACATCAGTCTGTGAGTGTTTACTTTCTCATTTGATTTTAGCGCGGCTCTTCGTTACTGTGTTTACCCAGGTAAAAACGCGCGTGTGTTTGTTTGTGTGTCGTGACTGAGTTTCGCTGGCCAAATAGTTGGGCGTGGCCAAAGCCAGTTAAAGTACTTATTCTAGGCATTTGCTAACAGTTGTTAGAAGAAGCATTAGAACAACAGGAGAGAACATCAGTCTGTGAGTGTTTACTTTCTCATTTGATTTTAGCGCGGCTCTTCGTTACTGTGTTTACCCAGGTAAAAACGCGCGTGTGTTTGTTTGTGTGTCGTGACTGAGTTTCGCTGGCCAAATAGTTGGGCGTGGCCAAAGCCAGTTAAAGTACTTATTCTAGGCATTTGCTAACAGTTGTTAGAAGAAGCATTAGAACAACAGGAGAGAACATCAGTCTGTGAGTGTTTACTTTCTCATTTGATTTTAGCGCGGCTCTTCGTTACTGTGTTTACCCAGGTAAAAACGCGCGTGTGTTTGTTTGTGTGTCGTGACTGAGTTTCGCTGGCCAAATAGTTGGGCGTGGCCAAAGCCAGTTAAAGTACTTATTCTAGGCATTTGCTAACAGTTGTTAGAAGAAGCATTAGAACAACAGGAGAGAACATCAGTCTGTGAGTGTTTACTTTCTCATTTGATTTTAGCGCGGCTCTTCGTTACTGTGTTTACCCAGGTAAAAACGCGCGTGTGTTTGTTTGTGTGTCGTGACTGAGTTTCGCTGGCCAAATAGTTGGGCGTGGCCAAAGCCAGTTAAAGTACTTATTCTAGGCATTTGCTAACAGTTGTTAGAAGAAGCATTAGAACAACAGGAGAGAACATCAGTCTGTGAGTGTTTACTTTCTCATTTGATTTTAGCGCGGCTCTTCGTTACTGTGTTTACCCAGGTAAAAACGCGCGTGTGTTTGTTTGTGTGTCGTGACTGAGTTTCGCTGGCCAAATAGTTGGGCGTGGCCAAAGCCAGTTAAAGTACTTATTCTAGGCATTTGCTAACAGTTGTTAGAAGAAGCATTAGAACAACAGGAGAGAACATCAGTCTGTGAGTGTTTACTTTCTCATTTGATTTTAGCGCGGCTCTTCGTTACTGTGTTTACCCAGGTAAAAACGCGCGTGTGTTTGTTTGTGTGTCGTGACTGAGTTTCGCTGGCCAAATAGTTGGGCGTGGCCAAAGCCAGTTAAAGTACTTATTCTAGGCATTTGCTAACAGTTGTTAGAAGAAGCATTAGAACAACAGGAGAGAACATCAGTCTGTGAGTGTTTACTTTCTCATTTGATTTTAGCGCGGCTCTTCGTTACTGTGTTTACCCAGGTAAAAACGCGCGTGTGTTTGTTTGTGTGTCGTGACTGAGTTTCGCTGGCCAAATAGTTGGGCGTGGCCAAAGCCAGTTAAAGTACTTATTCTAGGCATTTGCTAACAGTTGTTAGAAGAAGCATTAGAACAACAGGAGAGAACATCAGTCTGTGAGTGTTTACTTTCTCATTTGATTTTAGCGCGGCTCTTCGTTACTGTGTTTACCCAGGTAAAAACGCGCGTGTGTTTGTTTGTGTGTCGTGACTGAGTTTCGCTGGCCAAATAGTTGGGCGTGGCCAAAGCCAGTTAAAGTACTTATTCTAGGCATTTGCTAACAGTTGTTAGAAGAAGCATTAGAACAACAGGAGAGAACATCAGTCTGTGAGTGTTTACTTTCTCATTTGATTTTAGCGCGGCTCTTCGTTACTGTGTTTACCCAGGTAAAAACGCGCGTGTGTTTGTTTGTGTGTCGTGACTGAGTTTCGCTGGCCAAATAGTTGGGCGTGGCCAAAGCCAGTTAAAGTACTTATTCTAGGCATTTGCTAACAGTTGTTAGAAGAAGCATTAGAACAACAGGAGAGAACATCAGTCTGTGAGTGTTTACTTTCTCATTTGATTTTAGCGCGGCTCTTCGTTACTGTGTTTACCCAGGTAAAAACGCGCGTGTGTTTGTTTGTGTGTCGTGACTGAGTTTCGCTGGCCAAATAGTTGGGCGTGGCCAAAGCCAGTTAAAGTACTTATTCTAGGCATTTGCTAACAGTTGTTAGAAGAAGCATTAGAACAACAGGAGAGAACATCAGTCTGTGAGTGTTTACTTTCTCATTTGATTTTAGCGCGGCTCTTCGTTACTGTGTTTACCCAGGTAAAAACGCGCGTGTGTTTGTTTGTGTGTCGTGACTGAGTTTCGCTGGCCAAATAGTTGGGCGTGGCCAAAGCCAGTTAAAGTACTTATTCTAGGCATTTGCTAACAGTTGTTAGAAGAAGCATTAGAACAACAGGAGAGAACATCAGTCTGTGAGTGTTTACTTTCTCATTTGATTTTAGCGCGGCTCTTCGTTACTGTGTTTACCCAGGTAAAAACGCGCGTGTGTTTGTTTGTGTGTCGTGACTGAGTTTCGCTGGCCAAATAGTTGGGCGTGGCCAAAGCCAGTTAAAGTACTTATTCTAGGCATTTGCTAACAGTTGTTAGAAGAAGCATTAGAACAACAGGAGAGAACATCAGTCTGTGAGTGTTTACTTTCTCATTTGATTTTAGCGCGGCTCTTCGTTACTGTGTTTACCCAGGTAAAAACGCGCGTGTGTTTGTTTGTGTGTCGTGACTGAGTTTCGCTGGCCAAATAGTTGGGCGTGGCCAAAGCCAGTTAAAGTACTTATTCTAGGCATTTGCTAACAGTTGTTAGAAGAAGCATTAGAACAACAGGAGAGAACATCAGTCTGTGAGTGTTTACTTTCTCATTTGATTTTAGCGCGGCTCTTCGTTACTGTGTTTACCCAGGTAAAAACGCGCGTGTGTTTGTTTGTGTGTCGTGACTGAGTTTCGCTGGCCAAATAGTTGGGCGTGGCCAAAGCCAGTTAAAGTACTTATTCTAGGCATTTGCTAACAGTTGTTAGAAGAAGCATTAGAACAACAGGAGAGAACATCAGTCTGTGAGTGTTTACTTTCTCATTTGATTTTAGCGCGGCTCTTCGTTACTGTGTTTACCCAGGTAAAAACGCGCGTGTGTTTGTTTGTGTGTCGTGACTGAGTTTCGCTGGCCAAATAGTTGGGCGTGGCCTGCTGTATTCATTAACTGGGTATTAGGCGTGTATATAACTGGTTAGTGCACCGCGGCAGCGGTCGCGGCTGGCCTTGTGTGAAGCCCTCAGCGTGTGAAGACCAAAGAGTGTAAAGACCAGCGACTCTACCTGTGCGACTCCACCGAGCAAGGACACCGACAAGGCACTTGAGTATTAAATTCTTCTTGTTTATTTATTGTTGTTTCCTTTCTCTTCTACAAACTTTTCTTTGGATCTTTCTGTTTGTGAGCTCCTTTTCACTATGTGTTTTCAAATCTCTACTATTACTAACATACGTAAATCAAACTTCACACGTCAGAGGCGGTGCAATCCTAACAATCTCCGTACCCTTCCGATGTCTTCTAATACTTTATTCTCTTTTCCTATTGGTCTCTGGAACTGCCAGTCCGCTGTTAACAAAGCTGATTTCATTACATCTTTTTCAAGTCTTTCAGGTCTCAGTCTATTGGCCCTGACTGAGACCTGGATCAGACCAGAGGACACTGTCACACCTGCTGCCCTATCCACTAACTTCACTTTCTCACACACCCCCCGTCTGACCGGAAGGGGTGGTGGTACTGGTCTGCTCATCTCAAATGACTGGAAATTTGATCCTTTACCACCTCTATTTGACAACAGCTCATTTGAATCACATTCAATTACCATCACTAGTCCTATAAAAATCCATTTTGTAGTTGTATATCGTCCCCCAGGTCAACTTGGCAGTTTCTTGGAGGAGCTTGATGTGCTACTCTCATCCTTCCCTGAAGATGGTACTCCTCTTGTAATTCTTGGAGACTTCAACATCCACCTAGAAAAACCTCAGGCTGCCGATTTCCACACCCTGCTTGCATCATTCGACCTCAAACGAGTATCTACTGTGGCTACTCACAAATCAGGTAACCAATTGGACCTTATCTACACGCGCTACTGCTCTACGGACAATACACTGGTCACTCCACTGCACACCTCAGATCACTTCCTCCTCACTATCAACCTCAACCTGCCTCAGAACACAACACACACTCCTCCACAGGTCACCTTTCGACGGAACCTACGCTCACTTTCACCCTCTCACCTATCCTCTTTGGTCTCATCCACACTTCCTCCACCTGATCAGCTCTCAACACTAGATACTAACAGTGCAACTGATACTCTTTTCTCCACTTTAACATCCTGCTTGGACAACTTCTGTCCCCTTTCCTCCAGGCCAGCCCGCGCCACACCCTCTGCCCCCTGGTTATCTGATATTCTTCGCGAACATCGTACTAAACTCAGGGGTGCAGAGAGGAAGTGGCGCAAATCGAAAGATCCGACAGACCTGGGTCTTTATCAATCCCTCCTCTCTTCCTTCTCTGCTAATATCTCTACTGCTAAAATGGCTTACTATCACAACAAAATTTTCAATTCTTCTGACTCTCGCATGCTTTTCAAAACCTTCTCCTCTCTTCTTAACCCTCCTCCTCCTCCTCCTTCATCAACCCTAACAGCTGATGATTTTGCCACATTCTTCATAGAAAAAACAACCACCATCAGCGGCCAATTTACCAATCCACAAACTGACACACACATTTTACCAACAAACGCACACATTCTACCCTCCTTCTCTCTACTTTCAGAGGCGGAAGTCTCTAAACTCCTCCTTTCCAATCACCCTACTACCTGTCCGCTTGATCCTATCCCCACTAATCTACTTCAAGCCATTTCTTCCTCAGTTGTACCCACACTCACGCACATCATAAACACCTCTCTTCACACTGGTACCTTTCCCACAGCTTTTAAGCAGGCTCGAGTAACCCCACTGCTTAAGAAACCCAATCTAAATCCAGCACATCTAACAAGTTACAGACCGGTATCTCTTCTTCCATTTGTCGCGAAAACACTTGAACGAGTTGTTTTCAACCAGATCTCCTCCTTTCTTACACAGAACAACCTCTTGGACGACAATCAGTCTGGTTTCAAAAGCGGACACTCAACTGAGACTGCCCTGCTCTCAGTAATTGAAGCTCTGAGACTGGCAAGAGCAGCTTCCAAATCCTCAGTCCTCATCCTGCTGGATCTGTCTGCTGCTTTTGACACAGTTAACCACCAGATCCTCCTGTCGATCCTAAAGATGAAGGGCATCTCGGGAACTGCACTCCAATGGTTCGAGTCTTACCTCTCAGGTAGGTCCTTTAGGGTGTCCTGGAGAGGTGTGGCATCTAAGACCCAACATCTAGCTACTGGGGTGCCTCAGGGCTCAGTGCTTGGACCACTCCTCTTCTCCATCTACATGACATCACTAGGATCTGTGATTCAGAAACATGGCTTTTCCTATCATTGCTACGCTGATGACACGCAACTCTACCTCTCATTCCAGCCTGACGATCCGACGGTAGCTGCTCGTATCTCAGCCTGCCTGACAGACATTTCTGGCTGGATGAAGGACCACCACCTTCAACTAAACCTTGCGAAGACAGAGCTACTTGTGGTCCCGGCCAACCCAACACTTCATCACAACTTCTCCATTCAGCTAGGCTCGTCATCCAGAACTCCATCAAGGTCAGCTAGGAACCTTGGGGTTGTAATTGATGATCAGTTGAAATTCACAGACCACATTGCTAGAACTGCCCGGTCCTGCAGATTTGCCTTGCACAACATTAGGAGGATCAGGCCCTTCCTTACAGAGCATGCTACACAACTCCTTGTCCAAGCACTTGTTTTATCCAGACTGGACTATTGTAATGCTCTCCTGGCTGGTCTTCCAGCTTGCTCTGTCAAACCTCTACAATTGATCCAGAATGCTGCAGCCAGAGTAGTCTTTAATGAGCCAAAGAGAGCACACGTCACTCCTCTCCTCACAAAATTGCACTGGTTGCCAGTTGCCGCTCGCATTAAATTCAAGGCACTGACGTTTGCCTACAGAACAACCACTGGCACTGCTCCCTCTTACCTAAACTCATTACTTCAGACTTATGTGCCATCCAGAAACCTGCGCTCTGCTAGCGAATGTCGTCTTGTGGTACCATCTCAAAGAGGCACAAAATCTCTTTCTCGGACCTTTACCATGACTGTTCCCTGTTGGTGGAATGATCTGCCTAACTCAACCAGAGCTTCTGAGTCAGTAGCCACTTTCAAGAAACTGCTGAAGACGTATCTTTTTCGGCAGCACTTGATTCAGTAGTATTAACACTTTCTCTTCTCCTCTATTCTTTAAAAAAAAAAAAAAACAAAAAAAAAAAACACTGCACTTAAGTTAAACTGAGAGGGGTTATAGCACTTACGTATTGTTGTCCTACTGTTAGTTTTAACTGCTTCTATTGTTCTCATTTGTAAGTCGCTTTGGATAAAAGCGTCTGCTAAATGAATAAATGTAAATGTAATGTACCCGTCTTTCGAATATCTGGGTGTTGTGTTAACTCTCTGGGGTCGGCGGTATCGCCGCTCACTTATACCAGCTCACTTTTTTCTTATCAGTGCAAAAGAGACTCAAATAACTCTGTCGAGTTTTGTCATACAGGCAAGTGTTATACATCATTCAAAACTGTTAAATGTCTACTTTTATTTGTGTACACTAATAATAAAAACAAAATGTGGTGTTTTTCGTAAAATAAAGAAAATAAACATGATGTGCGTTCTGTCGTCTCTCTCAATGTGAAGTTCATTCTGAAACGCGACAGAAAATTATCTGTAACTCAGCGAATACTTGCCACCCACACGTGAGAGTTATGTCTTTACAAAGCTTTAAGTCTCCATTTTTAAATTATGTAAATCATACCAAAAACAAATATTCTCTGTTTAAGTAATCTGTATGAAAGCAACGACATGTACAGTTTCTCCAGCCCGAGCTAATTAACTCTAATGTGACCACGCTCACACGCGCGAGAGCTGTTCTCATGCAAATGATCCACGTGAAGGAACGCAGAGCTGTAAACGCCCTCATCAGCTCTAAACAAAGAATCACCGACTTCAGTATTCCTCTGCTGTTCATCGAGTTTGGAAGCCTGTTTGTGCTGTGCTGTTTACCTTGGATTTACCTCAGAAGAATTAGAAGAACACGATTTGATTATGAGAACGATTTTTAAGGTAAGACACATAATAAGCGTCTTATGGTTGCATAAACTTTACATTGTAGCTACTAGTTAAACTGGTGCCAGACTAAAATGTTATGAAATGAGATTGGAGTGAAAACATGAAGCCTAATGCTAAATGAATATACATGTACACACAAGAATGTTTTTATCTTCGATAATTAAACACAGCATGATATAAATTAGGCTAGTATGAGTGTTTATTCTAATATAGTGAATATTATAATGTTTAGACCCGTGTTTACTGTTAAATACTGTGTTTGTGGATATCTATTGCACGTAAACGTAGATATGTATAATGTAACAATAATGTTTCATAGTTTGGAGCGGCTCGATCGCTTCAGTAAATGTTCTTTGTACACGCTGAGTTTGAGTCAGTCGCGCTGTGGGTTTGAAAAGCAAAACACGCCAAACATTAGGCTTCATGTTTTTACTCCAATCTTATTTCATATCGAATGGAAACGTTTGAGGTAACATATGATAATCCATATATTTTTGTCTAGTGTAGTGCTACTGAAATGTTCCTTTTTAATGATTTATAGGCTGCCTGCTATCTATCTGTTATTATTTGATGCAGCCCTACACATATATGCCTACATTGCACAATAAACTTAGTGTTAATTTATATATTTAATAATAATTTTAACCAGAAAAATCTAAAATGTATTCCCAAAATCGTTCAGCCTTATAGTTTCTCTTGATATCAGCATGTTCACAGGTGTTTATTTTTTTTATTATTTTTTTTTTACAGGGACCAGATGCCACTGGATGAGTCCTGCTGACTTCAACATTCAACAGTCTCTGTACATGAATATGGTAAAATGAAAAATCAAACACCTTGGAAATGACAGGTATGTACTATGTTTCAGGAATAGCACAAAGGTGTGTGACTGTTCAAGCCTCTGTCTTTAGATCAGTGTGTTTACTAATGTGCTTCTTTGTCCTTTGTTGTGTATCTTTGGATTATGTTGTTGTAAATAAATCCAAACAATCTAAAAGCCATTCTTTTTTAAATCTCCTCATTCTTTGTGCAAGGCTCCTCATAATGATAGGGCCTGATAGCACCTAATAGGGCCATTAGGGGAGGGTCTTTGTCTTTTTCAGGTGTGAAATGCATTCATATTAATGAGAGATCACGCCCGTTCACATAAAGCTTTCTTACACAAAACACGTCATACAAATTTTAAATGACTTTATTGTCTTATCTGAATGACTAGTCAGGATGATTTTCACATAGTTTTGGAGCAAATACTCTAGGATATGTGATACAATTTTCAAAAGTCTTGTGAATAAATAATCAGTATGGGTTTCATTTTTTTTTTTTTTCACAAACCACGCATAAATGTCATAAATCTCAAAACTACGAACTTTTACATACATGCTGCTGACATATTATTGTAGCAGAGTTTGTGCTGAATACAGTGTAATAAGACTTTAGCCATGAAAATGTCACAAGTAACAGAAATAAGCACAAATGTCAGAGCATGTCAGAACACCTCCAGGACCCAGAAAACACCTCAGACTCCAGAGGGTTAAAAGGTGCTCCATGAATTTTACTTATTATTTACAGGCCTCCAAAATACTCTCCAGCCTTTGCTGAGGACTTTACAGAACTGCTATCAACAATTTCCTCTGAGTTTGACTGTTTTGCCATTGCTGGAGATTTTAACATTCACATAGATAATGCAGAAACCAATATGGCAAAGGAAATCAAAACTGTTTTAAAAACATTTGATCTGACTCGGCATGTACATGGACCCACACACAATCGTGGACACACTCTAGATTTACTTAACAGTAAGGGTCTAAACATTTCATCGATTGTTATTAAGGATGTAGCACTGTCTGATCATTTCTGTATTTTCTTTGATATATTGATCTCTCCTGCCATTGAAGCTAGATCCGTGTCTGTCAAGAAGAGATGCTTAAATGAGAACACTAGTGCACCATTTATGAAGGCCATATCTTTAACACCAAGCATATCTGCTGACTCTGTTGATTTTCGCCTTGATTCATTTAACTCAAAAGTTAAAAGTGTACTTGTGATATTGCTCCTGTGAAAGCCAGGAAGAAGAGTGGTAGACAAAAAGCACCTTGGAGAAACTCAACAGCAGTGCAAAATATGAAAAGACAATGCAGAAAAGCAGAGCGCATGTGGCGGAAGACAAAACTAAAGTCCATTATAACATCTACAAAGACTAGCCTGGTCCCACCAGACTCTCGTACATTTCATTTGTACATAGAGTCTGGCACCGCTCCATTGACAAGCGTTAACTTCCTTGTAGGCGGGTACTCTATGGAAGTCTAAAACTATTGGATCTGCCCAGAGTCACTCTGGATCTGCCATAACCAATCGCTAACGTTTGGTCGTGACGTATGCCTAGCGTTCGCCTTAGCCAACTCATTCACCACTAACGGAGCGAGCTGGAAAATCAAACTTTTCCCGAACCCCGTGGGGAGGAGGGCTACAACATCATGGCCACCAACAAAACTAAGCAATGATTGTTCTTGCTCCGGCTTTAACTTCTTAATATTCGGCAGCGTTGCCACAACGGACCGAATGGCTTCGGTCGCATCTTTCTCCGCTGCCGTTACTGAACTACAGTTCAAAATAACGCACGACATCAACGTCATCGTTCTCAGCCACTCCCTCTTTTCGCTGATTGGCCCGGTAAAAATTTGATCGGAGAAAACCAAAGACTACAGCACAATCCCAGACCTAGTACTGAAGGAAAATGAAAATTGAGCGGAAGTACGTAAGAGGGCGGAGCCAGGCTATACAAAAGACAGCATCCATGCTTTTAATATGGAACTAGGCAGACTTTCTTCTCGAATATTATAAACAGCAACTTAAACAATACACGCACTCTTTTTGCTACTGTAGAGAGACTGACAAACCTCCCAAGCCAGATTCCCAGTGAAAAATGCTCTCAGACAGCAAGTGCAGTGAGTTTGCTTCTTTCTTCTCTGAGAAAATCAATAATATCAGAAAGGTGATCAGCTCATCCTTGAGTTGCGCTGGGGTCAGACAGATCAGACCACAACCTGAGAAATAGTTACTATGTCTGATTTCGAAGAAATTGATGGCAAAATTTTGTAAGAAACCGTACAGCACCATAAAAAAAATAAACCTGCGCCCTTGACACACTTCCCACATCTTTCTTAAAAAGTGTGTTAAACAGCTTAGTAGCAGATCTCCTAGAAGTGGTAAATGCCTCACTTCTCTCTGCACTCAAAAAAATGATGTGTTGGCTTTACTTAACTTTTTTTATGTTTTTTTTTTGAAGTTTTTTTTTGTTTTGGTTTGATCATTTGGATTTCTTTGAAAAGGCTAAAAAAATGGTATGCTCTACAACAGCAGTGCTGCAATAATCTATAAGGTAAACTTAACTCAGAAATTGGCTTCTGTATGAGTTCCGTGATTCAGGTCAAATTATTGTGATATAATGATTATGTTAAAACACAACCAACATCTACAGATCACATTATCTATTCGATTATCTGGCTGTTATAACTCAGATACAGCAGCCAGACAAAATATAAAGTTAATAATGTGGGGGTCAAGAGCCCAACTAAAACAAACACTCATCTCCCTAATGGTGACCTGAAATTCCGGTTTTCTCCTTCAGTGATTCTGCTTGTTAACATCAGGTGTCTTCAATAATGCTCAATCATCACTCAATTATTCACTTAATTATCTCATTAACTTTAACACTGCTTCAGTGTTCATTTAACACTCAGCTCAGAGTTTAATTGGATTGCTTAAAATGACTTCCATGATGTTGAAGTTACATGAAAAAATTATGTTTGTTTAACCCTTTAGGCGCCAGAGGTTTTTTCCTAAAACGTTCGATTTTGACATCTTAATTTCAAAAGGCTATATCTTAAAAATGATAAAAGATAGAGACTTTCTGTAAATTAGAGAAATATTAAGGATGACCCAAAGTTTATGTAGGGATTAAACTTTCCCATCTAATTTGCATATTATGACGTCACATGGTGGCGGCCATCTTGGATTATAGAATTTTCATGAAAAGTCACATATTTAAATGATAAAATGCAGCACTTCTTTCCCCCCAAAATGTCCCTCACCTTCTGTATGCTATATTGCACAATACTGAATGCTCATGTAAATAGTAAGTAGTAAAACAAACAGTGTAAATCATTACTAATAAATGGTAGAAACAAACCGAATGCATGGTTGGCCTTTTGCTGTAGAGATTTTCCATTTACTACATACAGTAGGCACTCTGATTCCATGTATGACAAGACACAAGTAGACAAGACCTGTTTAGTTCAAAAGCTCACTCGCCACGGCAAGGCACAGATCATGAGTGAGATGACGAGACAAGACGAGACAAGACGAGAGACAATGTTAGTATTTTTTTTTTCTTTTTGTGGTTTTTGTTGATGTTTTTTTGGTTGTTTTTTTTTAGCTGACAAAGACGCACACATCACAAGGACATGAACACACAAAATAGAACACATTGTACACTACTAAATGGTCAGGGAAATAGATAGTAAATCAACAGTGTAAATCATTACTAATAAATGGCAGACAAAAAAAAAAGAATTTATGTAGCAGGCCTTTTGCTGTAGAGATAATGACTCCCTATCCATCCAGGTGACATTTCTTGTAGTGTTTCATGGTGTGGTACCTCTCATTGCAAGGCACAACACAAAGACCCACCCCACACTGCCTGCACATGTATTTTGTCTGACGGCGGCCTTTAGGGCGGGTCCGATCAGAACAAACTACACAATCTGGGTAACCATCAGCCTGGCAGATAAAGTGGCGCTCAGTGAGTCTCTGTGGCAAGTCTCCCAGTGAGGACGACTTTCGGCCTTTGTTGCTCTCTTTCCTAGTGAAGCCTTCCAGTAAACCAGTGATGACATCCTGCACGAAGACTTTCAGGGTCTTGTGAGGAGCAGCAGTGCAGCGGCAGTAAATGATGTGGGCATTCACCATGCTTACACTGAGAATGGCATTGAAAATTCTGTTGTACCATTTCCTTGACCTATGGGGAAAGAGGTAGGTTTTCATTCTCTGGTCTGCTGTGTCGACACCCCCCATGAATGAATTGTAGTCATCAACACAAACAGGCCTATTTATCTCCCTATAGCCACTATCAGTGTGTTTGGTCCTGATGCGCTTTCTGACACGTGTTAGAATGCAGTGTAGAGAGCATTGTGAGGCGCTTTGTATCATGCCACGCACAAGCTAGCATTTTCCCCTTCCTCATGAAGACTGGGTCATCTCCCTTGCTCAATGGTAACTGTTCACTAGTTAGGCCCTTTGGCATCCCCTTCCTCTTACTGCTGACAGTCCCACACAAACCCGAATCATTGCTTGCCAGCTCATCTGCTATGGCTGGCGAGGTGTAATAGCTGTCCATGTACACCTCGTGCCCTTTCCCTGTAAATGGGGCCATCAGCTCACGGACAATAAGGTGTGTAGCACCGAAATCGCTTGCATTAGGCCTATTTTGTCCAGTGTACATGGACCACTGTAGCACATAGCCTGACTTGGCTTCACTTAGAACAAATACTTTGTAGCCATATTTGTCTGGTTTTTTTGGGTTGTACATTTTTAGTGTTGATTTCCCTTTGAACGCAATGGTCATTTCATCCAATGACAGCTGCTTAGATGGACCATACATTTCTGAAAACCGGGGGATGACCAAATTGATGATTGGGCGGATTTTGAATAGCCTGTCATACCCTGGCTGACCCCTGTCAACACACTCCTCATTATTGGTGAAGTGAAGGAAAGACAAAATCATCTCAAATCTATTCCTGGACATCACCTTGCCAAATCCAGGTGTTGCTGTTGGCCAATATTCAGCCCAATAATCCTCCAACTCTGACTTCTCTATCAGACCCATACTCAAATGCAGAGAAAAGAAGGCTTTCATTTCACTAACAGTTACGTCAGACCATTGATGAAATCTGGAGTGTGGATGGAGTTGATGGGAGGCTAAAAACTGATGGGCGTAGCGATTTGTCTCATTTACAAGTAAATTCCAGAAATCATCAGAGAGAAAGAGTGATAGAAAATCTAGGGGCGAATTGGCATTGGAAAGTTCTCTTTCCCCCAGATATCCATTTGGCTGATCAAAGGGTGTGATCCAACTTTGGTACTCATCCTCATTGGCCAAGTACTCAAAGCCGGCATTCCCATCAGCTTGCGATAGACTATGCATTATAGCCCCTCTGCCTCGTGTCACACCGCCTCTGCTCCTGCTACGAGCAGCGCGGCCAGATCTGCCTCGCGCGCGCGCCGAGTGTGCACAGCTCGGACTACTGTCATCATCATTTCGACTCCCCACCCTTCCTCCACGTTGCCCCCTAACTGTCCTATGGATACTTCGACCTCGTCTAACATACCCAGTGGCATTAGACAAAGTCTGCACCACAATACTGTCGCCGCGATTGCGGGGAGGCACACGGTCAGAAGGCAAAGCTACATGGCTAGCGCGGTAAAAATCTCCCGCCTCATTCCCCACAACACTAACACGCCTGCTAACTTCGTGATGAACACCCCGACCCCGGGAAACATTGTTCCCATCACTGACACTAGGCAAAGGACCATCTAAATTGGGCAAAGGATTCACCGTTTGTGCTTGGTGTAGGGCTATAGTTTCACTTTCAGAATCACCGTCATCTTCTGAAGGCAGATATTCCCCTTCAGAATCAGGGTCCGCGAATAAAAGACCCAACACATCATTGCGGGTAAGCTTTATTGATGCCATTAGATAATAATAATTATAATAATAATAATAATAATTATAATAATAATAATAATATAATGCAAATACTCGCTGACTTTGACAATATTGCTCTGATAAAATGTCTCACTCTCACACTAGCTCCGCTTTTGTTCGCACTGATTCAATGCGCTCTAGCTCGAAGATTTTGTATAGAAGCATGACGTTTTTTTGAGTCGGGGATGAAGTATGACATGTCTGCCATCTAGTGCAGGGGAGGTCGAATGAAATTTGACACCCTATTTGACAAAATCGGCCGTTTTATTCAGTGCCGCATCTTGTCGAGTAAACTCGACCGTGGCGCCTAGAGGGTTAACGAAACCCAGTTATGTGGAACCAGTGGAACCTGTTTACATAAAAAAGTTAAGTAAAGCCAACACATCATTTTTTTGAGTGTGGGAGTTTTCCAAACTCCCTGAAAACTGCAGTTGTCAAGCCCCTCCTGAAAAAGAGCAATCTGGATAAGACCATATTAACCAACTATAGACCGATCTCAAATCTTCCTTTCATAGGCAAGATCATTGAAAAAGTTGTCTTCAATCAGCTGAACAAATTCTTAAGCTCAAATGGATACTTTGACAATTTTCAATCTGGTTTCCGAACGCATCACAGCACAGAGCGCTCATAAAGATAATAAACGATATTCGCTTAAATACTGATACAGGCAAATTATCAGAACTGGTACTACTCGACCTCAGTGCTGCATTTGATACAGTCGAT
Organism: Gila robusta; assembly: GCA_030770095.1. Lineage (NCBI taxonomy): Eukaryota > Metazoa > Chordata > Actinopteri > Cypriniformes > Leuciscidae > Gila > Gila robusta. The sequence goes on from JAVALU010002426.1 coordinate 174,662, forward strand.
CACAACATACTTCTTGACAGGCTGGAAAACTGGGTGGGGCTTTCTTGGATAGTCCTAAAATGGTTCAGGTCATACTTAGGAGGGAGAGGTTTTTATGTGAGTATAGGAGACCATAAGTCTGAGTGGACGTCCATGACATGCGGAGTCCCTCAAGGCTCAATTCTTGCGCCACTCCTATTCAACCTGTACATGCTCCCAATGAGCCAAATAATGAGAAATAACCAAATCTCTTACCACAGCTATGCAGACGATACACAGCTCTTCTTAGCCCTATCGATTACAGCCCCATTGACTCCCTCTGCCAGTGCATTGATGAAGTAAACAATTGGATGTGCCAAAACTTTCTTCAGTTAAACAAAGACAAAACTGAAGTCATTGCATTTGGAAAAGTATTATTATTATTATTATTATTATTATTATAAAGTATTATTACTGGTATATAAATCATTCAATGGCCTAGGACCTCAATACATTGCAGATATGCTCACTGAATATAAACCCAACAGATCACTCAGATCACTAGGATCACATCAGCTAGAAATACCAAGGGTTCACTCTAAGCATGGCGAGTCTGCTTTTAGCTACTATGTTGGAACCAGCTTCCAGAAGAGATCAGATGTGCTCCTACAGTCACATTCAAATCCAGACTCAAAACACATCTGTTTAGCTGTGCATTTACTGAATGAGCACTGTGCTACTGTCCGTCCGACTGTTTGTAATGTATTTTATTATTTGTTTTATTCAAAACTGTTTTAATTATTCTGATTTATTTTGATTATTATAATTTCTTCTGTGTAAAGCACTTTGAATTAACATTGTGTATGAAATGTGCTATATAAATAAACTTGCCCTGCCAATATATGAATAAATTAAACCATAAAACACACCAGCATAAAAGCAGAAGTTATACAGTTCGTCTTTTCTCCTAATTTCCTCAAACACACTCTCCGGAATAAACTATTAGTCTTTATCAGAGAGCTGTTCAAATCACTGACACACTCTTAATATGAAGATCATTCTTCTGAATGTGTGCAAGAATAAACTGAGCATGTTCAAATGAACTCTTTCCAGACTTATTCCACTAAATGTGTTTAGAGAAAATACAGATTTCTTTACCTGTGAGAAGTGAAGAGAGAATGATCAGTCCCAGCAGACACAGATCACACTTATCAGACATCTCTGTTTCTGTCAGTCTTTCTCTTTATTATATATAGTTACAGCTCTCCCTTTAACCCTCTGGGGTCGGCAAACGTGTCGGCGCGTTTTGCTCGTTTTTTTTCACATAGCAGAAACATAGACTTAAAATACTCCATCATTTCTGGTCATACAGACTTAAGAAATATGAAAAAATAAACTGTTAAATGTCTACTTTTTTATGTGTCCACTTACAATCAAAATAAAACATTGTGCTTTTGTAAAATAAAGAAAATAATCAGTGTAATAAATAAACAATAAAGGGTGTGCTTTATATATATATATATATATATATATATATATATATATATATATATAAAAGAAAGTCAAAAGCACATTTTTAGTCATACCTGGTAACAAATCCTGTTCAAAGAGGCTATATGGGCCATTCTATAGAATTGGTTCAAAGTTAGAGTTGAAAAGAAATTGTCTTTTTCCATAAATGTCTTATAAAGTATTATTTTTTAAAGTAGGCCAATACATTTTATCATACATATTTCAAAGTTAAGGATTCATTAGTTTGATATAGCTTGCATTGGAACAAACACTATAACAGTTGATTAGTTTATTTTTGACAAAACATACTATATATTTAACATATGAGCAGAAACTGTCTAACAAAAGCTTATTTGATGTCTATTTTAGAGTAAAAACTTTATAATCTATCCAAAACTAGTCAACGAAATGTTGTCTTTCATATTTCGTCTGTAACAGTGCGCATCTCTGCGTTCATTCATTCATTCACACACAGAGACCCTGTAACGACTTTCCATTAAGCCGCTGTGTTATTGGTAATATCAGTTATCAGTGCTTGTCATCTTGTCATCTTAACAAGAGGTTCGGACGCTCTTGCTTACTGCTCCGCGCTTTGCTCTATCGCTTTTACATTTTTATATTTTATTTCCGTTTATCACCTAATTTTAACTTCAGCAAATCAACACAGTGCTCAAACGCTTGGATTACTACAAAAAGAAAAAAAAGAAGCAGATTCTTTTATTCGACCAGCCTCCCACTGAAAGCTTACATTCCGGGGAAGAGAAAACACAACTTCCATTAGGACATTCATAAGGATAAGAAAATGCCTCCTCTGGAATCTACTTGCTGCTCTAACTGCCACAGACTTTTACAAAGGATTGCAGTTCTTGAAACAAAGTTAATTGCGGGACCACCAAACCAGACGGAACACACAACAGAGCTTCATCATGGATGCCCTCAGCATACAGCCGGTGAGTCCCATGAATCTAGTGCTCCTCGACAGGCTATACTGAGTGTAGAGAAACAAGCCGATCGACTTACAAATCGATGGCACAAACAGGGAGCGAGACCCAATGGCACTCGAGACATCAGATTGTCACGAGCATCACATATTGCCGCAGTAGCATCCTCTACCCCAGATATGGCTATGACAAGGATTGCAAACACTGGTCTCCTACCACCACCTACACTGTAAAAAAAAATCCTAATTTTACAGAAAATAACTGTGATTTTTTGACGATCATTTGCTTTAATTTTAAATTGTACTCAAAACACTGTAAAATTACAAATAATATCTGTAAAATAAAAATTCAGCTGTTATTTTAGGTATTGTGACATTAATGACAAATTACAGTAATTCACATTTTTTATACAGAAAATTGATTGTATTTTTTATACAGTATTTTTCTGTTTTCTTAAATTACATAAAAATGTATGTAAAATTACAAATATAATCTGTAATTTAACAGAAACAAAACAGTTAAATGATAAAATGGTCAAATGACTGTCAGCTCCCCAAAAAACTGTAAAACATCCTAAATTAAATAAACTGAAAAACACTGTTATTTTACAGGTATTTCCTGCATTATTATGATCAAATACCTTCATTGTAAAAAAATCGTAAAAAAAGGGTCAAATGACTGGCAGCTACGGCTGCCAAACAAAAACCATCAAATTAAAGTAAAATATGCTAATTTAAATAAAGTGTAAAAACACTGTTATTTCACGGGTATTTCCTGCATTATTATGATCAAATACCTTCATTGTAAAAAAAATCATAAAAAAAGGGTCAAATGACTGGCAGCTACGGCTGCCAAACAAAAACCATAAAATTAAAGTAAAATATGCTAATTTAAATAAACTGAAAAAACACTGTTATTTCACAGGTATTTCCTGCATTATTATGATCAAATACCTTCATTGTAAAAAAATCGTAAAAAAAGGGTCAAATGACTGGCAGCTGCGGCTGCCAAACAAAAACCATAAAATTAAAGTAAAATATGCTAATTTAAATAAAGTGTAAAAAACTTTAAAATAAATTTGATGTCACCATGATTGGGATCAGTGTCTGCTTTAGTTGGGGTCATGACCCTTGAGATTTACCTTTTGCTTTTCTCTGGCTGCTTTAACTGTGTATTTGATACACGTTTGTCATAGCAATAAATGCTGGAGAAAATATCAGATGATCTCAAACATTAATTGATGATGTTATAGTCATCATATGATGATCTGATTCACTGATATGACAGTCAAATCTCTGAATATTATAGCTTAGATTACGGAGTATGTAGGTGGAATTTAGCTTTATACAAAGTCTTTAATGTCATAATTTTTCACATGACCCTTGGAATATTGTGGTATCTGTTTATAACCATCTGCATTTAAGAATATATATATATATATACTACAAAAAAAAATTTTGTCATTTTTTTTTTTGTTGTATAGAGACATCAAGAATCAACATATGAATCTCAACAATGGTGACAACCAAAAAAGTTTTTTTTTTTCATTGTCACCATTGTTGTGATTCATACGCTGATTCTTGATGTCTGAGTGAGTCTATATGATCCTGTCAAAGATTTTCTGTATAATGACTTCATAAAATCTGAGTATCACAGCACTGGAGAATGTTTTATAGAAGCTTCGTCATGCAAAATGAATAACTAATATTTAATGACATAAACAGATATTATACTTCAGATGGCATCAATGGAGCAGGACTCTACATGATGATTATTATCACTACAAAGTGACCAACATTATCTGATCTGAGTTTCTCTTAGACTCTTACCACAACAAATATGCATCAGAGACACACAGTTAATGCAGCCAGAGAAACATTAAAGTTCAATGCTAAAAGTTCAAGAGCCCAACTAAAGCAAACACTGATCTCCATCATGGTGACATCAAACTTTATTCTTTTCAATAAAGCTTCAACTTCTAAACCTCTGTTAATTCTCAATAATAATGTTAGTATGAAAGAAATAAAGTCTGGATCGTAATAAGTGAAGATGCTGAGACCCTGAGAGATCTGGTAGTGTTTAATGTTCTGTTGGGGTTTAAAGTGTTTCTGTATGGTGTGTTTCGTGTGTCACCATTGTGTTGAAGAGTAGAGCCTGAGCTTCAGTCCAGGATGAGCAAATAAATACTGATGAAATGCTGCATGTTTCTTTATTTAACTGACAGTAACTGTGTAGTTGCTGATATAGTGACGTATATAGTCAAAGCAAATCATGCATGTAATTAACTGCGTGTTTTTCAGTAAAAAAATCAGAAAATAAATGTAAAGTAACTGTGTTTTAACTGTGTGTTTCTGTTAAAAAAGATTAATGAAGATTTCTGTAAAAGTATTTTGCACTTATTTAAATTAGGATATTTTACATTAATTTTATGGTTTTTGTATGGCAGCTGTTGCTGACAGTCATTTGACTGTTTTTTTATGGGATTTTTTTACAATGAAGGTGTTTGATCGTAATAATTCAGGAAATAGTTGTAAAATAACAGTGTTTTTCTGTAAAAAAATTAAGGAAAAGGACCGTTTTTTTACGATTTTTTTTTTTACAGTGTATACATCTTGAGAACAGATTTGAAGTATTAATGAATGAGGAATCCCCAAATTGGATGAATGAACACAGACTGAATCAGCCAGTAGCTAACACTGATGCTAACTGGGGCTCAAGGTCGAGCAGACAGCGGCACTCAGCTCAGAGCGCAGCCGGGCCCAGGACTCTGATAGTGGGCGACTCCATAATCAGAAACATTAGCAGCAGGGATACAACTACGTGCTGCCTTCCACAAGCAACAACTTCTGATGTAAACAGGGAACTTCAGAACATTCTTATGAAACATAAGACTGCAAATCGACTCATCATTCATGTGGGGAAAAATGATATTCATAAAGAGCAGTCGGAACTCCTTAAGAAGGATTTCAATGAACTTTTTGAAACACTTAAAAGACTGAAAGTTCAAACATTCATCAGTGGACCACTCCCAGCAAGAGGAACAAACAGGTTTTCACGGTTGCTTGGGCTTAATACATGGCTGCAAATAACCTGCAATATAAAAGGAGTGAACTTCATTGACAACTTCAATCTTTTCTGGAGTCAGAGGCAACTGTTTCAACAGAATGGCCACCACCCAAACAAACTTGGTTCTAGAGTGCTAAAGGACAATATCTACTTCTCCCTCCGTCATCCTTCTGCAGTGTGTGCCAATCCACTCAACCTGAATGGCACACACACACCTGGATACAGTATGAATGACCACAGGACTTCACCTCAGCACCTGAATGGACATGCGGTTGACACATCACACAAGGACAATGATAACACCACTCAGCCACAACAACCTCTGCTCACGGACACAATCTCAGCTGAGCCCTGCCCACAGAGCTCACCACAGACAGACTGTGACATACTAGCACTTCTCCAAGATTCAGCACCCAAGGACGACTTTCTGGAAAACGGCCAAGGAAACCAGGACAGCATATTACAGCCTCCGATTACACCAGAGCAACAGCCCTCACCGGATACGTTATCCCTCTCACCAGCATCTCCACTTCTGTGCTTCTCAGAGAAAATGGAACAACTGGTTTATGCTGGAACCAGACTATCCCACTCTTTTGCTGCGAGCCCCCAGATACCAACCAAAAAACGGCAGGCCCCACAACCACCAAAGCCTAAGGGCCCAGCTCACCCTCCCCCTGTGAGAGCACTTCGGCCTCTGCCACAGCGCCAGGGCCCACACCCCCCTCCATCTGCTCGAGGTGAACCAAAAACAACTGATACCAGCTCTCAGTGATATGTGTCGGGTCCCCGCTATGATAACAATAACTTTTTCAAATGTTTACAGAACAAGCGGGAACCCAGTGTGCCTGTATCTTTCGCTATTGCTGTTCGATTACATGATAGAAAGTCTAAGGCCTTCAAAAGCCGTACAGCAAACCCATCTAATCTGGTGCCTATTACACGACAAACTAAGATTGCTGTGGGGAGAAAAAGTAAGACTGTTAAGTTAGCACTTTTAAACATCCGCTCACTTAAAAATAAATCACTTCTAGTCAACGACTTAATAACCACATACAACCTGGATTTTATGTTGCTAAATGAAACTTGGCTAGAAGAAAGCTGCAGTGCAACAGTCCTCAATGAAACAGCCCCTCCTAACTTTACTTTTATGAGTGTCTGCAGAGCTGTCAGAAGAGGTGGAGGTTTAGCTGCTCTTTTTAAAGATGTCTATGAATGTAAGCAAATATCATTTGGGAATTACCCGTCTTTCGAATATCTGGGTATTGTGTTAAAAGGTGCTCCACGCATTTTACTTATCATTGTTTACAGGCCTCCAAAATACTCTCCAGCCTTTGCTGATGATTTTACAGAACTGTTGTCAACTATTTCCTCAGAGTTTGACTGTTTTATCATTGCTGGAGATTTTAACATTCATATAGATAATGCAGAAACCAATATGGCAAAAGAAATCAAAACTGTTTTAAAAACTTTTGATCTGACTCAGCATGTACATGGACCCACACATAATCATGGACACACTCTAGATTTACTTATCAGTAAGGGTCTAAACATTTCATCGATTGTTATTAAGGATGTAGCACTGTCTGATCATTTTTGCATTTTCTTTGATATATTGATCTCTCCTGCCATTGAAGCTAGATCTGTGTCTGTCAAGAAGAGATGCTTAAATGAGAACACTAGTGTACTGTTTATGAAGGCCATATCTTTAACACCAAGCATATCTGCTGACTCTGTTGATTTTCTCCTTGATTCTTTTAACTCAAAAGTTAAGAGCGTAATTGATGATATTGCTCCTGTGAAAGTCAGGAAGAATAGTGGTAGACAAAAAGCACCTTGGAGAAACTCAACAGCAGTGCAAAATATGAAAAGACAATGCAGAAAAGCAGAGCGCATGTGGCGGAAGACAAAACTTGTAGTCCATTATAACATCTACAAAGACAACATCCATGCTTTCAATAAGGAACTAGGCAAAGCTAGACAGACTTTCTTCTCGAATATTATAAACAGCAATATAAACAACACACGCACTCTTTTTGCTACTGTAGAGAGACTGACAAACCCCCCAAGCCAGATTCCCAGTGAAATGCTCTCAGAGAGCAAGTGCAGTGAGTTTGCTTCTTTCTTCTCTGAGAAAATCAATAATATCAGAAAGGTGATCAGCTCATCCTTGAGTTGCGCTGGGGTCAGGCAGTTCAGACCACAACCTGAGAAAGTAGTCACTATGTCTGATTTTGAAGAAATTGATGGCAACATTTTGGAAGAAACCGTACAGCACCTTAAAACATCAACCTGCACCCTTGACGCACTTCCCACATCTTTTTTTCAAAAAGGTGTTACACAGCTTAGAAGCAGATCTCCTAGAAGTGGTAAATGCCTCACTTCTCTCTGGGAGTTTTCCTAACTCCCTGAAAACTGCAGTTGTCAAGCCCCTCCTGAAAAAGAGCAATCTGGATAAGACCATATTAAACAACTATAGACCGATCTCAAATCTTCCTTTCATAGGCAAGATCATTGAAAAAGTTGTCTTCAATCAGCTGAACAAATTCTTAAGCTCAAATGGATACTTTGACAATTTTCAATCTGGTTTCCGACCGCATCACAGCACAGAGACAGCTCTCATAAAGATAGTAAACGATATTCGCTTAAATACTGATAAAAGCAAATTATCAGTGCTGGTACTACTCGACCTCAGTGCTGCATTTGACACTGTCGATCACGACATACTTCTTGACAGGCTGGAAAACTGGGTCGGGCTTTCTGGGATAGTCCTAAAATGGTTCAGGTCATACTTGGTAGGGAGAGGTTATTATGTGAGTATAGGAGACCATAAGTCTGAGTGGACACCCATGACATGCGGAGTCCCTCAAGGCTCAATTCTTGCGCCACTCCTATTCAACCTGTACATGCTCCCAATGAGTAAAATAATGAGAAAGAACCAAATCGCTTACCACAGCTATGCAGACGACACACAGCTCTACTTAGCCCTATCGCCTAACGATTACAGCCCCATTAACTCTCTGTTCCAATGCATTGATGAAGTAAACAATTGGATGTCCCAAAACTTTCTTCAGTTAAACAAAGACAAAACTGAAGTCATTGCGTTTGGAAACAAAGATGGAGTTCTCAAAGTGAACGCATACCTTCAGTCTAGGGGTCAACCCAGCTAGAAATGCTTTGTTCTAAAAACGTTCTGGGAACATTACCATGAAGTTCTAATAATGTTTTCAGCGGGTAGTTTTATTTTGGTTCCCAGAATGTTCTCCTAAAACGAACGCAGCAAAAACTCCAGTGATAAAAGTTAATGAGATAATTAAGTGATTAATTGAGTGATGATTGAGCATTATTGAAGACACCTGATGTTAACAAGCAGAATCACTGAAGGAGAAAATCTCAAATTGTAAGCCACCGTTATGGCGATAAGTGTTTGCTTTAGTTGGGCTCTTAACCTTTATACATTCACTTTAAATTTGTTTGTCTGCTGTTATTTATTTATAACAGTCAAATGAACAAAAAAAAACTGTGATCTGATAGTGTTCGTTGTGTTCTGGCATAATCATGCTGTGATCTGAAAAGGAATCTTTTTGATATAGATTGGTTTAACTTGTTGGCAACAACTTTTTGATTCTACAGCATATATGAATATAGGTATGTTTCTTATAATCCAAAATATTTAATAAACATTGTTCTGATCAAAACACTTTCAAATAAATTGATTTAGAAACACAGACATCAATAATCAGCCTGTGAATCTCAACAATGGTGACAATAATAATGCATGTTGCAGTGGCTGCCACCAATCACAACTCATTAATGGCTCCCATCATGCATTGCGATATGAATAAATTATGATCTGAATTTTCTATGTAATTTACTTTTCCTAATTGAATATTCTGCTCACCATTATTGAGATGCATAGACTGAATCTTGAAGTCTGTGAGTGCCTATAAGACAGATTTTTTTTTTTTTTTTTAGAAACAACTTTTAAGAAATCCTTTTTATTATAGCTAAAATTCTGCATATTTATTCAGAATCACAGTTATGCTGTAACCAACAACATAAATCAAAATCATAAAGTTCAAATGATGATTGTCATAATACAACCAACACCATCAGATCACTTTTTTTCTTTGTTCATCTGGCAGTTATAACTCAGATACATCAGCCAAACAAAGTCTAAAGTTAATAATATAAGGGTCAAGAGCCCGAATAAAGCAACCAATGATCGCCATAACGGTGGCTTACAATTTGTGATTTTCTCCTTCAGTGATTCTGCTTGTTAACATCACATCACTCAATTAATCACTTAATTATCTCCTTAACTTTAACACTCTTGAGTGTGGACTCATATACACTCCCAGGAGTGTTAATTTAATACTGGAGTTTTTGCTGTGTAGGATAACATTCTTGCTTTAACACGTCACATTACAAGTACGTTTTATAAAATACATTCCGTCATCTCAGGCCTCAATGATATCCTCAAAACATTTTGCGAACGTTGATTTGATAATGTTCCTCTGTTATTATGGAACATTGTATAATCTTTTATCTCAACAACTTTCCCAAAACATCCTCAAAATGTTACAGTTAAAACGTTATATCTTAGTTTACATTTAACCTTATAGAAACATTATTTGAAATGAGAAAACATCCTTAAAACATTATTTGAACATTTCTTTAAAACATTAACCAAATAGGGAATGTTAGCCAATGTTCTGAGAACGTTCCCTGCTAGCTGGGAAACAACTAAAAATCAAGTCAGGAATCTGGGTGTGTCTCTGGAGTCAGACCTTAGTTTCAGTAGTCATGTCAAAGCAATAACTAAATCAGCATATTATCACCTGAAAAATATTGCAAGAATTAGATGCTTTGTTTCCAGTCAAGACTTAGAGAAACTTGTGCATGCTTTCATCACCAGCAGGGTGGATTATTGTAATGGACTTCTCACTGGCCTTCCCAAAAAGACCATAAGACAGTTGCAGCTCATACAGAACACTGCTGCTAGGATTCTGAGCAGAACCAGAAAATATGAACATATCACACCAGTCCTCAGGTCTTTACACTGGCTGCCAGTTACATTTAGGATTGATTTTAAGGTATTATTACTGGTATATAAATCATTCAATGGCCTAGGACCTCAATACATTGCAGATATGCTCACTGAATATAAACCCAACAGATCACTCAGATCATTAGGATCACATCAGCTAGAAATACCAAGGGTTCACTCTAAGCATGACGAGTCTGCTTTTAGCTATTATGCCAGCCGCAGCTGGAACCAGCTTCCAGAAGAGATCAGATGTGCTCCTACAGTAGTAACATTCAAATCCAGACTCAAAACACATCTGTTTAACTCTGCATTTAATGAATGAGCACTGTGCCACTGTTCGTCCGACTGTTTGTACTGTTATGCTTTTTAATTATTCTGATTTCTTTTGATTATTTCTGTATTTTATCTTTTATTCTAAACTGTTTTAATTATTCTGATTTCTTTTGATTATTTCTGTATTTTATCTTTTATTCTAAACTGTTTTAATTATTCTGATTCCTTTTGATTATTTTAATTTCTACTATGTAAAGCACTTTGAATTACCATTGTGTATGAAATGTGCTATATAAATAAACCTGCCTTGCCTTGCCTTGCCTTGCCTAATAGGAGTGAGCAAGTGATTAACGCGTATAAACTCCATGAACACAGATGTAAGATGCAAACAATGTATTTTATTTCTTGTGCTCTAATTAATAAACGTTGCTTCCAATTAGCTTCTTCTGGTGTCTCATTCTTTGTTGTTCAAAGCATACTAATGTTAAATCCATACCTTGCAGATACAGCGCATATTGTCCATATTCCATATGTCCTTGAACATGGCTTAACACGGTCAAAAAACTGTGTGCTTCCCCACTACCAATACACCTGTTGCCTAATTACACATGTGCTCCTAATATACCAATGTCAGAGGACAAATGGACAAATATATAATTACATTAAAATGGCTCATACAGACCCAAGTCTTTTTGCGTTTACTGACACTATTCTATATCGCGATTAGAACAAATCTCAGTAGGCTATAGCAATATAGTTTGGATGTGTTCATGTAAAAATAAAGTTTACTAATGTAGGGGCGAGTGAATGAACGGCACAGATGTACAGCTGTAACATCGCGCACGCGCGTCTGTGCCGTCCATTAATTCATTTACACGCAGACATGCAATTCATATTTAAACAGTTTTTTTGAGGTTTACAGACACTATTCAATAACGTGATTAGAACAAAGCACTTAAGAATAAATAACTTAGTGCATCAGCTTAATCCGTGCTCTTCGAAATGAAACTACCAGCACTTCTGAGGTAACTTTTCCAGGATTATTATGATAGTATTATTCCTCACAGCGTAGCAAGATGAGGTAAAGTACATGATTCTTATTAATGTTTTATCCAGCTGATGTGGGCGTTGTCATGGCTTGCCTCAACATTTGCGTTTGAATAGCGCGCGCTCTCAGTGGGCGTGGTCACATTAACACATAATAAGCTATAATTAGCTGAAAGGAAAAAGACTGGCATCTCTCTCTTTTCATACAGATTACATAAACTGAGAATATTTGTTTTTTATATAAATTACTTCATTTAAAAGAAGTGAATTTCAGCTTCATACTGAAAAATCTCTCGTGTCTGTGTGACAAGTATTCACTGAGTTACAGTTCATTTTCTGACGCGTTTCAGAATAGACTTCACTGACAGAGAGAAGGCAAAACTCGCATCATGTTTATTTTTCTTTATTTGACAAAAAGCACAAAAATGTGTTTTTATTGTGAGTATCCACAAAAAATAGACACTTAACAGGATCTAATGATGTACAACACTTATATGTAAGATCAAAATCAATAGAGTATTTTGAGTCTCTTTTGCACTGATAAGGAAAAGAGCGAGCTCGTCGCGCGATAGCCGACCCCAGAGGGTTAATCACTCTTTTGTTGTTATGGACACTAATGATTTTCAGCTTTACACTCATCAATCACCATCATCGTCACCTGTATTTGTGTTCAGTTCTTTTTCAGTCTAGTGTCTGGTGTCGTCTTTAGTGGATGTGTTGCATGTTACTCTGTTCCTGTTTGGATTACATGTTGGTTTAATTAAATCTTCTTCTTCATCTTCGTGTGTGTTTCTACACCTGCGTGACAGTCTCTTTGTGTTGTGGCTTTGAGTTCTAGTGTTTTCAGAAGCATGTTATCGCTGGTTGACCGCACTGGTTTAACCCACACACATCTGTGATCATCTCTGAACCCAGTTTAGACAGAGAACAAAACAGTTCCTCTTCTTTCTTAAAGTGGGTTTCTGAAGAAAAGAGAAACACAAGAACTACAACTGACTTCAGAAACAATCTTAGATGAAATCAACTGAAGGGAAAATACATTTAATCTTTGATCTCAGCAGAGGAGGAATAAACAACTCCACAAACAGCATTACCAGCTTCACTTATTACTCACCAGACTGACTTTATTTCTACCAGACATCTACAGAATTTCTTATTGAGAATTAACAGAGGTTTAGATGTTGATGATTTATTGAAAATGTTTGGTCACCATTATGTTGATCAGTGTTTCTTTTAGTTGGGCAGTTTGACTCTTGGCTTTTTTTTGTGAGCTTGTGATCTTTGCAAAAAGTATGTGTTTTAGTAAAGAATGTTACAAAGAAAGCCAGGAACAAAGATGATCAGGTGATGTAGTTTTCAGCATCATAAAGTAGAATAATACACTAATCTTAACCTTAACACTAATTATTTGTTACTAATAGACTATATTCATCAACAATACTTTCTTGCCCCAGATCAGACATTCTGAATTTCGATTTTTAAATAAATTACAGGATTTTGCACAAATATCAAGAATCAACATATGAATCTCAACAATGGTGACATGCTTCATGCCGCAATGCATGCTGGGAGCCACCCATAGTATTAAACTCATGGCTCCCAGCATGCATTGCGGCATGAAACATGTCACACCACACAACTCTATATAGTATGATATTGGACTTCAACAATTGAAACATTGTGTTTCTCTATTTTTTTGTATATTTGTTTTGTTTACTTTTATATGTATGTTTTTTGATAATTTTGTGACTGGACTAGCAGTATTTTATGTCTGTTTGGTGTTTTTCATGTATCTACAGTGAATGCGCTGCATGGATGAGCTCAACATATCGTCTTCATGTGAGGATTTCTGGGAGAATGAGTGAAAGAACCGGAGTGTTATATGAACGCACGACTCTCACGGTTTATACTGAAAATGACATAGAATATGCATAAGTACGCTAATTAGACACACCATAAAAGTCCATGAAATGAACTAAAACAACAACTCAATGTGACAATCATACTGTAGAATATGACAGTCATATTTTGATTAGTTAACACTGAAGATAACTCCAGCATTATGCAGTGAAAAGCACTGATGTGAGAAAGACAGTGATGATGTACCTTTAGAAACGTGTGTGTTTATAGTTGAGGGATCCTGAGAGTGTGTGTGGACTGGATTCACTGCTGTCATTGAATCAGCTTGAGCTGTGAAGATCAATGTTAGTTCAGATGATTAATACTGTACAATATGACCATCATATTTTACATTTTTTTGCTGTTAAGTTTCAATTCCTTTATTATTTCCAGCATCACTTTTTGGACTGTAACTTCACTGTAGTTCATTAATTTGAAGCAATGCTTTGAGTTTGCCTTCTGTGAGAGTCAAAGAAGCTTTTGTTCCTCAGTTTGTTCTGGTTCAGTGATACTGATAGACCTCAGTGTTACTGACATTATGAGGCTCTTCTAACACTGTTTTCTCACCTGAATACTTGACAGTGTATGTGACTGAGGTCTGGAGTTGATTTCTGTGAGTAAGCTGACATCTCCACTCTCTGTTGTTATCTTCATTCAGGAGTGTTGTAGTCAGAGTGACGATACAGTGATGTTGATCTGATGATGATGATAATATCTGATATCTGGAGTCTGTCTTCAGATCAACACCAGTCTGATTCACCCACAACAGCTCAAATCCCTCAGAACGAACCCAATAATCACAGGAGAATCCAGTATATGAATACAACTGACAGGAGAGAGTCACAGAGCGGCCTGGACTGATCTCAGTCTGTGAGGATGAAGATGATGATGATGATGATGATGAGGATGATGATGATGGAGACACTGAAACTGAACACAAGACACAAATCACAGACTCTTCAATCATCATCTGAATTTTTAAATTGACCAGATAAAGATAAACTTACCATGAAGAACATGCAGATAAACACGTGCATCAGATCCTTGTCCTCTATCATTCACATATTGTTGGCAGATGTAAGATCCATAATCTTCTTCTTCTGTGATGTTCTTGATGTTCAGAGAGCAGTCAGACTCCAGACTCAGTCTCTCATGTCTCTCTGTGTCTTTATTCTTTATCCCTAATTCAATCAGTGCAACTACTGCCGAATCTCTGAATCTGTTGTAGATCCATGTAGTTGATTTGCAGTCATAAAGAGCATTATTACAGGACAGAGAGACATTTTCACCAAAACTGATGAACACATGAGCATCATCCACTCCACTGATACCTGAAACACAGTATATCTCAGTATAAAAAGCAGAAGTTTTCAATCATAGTCTTTATTCTTACTTAAAGCAAACAACACACTCTCCAGAATAAACTTAGTCTTTATACTAGACATGTGACTTTCAAATGAAAGATTGGTTTTAAAGAGCATCTGTAAAACCGCATTTTTCCATCTTAAAAATATATCTAAATTACGTTATATGCTCTCATTGACAAATGTGGAACAATTAGTTCATGCGTTCATGACATTAAGGCTAGATTATTGTAATGCTCTACTGGGTGGTTGCCCTGCACGCTTAATAAACAAACTACAGCTAGTTCAAAACGCAGCCTGATGTACTCGTTACATCATAAGAAGAATGGCATCTACGCTAATTTTAGTGTCTTTGTTTATCCCGAGGTTTTCCCGCAGCCTGCCGGATCCAGGCCATATCCAGATCTGACGAAGGACCTTCGCCTGGACCCGATGACAACGCAGTCCTGAAGTGCCAACTAGCCTCTCCCTATGGAGGATCCCTATACCACTCTACAGATAAAGCGTTGTGGGAATTTCGGTTCGCGTACCTACCCCGAAGTGATAAAATAAAATAAAATTCTGCATCAAAATTTATAGGCAAGACAAGTAGTTTGTTTAGGCATGGTTTGTAGGGAATTACAAACCTGCGCACATATATTCAAACGCACATTAACTATAGAATCAATTCTTAATGCGCATGTGAACACCATTGAAACAATCTATATTGTTAAAAGCGCTATATAAATGAGGATGACTTGACTTGACTTTATGATGAACACATGTAATGATGCATATGTTCCTATAGAACAGAGAGCTGTTCAAATCACTGACACACTCTTAATATGAAGATCATTCTTCATCATCAGATGTTTGAGTGACACTATGTCCAGTATCAGGAATAATACAGTATGATCTGCAGTGCTCGAAGTGGGGCGGTACTCACCGGTACGCAGTACCGGCACTTCTACATTTTACTCTTAAGCGTACCTGCACTTTTTCTTGCGTACCGCTACTTCTCGCATGTAGCCGGTACTCTACCACTGACAGAAAAAGCGTCAGTGTCAAGCCCGTTTCACATATACTCCGTTTGCAGTGCGTATGTGGTGCATATTTTTTCCGCACCCGTATTAACAGGTTAGAGCGTTCACACTGCACGCGGATGCGCCGGCGATCCGTTCCAGGAGCGGTGTGTAGCCTATACAGCAGTGCAGAGATCGTTTCCACACCGAGTCTATTTCTGCTGTGCTGCACGTGCTGAATTAAAGTTACAGCGCATGGTTCATGGTCAAAATGAACACAGATTGACATGAAAATATAATAATCTTACCATAAATGCATTTAATTAAATAAAATGTATAGTATCTCACCATAAATGTATTTTTGGACTTGCAGACTTGGAGGAGTTCCGTTTTCTCACACACACACACACACACGCACACACACGCGCGCGCGCACGCACACACAAACACGCACACACACACACACACGACTTGTTTAAATACATTTATGTTGTTAATAAATAACAATAAATTGTTGTTGTACCAGCAATATCTCCAAGTTTTGTTTTTCACAGTAGAAAAATGTTATGATTTGCCAGTGCAAGAGAGTACCGGCACCTTTTTTCCCCCACTTCAAGCACTGATGATCTGTGTGTATCAATACACAACTCTGAGATCACAACGTGAATGTGTGCAAGAATAAACTGAGCATGTTCAAATGAACTCTTTCCAGACTAATTCCACTAAATGTGTTTAGAGAAAATACAGATTTCTTTACCTGTGAGAAGTGAAGAGAAAATGATCAGTCCCAGCAGACACAGATCACACTTATCAGACATTTCTGTTTCTGTCAGTCTTTCTCTTCATTATTTATAGTTACAGCCCCTCCTTTAAACACTATCAGCTCTTCCTGTGGTTATTAACTTCCTCTGATCTGATCAACTGAGTGTTGAGACCCGGCAATAGTTGCTGTATAGTGACACTATGTCAGTGCATAATAGTGAAGTGTTGCTTTACATGTGTGTAAAACGTGTGAGAAGTGCATATACTGTGAAGAACATTTTTGCATTATTCTTTCTTGTAGCAATTTCCTGCATGACGTTAAAATCCAGAAGTAAAATAATTGCATTATTAGTAATAAAATTAGTTTCCAATATCCATGACTCACTTGTAGAGAATTAATTTTAAAACAGTTTTTAAAGTATTTTAACATCAGCTCCAGTTTGGTGGAACAGAAAGTATTTGCACACACTTCATGAGCGTCTGTAAAGCAGATATTAAATGTCTTCAGGAAGAGTTTCTACACATGGATTATAATATTCTGCTTTACTCTCTCCAGCCCTGAGAAATAGATCAGATCCAGACTCCTTTATTAACATACAAACACCAAATGCCAGTCATTTTCTCTTTGGCCGGTGTATTTCGCAGCGTTACGAGTCGCTCTGACGGGGATAATTCTCGGTCAGCTGGTTGTGTGTGCTGTGACACAGGCTGAGCTGTTTAAAGTGCTTCAGAGATGCTTTAAAGTCTATTTTGAATTTAATTTGCTCTAAAATGCTATGTTGCAACTCTGGCTCATTTGAAAAACGTACCTGTGGCAACATTTTTGCAAGACGCAAAATATGTTGCGTTGTGCACGTTTCGCAACAGTTTCAAAGTGAAATGACCAGTGAGTGGCGCTAAAAGCTTGTTTAGTCTTTTTTCCGGAACAGATGAACGTGAATATGGCAACGTTTTATTATGTCGAAGTTTGTACGTATCATCGCAGTTCTGAGTTGAAATGTCCGGTGAGTGGCGATAAAAGATTAATGCTCCATCAGGTTTTAAAATAATGTACACCTACACTATACCCTAAACCTATATAATATTTTCATACTCCTA
Organism: Gila robusta; assembly: GCA_030770095.1. Lineage (NCBI taxonomy): Eukaryota > Metazoa > Chordata > Actinopteri > Cypriniformes > Leuciscidae > Gila > Gila robusta. The sequence continues at coordinate 192,630 of JAVALU010002426.1, forward strand.
AGGCATGTTCAGACCTTTATTTTGAAATAGCAATGAACATGAAAAATCATGAAGGGTGTTTGTTTTCATGCCAAGAGTTCAAAAGATAGCATCCATTCAATTATTTTAGAAAAAAAGGTTTGAAAATGTTTTAAATATAAAGAAAATAATAATAGATTCACCATATGTGATGTGGCAGCGAGCTATAACACATATGTGTGTTCTTTTTATGTGTTTATTAGAGGTTGAATTCATATCAAAATCTGCCATACTCCTCATACTACTTCTGAATAGGATGTCTACTTCATAAATTGTATGAAAATTGTGGAAATAATGGTTCAGATCACTCAAAACACATATGGAAATGGAGGCGCCCTTATATGAGCAGTAATGGAGTCTGGTGTTCACCTAGAGAAAATGTTTGGTACTGCGCCCAAACAAAATCTTACTGAAAGCTAATTTTTTGAGATATTAACCTAAAGTTTAAGGCTTTGATTTATTTGCAATTTTAGAGTCGCCCAGGTTTTGAAAATATATATTTTATATAAAATATGAATAATATTTTTTTTTTACATTCTACATTTTCATAAACTCAAACTTCTATAACTTTTTTTCTGTTTCACTTTCTTAATTTATTTCACTTCTACAAAAATCTGCCAAAAGTAAAACAATAAAAAAAACAATACCAATCTTATATTTATATTCCAAAGCATTCTTGAATTACAACCATTTAAGTTCGAAATGTGCATTTTCATGTCTATTCAAAAAAAGCGTTAGGGGAAAGGGGTGAATTGGGATTGAGCCTTAGTGTCGATAAGCCGAATGGAAAAAGCAAGCTGGGTAGGCTGGGAAATAAATAAGAGAAACTGCCACCACAACCAGATGTTTGTATAGGTAGGATGCTTACCTCAGGAGATTTTATATGCAAGGTTTATGATATGCTGTAGATTTCCTGACGCTTGTTAGTAACAAAATAATCTTTAGTGTTAGCAAAAGAGGATGTGAGTAATGTGGTTAAGTTTCGAGGTTTGGAGAGAGTCACGTAGGTCTGATGTGCATTAATACCTGTTACGTTCTTTACGTGTTTTGTTGTTGTGGCTGGTCTTTGGTTTTTGTGTGTCATATAAGACCTCAGGTGGTCTATATGGGAAAAGAGAACAGGTCAGTAGATCGCGCGATATACATTGTGCCCATAGTAATGTTAAGTGTTAGACACACTAGGCAAGAAGTTTGAATTTCGGTTTATTTTTCACCTTTTATTTTATTAGGTTAGAGGTTGTGGGGATTAGTTTAAGGGAATTATTTTGTTATATTTGGTTCTTTTATTTGGCGCCTCTTAAGTTTTGGCGCCACTTTTTCCCCCCTATAATTATTTGTGTTATTTTCTTTCTTCTGTGGGTTTTCATTTACCTTGTATAGCTCATTCACTGTATCTAGTGGCTTCCGTTTTTTTTGGTTCTTTCTGCTGTGCCCAATCTACCAGCAGTGGTGTGATATCTGAATGTTGCTCCATTTCCTAGACCTTTAAAGTTCGTAACAATACCATACGTGATGACCCTTAACTCATGGAGTTAGAAGGGTTGCTTACAGAATGGGGTAGAATTGTGATTAATTTTAAGAAGCGTAAACAGTTTAATGTCGTAAAACACCACCACCAGTAGTTTGAATTAAGAACGTACTTTTGAAGTTACTTGATGAAAGCTTGACTTCACCCTGAAGTCATCCTAGGTTTATAAGACATTCTTCTTTCAGACGAATGCAATCGGAGTTATATTAAAAAATGTCCTGGCTCTTCCAAGCTTGATAATGGCTGTGAATGGCCATTTGTCTTTGGAAGTCCATCAAAGTGCATCCATCCATCATTAAAGATCTCCTCGCGTCTCCGGGGGTTAATAAAGGCCTTCTGAAGTGAAGCGATGGGTTTGTGTAAAATAAAATATCAATATTTAAAACTTAATACACTAAAATAACTAGCTTCTGGCAGACGATCATACGCATCGATTTCCGCCAAAAGAGTCACACTTGAACTTGACGCACAACTCTCTCCATTTGTGTCTCTTTATATTTCCACATTTTCCACACCCAGACGATCTACTGTCTTTATCAACTTTCTTTTGTTTTGGCCAATTCACTTTCTTTTTGGACTGTTGTGGTTTTGAGCTTAAAGCATGAACGTCTCCTGCTATTTGCACCTCACGTGAACTTCCACCCAGGATAGACTGCTGTCTCTTCACCGCCTCACTTTAATCACGGCTTTTTCAGTGTGAGCTCAGGATCAAGTTGCAAACTTTAAGACATCTTGCATCTTGTATACCAATGACAATTCTGTCCCTTATCAGTTTGTCTCTTAAATCTCCAATCTCACGATGTTCTGCCAGAGCAAGTACAGCAGTGATGAAAGCCTCTATACTCTCCCCTGTCTCTTGATACGTCTGTTAAAACCTGCACGTTCAAAAATCACATTACGTTTGCTTACACAATGCCGTGTGAACGCCGTTTCCACTGTCTCGTATGACTTTCTCCTCAGACAGGGAAGAACATTCAGGATATCTTCAGCTTTGTCACCAATGGTATATATAAACGTATTAACCTGATATTCTCGTGACTGCTTGTCTAGGCCTGACGCAATTCTATAACACTCAAAGCGCCGCATCCATTTGGGCCATTCACTGTTATGGCTGAAATCAAACTCAAATCAGCGACGGCTTCAGATGCCGCATTGCTGCTTCATCATCCATCATTCCTCCTTTTATTTTTCCTGCTGTATCTCACCAGCTCATCTGTCCTCTTTTCTCCATGTTAGCAGATAGCATGAGACGGACACAGGGAGTAACAAATCATAACAAGCTTTACTTTCTGTCCGTTCACCATTTAAATGTGTCCGGGTAACACCAGATCTTAAACAATTATTTCCTTTTCAGAAGACTGAGGTATTGGAGTCTGGAGCGTAACACAGAGATGATCCACAAATTTGATCATTTACTGATAATGGTTATTTGGAATTAATAGACTATTTTCAATAACATTGATTCCTTTCTACAGATCAGTCATCAAGCTGATTTTTTTTTTTTTTTTTGAATTATTGGGAAAGTAATCTTTGGACAAACACACAGACATCAAGGATCCCCATATGAATCTCAACAATGGTGACATGCTTTATGCCGCAAAGCATTCTGGGAGGCACCATAGTATAAAACTCATGGCTTGCATGCATTGCAGCATGAAGCATGTCACCATTGTTGAGATTCATACACTGATTATTGATGTCTGTTGTTTCAAAAATAATAATGATTTTCAAAAAAATTCTGCAATGTATATAAAATATTTGTCAAAAAAAGTGATAGTTATTAATAACAAATGACAACTTTTGTCAGGGATAAGATTAGTGAATCATTCAACTTTATAATAATGAAAACTATAACATCTGAACGTCTTGTATTTTTGGCTACCTTTGTAACACATTATGTGCTTTGGTAAACATTATAACAAAGACCAAAATTGCACTTTAAATGACAAGAGTCAAACTGCCCAACTGCCCAACATTATGGATACTTTAAAAAACATCGACGTCTAAACCTTTGTCCAAAGACATATAACAGAAATAAAGTCAGTCTGGTTAGTAATAAGTGAAGCTGGTAATGCTGTTTGTGGAGTTGTTTAATCCTCCTGCTGAGATCTTCACAGATTTAATGTCTTCTTTTTATCTTCAGTTGATTTAATCTAAGGGTGTGACTAAAAGTCAGTTGTAGTTCTTGTGTTTCTCTTTCCTTCATTGATTCTGCTTGTTAACAGCAGGTGTGCATCACTAATGCTCAATCAACACTTAATTAATCACTTAATTATCTAATTAACTTTAACACTGCTTCAGTGTTATTTTAACACTCTGTAGAGTGGGACCATATTTGCTCCGAGCAGTGTTGATTTAACACTGGGGATTTTGCTGTGTAGTTTGATTTTACATGGTTGTTAATATGTAAATTTGTGAGGTCATATTTTGTTTGATTATTGAGCTTGTGCTTCAATCATGAGCTTGTGGTTGTGATTTCATAACCTTGATGCTTTTGCGTTGTTTTTGCAGGTTATAGTTAAGTGATCTAGGGAAAGACTTTTGTGTTTAAGTATTGCATTGCATTTTGAAAAAAAAAAAGCTCAGGAAATTGTTTTTTAAATTAAATTTAAACAATTTTTGACAAATGATTGTTTAATGCTTTGTTTAATGGTTTAATTTTTGCAAATGCATACGTCCATACACTTGTTCCAGTTTGAATATTCTCGATAGTACATCTCAAAATTGGAAAGATCGTGATTCAGATCTTGGATCGTGATTGTTTGTTATAAGATTGTAATATAAAATTTTGGGAAGATCGCCCACTCCTAATTTGAAGGTCAATGTACCTAATTCATGGAAAATTTCAGGGACAAATTTTGTTTAGCAATTGTCGACTGTCCACTGTTACATCAGGGTTCACTTTTATGTCCTTCACCCAGCCAGCACAGCCATGTGGGGCCCACATTAGGGCTGGGCGATATATCGCACGATATTGTTATGCGCATCTCGTCAGTAAAGCCGGTTCCTTGATTAGTAGTAAATCACCTTCACCTGCTTTCAGATGGAGCGGCATTTACTACAAAGAGCCGTAGTTCACTGACAAGCTGAGCCATATCGCATCAATATCACGGACGTATCGCCAGCGATAATTAATGCGATATGGCTCAGCTTGTCAGTTAACTACGGCTCTTTGTACACAGCAAAAACTCCAGTGTTAAATTAACACTCCTGGGAGTGTATATGAGTCCACACTCAAGAGTGTTAAAGTTAATGAGATAATTAAGTGATTAATTGAGTGATGATTGAGCATTATTGAAGACACCTGATGTTAACAAGCAGAATCACTGAAGGAGAAAAACTCAAATTGTAAGCCACCGTTATGGCGATCATTGGTTGCTTTAGTTGGTCTCTTGCCCCTTATATTATTAACTTTAGATTTTGTTTGGCTGATGTATCTGAGTTATAACTGCCAGATGAACAAAGAAAAAAAGTGATCTGATGGTGTTGGTTATATTATGACAGTCATCATTTGAACTTTATGATTTTGATTTATGTTGTTGGTTACAGCATAACTTTGATTCTGAATAAATATCCAGAATTTTAGCTATAATAAAAAGGATTTCTTAAAAGTTGTTTCAAAAAAAAAAAAAAAAAAAAAAAATCTTTCTTATAGGCACTCACAGACTTCAAGATTCAGTCTATGCATCTCAACAATGGTGACGAGCAGAATATTAAATTAGGAAAAGTAAATTACATAGAAAATTCAGATCATAATTTATTCATATCGCAATGCATGATGGGAGCCATTAATGAGTTGTGATTGGTGGCAGCCACTGCAACATGCTTTATTATTGTCACCATTGTTGAGATTCACAGGCTGATTATTGATGTCTGTGTTTCTAAATACATTTATTTGAAAGTGTTTTGATCAGAACAATGTTTATTAAAAATTTTGGATTATAAGAAACATAACTATATTCATATATGCTGTAGAATCAAAAAGTTGTTGCCAACAAGTTAAACCAAACTATCTCAATAAGTTTCATTTTCAGATCACAGTATGATTATGCCAGAACATAACCAACACTATCAGATCACACTTTTTTTTGTTCATTTGACTGTTATAAATAAATAACAGCAGACAAACAAATTTAAAGTGAATGTATAAAGGTTAAGAGCCCAACTAAAGCAAACACTGATCGCCATAATGGTGGCTTACAATTTGAGATTTTCTCCTTCAGTGATTCTGCTTGTTAACATCAGGTGTCTTCAATAATGCTCAAACATCACTAAATTAATCACTTAATTATCTCATTAACTTTAACACTCTTGAGTGTTAATTTAACACTGGAGTTTGTGCTGTGTAGTAAATGCCGCTCCATCTGAAAGCAGGTGATGGTGATTTACTACTAATCAAGGAACCGGCTTTACTGACGAGATGCGCCTAACAATATCGTGCGATATATCGCCCAGCCCTAGCCCACATGGGTTTGACCTGGGCTATCTAACTGGGACCCAGCCAGTTTTGCCCCCGGTTTCCATGTAGGCCCCACATGGGTTTGCCCAGATGAAATGAACACTGCTCAGTGTGCACACTACAGGCTGTTAAATGTAACACTGATCAGTGTTGGAGTTAATGAGATAATTAAGTGATTGAATAATGATTAAGAATTATTGATGAACACCTGCTGTTAACAAGCAGAATCACTGAAGAAAAGAGAAACACAAGAGCTACTTCCAGTCACAGCCTTAGATGAAATCAACTGAAGATAAAATACACTAAATCTCTCAAGATCTGATTAAACAACTCCACAAACAGCATTACCAGCTTCACTTATTACTAACCAGGTTGACTTTATTTCTGGTAGACATCTACAGAAGTTCTTATTGAAAATTAACAGAGGTTAAGATGTTGATTATTTATTGAAAATAATAGTTTGGTTTGATGTTACCATTATGGTGATAAGTGTTTGCTTTAGTTGGGCTATTGACTTTTTAACATCAGTTTTTCTCTGCTCAGTTGTATCTGATTGTTATGTTGAGAATAGCAAGAGAAAATGCAATCAGATGCTACAAACTGATTGATGTTTTGACTTTAACTGATTGACTTTGAACTATGTATGTGTGTGTGTATGTATGTATATGTATATGTGTATATATATATATATATATTGTTCTTGCATTCTTTGGGGTCCTTGCATTCTTTCTCACACCTGAATGAAAGGCTCCTTACTATGCAGGGTCTTTGTCTTCTCAGGTGTGAACCAACTAATTATTCACAAGGGAATAATCGGAATTCGATTCAAAAGGAAGTCGATTACTCGATTGCTCGATTGCTCTTGTCCGCCTCGCTGCCTGCTGTGAGCTGTGAGTTTGTTTGCGTCGTGGCTGTCTAAGCCTCGTATTAGCTTCGTATTTCCTTCTGTTTTTCCGTATTTCGCTCTTTATTCTGTTCTGAACCATCATTTAACTCATAATTACAACTCGGACTGTTGGCCAGACGCGTCTCAAGCCATTATACGGCTGGAACCGCAAATACGGTTTGAACATTGGTTGTTGGTCGTAGAGCGAGACACCGCTTCACTGCTGTTCGCCCTGCGATCGACTGCTTTTGTCAGCCTCGTTGCCCGCTGTGAGTTTGTTTGTTTGCGTTGTTTGTTTGCGCAAATACGGTTTGAACATTGGTTGTTGGTCGTAGAGCGAGACACCGCTTCACTGCTGTTCGCCCTGCGATCGACTGCTTTTGTCAGCCTCGTTGCCCGCTGTGAGTTTGTTTGTTTGCGTTTGTTTGTTTGCGCAAATACGGTTTAAACATTGGTTGTTGGTCGTAGAGCGAGACACCGCTTCACTGCTGTTCGCCCTGCGATCGACTGCTTTTGTCAGCCTCGTTGCCTGCTGTGAGTTTGTTTGTTTTCCCGTCTATCGTGCGTCTACATTACACCCATACCACTAAAAAGACGGTTTTTACCCAAGACTTGAGTCATAAATTAGTATAAATAATAATAGCATCACTGGTTGCATCATTGCTAACTTACTGTCCATCTGTTAAAATGGCGAATATATCAGGTGTATGTTATCTACCTTTTGGTGCAGATGAGAACAAATCTGAATTGCTCGCGGTGCAGTCTGAATTAGAAGCTGTAGAAAAGCAGATCCGTGACCTTCTAGAGAGACAAGCTGAGCTGAGAGACCGGCGTTTAGCTCTTGAAACATCACGCGCTGATGCACACGGATCAGTGATTAACGTTAGTAACCCGCTGACGCTGACCTCGTCTACTCCGTGCGTTTCTCAGCATTGGTCCCGAGCGTCCAGGTCACGATCAGCCATGATTTCATTCACTCCGGCTCCAACACACCACCACGAAGCCTGGGTGGTTCCGCGGAAGCCGCGAGCCAGGACAAGAATCTTTTCGCCCCTCCCGGTTTTCGAGATCTCAACTCAGAACCGCTTCTCTCCTCTTCGCGAAACGGAACGTGATGCTGTGATCATCGGCGATTCCACCGTCCGACACGTCCACGCTACGTTAGGTAAAAGTAAGGTGCACAGTCACTGCTTTCCTGGTGCTCGTGTTCTCGATATCACTGCGCGGGTAACTGAGATTTTGAACGGTGACGAGCGCGTCGGAGCTGTTGTGCTGCACGTGGGAGCTAACGACATTAGGCTGCGACAGACGGAGGTTCTGAAGAAAGACTTCAGGAGCCTTATCGATACGGTACGCAGCACATCGCCTGAAACATCGATTATTGTGTCTGGACCGCTTCCTACGTACCGACGAGGGCATGAAAAGTTCAGTAGATTATTCGCGCTAAATGAATGGTTATTGTCATGGTGCTGTGAGCAGAAACTGATTTTTGTAAATAATTGGAATCTGTTTTGGGAGCGACCAAGGCTCTTCTGCGCTGATGGCTTACACCCAAGTAGAATCGGGGCAGATCTTCTGTCGGATAACATCTCCAAGATGTTAAATACCATTTGACTAGTAACCAAAAATCCAAACCACAGTCTCTACTGCACCAATTTAATTGATATTAATACTAGTGTAGTACATTGCATAGAAACTGTGTCTATTCCTCGTTCACTAAGATCAAATAATAAATCTACTGCGGGATCTAGAAAAAATCTAATTGTTATTAAAACAAAAAATCTCGCTATTAGTGAACAAAAACAATTTCTAAAGCTAGGTCTTCTAAACATTAGATCGCTCACATCTAAGGCGGTTATTGTAAATGAAATGGTCACAGATAATAATTTCGATGTTCTGTGCCTTACTGAAACCTGGCTCAAACCAAATGATTATTTCGGTCTAAATGAGTCTACTCCGCCAGGATACTGTTATAAGCATGAGCCCCGTCTGATCGGTCGTGGCGGCGGTGTTGCAACAATCTACAGGGATATCCTTAATGTCACTCAGAAAACTCGTCATAGGTTTAATTCGTTTGAAGTGCTTGTGCTAAATGTTACGCTCTTAGATGTAAGAAAAAAATCCCTATTATCTCTAGCATTGGCTACCGTATATAGACCTCCAGGGCCTTACGCCAATTTCCTAAAAGAGTTTGCTGACTTTCTATCAGATCTTTTGGTCAACGTCGATAAAGCATTAATTGTTGGAGATTTTAACATACACGTAGATAATTTAAATGATGTGTTAGGGGCTGCGTTTACAGATTTATTAAACTCCTTCGGGGTCAAGCAAAACGTCACCGGACCAACTCATCGTCTTAATCATACACTCGATTTAATTTTATCATATGGAACCGATCCAACCGATATAGATATCATTCCACAAAGTGATGATGTCACTGACCACTGCTTGGTAACTTGCATATTACGCACTGCTGTGATATGTCATGCTGCGCCACGTTATCGACCAGGTAGAACAATTCGTCCATCCACCATAGATCATTTCTCAAATAGCTTATCTGATCTGTCTCAGCTGCTGCCTGAACCCAAACAAACAGATGAACTAGACGAACTAACTAGCACTATGAGCACCATTCTCTCTAGAACATTGGATATTGTTGCACCCATTAGATTAAAAAAGGTCAGAGAAAAAAGTATAGCACCATGGTACAATAATACTACGTATGTTTTAAAGAGAGAAACCCGTAATTTAGAGCGTAAATGGAAAAAAACTAATTTAGAGGTCTTTAGAATCGCGTGGAAAGACAGTATGTCACTTTATAAAAAGGCACTTAAAACGGCCAGGGCTGAGCACCTCAGCAAATTAATAGAAAACAATCGAAATAATCCAAGGTTTTTATTTAATACCGTGGCTAGACTAACAAATAAACAGACGTCGTCTGAACAAAATACCTTATTACAGTTTAGTAGTAATGATTTCATGAACTTCTTCACCGAGAAAATTGAAAGCATCAGAATCAAAATCGTAAACGTTCGATCTTTGCTCGCGCCTTATAATTCAGCCGCAATTATCACCCCGCAAGAACAATTACAATGCTTTACAACCATAGAACAAAAAGAGTTAAATAAACTTATCACTTCATCTAAAACAACAACATGTTTATTAGATCCTATACCAACTGAACTACTGAAAGAAGTGTTACCTGTAGTGGAAGAGCCTCTTCTCAATATTATTAACTCATCTTTATCTTTAGGTCATGTTCCAAGACCGTTCAAGCTGGCAGTTATAAAACCTCTTATTAAGAAACCACAATTAGATCCAAATAACCTAGCAAATTACAGACCCATTTCGAATCTTCCATTTATGTCAAAAATTTTAGAAAAAGTTGTGTCCGCTCAACTCGGCTCTTTCTTGCAAGAAAACGACATCTATGAAAAGTTTCAGTCTGGATTCAGGCCACATCATAGCACTGAAACTGCGCTTGTTAGAATCACAAATGATTTACTTTTAGCTTCGGACCAAGGCTGTATCTCAGTACTAGTTTTACTTGATCTTAGTGCTGCGTTCGATACTATAGATCACACAATACTCTTAGATCGACTACAAAATTACACTGGTGTTCAAGGACAAGCATTAAGCTGGTTCAGGTCATACTTATCCGACCGCTACCATTTCGTGTACTTAAATGGAGAAAAATCGATTATAACTTCGGCAAACTATGGAGTGCCGCAGGGATCTGTGTTAGGCCCTTTATTATTCTCAATATATATGCTGCCACTTGGTAATATTCTAAGGAAACATGGAATTAGTTTCCATTGTTATGCTGATGACACTCAAATATATATTTCATCACGGCCAGATGAATACGCTAAATTATCCAAATTGACAGATTGTGTTAAAGATATAAAAGATTGGATGACGCGTAATTTTCTTTCATTAAATCCAGACAAGACAGAGGTAATACTTATCGGTTCTAAAAACCGTCCACAAAACCTTTCACAGCACGACTTTAACATAGTAGGATGCCCTGTTACTTTATCCGCTACAGTGAAAGACCTGGGTGTTACATTAGACTGCAACCTGTCTTTTGAAAAGCATATTTCATATGTTACAAAAACTGCCTTTTTCCACCTTAGAAACATTGCTAAGCTACGTAATATGCTATCAGTCTCTGATGCAGAAAAGTTAGTTCATGCATTCATGACCTCGAGACTAGATTACTGTAATGCTTTATTAGCTGGTTGTCCTGCATCTTCAATAAACAAGCTACAGTTAGTCCAAAATGCAGCCGCTAGAGTTCTTACTAGATCAAGAAAATATGATCATATAACACCGATTTTATCATCACTTCATTGGTTACCTATAAAGTTCCGTATTAAATACAAGGTATTGCTTTTGACTTATAAAGCTCTAAATGGTTTAGCTCCAGTCTATTTAACGGATCTTCTATCGCCTTACAATCCATCGCGCTCTTTAAGATCACTAGATTCGAGGCTTCTGGTCATTCCTAGGATATCCAGATCCACCAAAGGAGGCAGAGCATTTTCACATTTAGCTCCGAAGCTCTGGAATAGCCTTCCTGATATTGTTCGTAGCTCAGACTCACTCTCCCAGTTTAAAACTAGACTGAAGACGCATCTATTTAGCCAGGCATTCATATAAATTTTTTATCCTACAGTTACTGTAAATTCGGCCTCTAGTTCATAAACGCCAGAGGAGAACTGGCCCCCGACTGAGCCTGGGTTCTCCCAAGGTTTTTTTTTCTCCATTGGGTCATCTGATGGGGTGTTAGGACACCATTAGGTCACTGGATGGAGTTTTTCGGTTCCTTGCCACTGTTGCCTTTGGCTTGCTCAGTTGGGGATATTCAAATTAATTAACCAATCATACCATTGATCAGCCCTACCAAACTTGGATGTCTTTTTTCCAGTAATAAACAAACATTGTTAAGTTATTTTGAATGATACTGTGAAGCAGCTTTGATACAATCTGTATTGTGAAAAGCGCTATATAAATATATTTGACTTGACTTGACTTGACAAGGGGGCTGGGCAGTTGACGCCCATTCGCATATTGCCTTGGCAAACAAAAAAATGTTTTTCACAATTTTAATCAATCTATTGTGTTATGTGAATAATTAGACAGGATGATTTTCACATCATTTTGAAGCCAGAACTCGAAGCGACAACATCCATTAGTCAAAAGTCTTGTCGACACATATTTAGTATGTGTTTTGTGGTCTTATTTCAGCAACTTTAATTTTTATTTTTTTCAATAATCACGCATAAACATTATTCTCTTAAAAATACAAACATGTACATACATCTTGCTCACATATTATGGTAGCCCCGTTTGTGCTATATAGAGTGAATTTACACCTTTGCCATTAACATGTTTATAAATAACTGAAAAAAGCACAAATGTCAGAGCATGTCAAAACATCTCAAGGACCCCAAAAACACCTTGGTCCCCAGAGGGTTAAAGGCATACTTACTTGCGAATGTCCACTGAATGTCCAATGTAGCGTGTTAGACAAGATAGGGACTGTATAAAATGTTGTAATTTTTTTTCATTGTGTGCAAACAGACAACTCCATTTTAGCCAACTACAGATGTACCAGCAAATATCTAATGCTGTTGATTGTCCTTTAGCAACAATAAAAAGTGCATTATAATGATTGAGTTTAGGAAACCTGCCTCACTGTACACAAATATTTTTAGAATCAAATTACATTAATTTACCAAAGTGATTTTTTTATTATCCAAAGGTTGTAGCATGTTCCTATTGACCACACTGACATACTCAAGGTGAACTTTTTATAATCAATAGAACAATAGTACAATAATCAAATATGTTTATGAAAAAATACTGTAATTCATCTAAAGTACTTTTTCGTGTTCCAAAGGCCGTAGTGCTTTCCTAGCGACCAGACTGACTTACTACAGGTAAAATGTTGACAATACCCCCCTTACTGTACATACTATTGTCAAATGAGTTTATTTAAAAAAATACTGTAAATCACCGTAAGTATCTGTTCGTGTTCCAAAGGCTGTAGTGCTTTCCCAATGACCAGACTGACTTACTACAGGTGAAATATTGACAATATCTCCCTTACTGTACGTACTATTGTCAAATATGTTTATGAAAAATTTACTGTAATTCACCGCAAATATTTTTTCGTGTTCCAAAGGCTGTAGTGCTTTCCCAATAACCAGACTGACTTAATACATGTGAAATCTTGACAATACCTCCCTTACTGTACATACTATTGACAAAATTACTGTAAATCACCGTATTTTTTCGTGTTCCAAAGGCTGTAGTGCTTTCCCAGTGACCAGACTGACTTACTACAGTTGAAATTGACAATATCTCCCTTACTGTACATACTATTGTCAAATGAGTTTATGAAAAATTTACTGTAATTCACCGTAAGTATTTTTTCGTGTTCCAAAGGCTGTAGTGCTTTCCCAATGACCAGACTGACTTACTACAGTTGAAATTTCCACCATAACTCGGATACTGTACAATTATATATGTATATATACATATGTTATTACATATGTTTATTACGTATGTTTATGTAATAAACTGTAATATATGAAGATTATTAATCGGCGATCTACTGATATTCCTGCCTTCCTGGATGTTAAATGTTGAAATTTCTGTGGAATTTCAACCCCTGAATTTATGGAAGTGAATTTGTAAAGCGAAATAAAATGTACTGAAAATTGCCTGTCGAGTCTTCGGTATAGGTTGTATTTTTAAACAGAATGAAAATTTTGGAAGGGAAATCTGAAAGGTGAATATGGATTATTGAATTTGTAATAATGAAGATGTGTGTAAAATGTTTTGAATTAAATATTCACTGCTTAAATATATAACCATGTTGAATTTCAGCCAATAAAAATGCAAGCCCTTAAAATACAATGCATTGAAATGCCAGCAGGGTTATTGTAATGCATGTTTTTTTAGTAGTGCAATTCAACAAACTTTTTTTGTTCGTTTCAAATAATGTGTCATTGTTTACTTCCATGTAAAGACAGCTATGTCCAAAGGTTCTGGAAATAAAATGTACAATGTGTGATATTTTGTTGATATTAAGGAATTGAAGGAAAAAGATAGTGTCTGTTTTATAAAGGAAATTATGGGTTGGGGATAATTTGATTGGACAAATGTATGGAAGCCCATTCCCGCCACATAAGAAAAAAAATCGAGCATTCTTAAGTCATAATTATGACATAAAAAGTCGAATTTATGACTTACTAAATCGAAATTATGACTTTAAAAGTCATAATTATGAGATACAAAGTCAAAATTTTGACATACTAAGTCGAAATTATGACTTACTAAATCAAAATTATGACTTACTAAATCGAAATTATGACTTTAAAAGTCATAATTATGAGATAAAAAGTCGAAATTTTGACATACTAAGTCGAAATTATGAGATTAAAAAAATCGAAATTATGACTTTAAAAGTCAAAATTATGAGATAACTAAATCGAAATTATGACTTGTCGATCGATCTTCAGGCTTCACTCGACAGGATCACACAACATGACACAGGATAACATGTAGCCTATGCGTCCATTGAATTGTGAACACATTAAGGCTATTTGAATCCAGTTGGATGGAATTCTTGCCTTTAGCTGAGCGGATCGAGCAAACTCACTTCTGAAAGGATTTAAGCAAAGAATTGCATTACCCAGGTAAGTCATAAAAGTAGGCTACACAGGGCCTTTGCACAAGTTAAGAATCACAAAATGAATATTATAATTCGCATAGCCTATGTTCTTATGAATGATCCCGCGTCATATTTGTTGCTAATTACATCACATGTGAGGATGTGTGAAGTAATTGAGGGCCTTCTAGGCAATCAGAACAGCCACAGAAGAGACAAACGGGATTTGCTTCTATTGCTTGCTGAGATACTCTCTCATTAAATTCTCAAATGAGATCCGCTGAGCTCTCATTTCCTCAAGTATTTCATCGTGTCTCCTCTGGCTAGCTTGTTCTGAGTCCTGGAAAACATCTACAAGTTGGTTTGCCGGTGACCTAGTCCTCCTCAGTCTACGTGTGTTTGGTGTCTGTGTACCCCCTGATCTGCTGGTACCTGCACAATTCTCTGGAGAAACATCCCATGCGCTTAATTGCTGTCCCTGTTCCCCCCCTGCACCCAGCACCTCCGGCCTACAGACATTTAGGCCCCCCTCATTATCTCCCACAACTGGGAATTCAATGTCATGCTGCCCTCTTAAAAGTGAATCAATCTGATCAAAAAACTTGAACTGAACTACCCCCCTCCCTGTGCTATTATTATTGTCCTTGACACCTTTGTAGCCATCGACAAGGGTCTGCCATTTGTGGGCCACTTTGGCCGGAGAGAAAACCAGGCCAAATTTGTCAGTCAGCCTACCGGCCATTTCCTCCCACAACTTTTTTTTCGCCCCCTTTCCCCTCTTGATTCTGGTGTTGAGCTCCTGCAGGCTCTGAGGGAGCTCATTGCCATCAGACTCCAGGTTTTCCCTGTGAGAGGAAAATCATTGAAACAATAAGAATGTTTGACTCGATTAAATAATTTTTTATCATTTAGTTAATTAGTTCAGCCACCAAAAAATGAATGGAAACTTCTCTTACATTATGGATGCATGTTTTTATATATATATATATATATATATTGTGGTGAGATCTGGTATTACTCTCAGGTCCTGAAGAGCCCCTGGTATCGAAGTGGCCAGGTAGCCTTTTGCTGTCAGGTCAGAGTTTGAATAAAAATCCTCACTAGCTCATTTAACACATACCAGTAAATCTAGGTGTACCCCTACACTCACGTGAAACAATAATCATCATCAACAACCATTAATCAAATTCATGCTTACCCTCCAGAAGAAACTTTCGTGGATTCTTGGTGGTCCTTGGTTTTGCAAGATATACTCTAATGCTCTTTCTATTACTTATAGAACTGTCTTTATAAGCTGAAGTAAAGACTGAACAGTGTTTGTCTTTATAAAATAAAAATTTATTTGAACAAAAGATAAAAATACTGGTTATACAATGATTAAGATTTGTAGGAAAATAATAAAAGGTCACAGGTTATAATACTTCAGCTTATCCAATCTCAACAGGGCAGTCCTGTATGAGTGGAAAATTACACAGGTTCTTTACCTTGTATGCAGTTCAAGCAATAGATGTAAAAAATAACTTGTTCTCTTCAAAGCAGGTCAAGTTAAAATAATACAGCAGAGCAAATTGATCAAAAAAGAATTTCAGTTAACAAACTGGACTGGAGGAGAATTCTCTCCAGGGATGCACACGAAATCAAAATCAAAGATGCAACAACTAACAGTAAAAAAGCAGTCATATATATACGGAACTGGGTTACATTGTTCCTAAGCAAGTTTCTTGTTTTTTTTTCCAGAGGAACTATATCATGTGAGAATAACCTCCTGTTGCCACATAAATCATGTGAGATCAAGTCTCTGTTGCTTCCGATGGGGAGGCTTCCGGACTAGGCACTGTTCTCCACACGTGTGCGTTTTTCCGTCCTTTACGGCTTTTCCGTTTTGGGTTTCTCTGTAAGTGTGTGTGTGTATATGTATCTTTAAGTGTTTTTGTAAGTTCATTAAAATCACAATCCCCTACTACAATATATATATATATATACAGTATACTTGCAATAGTTTCACTTTAGTAATCAAATACACTTAATCTCAGCACTACTTCCAGATAACTAGAGTGCATTAAGTACAACATTTGTTGTTCTTATTGACTTTAAGTATATACTTTAGGATACCAAAGTACAATTGCAGGGTATTTATATTAAGTACATAAATATGTAAATGTCTTTGTAGTAAACTTAGCATAAAATAAATGTTTCAAATATATTTTAGTATTTTTCTTCACTAGGGTTTTCATGTGTTTGAATTTTAAACTAGCTGACAACATTGACATCAGAGGCTACAACATTAAATATGTGCTAATACGCTAATCGCGTTTAGCATCTTACTATAATCAAAGGTGTGCTTTGATGAAGCACACCTTTACTGTCAATGGTACACACACACAGCTGCAGGTTGTAGTAAGTTATGTCCGTTATAAAACTCTGGTGTGTACACAGAACATTTCTGGGAAATTAATGAACTCCATTAACACAAAATTTGTTTATCTGTATTATATATTCTACCTTGAACTATATTAACACTCTCATCCACTTATTGTAATACCTAATCGTTTAAATATGAATTGATCTCTGTTTGTCTAAAATGATAGTGAAAAATGTTTATCTTACCTGATATGCCAATATGTTTGCAGGACCTCACACATCCAGTCCGACCTTCCTCTGTGTTCACATTTCAGCGTCTGTTCTCCTCCGTTTACATTTCACAACGCAAATTAGTTAAAAATAAGAATTTTACAGGCATAAGGATTAAGGAAAGACTGGGTAATCTTGCCGTGCAGTAGCAAACACACGTCTTCATCAACTCAAACTGACGACGTATTTTCAAAAATGATCAGAAAAAGGCGCGCACAGTTGTCATTGCCCAGTTACGTAGATGACAGTCAGATTAACCAATCATGACCAAAGAAGGTGAAACAACCAATATCAATTGTTTCAGCTTGGTAATGGAAAAGTTTACTTTTCTTCTTTTCTTTCTATTTTTTTTTTTTTTTTAAGAAATGTGTGTTTAGTTTTATATGCAGACTATATTATTTGATTAGTTGGTCAAATAGTGTTTTGATGACAGTGTGTGAATAAAAATGCAATCCTGCGCTTTAGGCACACACAAAATTGTAAATCCAAACAAAATCACACAGAGCAAAAAAGTTTCTGCTGCACTTCTCTCTTGAGATTGAAATTATATCTATTATTATTATTATTGTTAATAATATGATTATATTTTCACATAAATTTAGATTTTTGAAGTGGTGTTTTGATCAAAATATCGTACAATGCTAAAATAATAACAAGATAATAATTAGAAATAATAATAATTCAAAGGTTATCTATTTCTTGAAGACATGACATTGAAAAAAAACATTAAGCATTAAACGTTATATTAAACGTTACACTGTGTCAACGTAAAAAAAAAAACAACTGACATTATTTCAACCATATTTTAACTTTGAGGGTCAGTCATGTGCCTACTACGACTGAAAAGAAAAGTCTGTAGTGCATCATTACTGAAGAAACACCTGACAGTTCATACGAAGGAGAAGTCACATTTATGTTCTTTATGCGGAAAGAGTTTTTCACTGCTGCAATATTTACATGTACATCAGAAAAGACATACTGGTGTGAGAGAGTACATGTGCTTTTTGAGTGTGAGAAGACCTTTATTTCAGTGAGCTGTTTAAAACAGCACCAGAGAATCCACACTGGAGAAAAACCTTACAAGTGTTCCCACTGTGACAAGAGATTCAGTCAATCAACACATCTGAAAACACATGAGAGGATCCACACTGGAGAAAAACCTTACAAGTTTTCACACTGTGACAATAGTTTCATTCTGTCAGCAACTCTGAAAAGACATGAGATGATTCACACTTGAGAAAAACCTTACAAGTGTTCACACTGCGACAAGAGATTTAGTCATTCAGCAAATCTGAAAACACATGAGAGGATCCACACTGGAGAGAAGTTGCACACATGTGATCAGTGTGGGATGAGTTCCCTTTCGTTGTCACTCCGAGTTACGTCGGATGATGACGAAATGGGGTTTCGCTTAGAAAGCCTGTCAGCTTCGAGTATTACAAAATGAGCCGATGGCAAAGAAATGCCATGGGTCTGCGGAATTTGCATAGCGTATCTCCGCCCCACCTCGTGGGTATAAAGGAGGACGCCGGCAACATGCAGATATGTTTTCGCTTCGGAGCCAAGTTTATTCTTCTCTCCACAAGCCATCTCTGAATTGTCAGCTCTACAAACGAGTACCTCGAGTGTTGGTGTGACGGCGATCTCCGGCGAGCGCGTGCTTCCTGCTTATCTCTGCAGTGGTTTGTCAGACAGTGCGTGTCTCCCCGTGTGCTTCAACACTTGAGTTTTCTCTCACAAAAAGAGCTTGCACGCGGCACGTCTTTTTAAAGACGGCTCGCCCGTGCGTTAAAAAAAAAAAAAGAAATGAATGGTGCGGCAGCTTGGTATCGGACTCTGATGGGCACGAGCGTTGTCTAGTATGTTTGGGCTTGATCATGCTAGAGCAGCGCTCGTGGATGACTCATGTTTTCTCCGTGGGAACATGACCATCGCGTCATTAAGGTCGAGACTCGATGAACTCACATGAGTGAGAGTCCCCTCATCCACCCCCCGAACTTCGGCTGGTGGCCAGGGTGACCTGATGGTTACGGTCTGGAACAAGGCGGCGACTATGTGTACGCGACCCCAGCCCCCCTCTTCAATGACGGTGCCCGCTAGTGAACAGATGATTCCCACGGGTCTACCCTCTGGTGGCCCGTGTGTTTCATTTGAAGCTACAGAGGATGATACTATGTTTGTAGCAGCTTCACAAGGTGGGTTTGATTTTCCTGGAAGTGACGACTCGTCACAGCTGCCACCTTCTGGTGCATACGGCTGTGCCTGAGTCTGATCCGGTGATGACGGCCATGCTTTCCCGGGACGATTGGTTTTTGGGTGAGGCCGCCGACCCTCGTCCACGGCAAACCCCAATACCTTTCTTCCTGGACGTGCATGATGAGATCTCGAAGTCCTAGAAGACCCCCTTGTCTTCTCAGGACCGCTCGCTGATCTCATCCGCCTTTCCTCCCCTCGATGGGGCCGCTGCCATGGGTACACTGGGGTCCCCCCGGCTGAACGCTCTGTTGCGATGCTATGTGTCCTCAGAGTGCTTCTTCTCGGCGCAATCCTAACCACCCGTACGTGGCCTGTAGTTTTTCGTCTACGCTTGTGGCGAGATCCTATAGCGCCACGGGACTGGCAGCCGCCTCACTGCACGCCATGGTCATTCTGCTGGTCTACCTGACCCAGATGCTCATGGACCTGCACGAGGGCGGGACTGACCCAGGGCTCTTCACTGAGCTGCGCGCCGCCACTGACCTTGCTCTCCGAGCGACGAAAGTGGCCGTACGCTCCCTGGGTCAGGTGATGCTCACCATTCTGTGGCTGAACCTGTCTGATGTGCTGGATGTCGCGCGGACCCATCTGTCCGACATTCCCACATCCCAGGTTGGCCTCTTCAGCGGTGCGGTTGAGGGCTTGCCCAACAGCTCTCAGCCGCCCATGAGCAGACTGACGTTGATTCTGTCCCGGGCGGACGCCACAGCCCTCTCCAGCCCCGCCCCCGCTACACGCCGGGTTAAGCGGCGCTCTTGAGACGGGCTCCTCGGGGATGGAGCAGACTGAGGTTGACTCTGTCCGGACGGCCCCGCCGTCCGCTCAGATCCCTCGGTCTGCCCACCGCCGAGGGCGCCCCCCTGCAAACTTTGCCCCGTGCAGAGGATCTCTTTTCTCGGTACCCACCCGGACCTGGTTCCCCGAACTTGTACTCCTCGCGACAGCACCTCCCTGGCCCATTCCTCTGAGGAAGGACCTTCTTTCTCAGGGACGGGGCACCCTGTGGCACCCTCGCCCCAATCTTGGAGCCTCCACGTGTGGCTCCTGGACGGCTCAAGGCAGGTTTGAGTACCCTACCACCAGCGGTGGTGGCTACCATCACTTCCGCTAGAGCGTTGTCCACGAGACACGCCTATGCGTTGAAGTGGAACCTCTTCGTCGACTGGTGCTCTTCTCACCGAGAAGACCCCCGGAGATGCTCGATCAGCGTTGTGCTTTCCTTCCTTCAGCAGGGGTTGGAGCGAAGGCTGTCTCCCTCCACCCTTAAGGTCCATGTTGCCGCTATTGTTGCACACCATGACCTTGTCGAAGGTAAGTCGGTGGGGAAGCACGACCTGGTCATCAGGTTCCTGAGAGGAGCGAGGAGACTGAATCCTCCTCGTCCTCCTCTCGTTCCCTCTTGGGACCTCTCAGTGGTTCTAACTGCCCTGAAGAGTGCTCCCTTTGAGCCCCTGCAATCAGTCGAGCTTAAATTCCTGTCAATGAAGACAGTGCTCCTGGTTGCACTGGCCTCCCTCAAGAGGGTAGGGGACCTGCACGCATTCTCCGTCGACGAAGCGTGCCTGGAATTTGGGCCGGCTTTCTCTCACGTGATCCTGAGACCCCGGCCCGGATATGTGCCCAAGGTTCCTACCACTCCCTTTCGGGACCAGGTGGTGAACCTGCAAGCGCTGCCCCCGGAGGAGGCAGACCCAGCCTTGGCACTGCTCTGTCCAGTACGCGCTCTCCGCGCCTATGTAGACAGGACGCAGTGTTTCAGGACCTCAGACCAGCTCTTGTCTGTTATGGTGGGAAGCTGAAGGGAAAGGCTCTCTCCAAGCAAAGGCTGTCTCACTGGATAGTGGACGCCATTGCTTTGGCATACCAGCAGCAAGGTCGACCGTGCCCCCTTGGTGTGACGGCCCACTCCACCCGGAGTGTGGCATCCTCTTGGGCTCTAGCGCATGGCGCCTCGCTAACAGACATCTGCAGAGCTGCAGGCTGGGCGACACCTAACATATTCGCCAGATTCTATAATCTCCGAGTGGAGCCAGTGTCCTCTCATGTACTCGCTTCAACTAGCTAGTACCGGACCCGCTCAGGTGTCTTCGCTTGCTCGCCATTCCACTCCACGGACTGGATACGTGCGATATTCTCCTCAGGTGAGCTTCCCCGTAAGCCCTGAGTTCCTCCAGCACTCCTGATGTCGGCGCCAGTGTCTCTGCCTGCGCGTCGGATAGGTGCCTCCCGTGTGCATGGTCCCTCCCCTGAGCGACCCCCACATGTGTATTTCCACTGTAAGCCTCTCTGAGCATGTGTCTTTCCCTTGGCAAGCCACCTTGCCACCCCTGGGGTTGAAATATTCCACCTGCGGCTGGACACCCCAGTGTTCCCCATATGCATCCTTCGGGTCATATGTGTATTCTCTAAGTCCCCCCCTCTCTGGGTTGGCATTAATTGCATACTTCCCCTAGCTTGGGATATGCTTCCCAGTGTACCTTGGTATTCCTGTGTTAAATGGAGTCCTTCGTCCAGTCTTGACAGGGATCTCGATTTACGCAGGGCACTGGAAGACAGCTGAGAAGGTGACGTGATTAGACTGGTAACCCCATTTCGTCGTCATCCGACGTAACTCGGAGTGACAACGAAAGGGAACGTCTTTGGTTACGTATGTAACCCTCGTTCCCTGAGTAGGGAACGGAGACGTTACATCTGCCTGCCACTTTCCGCTGTACCGCGGGGATCGCCTGAGCTCAGTCTTGGCTCCTCAGCGAAGAAACATATCTGCATGTTGCCGGCGTCCTCCTTTATACCCACGAGGTGGGGCGGAGATACGCTATGCAAATTCCGCAGACCCATGGCATTTCTTTGCCATTGGCTCGTTTTGTAATACTCGAAGCTGACAGGCTTTCTAAGCGAAACCCCATTTCGTCGTCATCCGACGTAACGTCTCCGTTCCCTACTCAGGGAACGAGGGTTACATTCGTAACCAAAGACGTTTCTCTATTAAACACCTAAAGCTACACATTAAGATCCATGCAGTGGAGAAACCACATCACCACTGTCTGAGATCACAGTAAGTAGTTAATCTTTAAAGGATTAGTTCACTTTAAAAAAAACTTTTGCTGGTAATTTACTCACCCCCATGTCATCCAAGATGCCCATGTCTTTCTTTCTTCAAGAGAGAAATTAAAAGAAATTTCTTCAAAAGAAATTATGGTTTTTGATGAAAACATTCCAGGACTTTTCTCCATATAATGGACTTCAATGGGTCCCAAACGGTTCAAGGTCCAAATGACAGTTTCAGTGCAGCTTCAAAGGGCTTTAAACGACACTAGACGATGAATAAGGGTCTTATCTAGTGAAACGATCAGTCATTTCTTGATGACCTTTTCAACGTAACGTGACGTCACGTAATACGCAGTAATAGAAATAGTATAAGAGATAGAAGTCAAGAAAGCTGCAGCCATGTATGTGCTCATAAAATGGGTAAAAGAAAACCGAGTAAGTGTGGGCTTGGAGAAGCATGTAAAGGACAAAAAGAGAGTCGGTAAAATGATCCGAACTTCCAATCACTAATGTTCAGAGATTTAGGCTTAGTCCACACGTACACGGGTATTTTTATACACAGAGTTTTTCATCCTTTGTGTAAAAAAAAAAAAAGTGCCCACATGAAAACGCAAAAACACGCTATGAAGCGCTGTCAAGAGCATGCCAAACCAACAGGTGACGATATAACCCTAACCCTAAAGCCCCTTTGGCCAATCAGAAGCCTGAAAAAAGGTTATTACCGGTTCCGGTTCCGACGTAACAAGAAAGAATCTACGGTTTCACGGTCTACGCAACACCAAACATGTTCAATACATCATCAACATCTAAACCTCTGTTAATTCTCAATAAGAGCTTCTGTAAATGGATGACAGAAATAAAGTCAGTCTGGTTAGTAATAAGTGAAGCTGGTTATGCTGTTTGTGGAGTTGTTTAATCCTCCTCTGCTGAGATCTTCAGATTTTATCTGAAGCTGCATTATAATGATTTCTTAATTCAAAATACGATCAAGATTGCATAGGTGGATGTTTTCGGGGAATTTAGCTGTTAAAAGTATAACATTTAAAGCCACTTAAATGAAAAAAATGACTGTCACAGTGTCTGGTTGTGTTCCCTTGTTTGTCACTAGAGGTCCTCGTTATCACGGTGTCCTTCACTATTGACTTCATTTCCCAGCATTCTGTCTGTCACTGTCACTCATCAGTTCATTGCACTCAGCTGTTCCCCGTCATCATTGTTCCCAGCTGTTCATTGTTAGTCTTGTTAGATGTCACCACTTCCTTGGTCGGTTTTCTTGTTGGTTTGTGGTTTGTTTTCATGTTTAGTTTGATTATTTGGATTTTGACCCCTGCCTGGAAGACTACGATTTGGATTACCTTTATATTAATAAACTGCTGCAAATTGGATCTTCTGTCCCGTGTGTGTCGTGACAGAACAAATCCGTCGCAGAGGATTCTGATGCAGACTCCCATGAGGTCCGTCTCCCTCGCTTGCCGAGGAGACTTTCGGGTACGGCTGATGCCTCGGGATTGGAAGTGAAGGACACCGTGATAACGAGGACCTCTAGTGACAAACAAGGGAACACAACCAGACACTGTGACAATGACTTGAATAAGCTAACGTTAGCTCAATACGTCACGATCACTTAACGGATCTAACCGTACAAAATCGATGTCTGAAGCCTGAAGGTTAAGTAGTGAGCTAACAGTGAGCATGGGCATCATCATCGACCATAAAAATTATAACGTTAAGGCTAAATATTAATTGATTCACTTACTGTTTACAGCGAGTATTTGGGCCGGAAAAGCTTTCCAGCCGCATTTAGGTGGTTTTACTCCAACCGCTCCGTGTTCCACCAGGCCAAAACACAATATGCTAAATGAATGAAACTGCACTTTATTCTGTATTCCTGTATATGCTGCAAATATGATTTCTGAATCTACATTGGATTTTTCCTTCAAATCATGAATTTTCATTATTTCTTTCTTTACTTGTGCTATTTCATCATCTGAACTGATGTGCCCCTTTTAATAATCAAACCCTAACCCTAACCCTAACTCCAATATTCAAAATCTCTAGAATTACATTGTCACTAACCGACTGACCAGAAAACTCTGGAGTATCTCCATTGAATAAGGGCATATGGCTGTTGTGGGGTTTGATTTCATGTTTTCCCACATTGATCACATGTGAACGGCTTCTCTCCGGTGTGGATTCTAATGTGACTCTTAAGGGATGATAAATGACTGAAACTCTTCCCACACTGATCACACGAGAACGGCTTTTCTCCTGTGTGGATTCTCATGTGGCGCTCAAGACTTTGTTTGGTTGTGTAACTCTTTCCACACTGAGTGCAGGTGAAAGATTTATTGGTAACACTTTATTTGAAGGGGTGTGCATAAGACTGACATGACACTGTCATAAACATGACATAACACCTGTCATGAACATGAAGGAGTCTTTATGAATGTTTATGACTGTTGTCATTAAGTGTCATTCGATAAATTATGACACTTTTAATGCAAAGTTGACATTGTTTAAAATGTCTTTGTTATGACAACTTGACATTAACAAAGACAAAAATGTCTTTGTTATGACAACTTGACATTAACAAAGACAACAAATGTCTTTGTTATGACAAGATGGAGATGCAGAGGAGATGGAGATGGAGATGTAGAGGAGATGACGATGCAGAGGAGATTTAGATGCAGAGGAGATGGAGATGGAGATGCAGAGGAGATGGAGATGCAGAGGAAATGGAGATGCAGAGGAGATGGAGATGTAGAGGAGATGGAGATGCAGAGGAGATGGAGATGTAGAGGAGATGACAATGCAGAGGAGATTTAGATGCAGAGGAGATGGAGATGGAGATGCAGAGGAGATGGAGATGCAGAGGAGATGGAGATGTAGAGGAGATGGAGATGCAGAGGAGACGGAGATGCAGAGGAGATGGAGATGTAGAGGAGATGGAGATGCAGAGGAGACGGAGATGCAGAGGAGATGGAGATGGAGATGCAGAGGAGATGGAGATGTAGAGGAGATGGAGATGCAGAGGAGACGGAGATGCAGAGGAGATGGAGATGGAGAGGAGATGGAAATGGAGATGTAGAGGAGATGTAGATGCAGAGGAGATGGAGATGCAGAGGAGATGGAGATGGAGATGCAGAGGAGATGGAGATGCAGAGGAGATGGAGATGTAGATGCAGAGGAGATGGAGATGCAGAGGAGATGGAGATGTAGATGCAGAGGAGATGGAGATGCAGAGGAGATGAAGATGGAGAGGAGATGGAGATGTAGAGGAGATGGAGATGCAGAGGAGATGGAGATGCAGAGGAGACGGAGATGCAGATGAAGATGCAGAGGAGATGGAGATGCAGAGGAGATGGAGATGAAGATGCAGAGGAGATGGAGATGCAGAGGAGATGGAAATGGAGATGCAGAGGAGATGGAGATGCAGAGGAGATGGAGATGTAGAGGAGATGGAGATGCAGAGGTGATGGAGATGCAGAGGAGACAGAGATGCAGAGGAGATGGATATGTAGAGGAGATGGAGATGGAGATGCAGAGGAGATGGAGATGCAGCGGAGATGGAGATGGAGATGCAGAGGAGATGGAGATGCAGAGGAGATGGAGATGGAGATGCAGAGGAGATGGAGATGCAGAGGAGACGGAGATGCAGAGGAGATGGAGATGGAGATGCAGAGGAGACGGAGATGCAGAGGAGACGGAGATGCAGAGGAGATGGAGATGCAGAGGAGATGGAGATGCAGAGGAGATGGAGATGCAGAGGAGATGGAGATGTAGAGGAGATGGAGATGCAGAGGAGATGGAGATGTAGAGGAGATGGAGATGCAGAGGAGATGGAGATGGAGATGCAGAGGAGATGGAGATGCAGAGGAGATGGAGATGTAGAGGAGATGGAGATGCAGAGGAGATGGAGATGTAGAGGAGATGACGATGCAGAGGAGATTTAGATGCAGAGGAGATGGAGATGGAGATGGAGAGATGGAGATGTAGAGGAGATGGATATGGAGAGGAGATGGAGAAGCAGAAGAGATGGAGATGCAGAGGAGATGGAGATGTAGAGGAGATGACGATGCAGAGGAGATGGAGATGGAGATGCAGAGGAGATGGAGATGCAGAGGAGATGGAGATGTAGAGGAGATGGAGATGCAGAGGAGATGGAGATGTAGAGGAGATGACGATGCAGAGGAGATTTAGATGCAGAGGAGATGGAGATGGAGATGGAGATGCAGAGGAGATGGAGATGTAGAGGAGATGACGATGCAGAGGAGATTTAGATGCAGAGGAGATGGAGATGGAGATGGAGATGCAGAGGAGGTGGAGATGCAGAGGAGATGGAGATGTAGAGGAGATGGAGATGCAGAGGAGACGGAGATGCAGAGGAGATGGAGATGGAGATGAAGAGGAGATGGAGATAGAGATGTAGAGGAGATGGAGATGCAGAGGAGACGGAGATGCAGAGGAGATGGAGATGGAGAAGAGATGGAGATGGAGATGCAGAGGAGATGGAGATGCAGAGGAGATGGAGATGCAGAGGAGATGGAGATGGAGATGCAGAGGAGATGGAGATGCAGAGGAGATGGAGATGCAGAGGAGACGGAGATGCAGAGGAGATGGAGATGTAGAGGAGATGGAGATGCAGAGGAGATGGAGATGCAGAGGAGATGGAGATTCAGAGGAGATGGAGATGTAGAGGAGATGGAGATGCAGAGGAGATGGAGATGTAGAGGAGATGACGATGCAGAGGAGATTTAGATGCAGAGGAGATGGAGATGCAGAGGAGATGGAGATGTAGATGCAGAGAAGATGGAGATGCAGAGGAGATGGAGATGCAGAGGAGACGGAGATGCAGAGGAGATGGAGATGGAGAGGAGATGGAGATGCAGAGGAGATGGAGATGCAGAGGAGATGCAGAGGAGATGGAGATGCAGAGGAGATGGAGATGTAGAGGAGATGGAGATGCAGAGGAGATGGAGATGTAGAGGAGATGACGATGCAGAGGAGATGACGATGCAGAGGAGATGGAGATGGAGATGCAGAGGAGATGGAGATGCAGAGGAGATGGAGATGTAGAGGAGATGGAGATGTAGAGGAGATGGAGATGCAGAGGAGATGGAGATGCAGAGGAGATGGAGATGTAGAGGAGATGGAGATGCAGAGGAGACGGAGATGCAGAGGAGATGGAGATGGAGATGCAGAGGAGATGGAGATGGAGATGTAGAGGAGATGGAGATGCAGAGGAGATGGAGATGCAGAGGAGATGGAGATGCAGAGGAGATGGAGATGAAGAGGAGATGGAGATGGAGATGTAGAGGATATGTAGATGTAGAGGAGATGGAGATGCAGAGGAGATGGAGATGCAGAGGAGATGGAGATGCAGAGGAGATGGAGATGGAGATGCAGAGGAGATGGAGATGGAGAGGAGATGCAGAGGAGATGGAGATGCAGAGGAGATGGAGATGCAGAGGAGATGGAGATGGAGATGTAGAGGAGATGGAGATGCAGAGGAGATGGAGATGCAGAGGAGATGGAGATGGAGATGCAGAGGAGATGGAGATGGAGAGGAGATGCAGAGGAGATGGAGATGCAGAGGAGATGGAGATGCAGAGGAGATGGAGATGGAGATGTAGAGGAGATGGAGATGCAGAGGAGATGGAGATGCAGAGGAGATGGAGATGGAGATGCAGAGGAGATGGAGATGAAGTGGAGATGGAGATGCAGAGGAGATGGAGATGCAGAGGAGATGGAGATGTAGAGGAGATGGAGATGGAGATGCAGAGGAGATGGAGATGCAGAGGAGATGGAGATGTAGAGGAGATGGAGATGGAGATGCAGAGGAGATGGAGATGTAGAGGAGATGGAGATGCAGAGGAGATGGAGATGCAGAGGAGATGGAGATGGCCCTGAGCCTGAATGCTGGAAGGCCAATGGCTGAGGGAATTCCTGGAGGGACTTCATCAGAGCCAGTCACTCCCGAAGATTCAAGTGCCTTCATAAAATGTAAGATGTCTACATATGTGTTATTTTTTATATAGGCTGTTTTTGATATTTCCATATGTTTTACTTTGGGTTGTTTTTTTTTTTTTTTTGCTCCCAACAGATTCTGATGGTAATATCTGTCTTTTGGAGCCTCCTGTCCCAACAGAACCCCAGACAGTTGTAAGTAGCCTACTCAATACACCAGAAATTATGACAAATAGTATTATAAAATGTGCTCAACCAAATGCTCATCTTCACAGGACGATGGGGATGAAGAAACAGTTTCTGCTGCCACAGAGAGGCCTACAGAGGAAATGTTAATATTATGTGTCTACACATCAAACAATCTACACATTCACATTTCTTCACATTATTTATGTGGAGTAGCCTATAGAATCTAAGTTTATATCTAAGTATAAACTGATATTCTTATCTCTCCCCCGTCCCAGAGTGTGGAAGAACAGTAGGAGGAAGGTCCATCAACTTCTGGTGCACAGATGAACACAGTTCAGTGATTTTCAGTGAATGCCACAGTTTAATTCTGTAGAATTTGTTTAGAACTACATGATGTAACTCTAATCTACTGTATTTTCAGTTTCCAGTTAAGAGGTTATATAGACTTCATCTTATTAAAAAACCTGGGGGAAAAAACAGCAATGAATAAATGTACCAAAAGAATGAATGAGGTGTTTAAACACCGCTTCCTCTTTAAAAAAGGGGAGGAGACCGAAATAAACTCTGGGTTTACGGAAGTAAACCTGCTCCCGACCAGGTTAGGTTCACAGAGTAAGTTACCATGGTAACTGACTCTGAGTATAAGTTACCTCTCTTTCAGAAACGGGCTTGACTTACCCTGCTTTCTCAGGTTTGACTTACCTCCCATTCTGAAACAGAAAACCCAGAGTTTCCCTCATTTCAGGGTGAACATACTCAGAGTTTTCACTTAACCTCCTTTCTGAAACAGGCCCCTGGTAAGAAGTGAGCGCCACCCCTTGTATTTCTGTTTTGTTAGGTAGTTCAGTTAGGGTGCCGGATGCACCGAAGATTTTGGTTTATTTTCCACATTTTTCTTTGGTTAGATTAGGTAGATTAAGGATTGTTATATTTTTTTCTTTTTCTTTTGGCTTCACTTTTGTTCTTTTCCCACTTATTGTTTGTTTGTTCACACAATCATCTTGTACATAGCGCACATTATTATTGTTGCTTTGACTGGGTTCAGTGGCTTCGGCTTGTTGTAAATAAAGTCCAGTTTATTTTTCCCTTCGAGAAGAGTCTGTCATGTGTTCTTCCACCACACCTCACCTTCGGCAGTGTGTTAATATGGAAATGTTGCGGTACCTGCCCTAGACCTTTTAAGGTTCGTAACAATTATACTGTATGTATTTATTTAACCTGTTAGTGATGTCTTAATGATTTAATGCAGACTATATTTGAATAAATCTGTCAGTAAGCCATGTTTCGTTTAATATTCAGAAGCATTTAGAAACAAGACATTATTTTTTTAGTAAATATATTTTAGGCATGTTATTAGGAAGATAATAGGCTATAATTATTTGATATAAAAACTGCTTTATGTGAAATTCAAATGCTATTTTGTTATGCTATTCAAATGCTTTTTTGAGTGCTGATTATTAAATTCATTAGTTGATTATACGCTTCATTTTCATGAAATAAAGTATCAGCCTATTAGCTCAAAACAATGATAGTGTTATATTAATACAATTATTATTAAAGTCATGTTTGTTTTCGGCCAAGTTCATAATTTTCTTTTCTGGCCCGGTATCCGGTAAGAGTTGTATGACATCACTGTCGTCTCGTGATTTGCGGCTCATAGATGTGCGTCAATGTTAGACGATCAAAAATTCACCAAATACTGTTCACAATGACAAAATATCTATAAACATCAACATAATCACAGACAAAAAACAAGGATTACACGCCGCATCTCTTTTTTCCAGCTGCTCTCTTTCTGCTGGTTGAGTAAAGCTGTGGTGAGATTGAGACAGAAATAATTTCAGTATATTTTGTAAAAACTGTGTTTAAAGTTCATAGTAATTGTTCTGACTTCAATAAGCCTTATGATGTGAATAAAACATCAAACTGACTAAAACAAACTCTCTGAAATGTATATATGATACTGGATATATTAGCCATTTAAAATTTCTAATGAGAAATTAACAACATGGAGAGATCTAAAAGCAAATAATACTTCATGGCTTTCAGAACTAAAATTATTCCTGATTCAAGCAGAATGAGCATAAAATAAAAACGGACAATAACAATGAGACGTTGATAAAATTAGTAAAGAGTTTAATCAATAATTACATGAAGCAAATACAAACATTAAGTAAAAGTCAATGAGACAGATCTCTCTCTTTACTGACTTATAAGAGCCAAAGCATCTCAAGAGAAGAAGAGAAAAGTGTTCAGTTTCAAAGATACAAGAAAGCATATCTTGCATTTGCATGGAAGAGAAACTAAATGTTCTAATAAAAAACAATGAAGATTTAGTTAAAAATGAATATCAGATTCATGTCTCTCTAAGTGTTATGGCCTCTTCTTCGGCTCTCTGAACTTAGCCTTGAAATGTTTTTTTTTTTCCAGTGTGAATTTTTTGGCACTATTTCAGTTCATATTCTGTAGTAAAGCACTTCCTGCACTGAGACACACACCGCCGTGTCTTTTCTGCTGTAATATTACGGATGAATCTTCTCCTTTAAATGAATCTTCAGGTGTTTCTTCAGGACTGAAACCCAATGAAACTGTTTACCGCACTGATCACAGTTAAATGCTCTTTCTTCAGAATGAGAAGCAGAAGTGATTTCAGAGCGAAAGCCTGAGCCACTTCTTCCCAGTG
The DNA here is from genome assembly GCA_030770095.1 of Gila robusta. NCBI lineage: Eukaryota > Metazoa > Chordata > Actinopteri > Cypriniformes > Leuciscidae > Gila > Gila robusta. The sequence continues at coordinate 223,976 of JAVALU010002426.1, forward strand.
TGAACTCTCATGTGAATCTTCACACTTGATTTACAGACAGCATTTTTGGCTTCTGTTTTTCCGTTCTTGTTCACGTCCATCAGATCTAAAAGAAACATTAAATTAAGTGAGATTTCAAATGAGAGACAAATGTGAAATGAAAAGTGAAGCTCAAAGTCAAGATCACTGATGAGTTCAATAGTCATTTTAAACCCATCAAATCTGGTGGACAACTGCGGTTCACGATTATGATCTATTTTAATGTCATGAAGATGATTTGTGTTATAAATCACTAGTTTGGTCATGAAACTCTAATGACGTAGGCTTGACGTGATCTGTGAGAAATCACAGTTTCCTACACGACACAAGCTGATTGGCCTCTAAGCTATGCAAAAATGAGTGAATTTGTTGACAGACGGCCCTTTCACAACAAACGTCAAACAAATGTGTTGGACTGAAGGAAAAGATAATTCACGCCTGTTCAACAGAGGGCGATACATGCACTGAACTTTCAGCTGTCGTAAAAATGTCTGCCAAAGCAATAAATGTAAATGTCCTGTTAATGTAAAAAAAAAAAAAAAAAAAAAAACTTTCAATGGACTATTTTACACAATTGACTAATTATGGATTACTCATGTAGTTCAAAGTGTTCATGAAATGCTAATGTTTCATTTAAAGTAATTTTAATCTTTAATGCTGGTTTCACTAGTGCCACCAAATGCTCTTAAATGTGTGTATTTGCAGCAGCTCAAAGTTATATCTTATTGGTCAGCACATTTCATTAAAGACCAAAGAAAATAGAAGAAATATTCTCTGAAGAAAAAAACATTGCTTCATTAGTGGGTGAATATTCCAGCCCAGCGTGAATGTCTGTTTCTATTCAAAATGTGTTTAGTGTGAAAAGGCTTTCAGACTTCCCAGTTCATCTGCACTTTAGGGGTTTCCTGGGTCAAATTCATATCAAATGTCAAAACAATTAATCAGATTAATTGGACGAGGACTGATAAACATGAAATTGATCACCATAGCGTGGTTAATTTTGACTAGCTGCGTGGTGCAAGGAGTCACAAACAGGATTGTGGATACCAGACAGCCGACTTACAGCAGATCGGAGCTTCTGGATTTGCGGAGTCGAGTTTGTGAGCTATCATCGAGTAACCTTACGACGGATATACCGGAGGAGCTACTACGGCAATCAAGGCCCGTTCCTGGTCGGGTTAGGAAGCGAGGCAGGAGAGGCGGCGTCAGGCAGCGGGTCCGGAGAGCTTCCAAACTACCTCTGCCGCCAGTGTTACTTTGTAACCCTCGCTCCTTGCGGAACAAGTTGGACGAGCTGCGCACACAAACGGGGGTCTGCTATGAGTATCGTGAGTCTGGACTGATGGTTTTCACAGAAACGTGGTTGTGTAAGGATGTACCAGACAGTTTCATACAAATTGACGGTTTTTCCCATTTACGTTTGGATAGAGATGAGAATTCGGGAAAGAAAAGAGGGGGTGGTGTTTGTATTTATATTAATGAAAGCTGGTGCTGCAATTTTGCGATTAGAGAAAGTATTTGTAACCCTGATCTTGAGTTACTGTGTATTACTTTGCGGCCATATTATTTGCCAAGGGAATTTACTAACATATTTGTCTGTGCAGTGTATATCCCACCTAGTGGGAATGTTTATAGGGCAGCAAGTCAAATTGCAGATTGTGTTCACAAGCACTTACAAGTTAAGCCTGATGCACCTTTTTTGATTCTGGGTGATTTTAATCAGTGTGGACTGGAGAGATCCTTACCAGGTTTTTTTCAATATGTGAAGTGTGGAACGAGGAAAAATAACACCCTTGACAAGTGTTATGGCAATATTAAGGATGCTTATGTGGCTAAAGCCAGACCCCCCCTCAGTAATTCTGACCATAACGTTATTCATCTGCTCCCCACCTATCGGTCAGTTTTTAAGACAAGTAAACCAGTTTCTAAGGTCGTTAAGGTGTGGTCAAGTGATAGTATAGAGGAACTGAAAGGATGTTTCCTCTGCACTGACTGGGACATTTTTTATCAGGATGCAAATATAGATATGATCACTGAAACAATCACCAAATATATATCCTTTTGTGTGGATCTAATTATCCCTCAAAGAGTTATTAAGAGGTATCAAAATAACAAACCATATGTCACAGGGGAAATTAAAGATTGCATCAAAAGGAAAAAAATGGCCTACAGACTGGGGGACACAAGGGGTCTTAAGGCAGCACAAAAGGACCTCAATCATCATTTGAGGATGGCCCAGACACAATATAGAGAACGGGCTGAACAACATTTGGGAAATTGTGACACAAAAGAACTGTGGAATTCAATCCGGGGAATGACTAACATGACCTCGACAAGGAAGCCATTGTTCGCTGGTAATGAAACTGATAAGGCAAATGAACTGAATAATTTTTATATGAGATTTGAGTCAGACACTTTTAAGGAGTGTTGTGATATTTTAGGCAATATAAACTGTAATGTTAGTGATGATAGAATATTAATAGATTCAGGGGATGTTACAGGGGTTTTTAAAAATGTATGTTCTAGTAAGGCAACTGGACCAGATGGTATGTCATGTTTTCTTTTAAAGACATTTGCTGAGGAGCTCACACCTGCCTGGCATCGGCTTTTCCAGCTCTCAACTGACTCATATACAGTACCAGAGCTTTGGAAAAAATCTATTATAATTCCGATTCCAAAAAAGTATTGTCCTCAAGACAATAATGATTATAGGCCAGTGGCCTTAACATCAAATGTTATGAAATCATTTGAGAAGATCATTATAAGAGAACTGCGTAAGGAAGTGGAGCCATCCTTAGACCAATATCAATTTGCATATAAAAACAACCGTGGCACTAATGATGCAGTTTCTACATTAATGCACCTTGTTTTAAAGCATCTGGAGAGTCCAACTGCTTATGCTAGGTTACTTTTTATTGATTTTAGCTCGGCGTTTAACTCCATTCAACCACATAAACTGCTGGAGAAATTAATTAATTTACGAGTTAATCCCTTTATTATCAAGTGGTATTATTCCTTCCTAACACAGAGGGGACAACAGGTGAAATTTAATTCAGTGCTGTCGGATGTTGCAGTTAATAGTACAGGGGCCCCGCAAGGGTGCGTAAGTTCACCACTTCTGTTTACTGTGTACACAAATGACTGCATTAGCCAGCAGTCAAACCAGTTCATTATAAAGTTTTCAGATGATACAGTATTATTGCAGTTATTGACAAGAGATTGCGGTATTAATGACTATAAAGCTGCTATAGAAATGTTTATGGGCTGGTGTGACGAGAATCATTTACAGATCAATGTTAACAAAACTGAAGAGCTCATCATAGACCCGAGATTAGTGGGGGATAGGAGCTCTGTTGTGGTTCATGGTGAAGCTATTAAACAGGTTGCTTCTTATAAATACTTGGGCGTCCACATTGACAGTGAGCTTACGTGGCACAAACATGTGTCATGGGTGTGTGCAAGGGTCCATCAGCGCCTACATTTTCTACGGAGATTACGATTATTTGGAGTGAGCAGTAATATTATGTTAATTTTTTATAAAGCAACTATAGAGTCTATTTTAAGATATGGAATTGTTGTTTGGTTTGGTAGTTTAACAATGAAATTGAGAGCTCAAATAAATAACTTGGTGAGAGTGGCAGGAAAAATTATGGGACAATTAGCTCTTTACAGCATATTTTTGAGCTTTGCACTACACAGCAGGCCAACAAGATTTTACTTGACTCTTCACATGTTTTGTATTCTGAGTATGCGCTGATGAACTCTGGTCGGAGATACAGGGTTCTATTATGTAAGCATAACCGATACAAATATTCTTTTGTACCACTGTCTGTTAAATTAATTAATAAACAATTGCAGCAAGAAAATAATTAACTGCAATAGCGGGTATAACAGACAAGAATTGTTATGAGATGTACTGTTTTTATGATGCAGGGTTTTTTATGATTTGAAATGTTTGTTAATGTTGTTTGTCACATGTGGTATGTGTTGTTATGGCAGCAGTGCCCTAATCTTAAACAAATTTCTCCTAAGGGAGACAATAAATGCTACCTTGACCTTGAGATATTACAGGGGCCCTTTTATGAATACTTAATTTTGTTTTTGGGGTGTACTAGAATATGCTTTCATGCTTATTTTTCACATATTTTACATTATTACAGCTCATCTGTCCCTAGTATAATTGAATGCTTCAACCAGTATTTCCTTCCAAAATACGAAATCTGCTGTGATTGGTTAGATTGCCCAGTGTGTTATGATTGGTTAGATTGCCCAGTGTGCTGTGATTGGTTAGATGGCCCAGTGTGCTGTGATTGGTTAGATGGCCCAGTGTGTTGTGATTGGTTAGATGGCCCAGTGTGTTATGATTGGTTAGATGGCCCAGTGTGTTATGATTGGTTAGATGGCCCAGTGTGTTATGATTGGTTAGATGGCCCAGTGTGTTATGATTGGTTAGATGGCCCAGTGTGTTATGATTGGTTAGATGGCCCAGTGTGTTATGATTGGTTAGATGGCCCAGTGTGTTATGATTGGTTAGATGGCCCAGTGTGTTATGATTGGTTAGATGGCCCAGTGTGTTGTGATTGGTTAGATGGCCCAGTGTGTTGTGATTGGTTAGATGGCCCAGTGTGTTGTGATTGGTTAGATGGCCCAGTGTGTTGTGATTGGTTAGATGGCCCAGTGTGTTGTGATTGGTTAGATGGCCCAGTGTGTTGTGATTGGTTAGATGGCCCATTGGTTAGATGGCCCAGTGTGCTGTGATTGGTTAGATTGCCCAGTGTGTTGTGATTGGTTAGATGGCCCAGTGTGTTGTGATTGGTTAGATGGCCCAGTGTGCTGTGATTGGTTAGATGGCCCAGTGTGTTATGATTGGTTAGATGGCCCAGTGTGTTGTGATTGGTTAGATGGCCCAGTGTGCTGTGATTGGTTAGATGGCCCAGTGTGGTATGATTGGTTAGATGGCCCAGTGTGTTATGATTGGTTAGATGGCCCAGTGTGTTATGATTGGTTAGATGGCCCAGTGTTATGATTGGTTAGATGGCCCAGTGTGTTATGATTGGTTAGATGGCCCAGTGTGTTATGATTGGTTAGATTGCCCAGTGTGTTATGATTGGTTAGATGGCCCAGTGTGTTATGATTGGTTAGATGGCCCAGTGTGTTATGATTGGTTAGATGGCCCAGTGTGTTATGATTGGTTAGATGGCCCAGTGTGTTGTGATTGGTTAGATGGCCCAGTGTGTTATGATTGGTTAGATGGCCCAGTGTGTTATGATTGGTTAGATGGCCCAGTGTGTTATGATTGTTTAGATGGCCCAGTGTGTTGTGATTGGTTAGATGGCCCAGTGTGCTGTGATTGGTTAGATGGCCCAGTGTGTTATGATTGGTTAGATGGCCCAGTGTGTTATGATTGGTTAGATGGCCCAGTGTGTTATGATTGGTTAGATGGCCCAGTGTGTTATGATTGGCAGCGGTTAGCGTGCGTTCAGGAAATGTCCCACCCCTTATCATAACCGCGAGCTCTAGTACTTAGATGTAAATATTATGGATGGCCTCAATTTCAAACCAATTCCAGCCTGATTCAGACTTAAGAATGTTCTTATACATTTTATATATAATGATTATACATATATTAGATTATAAACTATTTAATCATATGTCGGAAAACTATGGTAATACAAACAGTAATCGATCACAACTATTCCCTGAATAGAATGGAAGCTTCTGTGAAATTTGTTTTTAACAAACCACCATACCTCTGGCAGAATGAGCTCTTAGCCCCTCCGGAAGAGTCCCTAATATAATAGCTTCCACTACTCAGTGAAATAGGTTTACCTTTATGAGAATCAGCCCAAGAAACAACTAACCGATTTCTCCTCCTTTGTATTTTAATTATGTTTGCATAGTGACTCCATCAGCCAGCGATCAGTATTACGGAGTGTCCGTACTCTCTTAACTTTCTTAGAGTAGGCAGTTCCAGAGCAAAGGCACACCTTCTCTCAACAGAGAGAAAACTAGGGGGCAATGAGCGATTTTGTTTTTTTGAATACTTTTTTTGAAGAAAAAAAAAAAACTTAAACTTAAACTTTAAAAAGGATATGAAGTTTATGCTGTGTTATTTATTAGATTAGCCTACTTAATTACATCCCGGTACCTGAAAACTATAAGACCTGCCCAAAGAGCACTATTTAAAGGGGTGGTTGATTATGATTTGATCCTGTTGCATTCTACATGTTGTCACTTCTTGAGTCTCTCCATCAATTATCTGAATCTGGTTTAAACATAAAAGGCTAAAAGTTTGTGAAATTCCCAGTGCATGTCTGTGTGAGGTAAAACGACTGTTGAAGCTCCGCCCCCTGTGCCGGGAGCAGCAGCTCATTTGCATTTAAAGGGACAGACACAAAAACTGTGAGTTTTTTCTCACCCTAAAAAAAATGACAATTTTAACATGCTATATAAAAAGATCTGTGGGGTATTTTGAGCAAAAACTTCACATACACACTCTGGGGACATCAAATACTTATTTTATATCTTGTGAAAAGGGCATTATACCACCCCTTTATTTAATATGTATCTTTGTTGTATTGCATGTATTTGTCCTTTTGCTTGTAATTTGATTTTGTTCTTATTTTAATACTGACTGTTTACTTGTCTTTTAAAACGTAGGCTATTGAATTTATATAAGTTAAGCTAGTAGTTTTAGCTGGAAGATAAAAAAATTGTTTGGCTGGTAAATTTTACCAGCCATTGGCAGATGTGACAAAAAGTTTTAGGCCCTGTTTACACCTCATAATGAGATAATAATGAAAATCTTTCTAAGCAGATACCAATCAAAGCAACAAAATGTCCAGACGCTCACCGTGGCTGTAAGGAAACTACTTTGTTGCTCAGTACATAAAGATGAACTACTTACCGTGATCTCAGACTGTGTTTAAGTGGTTTCTCCACTGTGTGGATCTTCATGTGTCGCTTCAGGTGAGTTTTAAAAGAGAAACTCGATCCGCACTGATCACACGTGTGCAGCTTCTCTCTGCTGTGGATCCTCTCGTGTGTTTTCAGAGTTGATGAGTGACTGAATCTCTTGTCACAGTGTGAACACTTGTAAGGTTTTTCTCCAGTGTGGATCCTCATGTGTAGCTTTAGTTGAACTTTAACAGAGAAACTCTTTCCACACTGATCACACGTGTGCGGCTTCTCTCCGCTGTGGATCATCTCATGTGTTTTCAGAGATGATGACTCTCTGAATCTCTTGTCACAGTGTGAACACTTGTAAGGTTTTTCTCCAGTGTGAATTCTCTGGTGCAGTTTTAAAAAGGCCACTGAAATAAAAGACTTCCCACACTCAAAGCACACATGATCTTTTACACCAGTATGAATTTTCTCATGTCTATGTAAATATGACAGCAGTGAAAAACTCTTCCCACATACAGAACATGAATGTGGTTTCTCCTTTGAATGAACTGTCAGGTGTGTCTTCAGGGCTAATGCCCACTGAAACGTTTTCCCACACTGATTACATGTGTAAGGCCTCTCTCCGGTGTGGATATTCCTGTGCCCTTTAAGTTGTGCCAATTGTGTGAAACTCTTCCCGCATTGATCACATGTGAACGGTCTTTCTCCAGTGTGGATCCTCATGTGAACTTTAAGATTGTCTCTGTGTGAGAAACTCTTCCCACACTGAGTGCATGTGAACGGTTTCTCTCCAGTGTGAACTCTCATGTGAAGCTTTATTTGTTGTTTGCTTGAGAATCTCTTTTCACAGCAATTGCAAGTGAACGGCTTCTCTCCAGTGTGTCTCTTCATGTGAAGAATGAGACCTTCTCTGTATGGAAATCTCTTCTCACACTGATCACATGTGAACGGCTTCTCTCCAGTATGAACTCTCATGTGTCTCTTAAGTTGAGATGATTGCAAGAAACTCTTCCCACACTGATGGCATGCATGTGACTTCTCTCCCGTATGAACTCTCATGTGATTCACAAGATTTTTTTTATATACGAAGCTCTTACCACACTGAGTGCAAGTTTTTTTAGTCTTTGAAAGACTCAAATGTTTTTTCCCAGGTTTAACATTTTCCTCCTCCACTTCACTCAGTTCTTCACTCTCCTCCTTCACTTCCATCAGGTCTGAAATGAAAGGGGAAAATAAGTAAAGGTAAATCTTTCAGTTATTGAAAAGGCTGGTCACACTAGACTTTCTTCCATTGACTTCCATTTATACGCATGTAAATGTAGGACACCTGCATTTGTATCAGATGAAGACTTGTGGCCGAGATTAATGCATCAGTTAAATTTAAAGACCAACTTATTTGCAGTCAAGTGGAGTAGATTGCGTATTTTTACGTAGATGTATTATTATTTGTTATATGTGCAGTGATGCAGTGACATCAAATCATGACCTTTGCAAAATTTGAAATGAGAAATTTCACATGCTCACAGTCGAGCGTGTACACAGCTGTAGCTTGTTTAAAACTAGTTAAAACTTTATTAGCATTATCTGTGTCCTACATGTTCCACTTAACCCAGCTGTCAAAATGGCTGAAAAGCTAAATTTGAATTTCTTTGTTAAATATTAGCAAAATTCTAATTATATTAAAATTCTAAAAGCAATACTTAATGTTAAAGGGAAAATAATTAATTAAATTTAACATTTATTCAACAATATTATTGATCTGCCTGCATTGACACCATTATATGAGAACTAAACTGAGCTGGACGATGACATCACGGTTTACAATCTGTATTGTAAAAAGCGCTATATAAATAAATGTCACTTGACTTGACATTCACGGCACAAAAGTTCATTATTTGCATGTGCTGTGAAGCCTTGCCGGTTAAACATGTCATTCACGCTGTTTCTAACGTGCGCTTTTCTGAATGCAAACACCCCGAAGCGCACAGACACTAAAAGTCTGTCCAACAGCGCCTGGTTACTGGACTTTCGAAGTCTCACTGCACTCATACTGTCAAATACACACAAGGTTTACATAAACACAGTTGATTATGTCTAAAGTGAAAGCAATTGTTTGAGAGAAAATCCTGTCCTTGTCAAATGCGTGTATATTAGATGCGTGCAGGTCTTAAAGTGACAGTAGCCTAATGTGCATTTTTTTTTTTTTAATTCAAGGAATATTCAAAATTCAAATTTTTATTTGACAGCCCTATTATGCATGCCACCATTTTCCAAAATACCCACTTTGCCATACTGAGGAAATTGATTGCCATATTGAAGTTGCCAGCATAAGATCAACTCAACAGACTTAGATGCTGGATCCACATTTGCTCCCGAAGGTCTGTTATGGACCATCAGTGACACTATTCTCACGGAGATGACGTGAGCGGAAACCTTCGCAAAAATACTCTCAGAATGAGAAGAGACCAAACCAAACTCAACCTTACAGATACAGTTTAACATAGCGGCCCAAAAAGAGCCAAAAAACTTGATATCTCTTTCTACACTAGGGATGGGACGATTACTGGTTTCACTATAAACCACGATAAAATGTACTGACGGTTAGTATTATCGTTTAAAATTCAATTATCATTAAAACCGTCTTTGATTATCGCGATTTTAATAACTCACTATAAATCCTGTCCAGCCAGCAACAATATGACGCAGGCGCGCAATGTTGGGGTTGTCTTTTTTATTCGAGAAGGAATGGCGGAGGGCAGTGACCGTTTTCGGGAGATTTTTCAGCCTTTTAAGAGGACCAAATCTGAGGTGTGGTCATATTTTGGCATTAACAAAAATCCTGAGGGAAACTTAATCGAGGATGGTTAACGTTATCCTGTCTGCAGAACATGCACAAAAAAGTCGCTGCGATAGTAAACACTTCAAATCTGCCGAGTCGTCCTGTGTGACCATCATCCACTGTTATATAGCGAACGCAAGGCAAGTTACCTTTGATCTCAATACTAAAACTACGTCTGGGAAATAATTGGGCACAAAATGTTGTTTTGAGTTGAAATATTTTATCTCACTAACTTGACTTGAAGCTTCCGCGAAGAAAAGTTCGCAGCAAGTGTCTTTGAGCCAAAGACGAACGAACAAGTTCAAACAAGACTATTAAGAGTGATATTTAAGAGATAAAAATGTATATTCCTTGTACACTTGGAGATGCAAGATGACAAGTTGTATTTGAATGAAATGAGAGCGCGCGTCCGTTGTGATACATGGATGTGCTGTGTTATATGTTGCTATTGACGACGGTCATTATAAGGAATGCCACAGAATAGAATCTTGCTTTAAAAAGTGCATAGAGCTGCTTGTTTTATTTGCTGTTTGTTGATTCTCAAATATAAAACTTGTTGAAATGTTTTCAGTGTGAGCATCAGTTCTTTAACACTTTCATCTTGTTTTAACAAAACGGTGATAATATTGATAATCACGATAATTTTGGTCACTATAATCGTGATATGAAATTTTCATAGAATAGTCCCATCCCTATTCTACACAGAAACACAGCCTGCATCCCAATGTCCATACTATCCATCCAAAATAGTGTGTGAGATTTAAATAAGTGTGTCTCAAAGCATAGTATGTTGAAAAGAGTATGCCAGACGTCCCCGTATGGTCTACTATTTCCGGTAGATTTTTGAAGTGTGGATCCGTGCACACTATAAAGGCTAATATTACCCACAACCCATTGCGATTTGGAGGATTCGGTTCAGAATTACAAACATGAGTAAAAATGTTATAAAACTACAAAACATGGCGGATATGTGCAACCGACAGAGGATAAAGGGGTTTGAGTGATTCATAATCACAGCTTAAAAAAAAAATGTAAAAAAAAAAATGTAATGTTATCGATGATATGTTTAATCTCCAATAGGTAGGAAATAGAATTAAAATGAAATGTGGAGGACATTACCTGTGATAAGATGATCAGCAACAGAGGAGAACAAGAAGAGGCCAAACTACGCTCAGTATTAAAGAAGCTTATCCCAGCGGACAACTCTCTATATCAGGAGGAGATCTAGCAACGCTTTCATTTAAAGGCCCGTAAAGAGCCACTAGCACCTAGGGATGGGCGATATAGACTTAAAACTATATCACGATATGTTCTGCTATTTATTGTGCTAACGATATCAATGACGATATAAATATGGTACCATTCGCCACTGTTTTTGGCTACATGTGATAGCAGCCTCAGAAACACAAGCAGTGATCTAAAGTAAAACGTACCCATCATCAAATAGGCTCCTATAATATATCAATAACATAAAAGAATAAAAAAAACAGTAAAAATCACAACACCAGCCCTTGCAGAATTGGAAAAAAATGCAGATGTACATTTCTTCTGTTAAAGCGCAGATAATGTTTAAATAGTGCAACTGTGCTGAAAAACATCACACAATAATAATTACACACAGTAATAAATCAAGTCAATTACAAGTTTAAAATGTAAAAAAGAAATAACAATAATACTGATAATATTCCTCACAATATAATATAATACTACTACTACTACTACTAATAACAATACAGACCACACTAAGGATTGATGAGCTGCTGGGTTCATGAATATTAATAACGTCTGCGTTCGCGCATTAGTTTCTGCTTGCTCAAAAAGGCTGATTAATTCCAAATTAACAAGCACATCAATTCTGCGTGGTATAAGACTCTCTCGCTCTTTCTTTAAGTGTGTGAGAAACAATAGCGCTCTAGCAAAGCGACAGCCAGGCGTGTGCCTCACACTAGCGTTTACGTATGCGTCACATACATTGTGCATTCATTGAGATTAACTGAAATACCATTGTCATTAACTGAAAATATATCTGTTTACCAGTTCCAGATTGTAGAGGTAGTTCCTCGATTAGTCTCTCAAGCCTCAGCTTCATGTGCACTAGGTAATAATATATCGCCTATCCCTACTGAAGGCCCAGATTGGTAATTATATAATATATATATATATATTATATATATATATATATATATATATATATAATAATTTTCCACCGGAGCTTTAGCTAGCTGGCTAACGTTGCGTTCTCTCCTGCTGTGTTCAACGACTCAATTCATCAAGCTAAGCCTATGTCAACAGAGCTCCTGGGTAACTTAGATATAGCCTACCAGAAAATATTAGGGATGTCCCGATACCATTTTTTCTGAACCAATCCGACACAAGCGCAGTTTTTTTTTAAATCAAGTAGAATTTCTATAACTCTGTTGAACTGATAATCACTCTTTTTTGTGTTAAACACAATCTACTTAACTCTCAGGGGTCTGAGGGGTTTTCTGGGTCCTTGAGGTGTTCTGACATGCTCTGACATTTGTGCTTTTTTCAGTTATTTATAAACATGTTAATGGCAAAGGTGTAAATTCACTCTATATAGCACAAACGGGGCTACCGTAATATGTGAGCAAGATGCATGTACATGTTTGTATTTTTGAGAGAATATTGTTTATGCATGGTTATTGAAAAAACTAAAACTTAAAGTGTCTGAAATAAGGCCACAAAACACATACTAAATATGTGTCCACAAGACTTTTGACTAATGGATGTTGTTGCCTAGAATTTTTGCTTCAAAATGATCTGAAAATCATCCTGCCTAATCATTCACATAAAACAATACATTGATTTAAATTTTATAAGACACCTTTTGTTTGGAAAGGCAATATGCGTGGAGGCGTGTTCACACTTGAGAAGACAAAGGCCGGATAATGAGCTGCATAATGAGCTGCATATTAATTAGCCCTTTCACACACAGGTGTGTCACAGGGTCCCAAAGAATGCAAGGACAAAATAAATTATCTACATATACATATTTTACAATTAGAAATTGTAACCAATTACAAATAGGTTACAATTACAACAACAATTACAATTTTAACAATATTTCAAGTGTACTCTTTCTTTGTAAAAAGTATACATTTTATCATACGTATTAAAAAAGGTAAGGATTAGGTAAGGTAAGGATTAGTTTGAATATTGGAACAAACACTATAATAACATCTTAGTTGATAATTCAATATACCTACTTTATTTTTGACAAAACATCATACTATAGTATATTTAACTATGAGCAGAAATTGGTGAACAAAAGCTTAACTATTTAATGTGACAGTAGTCTTTTTTTTACAGTCAAAACTTTATAATCTATCCAAAACTAATCACAAAATCTTGTCTAAACATTCATATTTAGTCTATAACATATTGTGTATGATATATTAGCATATACATGTTAATTTGCAGTTTGTTGCTTATACAGACATTTTATTTCAACATATTTCAGTCTATTTTTACTCATAGTAGGCTATAGCAATATAGTTTGGATGTGTTCATGTAAAAATAACGTTTACTAATGTAGGTGCGAGAGTGAATGAACGGCACAGACACGCGCTGTATAACTGTAGTAAACAAAGCGCGCGCGCCTGTGCTGTTCATTCATCATTTAGCCTACACACAGACACGCAATTCATATTTAAACAGTCTTTTTGCGGTTTACAGACACTATCCAATATCGCGATTAGAACAAAGCACTTAAGAATAAATAACTTACTACATCAGCTGGATCCGTTGCTCCTCGAAATGAAACTACCAGCACTTCTGGTACATTTTCCAGGGTTATTAGATAGTATTATTCCTACTAGACGAGGTAGCAAAACGAGGTAAAGTACAAGTTTTTATCAAACATGATGTGTTTTATAAACCAGCTGGTGGGCGTTGGCATGTTTGAATGGCTTGCCTTAGATCATTTGCGTTTGAATACCGCGCGCTCTCCGTGGGCGTGGCACATTAGCAGAATAATGAGCTGAGAGAAAGATAATGAGATCAGCTGACACCTCTCTCTTTTTTTATAGATTACATAAACAGAGAATATTTATTTTAGTTTTGAATTAGATATTTTAATAGTACAAACTTAAATGATCATAAAGATATATTGCTCATGCTTGTGTGAATAGTATTCGCTGAGCTTTGTTTAAGTTTAGAGACGTGCTCCAGAAAAAAAGTTAACGGAGACGGAGAGACAGAAAGCACACCCTGTTTATTTTCTTCATTTTACAAAAGCACACGGTTTTGATGTTAATGTCAGTGTACACAAAAAAAGAAGACCCTCTATAGTTTATAATCATGTATTGATTTTATTTATATGACCAAAAATGACGGAGTATTTTAAGTCTATGTTGCTGCTATGTGGGAAAAAAACAGCAAAACGCGCCGGCGCGTTTATGGACCCCAGAGGGTTAATACAGACAACTTCATTATAAAGAAAAACAACAAATCTATAAAAATATGATCATAACCTATGACAAAAATTATATTATAAACTAGATTAGTGGATAACTCAGTAAAATTTAGTCTAGAAAAACAATAATTGTATAAAATCTGAACATTTAGTGAAAAAAAACATTATTTAGTGGGGAACAAAGAGACAATAAGTGTAGCACTAAATCTGGTAAAACGTTACACATTGCTCTTTGTATTGTAAAATACATTCATGAAAAACAAGATAAAAATCAGAAAGATCAATTATTATATATAGTCTACTATAAAATTAAGACATTGTTTAAATGAAGGCCTATAGCACAGCTGTTTAATGAGGCAGCAACACATAATAGATAGGACAGAACAGAACAGAACAAAAAAGGCTATTAATAATCTTTCACTGCGCAAAAGTATTATGATATGATTATGAAAGACTCCAATACAGTGCGGCACAAAGCGCATATGCGCATCCCGAGCGCAGAATGATGCGCTTGAAGCAACAGAGTCACAGCGTGCAGAAAAGTTCAAAGCACAAAGGAAAGGCATATCGATGCATAGTGTATTATACAGTATCTATCTATTAGGGGTGTAACGATATTCGAACCGAACCGAAAAACCGCGATACAGAACTCACGATTCGCGATACTCTCATTGCGTACCGAACACGCCCCGCCCCGCCCCGCCCCCTGCTACCCCGGCCCCGTCCAGCCCGGCTCAATGGACCTCATGTCTTATGTGTACAGTACACAACTAATTCAGTTTTGTAGCCTGACCACCATTAACACCAAATAACAAGCTCCGTGTTTTGTTACTTTCGATAATAAGCAAGGTGTAATCTTTCAAATTCTGTCTATTTGATCACGAAATTCAAACAATAAATGGCGTTTTGGCGCTCTTTGATGTGGCGTGACAGATCGCTGTAGGCCTACTAGGCTCCTCATTTCAAGCGGCAGCGCGGGACGCGAGTAAACGCGATCATCTCTTCCTCAGTTACAGAATGGACACCTGAAGGTATGTTGAAAGATACAGTATACTTACTGAAAGGCATCATAACTCGTGTAATCGCTCAATCAGTGTTTCAGCAGCGGAAAGACGTCAATAAAACAGCTTAGTTTGTCATTATATTTACCTCAACAGGCAAGTGATTCAGTGTCCACAACTCTGGTTCCTATAAATGAACTCTTGCACTAAATAAATGCACTATGTTAGTCTATATATTATATTTTACTTAACCTGTTAATGATATCTTGATTATTTAATGTATGTTTAAAATATCTTTCATGAAAATGACAACTGTGTAAATTATTATATTTCAATAACAAATTAGAGTAAAAACACAAGTTAATGCAAAAACTGCCTTATGTTCAGTTTACATGTTTTCATACAATGTGTTGAGTGTTGATTATTATATCTAAAAAATAAATAGCATCTGAATTTAGGTTAAAAGTCTAGGCTACAACCTTTAATGTTATAGTAATGTGCGGCTCCCTATATAGTTTACAGCATTAGCAGATTTTTTTTTAATCCTTGTGAAACGTTTAATTGTAATTGAATTAATTTAAAGACAAAGACAATTTTTTCATTAAACCACTGTTTAAAAAAACAAACAAAAAAAAAGCAATTTTAGCTTTCTAAACCGAACCGAACTGAGACGTCAAAACCGTGGGAAAACCGAACCGTCAGTTTTGTGTATCGTTACAACCCTAATATCTATGCAATAGTTTATTGAGCCTTTTCTTTTAACAGTTTTAAATTTCAGTTACTGTGCTCGTGAAGAACAATGATAGTGCTCCAGTGTTGTGATCTAACAGACACACGGTAGAAAGTAACATGATTAAGGTACAGCAATGCAGTCCAGCAAGATAGTCATTTTATGCGAAACAATAGAGCTTTATCTACAGATCAAGTATAATAATATCAACATTGAATCATCTTGGAGAGAGTTTCATCGTTGACTGTCGTAACCGAACGCGACGCGCTGTTTGAATGCTGAATGGAGAATGACTGACAGCCGCAGCGGAGGGAAAAGTTTACGTGAACTTGAATTTAATGACTTAAATATTTATTTCTATCTCACATTATACTATAGTATGGCTTCATATAGTATATACCTTCCCCCTCAACCCCCCACCTCCCCCCTCTCTAAACATTTTCTCATCGAATCTACACGATTCACGTAGGTCACCTATTTTGGTTTCAAAACCAAGGTGAGTGATTTTCATGTATGATATAAATATTTTTTTTTGCTTAAGTTTCTCAAACCTCCCTTTACTCACCATTTGTTGAAAACAAACAAAAAACATTCTGTACCATTTCATAGTTTAGGCTAACTGTTTATCTAAATGTGAAGAAGTGCTTGAATGTTTCTAACATGAATGTTCTTCAGCATCATGAATGAATGAAGAATAAACACCAACCTCTTTGTTCTTCAGGATCTTCAGTGTGTTTCATTCTGCAGGTTCTGGATCACTCGTGTTCTCACTGTCCTCTTTAATAAACTCAGTCTTTGTAGATTTCAGCTCTTCCTGATGCTCTGATGCTCGTCTTCACTTGTAGCTGATGGGAATATACAGCATTTATTGGAGAATTGCAGTGGGAGGAGCTTCACTGATGATGAATTACAGTGGGAGGAGCTTCACTGATGAATTGCAGTGGGAGAAGCTTCACTGATGATGAATTGCAGTGGGAGAAGCTTCACTGATGATGAATTGCAGTGGGAGGAGCTTCACTGATGATGAATTGCAGTGGGAGGAGCTTCACTGATGATGAATTACAGTGGGAGGAGCTTCACTGATGATGAATTGCTGTGGGAGGAGCTGATCTGTCAAAATAAAAAATAATTTCAGTTCCTGAATTTGTTTTTAAACTAAATATCACATCTAAGCATTTATGTCTGTCTGTCTGAAATAAAGTAACTGATGCGGATGTAGGCTATAACTTATTTTATGGCTAACTAGAACACTCTCCTGCTTTTTCCATTACAATATTGGCAGATATCTAGAAATAAAAAAGAATATAAACATCGTAATATAATGTCTTGCCAATATTAACAATGGGCAGAAAAAAAAAGGTTGAAAGCATGGACACAGAAATAAATGTATATTTGTGAGCAACAAATACAGTCTGTTGACACCAATGAAATGAGCTTTAAGTGTCAATTTACAGAAGATCTGAAGACATCAGCATAATAAATGAGGAGAAAACAGGAACTATTGTCATGAAATAAAGAGTGTTTTCAGCAGATCTGTTAATATTGATGATCCTCAGACTATCAACACTCATTCAACAAGCCATTCAGGATCATCAGCAGATCATCTCACTTTATTCATCTCACAGATAGATGATAAAAGCCTGTAAAACTGCTAAATTGAGAGAAAATACTGTTGCTTCTCACAACATGACAAGGATAAAACATAAGAAAAAATATAAAAACAAACACTACAGGTATTCATCTTAATTAACCACCTCATCTAAATAACTACAGCATAATGTCAATATCTAAAATATATTTTGATTTTGTTCTGACATTCATTGCACTGTTATTCAAAACTGCTGACAACGATCCTAAAAACTCATTATAAGTTCAATGTGAAGTTTTAGCCGTATATGTTCCAGTATGTTTTTCACAATGTGAAATAAGTAACAAATTTGATTTGTATAAAGATAAAATAAAACGGCAGCAGTATCTCACAGTTCTCAGACTTTGACTTTTAGTCTTCACATTCAGTAACAGTTCTCACTCCAAACATCGAGACAATCACACAAACGAACACAAAATCTCTCAGGTCTGAATGAACTCCACATATTCTCCTCATGCTCGCTGCTGCTGCACTAAATGTGTATTTCAGGAGGAAGACACCAGAAAAGACGCACAAGTATCACTGTGATCGATGAAAACAATACAGAAATGAGTCTGTCGCTTAATCAAACTGTAAAGTATGTGTGATGGTTGTGTAAATATGAGAAATACCGTAAACTGCTCTCCTCAGACTCTTCTTCTTCTTCTTCTTCTTCTTCTTCTTCATTGGCGGCTCGAATTAGCGCCATCTATTGTGTGTTTTGGATCAGAGACTCATTTTACTCCTTTTTTCATGTGATGCATGATAACGAGGAAGCGAGCACTTTTATTAATTGCAAAAAGTACAGAGATGACATATTTATGATATACAACTTTGTATACAAAATGTATTAACAATGTGTTCAATGTCATCAGAATACAAATGAGAAAATACGAGTTAACAGTGATTAGCTGAAAACTGAAAAATAAAAGACAAAAAAGAAGATAGAGAGAAAGAACACGAGGGTAAGATATTAAACTATACATCAATTACATTGTAGTACATATTAAAATTCTTTCAAATACTTGCATTCATTACTGAAGATGTAGGCCTAATTGTATTAAGATGTATTTTAAATTCTTTCAAAAACACAGAAAAAATGGGTTGTTAATGGTAAACTTACATTTATGTTTATAAAATTTGCCAACAACAGTCAAATATGAAATGTAAATATTAAACCTCTGGTATGTCTGAAATAAAAGGCAAAACAAAAGATGAACTATTTTAATCTTACTGAAAATGTCCTCATAGCAATATCAATGATTGAAGCATCAGATCTGCTCTACAATACTTGATTTACACATGCAGCTGTAAACACTTTATGTTTTTATTTTAGTAGAAGCAACTTTTTCCAGTTGAACTCCTATATCTGGTGTTTTGCTTTTAAAAACAGAAACGTTTAATTGTTCAAGAACCGAACAACTCATGTCAATACAAACACATGATTATGAACCTCATCAACATGAAATTAATCATCTACTTGACAATTTTTCAATTAAAGACAAATATTCATTGTTATGGTAACACCGGTAAAACAAACGATTATCAGTTTAAACTAAAGGTTGGACTCGATGTAGTGTTCCTTTCAACCTACCAAAGATCCAGTGATCATGGATATTGACATGCAGGATTCATGTTTCTGACATTTAAATGTGCCTGATTGTTGAAGCCATTTCAATGGAAGTAATAATATTTTGAGTTTATTTTGTAAAACCTGAGAAAACCTGTGTTGCAAATGGAACATAGAAATTGGAATGTAAACAGTTGACCAGTGATCTAGTATAATGTAATTTGATTGGCTGTTAGATTTAGTATGAAAGTGATAGAACCCTGTGAAACAGCCAGAAGCCACTGGACTCTGGAGCAACACAGTCTTTTGACCTACACAGAACTACACAGTTAATGTGTAAGAAAAGTAAAGATCCTAAGTGTTTATATTTTATGTTTTGGAATTCATAATTAAAATAGTCAAACGAAGAACTTTGGATTCAAGACTTTTATTTGCTGACGTTTTGTGTTGAGTACAAAAGAACTTTGAAGTCCTAAGCTAGCGAGTCAGCTTGCTGCACTCACACTGATGTCGACGCCGGGGAAATGCATGAAGCAAATGTGCATGTGAACGCTTTATTTAAATACAATATAAGTCTAATTCCCAGTGATCACTTATATCAATGTTATATAATATATATGACATTTATATAGAGATGCATTTAGTGTGACCCGATTGCTCAGACTCGTTTCCTGTTTTTTTCTTATTTTCTACCCAACCAAAACTATTTATACTTCCATACAGGGCCGGCTCTAGCCCTTTGGTTGCCCTAGGCAAGATTGATTTTTGCCTTTTATAAAATTTTGTGCATTTTAATGTTAAATTCATCAATCTGGTGCACTTTGAGAATTCAAAATTAAAAGCTCCAACCCATATTCAGTGTTCAGATTAAACAAAGGAAAATTCAAACCTCTTTTAGTTAGTGTCTGTCTACATTACATAATAATAGTTATAATATTAATCCCATGATAATACCCATATATTGTAAAACAATGCACTGAAAAATAAAGGAAACTTTCATAAGTTTTGTACTAATTTCTATAGAAAGAGTATTTTTCTATACTTCACATTAAAGATGTGATTGGGCCAGCCCAGTGTCAATCAAGAAAACAACCAATGGGCCGCTGATCTACGCGTTTCATGCGGTGTCAGAAAAAAAGCTAACGCTGACTTTTTTTTTACCAATGCATTACACCAGCACTAACCCAGCGCCGCCGATTAAGCAAAACAAAACAAAACAAAACGAATGGGCTATTTCTATTTTAGCCCCCGGCCGCTTTTTTGCTTTATCCATCTTTTTGAGGGCGCCTACTCCTCATAAATCGTATGAGGGCGCCTACTCCGCTACACATACCGGTATACCCACTTTTTGCGCCACTGGCAGTGAGCTTGATGATATAGTCTACAGATCTGCTTTGGGCCCGTTTTTCTTCCTCCTCCTTCCTTCGTTTTCGGAAAGCCGATCCCGATGGCTTGGGTGTTCTTTTCATAATAAAAGATTATATAATATATGATCATTTGTAGCCTACAACCGCCAAGGGGCGTTTAAAGCGCATTTAAAGCGCTAAAACCAGCTGTCAGATGTTTTCGCGCCACTCCCGGTTGCTGAGCAACGCGCGTGAGTTTGACAGCTGCCTGTCAGAGTGACTCTTAGGATTGTATAATCTAGTAAAAGAAATGGACAAATACAAGCAGTGTGTGGACAGTGCACAGTAAAAGTGTACAGCGTGTGCGCAGCTTTCATAATACGATACATACATTTAATTAACTTTTTTTTTTTTAAATTCTGCAATTTTGTGCCCAGTCCAGCAGATGGCGCCCAGGCGGCCGCCTGTGTCGCCTGTCGGCAAAGCCGGCCCTGCTTCCATACACATATTCCCAACAGTTTTCCATAACCTTTTTAACTGGATGTCTTTCATCATGTCATTTTACATTGATTCAGTTTATTTTTTTAAAGTGTATTTATTTGCACTTTATTAAAAATATGTTTTAACTGTGTGCTGGAAATGATCATTGTTACAATGCATTGAAAGTATACTTTAAAAATACATTATAGTATACAATAGTATTTTGTACAAAATATAGCTAAGTATTATTTGTCTATTAATGTGCATTTGGCCCCGATAGCCTCTTGGACAAGTGCAAGTACATGTAGCGCTGGTGTGCTTTGGGAGACCTGAGTTCGAAACTTGGTTAGTTGAGTAAAGTTGGCAATAAATTCACAGATTCGAACTTCCCGGGTCAATAACTCCTCAGCTAAACGTTGTTACTACACAAATGACACCACTTTTTAATCATAGTAACGTAGACAAGCAGCTACAATCTAATTTTCCTTGAAACGAGCTTTCCTTCGCAATGGATAAAATACATTGATCTCTATGCGCAGGCGGCTGAGAGACAGATCCGAAGGGAGCGTCTGCAAAGTGCAAACCCCGAAAAGCGTTACTACGAAAACAGTCAATAACTTCACTGTCACACACTATAGTGTCACCAAATTTAGTTCACACATCACTGCTGTCCTGATGGTTATACTACAACACTTGTTTTGGAAAAAATATATTTTTAACTGTATACACATAGTAAATGTATCATTTTTATGATTCTTATGAAAAATATTCAATAACTTCACTGTAATACACTGCATTGTTGCCAAATTCAGTTGACACATAACTGCTGTCCTGATGGTTATACTACAACACCTATTTTGTAAAAAAAAAATATATTTTTAATTGTATATACAATTATAAATGTATAATTTTGATGATTTTTATTATGAAACATATTCAATAACTTCACTGTAATTTTGCCAAATTCAGTTTACACATCACTGCTGTCCTGTTGGTTATACTACAAAACTTATTTTGGTGAAAATATATTTTTAACTGTAAATACAATTGTAAATGTATAATTCTTATGAAAATATTCAATAACTTCACTGTAATTCACTGTATTGTTGCCAAATTCAGTTTACACATCACTGCTGTCCTGTCGGTTATACTACAAAACTTATTTTGGAAAAAAATATTTTTGCATATTTTTTATGATTTATATTTATGAAAAATATTCAAAAACTGTTATGCACTGCATTAATGCCTTATTCAAATACATCACTGATGGACAGTAACTTGATCGGAGACAAAGTTCAAGTTATTGCTTTTGCAAGCCTTAAGGCCTAAAAAAAGATGTTCCTGAAGATTGTGGACATGAATGACCAAATGAATCTATTTTTAAACTGCGATGCTGCTCCATCACTGAAGACATTGTGCAATTCTCCACTCTTCATTATCTTAACCTGAACCCCCCCTTCAGATTCCCATGAATGCCATGTTGTTTGGGTGTTCTTGTCTTCATCTGGGATGTTGCTAATGATGTTCTGAAGGAGAATTGCATCACAACATGTTTCACATCCATTTAACATACACTCCGGAGAGCCAGGACTGCAGACCAGAGCTCTGATAAATGCTGGTATGCTTTCAAAAGCATGTCGTGGGATGTGTTTATGTACACATTTCGAGGTGTTTCTGCTTTTGTGAAGACCTCCCCTGGCCACAGTGCTGCAAATTTAGATTTTCCTATTTGAATCTCTGGGTACTCTTGCTGAAAGACTCTATATGCCTCTAAAATAACTATAAAAGACATAGTTAAGTGCCTCTTTTGATATGTCTTCTTAACTTCATCTTCTTTTATGGTATCTTTCCTCCCAGGTGCCTGCCGTAAGACGTCATCCCGGACATAAAACTGCTTAACAACTGATAGGTCTACTTGTTTCATTTCACTGTTCTCAACACATCCAATTGTGTCAACAATCTTTTTCATCACTGCTTTTTTTTTGTTTGGACTTTGAGGAAGAGCAGACTCGTTTGACTGCCCTCCCAAGAGACTGCTTACTCTTGTATGCCGGGACAGGAGCCCTTTGTACATCTAAATTTTGACGTTTAAAACGCAGTCTCCTTTTCCTTTGTCTCTCTCTTGCAAGAGTGCAAACTCTTTCTTTCTCCTCATTAGTTTGCTGAGTTTTTTTTCTGGCCCTTTCCTCTCTCTTTCTTTTCCTCTCCTTTTCTTTGTAGTTTTCATCATTTTTGTGCCTTTCCCTGAAAGCTTTCTGACGTTTAGCTTTGGACATAGCTTTTAACTATAGTGTAGCAGCCTAGTATTAGGTCCATTGAATAGGCATTTATACTTTTTTGTCAAGACCATTATATCTGAACAACAATAAAATGCTTTAATATATATATAGTGACGGATCATCTGCCTCTCCCTCGTAATTAGCGCCGCCCCGTCCCATAATTCGCCGCCCTTCGCCAGGTTCCCGACTGGAGTGGGTGTGATTGGAGAGGAGGGGCGCTGAGGAGAATTGGCGGCGTGTGATGAGGCACACCTGACTAGAATGAAGCCTCATCACCGCCGCTTTTAAATGCCTCTCTTCCCTGCATGCACACTGGTGTCCCCGTGGGTCCAGAAAGGGAGCGCGGAGGGATTCCCACGCCGCCGGAGCTGTGAGTCGCCGGACCCGCAGAGTGAAGATAAGTCATATTTCTGGATTCTATAGACTCTCAGCTACAAGGTGGATGCATTGATACACTTCTTGAGACACTTGTATGTGTTCTGATGTGATATATCACCAAGAAATACAAAAACGGAAGTTAAAATGTTTTGTTTTTTATTATATAAAAAGAGTAAACCATAATGAATAAGGGATTTTACATCAAATATTGATTCCTCAAAGGCTTTAGAATACCTGTAATAAAATTGGGTGAAAAAATATAAAGAAACAAAATAACTATTTACATTTATGTGACTGTAGTCACCATTTTTTTTTTTGTTCTGTTGGAAAAACACAGAATATTCAATTCAAAATGAACATTTATGTTCGCTTTACATTTTCTTATAATTTGTGTCAATTTACCAAACACATCCAAAAACAACCTCTAGATGGCACTGTGCACATCAGTCTTTCGCCACATGTGAAAGCAGTTACGCTCTATCATTAGATAGAGAAATGGTACTTTACCCTGTTTTGCATTCCAAAGCTATTAATAGATATGTCAGGGGTGTGCACTTTGACTTTTAAAAAATATTTTTTTTTTTCCAATTTTATCCATCTGTTGTTGTGTAGGTGTTTAGCTTTAAAGGGTCATTCCACCGGTGGAGACATGAATATGTATTGAAAGTGGGTCATATATGTAGTAGAATAGTATCATAAATTTCTAATTTGGGACCTTCTTGGCCGATAAAAGGCAGAAAATGACTTTTTAGTGCTTGTGGATTGTAGACAACAATCCCCATAGTGCATTGCAATGCTCAGCTCCGCAGACCACTCCCACTACAGTAGCTAGCTTAACTGCAAAATATTTGTGCAATGAACCTGCCACGTTAGCGTGTTAACAAAATGAAAATAAACTTACTTTACAGAAAGACGACCATTTGACCCTGTAGGCTTTGGCTGACGTTGCCAGTTGACCTTAGGTATTCTAAAGTAGGTCTCCAGGACGCCGCTATCCATATGGGGTGCGAAACTTGGGTGAGCAACAACACACACGTCCGTGTCATCCTCCGATTCTGTAGCACCGCTGGAATTCTCGGCAGCAGACAGACTCTTGTTTTGTGTCCATTAGCGCACAGTGAGAGCACAGGCACCACCAATCTGCCCCAGCTCGAGCCATTGCGGGCTCCTCGTCCGCGGCAGGCAGATCGTCTGCATCGGCTGTGGTGGCAGCAGCTTCAGCCGCCTCCTGTTCCTCCATAGCCCTCAGCTGCTCGTCGCTATACTGTGGCTCATAAAGGTAGCCACGAACATCCGTTTCTACCATAACTTCGTCAAAATCCAGATCCTCCATAATGCATCCGCCTGCGTATTCAGTACCTTCGTCCATATTTTCAAAAAGTTTCTCCCGGTGAAATCAAACGCACTGGCACTGATCTGATAGGTCTGTTAGCGCATTAGGTCCAACCCCCTATGGGCGGGTTTGAAAGGGTGGAAACTAGTGCTTGTAGTCTTCACAGAAATCCCCGCCTTTTACACTTCCTCCTACAATGACGTAAAATGACGATTTTTGCGTCATTGTAGGAGGAAGTGAAAAAGGTAAATAGAGGATTTCTCTTGTCTCAGGGGAAAATGAAAGAGTGTTGCACGACCATTCAATAGTATGACTGGATTTCTAACAATGGAAATCTTAATGCAAATGGGTGGAGTGACCCTTTAAGATAACGCTATCTTCGAGCTGTCAAAACCTGAGCTTGAATGACAGGGCGAGCGAATTAGAGGGTGCCTGTTTCGCGACCTAAACCAATCAAGACTAAAATACATTAACAAATATTAATGTTTGTCATTGTGGCAAGGGGGGCGTGGTTTTGCGAAATCTGTAACGAGAGAGGAGCCAGTGTCAGCTGTGCGGTGAGTAAGTAGGTCAAGTGCAGATGATGAACACCTGTGTCTGATTGCAGTGATTAGCATGGAGAGAGAGACCGCATATAAGCCAGTAGGAATGAGAGAGCGGGGGAGAGAGAGCAGGACTCGGGACTCGCACGCTGCACACGGACTGAGAGCTGGAGACACAAATGAGCTGGAGAAGAGTTTGTTCTGTGAACGTTGCTGTAGCTAAGTCTACGGTGGAGGCGCATGTGGCGCAACTTTTGTTTTATTTATTTGTTACGAGTCAATAAAGTGCGAGTCCCAGTCAAGCCGACCCTGTCTTCTTCCTTCCACACACATTGAACCTCACTACAGTCATATAGGTCCGTAGGTGTGAGTCACTCACATTCATGTAAGTTTTTGTGTGTCTAAATGATTGCACGGTTTTCGGCCAGTACACGAGTCAAAATCATCACATTTTATTTTGTATCAAAATTATTTGACAAAAAAATTGACACGCAAAATTATTATTATTTTTTTTTGTCATGATGTACCGAGCCTCTAAAGCAGTGGTGTCAAACTCAATTCCTGGAGGGCCAGAGCTCTGCACAGTTTAGCTCCAACCAGCTCAAACTCACACCTGCAAGGAAGTTTCTAGCAATCCTGAAGACCTTGATTAGCTGGATCAGGTGTGTTTGATTAGGGTTGGAGCAAAACTGTGCAGAGCTCTGGCCCTCCAGGAATTGAGTTTGACACCACTGCTCTAAAGGGACATGGTGGTGGAAAAAGCACATTTCATACGGATTACACAATCAGAGAGTAGCCTATTTCTTTTCGTTTTGAATTGTTTAGTTGAAAAGTAGACATTTCAATCTTTCTATAGATGGGCTATATTTCTTCTCATGTCTGTGAGAGGCATACGTTGAGTTTCTGTTCATTTATGAGACGCGCTCCAGTTCATGAGCAATGCAAATGATTGCGCCGGCACCTCCATGATTATATTGTCTGCTATATTTGCTTCTTATTTATTAAATCCAGGCAATTGGTTGAAGAAACTTTGATTTAAAATTAAGATACAATTTATACAAAACGAAATTCACTTTAAAGAAAGTCTTTCTACAAAACAAAACTTAATGAAGTGGCCAAAATCATTTCTGACCTGAAACAGATCACAATAGTCCAGTGCATATGATTTAATATGAAGCGTCCGTAACAGTCACATCCATAAAGCATTATAATGGTTGTTTAGAGCAAAGTAGTGAGATTAATTGTGGATCCTAATAAGCATAAACATAATTTAGCTTTGTATATAAAGTTTCAAGTTATTTGCCTTTATAATTGTTGTAAAGACTCAGGGGCGGATCTAATCCGTGGGGTGATTTGCATATCATAATTAATAATTGGTCATTAATAATTATTCATACATGTTTGGATTAGATCAGTCTTACATGTTAATAAATCTCCTGATAAGGGATGATATGTCATTTTACCTGCATGCATGCATGTGTATCCTTGCAATTAACCACAAGTTGATTGTAATTAATTACACGGACCACGTCCTACAAAACAGGCAAAATTAATTAGCTCAATTGTCAGAATAATATTTGTGGGGATCCACAATATCATCCTACTTTATAGGATTTCAGGAAAAGCAATTCTGTGGCCACAATAATTGGGTTTCCTGCCCTATAAGCAAATACTCTGTAAAGTATCTTTAATTTGTAAGCTTGTAAGATCTTTTGGCACTTAAGGGACTTGAAAGTGAGCAAAAAGCAGTACATCAATCAAATGAATATAATGAATTTAATAAGGCAGAACTACTTATGTATTTACTACGGTTACATGGGATATATGTATTTACAAACATAATAAACAACAAAACACGATAAGGCATCGATGAACGAGAAATGCATAGAGACAGAGAGAGAGAGGAAATGTAGAGAGTTGCAGTTATGCAAGAGGGAGTTTAGAAAGACCCGAGGATCTTTCTAAATAGCAAATTCACATAGAGAACAGAATTTTGAGAGACAACGAGACTTCAACAAATCTTAAAAGCGTGATCAAATACGGATACTTGCACAGGTAATTCTTTGCATGGCTTGTGAAGAAGCGTGTGTGTCTCTCGGTCCGGCGCGTCACGTGGTCACGTGCGCATGTTTCTCCTTCAAAGCGAGCGCGCGCTCGTTTAAAGGTCCCTTGTAGATGGATTTGCTGAAGAGATATGTCACGCGGTGTTCTTTTCACTCGTCGATTGGAATTAAACACGGAGACTTATCTAAGACTGAAAAAACACAAACTAAACTAGAAACAAATAAAAGAAAGGCGAAGAGCTCGCCCGGAGGCGAGACGTTACATTATGACACGAGGACAAGAGAAGTCAGAGAGGGATAAACTGGTATTCAGTCCTTTTGAAGACCTGACGTTTCCGCCTTCTTTTGGAAGAGGGTCCAATCAGGAGCTGTCCCTTTGGAGGGAATTTTTATGATCCTTTGTGTTCTAACCAGGCATTTAAATCTCTAGTTTCATTGGGTGTTTAAGAGAAGAATCTTCACAATTCTTATAATACTAATGTGTCACAAAGTTTAGCAAAATGTAATGTCAATTAACAAATGGGGAATGAAGATTGGAGTTTATCGAGACCAAACTTGCCACAAATGGATTTGGTTAAACATTAGTTGGCAAAGTTTGAAACATTATCCCATTAGAGTTGTCGAGAAACATGGACCAAACCACAAAAAGGCAACTCATGAAATAGGGAACTTAGATACATTGTTCATACAATTCTCAAATGGATATATAATAGCATATATATATATATATATGAATACAGGATTCATTTCTCCTCCTTGGTTAGAATTCGGAGAGAGCCACAGTTCTGTGAACATTCCTTTGGGTCGTAAATGCTGTTATCTAAGAACACCAGTGATGTTAGTTTTGGTCTCTTTTCACTCCAAAGATGGAAAACATAGTAAACTATATTTTACTGGATATTACTGTACGTATTCTGATTGATCACACCGAAAGCATTCTGGAGGTGTCCAGAACTATGTGTACAAGTTATGGGAATAGACAGTTATATTTAAAATGCATAATGAAGGTATTTATAATTCACTTTAAGCTACGATAAAATCATAGTCATTCCAATGTGGCATGGGCAAATGGACACACATAAAAACACATTGAATATATCTGGTTAAATGTCTTTTAAAAAGAGAAGTTTCTTTCTCTTTAGGATCCTTCTTTGGGACATTCCAGTCAGTCATAAAAATGTCTCGTAACTGGACACCACGCTCTGTCCTGAGCGGGCTTCACTTGTGGGGGATGCGTGTGTGGTTGTGAGTGTGTGTGTGTGTGTGTATATGTTAATTTACATCCAGGCTTTTTGGGCCTGAAGGCTTTGGGATTTTCGCTAGGATGTATTTAGTTATTCAGATTCACCTCGCCCAGTCCCTACATTGTTATATTAAATAAACTAAACCTTTAAAACGTTATGGACATGACAGGGCCCTGATGCATCGAGTCCTCTTTATTATAGCCCTTATAAATTCAACAGGCAGTGCTGTTATGACAAAATGAGTGTATTTAAAATGAGGGGCATTAGGCATGCCTTCATCTTTCTGCAAAATGCTTACTGTCAAAATAAAGTTTAAAAAGGGGGGTCTTTGATACCTCTTTTGAAAGCATGAAATATGGCTGGTTAAAAATGTAATTTAAGCATTGTTGCTCACCTCATATCTGGTGGATAAACGAGGCAATTTTCTTAATTTTCATTAAAACACATTAATACAGTATATTACAGACCTAAATGGACAACTTAAAAAGGGTTTCGTTCTTTTGGTAAAAAAAATATTTTTTCATGGTAAGGATGACCTTTGCATGGAATTGCCCTCTGGCGTTCCTCCCCAGCTCCACCTGCATAATTTAGGTATCTTGCTACCACACTCATCATTCAAGCATTATTAGTCCCACTGGGTGATTTATCTAAGCTCGAGTTGAAGCTGCTTCCATAGAAAAACATTTCTATGGACAAAACGCAGTTGAAAATTAATGGTGCATGGTGAGAACACGAACCACGTTGGAACATGTTGTTGTCATTATTGAACTTTGCACACGGTTAGCCAAGTGTGCTGAGAGTTCAGGCCCGAGAACGGTTTGTAATTGTGCCATGCCATACAGGCTCAAGTGGAAACACAACTGGAACCTTTTCCGAAGGTGGAAAAGCAGCTTTTGTTTCTCAGCACATAAAGATGAACTACTTACCGTGATCTCAGACTGTGGTGATGTGGTTTCTCCACTGTGTGGATCTTCATGTGTCGCTTCAGGTGAGTTTTAAAAGAGAAAATCTTTCCGCACTGATCACACGTGTGCAGCTTCTCTCTGCTGTGGATCCTCTCATGTGTTTTCAGAGATGATGAATGACTGAATCTCTTGTCACAGTGTGAACACTTGTAAGGTTTTTCTCCAGTGTGGATCCTCTCATGTGTTTTCAGAGATGATGAATCACTGCATCTCTTGTCACAGTGTGAACACTTGTAAGGTTTTTCTCCAGTGTGGATCCTCTCATGTGTTTTCAGAGATGATGACTCACTGAATCTCTTGTCACAGTGTGAACACTTGTAAGGTTTTTCTCCAGTGTGGATCCTCTCATGTGTTTTCAGAGATGATGAATCATTGAATCTCTTGTCACAGTGTGAACACTTGTAAGGTTTTTCTCCAGTGTGGATCCTCTCATGTGTTTTCAGAGATGATGAATCACTAAATCTCTTGTCACAGTGTGAACACTTGTAAGGTTTTTCTCCAGTGTGGGTCCTCTGATGTCTTTTCAGATGTTCTGACCGACTGAATCTCTTGTCACAGTGTGAACACTTGTAAGGTTTTTCTCCAGTGTGAATTCGCTGGTGCAGTTTTAACTTGTCCGCTGTAGTAAAAGTCTTCTCACACTCTAAACACATGTACTCTCTCACACCAGTGTGGATTTTCTCATGTCTATGTAAAGTTTGCAGCCATGAAAAACTCTTTCCACACACAGAACATGAATGTGGCTTCTCCTTCATATGAACTGTCAGGTGTGCCTTCAGGTCTGATGAACTACGAAATGTTTTTCCACACTGATCACATGTGAACGGCTTCTCTCCGGTGTGGATCCTCATGTGACTCTTAAGGTATGAAGAATTACTGAAACTATTCCCACATTGATGGCATGTGAACGGCTTCTCGCCGGTGTGGATCCTCATGTGTTTCTTAAGGGATGTTAATTGACTGAAACTATTCCCACATTGATTGCATACATGTGGCTTCTCTCCTGTATGAATTCTCGTGTGAATCTTAAGGGATTGTTTGTCTGAGAATCTCTTCCTGCACTGATCACACTTAAACGGCTTCTCTCCGGTATGAATTCTCGTGTGAATATCAAGACGTCGTTTGGTTGTGAAACTCTTTCCACACTGAGAGCAGGTGAAAGATTTATTGGCTCTTGTTTTCTTTAAAAATGTCTGTTTAGTCTTTGAGCGACTCAAAGGTTTTTCTCCAGGTTTGACATGATGTTCCTCCTTCACTTCACTCAGTTCTTCTCTCTCCTCCTTCACTTCACTCAGTTCTTCTCTCTCCTCCTTCACTTCACTCAGATCTTCACTCTCCTCCTTCACTTCACTCAGTTCTTCACTCTCCTCCTTCACTTCACTCAGTTCTTCACTCTCCTCCTTCACTTCACTCAGTTCTTCTCTCTCCTCGCTCTCTTCCATCAGGTCTGACATGAAAGAAAAACTCTCATTTTAAAATTTTCTAAGAGCGAATGGAGATTAAAATGATCCCAGATGTAACAGACAACTGCAATAAAATAATACAATAATTTTTGTATTTTTATAAATTATACGTCCCTGAAACTTTCCATGCATGAAGTACACTGATCTTCCAGTTATTTTTTTAAAACAGTATAGGTAAACAGTATACACAAATCCCATGTTTCTGTAGTGAGAACTATTAAATAAGTTTGATCAATGACACACTGTCACACTAGCTGCGTTTACATGGACACTTATAATCGGACTGACGGCTCAATCGGACTAAAAAACCTTCATGTAAACACCTTAATCGATCCGATTGAGCTCGATCCGATTGAAATTTCGATCCGATTGAAAGGGGTGGTTTACTCCTTTTGTAATCCGATCGCGAGAACATGTAAACACTTGATCGGATTGAAAACCGAAACTAAAAGGACTGCGCATGTGCAACGACGTTGAAATAGCGTAATGACGTATGACGCACGGAACGAGCTGTTCTTCCTGTTGAATAAAGTGAATATAAAATGAGTGTTCCGTTATTAAAAAATTCTCATTTCACTCAGCGTCTGTGAAGTGAAGCAGGACAACGTCCCACCAGTGCTTGTTTCAGATTATCATCCATAGACGACTAGTTTTGGGCGCGGGGTTTTACTGCGTGATCAATATAAGCAGCACGGCAAAGCGGTTCATGCTCATCGTCTCCAAATCATGACCAGAGATGGATAAATATTAAGTCTGCTGTTTAAAAAAAATAAAGAACCAATAGAGGAGAATAGTTATGCGCGAACAGCGGCATATTCGTGCAGTGTGCGCATGTCAAAAAATCAATTCCGATTTGAATCTTGTGACATATAAACGCGCACATCAACCCGATTACTTTTTTATCGTTCATGTAAACACCGTGTTCGGATTCATCAATCGGATTGATTTCATTCCGATTGAACCATGTAAACGCAGCTAGTGTTGGTTTATGTTCCCTGGGGTCCACTAGAGGTCCTCTAGTCTAGTGCAGTGGTTCTCAAACCTGTCCTGGAGTACCCCCAACACTGCACGTTTTCTTTGTCTCCCTAATCAAACACACCTGATTCAACTCATCAGCTCATTAACCCATGTGATAATGAGCTGATGAGTTGAATCAGGTGTGTTTGATTAGGGAGACAAAGAAAACGTGCAGTGTTGGGGGTACTCCAGGACAGGTTTGAGAACCACTGATCTAGTGGATCCCAGGGAACATAAACCAACACTGTGACATAAAACAGACCTCAAAAGTGGTGTAATGAATAACAAAGACTCCGTAACAAACACTAAACAGGCAGGGTATTTATACACACAGAAACTAACAATCATGATGGGGAACAGCTGGGTGCAATGAACTGTAATGAGAGCAGACAAGGATTGTGGGGAATGCAGTTCCTATGTGAATGACACCGTGGGGGAAGAGGACCTCTAGTGGACACCAGGGAACATAAACCAACACTGTGACACACTTATCTAACATATGAACATTAAAATACACAATACTGCCATATTTTAACACCAACTTTTAGATTGATATTTAATTGTTACAAACTACTAAAACGTTTTAATTAAGGGCCGTTCACACTGAACTACTTCTTCCGTTGATTTCACAAGCATGTGAAAGTTAAAATATTTAAATTTAGTTTGACCTGATGTTAACAATATGAAACCTCCCTTTACTGACCATTTGTTAAAAAAGAAAACAGAAACTTTTGTAGCCATGTCATAGATTAACTATTTATCTAAAAGTGATGAAGAGCTTGAATGTTTCTAACATGAATGTTCTTCAGCATCATGAATGAATGAAGAATAAACACCAACCTCTTTGTTCTTCAGGATCTTCAGTGTGTTTCATTCTGCAGGTTCTGGATCACTCTTGTTCTCACTGTCCTCTTTAATAAACTCAGTCTTTACAGATTTCAGGTCTTCCTGATGCTTTCATGCTCGTCTTCACTTGTAACTGATGGGAATATTCAGCATTTATTGGAGAATTACAGTGGGAGGAGCTTCACTGATGATGTGACTGCTGTGGGAGGAGCTTCACTGATGATGTGACTGCTGTGGGAGGAGCTTCACTGATGATGTGATTGCTGTGGGAGGAGCTTCACTGATGATGTGACTGCTGTGGGAGGAGCTTCACTGATGATGTGATTGCTGTGGGAGGAGCTGATCTTTCCAAATCTAAAATATATTACGTTAAATATAAGTTACTGAGTTTGTTTGATTTTTGCTCATGGATAACAAAATATAATAATGTAAATTCTTCAAAATATATATAATAGTAAGAAAAACAGTTGAAAGCATAAACAGAAATAAACATATAGTACATATAGTAGCCAACAAATACCCTCAGTCGGCTGACACCAATGAAATGAGCTTTAAGTGACAATTTACAGGAGATCTAAAATTGAAATTAAATCGTGTGCTGGGTGACCTTGGTAGGCAGTTTCAAGTGTTGCCAGTAAGGTTATCTCATGCTGGATTGATAAAATGGAGGAGGTCTTGCGCCCTCTTATTATCTGGCTCCCAAAAGAAACCATTAAGGCCACAACTGCATTCAATACGTTTTTTCCCAACACTACCTGTGTAATTGACTGCAGCGAAAGTTTGTTACAGAAGGTGAAATATCTTGACTCTAGAGGGGAGTCGTACAGCCATTACTACTCGCACAACACAATCAAATACCTTGTTGCTGTTGCCCCATGTGTTTATCTTAAATGGATATGGAGGAGTCTGCTGACACCAATGAAATGAGCTTTAAGTGTCAATTTACAGGAGATCTGAAGACATCAGCATAATAAATGAGGTGAAAACAGGAACTATTGTCATGAAATAAAGAGTGTTTTCAGCAGATCTGTTAATATTGATGATCCTCAGACTATCAACACTCATTCAACAAGACATTCAGGATCATCAGCAGATCATCTCACTTTATTCTGAGTGTTTGCTGTTAGAAACACATTATTTGAGTCAGGATAGATGATAAAAGCCTGTAAAACTGCTCTATTGAAAGACAATACTGTAATTTCTCACCATCTGACACGAATAAAAAAATCAATATGAAAAACAAATAAAACAAACACTGATGTCACTCATCTTCAGCGGCATACATCCATATGAATCTAAATATAGTCTGATTTTATGATAACTGTTCATTGCAATAAATTAGATCATTAACATGTTACTGTTTTTGTATGTGCAGAAACTGACAATGATGATAAAACCTTAAAGAAAAAATAACAACGAGCACCTCAAAATATTATATAATGTTTCCAGTATCAAATATTATTCACATTTATCTATAATAATACAATGTATAGATTTAAAATACTTCAGATGGCTCATTATAGGCTCAATGTAAAGTATTTATCAGCCGGATTGAAATTTTGAACAAAGATTGAACAGGTTTTTTGTTTTCTTCTTCAATGCCTTAATATCTAAATTTTTAAAGGTAAATCTAGGATGGATTTTTGTTCCATGTCTACCCAAGCTGGAGGCGCTGTTGTACAGAAATAGTTTAAAGGGTTAGTTCACCCAAAAATGAAAATTCTGTCAGTATTTACTCACCCTCATGTTGTTCAACCCCGTAAGACTCCCCATAAGACTCGGAACACCAATTAAGATATTTTTGATATAATCTGAGAGCTGGATCACTCCTCCATACTAGTCCATAGGCTTATTCAGGGACTGAATCTTAAGTTTATCAAACGACGAGAATACTTTTTGTGCGCAAAAAAAAACAAAAATAACGACTTTATTTCAACTATTCATGTCCTTCTCTGTGGGCCTCGAGTCAGTTCACTAGTGTAATAGCGTAAGCTTCTGTTGTTCTACGTCACACGCATCACACACATGACCAGCGTCAGCCAATAGTGAGCCTACGTGTGACGTAGCTCTACGCAATCATACTAAGTTAACTGACTAGAGGCCCACAGAGAAGGAAATGAATAATTGAAATAAAGTCGTTATTTTTGTTTTGTTTTTGCGCACAAAAGTATTCTCGTCGCTTGATAAACTTAAGATTGAGCCACTGTAGTCACTTGGACTATTTTAACGATGTCTTTAATGACTTTTCGGGGCTGGCAAGTTTCAATCCCTGAATAAGCCTATGGAGGAGTGACCCAGCTCTCAGATTTAATCAAAAATATCTTAATTCGTGTTCCGAAGATGAACGAAGGTCTTACGGGGTTGGAACAACAGTAGATGGTTGGGAGGATGACGTGAAGAAGTGGCCTCGTATCACGTATCGTAGCATTTTTAGCTATTTTGTGGATTCAGTAGCCTGTGATGGTAAGGCGATGAGCAATTTGAAAAGCTCAGAGGCATATCAGTTTCTACACAGTGATAGAGTCGGTTGGGTGTTATTTAAGGACGTTGGAAATGACCTTGTGTATCTAAAAGCTGACATTGAGCCGAGCCAGAGCCTACACGTATCACATCATAAGGCTTGGGTGCTAGCATCAGTGACAGATGAAGTAGAGACAGCGGCTTGTTCATGTATTGCAGGGCCAGGACGCTCTTGTAGTCATGCAGCAGCACTATTGTGGAAGGTCAGTAAAGTAAGGACAATTAAGGGCACGAAAATGTATTATTATTGTATTGTGATATTATTAATTAACTAATAAATGTACTAAACTGAAATGTTTACCGTGTGTCATTCATGTTCTCCACATGTTGCTTCACAGTAGCCTTCACTTAAAATCTTTAGTCTAAGGGCGTTTTCACACCTGAAAGTCCGCACCAAAGTTCACGTTTTGATACATTTTATACTTTCAGAAAGTTTTGGTTTGGTTTCACACTGCAATTGACCCTTCCCAAAGACCCGCCCCCCTTAGTTACTGTCGCTATCCTTCTAGTTCATTTATAGCATCAAATAAACATGAATGAACATAAGAAAGAATGTTGTTTTAACCACGGAAAGGCGTCGGTATATTCAGTTTTTCAAGTTCAAATCCTCCCATGTTAATCTACTAACTCTCCTGACTGCTTTGTCGGACAAAATGGCGGCTGGCGAAGTATGATTGGTCAGATCACCTGTCAATCAAGCTCCCTGCGAAGGGTCAATTATGCGAGCGCACTAAAGAACTTTACGTGACATACTTGCGTCCTGTCGTCATCATCTATGTGGGCTGCATCTTGACATTGATTGGTTTGTAAATGCACTCAAAAAAATGGTTTTCTGGCTCTGTTATTTTTACCCAAGTATGTTTTGTTAAAGTAACACACATATATTTCTTTTACCACCAAAACACTATTGTATTGCATTCAATTAACTTAACCTGTCACTCAAAAGAAATGCCTCTTTAAACTTACTCAATTTAATTATGGACAGTGGTTCCACACAAGCACATTATTTTTTATTAACATTAATGGAATTTGTTGAATCTATGTAAGCTCCTTGTGTTGTGACAACACAACTGAATCAGATAGAATCTATGTGAAATAGTAATGTCCAAACAAATCAACGGAATTGCTTCCCTGTAACTGATACAGACTTAACTGAACCGATAGACTTTCATCGAACCTTCGTACAAGGTTAAAAACTAGTTCAAATGTGGCCATTGTGGACATATTTTCAACATCATTTATGGTCTCATTTAGACAGAATTACTTTGACTATTGCTGTCAGATGATCTTAGTGAGAATTAGCAGAAGTTTAGATATTTAGATTATTAGATATTTAGATATTTGTTTCATTTGAAGTGTCACCATTGTGGCGATCAGTGTTTGCTTTAGTTGGGCTCTTGGTCCCTGTAAGTTTTACATTAAACTTTTATTGGCTGCTGTAACTGTGTGTTTGTATAACACAATTGTTGTGGCAGAGAAAGCCAAGAAAAAGTTAGATCAGGTGTTATCAGCTCAATGTTGATAATGACAAAATTATCACAAATCAAGTTTAAAATGTTGAGTTTAAAATTGTATTTATGTTTGGCATTACCAACCTTGTGGAAGTGCAATATTGGTGCCAATAGAATAATAAATATTTTTAACATATAAAAAGCATGTGAACATGATGTTTTGAGCAAATCTATTATGTAGTCACACACAGACGTCATGATTTTGGATATGAATCACAACAACGGTGACAATCAAAACTAAAAAGCTTGGGAATCAATGATGAGTTTTGAACTATGAAAGCTACCCACCATGCATTGCAGCATGACCATTTTTTTTATTGTCACCATTGTTGTGAATCATATGTAAAATCTTGATGTCTGTGTGTGACAACATGATATGTTAGCTCTGAACATCGTATGCACATAATTTTTATCCACCTCTAAATAAGTGGTCATAAAAATGCTATTGGTGCCAGTATTGCAGATCCACATGGTGGCGGCTAGAAATGCGAAAGTGTCTGATAACATTAGATGAATGTTTTGTAAAGCTTTCATCATCAACATCAACACGAAGCTGATAACACCTGATCTTACTCATTCTTGACTTTCTTTGCAACATCGATTGTGTTATACAAACACAGAGATACAGCAGCCAAAGAAAAGCTAAAGTAAACATTAAGGGGACCAAGAGCCCAACTAAAGCAAACACTGACCACCACAATGGTGACACTTCAAATGAAACATCAACATCTAAACTTCTGTTAATTCTCACTAAGATCATCTGACAGCAATAGTCAAAGTAATTCTGTCTAAATGAGACCATAAATGATGTTGAAAATATGTCCACAATGGCCACATTTGAACTAGTTTTTAACCTTGTACGAAGGTTCGATGAAAGTCTATCGGTTCAGTTAAGTCTGTATCAGTTACAGGGAAGCAATTCCGTTGATTTGTTTGGACATTACTATTTCACATAGATTCAATCTGATTCAGTTGTGTTGTCACAACACAAGGAGCTTACATAGATTCAACAAATTCCATTAATGTTAATAAAAAATAATTTGCTTGTGTGGAACCACTGTACATAATTAAATTGAGTAAGTTTAAAGAGTCATTTTTTTGAGTGTGGACGTGCGTCTGACGTCAGCGTGTTGTCAATTCGGCGGGTAACTTTGACAACATGAATGAACAGACGCATATCGTTGCAACTGTATTGTTATTTATTTGTCGTGCGAACATTTTATCGTTGCCGGCAGGAAAGGAGGAGTAGACTGCAAGCAATCATGCGATTATTATTATTATGTCATCAGACCACACTTCAATTAAAAACCTTGTCTCCTCCTCTCCCCATGTGCGTACGGCTCATTTTTCCTGCCACCTTCTGTTTTGTCGGCTATGCGGGAATCACCGGAACTTCCTGTAAAAGGTCTGAAAGTCCGAACCATACAGAAATGTTTTCACACTAGAAACGAACCAAACCTTTGTTCAGTTTGATCCGGACCGAGACTACCTCTTTTCGTCCGACCAAATTTCATCTGTTTGGTCCGGACCGTGGTCCGGGGTTGCTTTCACACCTGTAATTTTGATTCGGACTGAAAAGTCTGAAAGTCCGGACCAAACAAGGTAGGTGTGAAAGGGCCCTAAGATTGTTGGATAATAAAATTTAATTCAATTAAGGTTGAGAATGCAGTCAGACAGGGCAAGACAGGGATGGCATGCACTGATGTGCAAAGGAAGTGCAATTCTGGTGTGAAGAAGAATGTAGGAATGAGGAAGGTGAAGGACATACATTTTAACCATCACAGACCATACCACATATATCCAGGCCCATCAGAAAGTTCTGTGCAAGAATCAACAACCTCCCCCCAACTTTTTAAGAACCACAGAGAGTTCATAACCCATAGCAATTCATCAGTGATGGCCTCACTGTTTCAGCTCCAGACAAATGGTCTTCTTCAGTTAAGTTACAGAGCAGATGTAGACAGCAGCAAGGCAGGCCCCAGCAAACATGATCCAGCCCACAGTAACACACTCTGTCATACTGAACACAGCACAACACTAACCTGTCTAAAGTGCACACAGTTGTATGAGGCCTACATTAAAGCGTCCCCTGCACAAGCGGCTACACTGATGGAAGAAACCAGGATGCAAAGTGCTTCACAGTTATGGCATGATGCTAGAGAGCTGCGTATAACAGCCAGCACAGCAAAACGAATCCCAAAACGAAGCACCACAGATCCTCAAAAATGTCTAGATGAGCATCTGTGCCCAACCTTCACCGGAAATACAGCAACACAGCATGGCAAAGAAAAGGAGCTCAACGTCACCACACTCATGGAGAGCAGAGGGCATACTGGAGAAGAGAGGCCTGGTCGTGGACCCTGACCATCCTTAGTTGGGAGCCAGCCCAGATGGGATCCTTGATTCAACACAACTCCTTGAGATCAAGTGCCTCTTCAAGACTTGTCACTGGCCAAATGGTGACATCAAAAGATTAGGTGATGGACAGTACCTGATTCTTCATAAAGGAAAGGATGGATACTACCTCCAGGTGATTTTTTTTTCCAAGAAAGTAGCTTTATTATTAGACTAACATTGTATTTAAAACTTATGAATTAATTATACAGATTCTTTTTTACAAACATGTACTCTTAATCCTTCTTTCAGACTCAACTGACCATGATGTGTCTGGGCCTACAGAGCTGCAAGCTGGTCATCTGAGTGAGGACATCGAATTGGACATTTGGCAAAAACTACACAGATGCACAAGTGCAACAGCTGCAGAATTTCTACTTTTTACACATGCTACCTAGGTTGGCTGATGATTTTGCTGACAAGAAAATAAATCTCTGCCCAACATACCTGCAGATCTTTAATGCGTAATTGGGGGAGGGTTTACATTGTTCTCATTAATTTTATAATATTATTAATAATCAATACTCAAGGCATGGTGACCGACAGTTTTGTGAGCTGACAACAATTAAAATAAAAAATGACACAGTCATTGTGCTTTGGAGTTTATTCATAAGAATACATTAATGTGCAATTTGAATACATTAACTGGCACATTTGGTTAACAGTGGTATTAAGAACATTTCATTAAAAATAGCAATACCATACTGAGTACACAAGTACAATTCCTGCATTCAAAACATTAAGTAAAATGTAAAAATATAATCAGCTAAATAGATTTTTCAAGTATTCATTGTTGTATTCACAAACACAGAGGCTGTGACAGGCTGCGCCGCTTAACTGGATGTCGCAGCAAGGGAAATGCTAATATTCAAGCATTTAGGCGATGGTTTAAGCTAGATTTCCCCATGGTTTGTGTTGGATAGGTATCGGATCATATTTTTTTTATCACTTTCGATTTAAAAAGTCCAGGAAATGCTCTGTGGAAAATGCACAAGACATGAAATAAGAAGAGATCTTTTACGCAAAACTGAACTAACCCTTTAATTTCCTAACCTGGCCATATTCTGCTGCACCCGCTGTGCTTTCCCAGGCTCTCGGAGTCTGCATTCATCTACATAATTAATTCATATGGAGGCTATTGAGTAGTGGATGGCCACTAAGCTGTTTAACTATCTGACATATATAGCTGTCTATACACTTACTTTTGTGAAACACTAACGCTCCCTTCAACATTAACGTTAGATGGGCCTGCATTCAGGGTACCTCTCAACAGGTTCACTAAACGCCTTGCTGCGTTCTGTATTTCCACCTATTTTCAGTTATTATCAAAGACAGATTTATAGATATAAACGCACAAAACATTTTACAGCTTTAAGTAGGAATTTAGATATAACCCATAACATTACCTCTTTACTGTCTGCCATCATCCGATTCCCAATCTTCCCGCTTTCTGTCTGTCCTCGTCCAGCAACAGCCAATCACGAGAGATTCGAAGAGATGCAGCCAATCAATACAGGATTTGGCCAGCAGCCAATAGCATTTGTTAACAGGAGGGTTTGTGCCCCGCCCCTGAGTGTCAAACCTGACTCGTGTGCGTAAAGATTTCAGCTAAGCGTGTGTGTGTGTAGAAAAGAACTCGCGGCTGTTATTTCTGCTTGCGACTTGGTAATTTATGCGCACAATCATATTTTTTGTGCTCCAGTTTGGGATTTGCAAGCTTTGTCACGGGGCTCACACTATTGTAATTCACTTGCACTGTGTTTATGCGCTTGCGCTGTTTTGTCCACCATTTGACGCCATAAAATATGTTCACATGGTCCATTTCTGTACATAATAAAAATAATACACTAGCCTACAAAATCGCATCAAGGTAAGATATAAGTGAACATTTGATATATATATATATATATATATATGAATAAAGAGATGTGGTGTGTAATCCTTCTTGTTTTTTTTTTGTGTGTGTTTTGATAATCTACCATTTACTGCAGATTACGTCGTCACTAGCAAGGTTTTATCCATGTCATAATGTGAGAAATAACAGTATTGCCTTTACATACCATCGCAATGAATTCGTAATGTACTTGTAACACAAATAAAGAACACTTTATATCACTAATCAAGCATGTAATTAGTCCCTATACAGGCATATACTTACAGTATATATTACTTAAAGTATATACTTTTTACATAAGAGTAAGTATACTCCAAGTTGTTCCAATTTAGACAGACAAATGTACACTAAATACACTTAAAGTTGTGCTCTACTACAATTTAATTACAACTAAAATATACTTAGTAAAAAATAAAATAGTTGTTCCAAAATAGCACACTTCAAGTCATCGAATCATTAACACACTTGAAGTATACTAAATTAGTCTGTCTGCAAGTATACTTAGCATTTTTTGTCCCCAGGGTAGAGCAGTTTTACAGGCTTTTATCATCTATCCTGACTCAGATAATGTGTTTCTAACAGCAAACACTCAGAATAAAGTGAGATGATCTGCTGATGATCCTGAATGTCTTGTTGAATGAGTGTTGATAGTCTGAGACTCATCAATATTAACAGATCTGCTGAAAATACTCTTTATTTCATGACAATAGTTCCTGTTTTCACCTCATTTATTATGCTGATGTCTTCAGATCTCCTGTAAATTGACACTTAAAGCTCATTTCATTGGTGTCAGCAGACTGAGGGGATTTGTTGCTTATGTACTCTTATTTGTCTTTTATGCTTTTAAATGTTTTTCTTACAGTTCTTTACTACTTTTCTAGATATATGTCATTATTTTTTTTTTATAAAGAAATAGAATAATGTAGACAGACAGACAGGTGTGTGTGTGTGTGTGCGTGTGTGTGTGTGTGTGTGTGTGTGTGTGTCGATTAGTTTTATTTTATTTCCAGGCATATTTAGAACAAGAATAATTTGATGCCATATTCAAATACTGTATATTAGAATCATAGTGCAGCTCCAACATACTTATTAATTTTCATTTTTAATACTTTTGATCTCTTATACTTTTATAAGTTTAAAAAAAGTCAGAATAATTATGTTGCTTCATTTTTACATAAATATGTTATGCTGAATGAATCCAACATTATTTCACCTATTTTTCTGACATTTTGTTTTCACAAAAGTTATTTTAAACATTACACTTGCATTTACTGGGTTTTCTATGTATATAAAATCACTTTTGTAAATGTAATATCAATCAGACACTAAAATTAAACATCTGGTCTTTGACCCTATTAAAACAAACTCAGTAAATTATATATTTTTGATTTTGGTAGATCAGCTCCTCCCACAGCAATAGGCTCTATGCACGAACACTGCTGACGTATTTCTGGTAGAATCTCAGCCAGCGTCTTTACTTCCGGATAGCGCATTCTATAACGAAGTGTACTAGCGGCAAAACTTTAATTACATTTATTTTCTCAGAAATGGAGACAACGATTTTAGAAACTGAATCGCAAGTTAGATTTCACATGATATGAGAGAATACTCACCCTCAAAGTTGTCGATGTAGCTCGAAATATATAATTTAAAACCCTTCTCTTTCTTACTCTTATGTGTGACAGCTAACTGCCTCATAATATTGTTAACATCATTCACGTTAATCGCGGGAAGTTCTTGTAAACAGCGAGTGTAATTTTCCATTATCTCCACCTAATGCAAAAACGGCTTACCGGATGTAACTGGGCGGGCTGAGACAAAAGGCGGAAGCGATCATGCATAGAGCCTATTACATCATCAGTGAAGCTCCTCCCACAGCAGTCACATCATCAGTGAAGCTCCTCCCACAGCAGTCACATCATCAGTGAAGCTCCTCCCACTGTAATTCCCAATAAAAGCTGTAAATTCCCATCAGCTACAAGTGAAGACGAGCATCAGAGCATCAGGAAGAGCTGAAATCTGCAAAGACTGAGTTTATTAAAGAGGACAGTGAGAACACGAGTGATCCAGAACCTGCAGAATGAAACACACTGAAGATCCTGAAGAACAAAGAGGTTGGTGTTTATTCTTCATTCATTCATGATGCTGAAGAACAATCATGTTAGAAACATTCAAGCACTTCATCACTTTTAGACAAACAGTTAAACTATGAAATGGGTACAGGGAACATTTCGGTCAAACAAAGTGTAATTTTAGCTCTGGTTTATGCGTTTCTTATTTTTTTGCAACCATGTTACAAAAATGTTGGACATTTCTCAATATAGTTTAGTTTTTTATTATTATTATATTTTAAAAGGCTAACTCAATTTAATTGATTGTGACAAATGAGTTAATTTTATTTAAAGGGTAACTCTTTCCCTGGTCAGAGCCTGACTCCACCCACTGGCGATATTTGAAAAATGCTGTAAAAGTGGGCGGAGCCCAGTGGAGGGTCGGGGGGGGGGGGGGGGTACCTGAGACGTGTCTCTCTGTAGGCAAGGGATGGTTAGCTGGAATAAATGGTATTCATATTTGGCGTGATGTCAACGTATCTCAGAAGAATAAAGTATCTGAGGTTATTTCAGCCTTACACTTTCTGAGCTTTAATATTCACAGTCATTAGTCTGTATCTATATCTGATTATTTGTACAGCCCTACTTTTGATTTATTCATCCCACAATTCTGTGATGTTCAGTTTTATACAGTAAGTTCCATTAGTGACTGGATTCTGTGATTCCACCCTGTTTTCTGCATCTCGGGAATCAAATGCTTTACATATTATTTGCAGTATTAAAGAGAGTTAGTTTTGTGAGTTATTTATTGTTGTGTTTTAAAGCTGTTACTATTAGTGCAAGAAGGGTATGTATTTAATAGCGGTCCGCTCTCCACACACTCTAC
Source organism: Gila robusta (assembly GCA_030770095.1). NCBI lineage: Eukaryota > Metazoa > Chordata > Actinopteri > Cypriniformes > Leuciscidae > Gila > Gila robusta. The sequence goes on from JAVALU010002426.1 coordinate 268,317, forward strand.
ATAGCGCTCTTCATGGCCATTGAATAGATACAGCAGCTGTTTCAGCAATGCACTGGTATGAGTGTTTATAGTTTAGTGAAATGGGTGTGGTTTTTGATAAATGGCGCTATGGTTTTGAAATTTTTGTTCTAAAAGCCTGGTTATAGTGTTTAAGCAATTGAGAAAAACTGTGATACACTCTAATGTACAATAGTAAGCGTCTATTTCTGTCATTTCAAGTTAAACCAAACTTTTATTTTGACATGTTTATGAAAAATACATATCGTCTCGAAATTTAAACCGGTTTACCGCCCAGTAGTCATAACCTTCGACTAATAATCAGACTGATGAGTTTGTGACCGTGAGATCAGCATTATTGGCCGGAGTGACACTGGAATCCAAATGAACCAGTAAAATATAATGTAAAGAGTTAAATAGAATAATCAAATATGATTTAAATTATGATATAAATGACCAATAATTAATTGGTGTTCCACTTGTGTTTCTGATGTCCCACGTTCACATGCGAATGAATGGGAGTCATGGAATTAAAGTGCTAGTGTGACTGGACTGTAATAATTAAAAGGTTTTAAGTAAAATAAATTAAATATCAATCTAAACATTGGTATCAACATTATGACACTATTGTATATGCTATAATGCAATTATTACATTAGATAATGTACCTCATTTATGGAAATTACTATTTGTTATTACATCAGAGCTCTTTTTATGTCCTTTCACTTCATATTACTCTTGTTGAATTATTTTTGTTATACTGACAATTAAAATACTTTCATGTCAGACCCGATGGAAGAGAGCGAGGAGAGAGAAGAACTGAGTGAAGTGAAGGAGGAGAGAGAAGAACTGAGTGAAGTGGAGGAGGAGAGAGAAGAACTGAGTGAAGTGAAGGAGGAGAGTGAAGAACTGAGTGAAGTGAAGGAGGAGAGTGAAGAACTGAGTGAAGTGAAGGAGGAGAGTGAAGAACTGAGTGAAGTGAAGAAGGAGAGAGAAGAACTGAGTGAAGTGGAGGAGAGTGAAGAACTGAGTGAAGTGAAGAAGGAGAGAGAAGAACTGAGTGAAGTGAAGAAGGAGAGTGAAGAACTGAGTGAAGTGAAGGAGGAGAGAGAAGAACTGAGTGAAGAGGAGGAGGAACATCATGTCCAACCTGGAGAAAAACCTTTGAGTCGCTCAAAGACTAAACAGACATTTTTAAAGAAAAGAAGAGCCAAGAAATCTTTCACCTGCTCTCAGTGTGGAAACAGTTTCACAACCAAACATAATCTTGAGATTCACATGAGAGTTCACACTGGAGAGAAGCCGTTCACATGTGATCAGTGTGGGAAGAGTTTCACCCAATCATCATCCCTTAATGTTCACATGATGATCCACACTGGAGTGAAGTCGTTCACATGTGATCAGTGCGACAAAACATTTCTTAGGGCATCAAACCTGAAGAAACACCTGACAGTTCATACAAAGGAGAAGCCACATTCATGTTCTGTGTGTGGAAAGAGTTTTTCACTGCTGCAATATTTACATGCACATCAGAAAACTCACACTGGTGTGAGAGAGTACATGTGCTTTGAGTGTGAGAAGACTTTTACTACAGCAGACAGTTTAAAACAGCACCAGAGAATTCACACTGGAGAAAAGCCTTACAAGTGTTCACACTGTGACAAGAGATTCAGTGTGTCATCATCTCTGAAAACACATGAGAGGATCCACACTGGAGAAAAACCTTACAAGTGTTCACACTGTGACAAGAGATTCAGTCGATCAGAACATCTGAAAAGACATGAGAGGATCCACACTGGAGAAAAACCTTACAAGTGTTCACACTGTGACGAGAGATTCAGTCAGTCATCAAATCTGAAAACACACGAGAGGATCCACAGCAGAGAGAAGCCGCACACGTGTGATCAGTGTGGATCGAGTTTCTCTATTAAAACTCACCAGAAGCTACACATGAAGATCCACACAGTGGAGAAACCACATCACTGCAGTCACGGTAAGTAGTTCCCCAGCTTACAGACTTTTTTTTTTTAATAAGAACGTTCTCCAAATATTCAGAACAAAATATTTTCTCCAAATATTCAGAATGTTGGTTCTGGGAACGTAAAACAATTCCAGTTTTCTTGAAGGTATAGGAATGTATTTTAAAAGGTATAATGTTCCTCAAACGTTCTTTCAACTTAATTTCAATTTAATTTCAAAATTCTAGGAACGTTGATTTGTAACATTCCAAGAACATACAAATGTCCAGTTTCCTAAATGTGAATTTGAACCTTCCTCAAACCAGATTTGATTGGTTTAAAATGACTATTGAACTCATCAGTCATTCACTTTTTATTTCACATTTTTTTCTCTCATTTGAAATGTCACATGATTTAATGTTTCTTTTAGACCTGATGGGAGAACCAGAGAGAAACCTTACACATGTGATCAATTCGGGAAGAGCTTTACGGATAAAGGAAACTTTAAGAGACACATGAGGATCCTCACTTTTTTGCTATAACTCTTTTAAAAATGACCGCAGCGTGAGTGAACGTGTCTCGGGCTCAAGTCTGCATGTTGCTCTTATCATAGGCTTGTTAATTCTCCTTTATCCTGATCTATATGCTTTTGACCTAAACCGACTCTTATTAAGTTGGGCATCAACTAATTTATTCTAAATAGCTACGAGATTTGTTTATTCTTTCGCATCTTTGCTACAATGGAGGAGCGCCACATCTCACTACAAACATTGTGGGACGCCATTCAACAAATCAAGACTGAAATGCTGACGCATTTTGATGAAAAAGTTGATCCTATTCAAAGCAGTCTGGGCATCATTCAAAACTTGTTAAATACTTTGGGAGAACAATTCAATTTGCTAGAGCAGCGCATGGGGGCTAATGAAGACAATGTGCAGGAGTGTGTCACTCGTGTTAAACAGCTGGAGAAGGACAACATTTACCTGATGGATAAAGTTGATGACTTGGAGAACCGAAGCCAACGCTCTAATCTCCGTTTCGTTGGTGTTCCAGAGTCCGCTGAAGGCAGCGATATTATTGGTTTCATGTCCCGGCTGATCTCACAGCTTCTGGGGCAAGACCACTTTCCCACTCCGCCGGTCATTGAGAGGGCTCATTGCTCTCCGGCTGTCCGGCAAACCAACAGAGCTAGCCCCAGGTCTATTATGATCAATCTTCTCAACTTCCAGTATAAGGTGAAAATCCTTCGCCTTGCCAAGATGAAACAGAACAGTACAACGGGTCAAGCATCTCTATCTATCCTGACTTCAGTGCTGACTTGATGAAAAGGCATCAGAGCTTTGATTCTGTCTAACGTAATGTGGCAAGAGAGATGGTGTAGGATTATCCATGAACAGGCCATTTAATGAACACAACACCGTATTCCACAGTTCGGAACGATTCCCCATCGCACCATTAGTAAGTCATAAAACGCATTCATGGTGCCAGGATGGCTAAAGGAGATGTCACCCCCCTTTCCCTTCCAGTGCCTGTCTAATCTCACACCAGCAATGCCAGGACAGCATGAAACGATTCTCTTTGTTCCCCAAACTTAAGAGCAAATGGCCAAGAAACCCTGTGTTGACCCAATGCATAAATCCATACCCTTATCAGGAAACGAAGGGTGCTATGGCATTCTCATGGCCCTGAATCACCACAGACCTTAAACCAGGGACACCTCCTTTCAGCAGCTGTAAATTCCAGAGACTTTTGTCTCAAAAACCAATAGTCTGAAATTAACCCACTCATGGTTTCTAACCAACAACGGCCTCAAAATTGCTTCCAAAACGCTGAATTAATCACCAGTATTTACCTCACATATATTGTATGTATCCTGTATGTTTTATATAACCTGTAAAGTTCTTTTTGTGTGTTTAACAGTTGTTACAGCCTATTCTTAGGTTTTTCGACCTTAGTTATAAGAACTAATCACCAGAAGTTGCCTTATGTATATGCTCTGTATTATGTATGCTTTATATCACCTACGTTTATTCTGTGTCTTAAACATTTATCATAGCTAAATCCTTATTAACTCCTACCTCAACTATGGGAAATATGTTATTTGGTACCTACTTGATAGGTAAACAATTTCTAGAATTTTTATATTAAGTAGAATTGTGTATTTAAACTATGAAAGTTGGCTTATTGAAGTGTTTTACTAAACTCTTAGATGTTTGAGCACACACAATCATGTGAACAGTATGCTAATTACATGCAAGAACCAGAGAACGGGGCGTAGGTCCCGCCCAAGACAATATCTGATTGGCTGACACACTCGGAAGGACAGGTCGGATGGACACGCTTATAACCCAATGACAAGCAGCTCTGCGTTGCTTTTTGCCTTACTATTGCAGTGACTTTTGCTCTTGCTTTGATTTTGTGCGGACCTTTTCATCGTCCAGCACGTACGCTTACATGCTCTTCAAACCACCAAGAGCTCACTCAGAACTCATCAACTCTTCCATAAGAGCCTTTGTTGAACTTCGTCAAAAAAAAAACCTCTCAGAGCCTGTTCAGCAGCTCTTCCAGACTCAGAGGAAACTTCGTTGCATAGCAACCCTCAATCCAGGAGACCGGCACACGAAGCGCCACCCGGCAAAGCCAACCAACCATTCACCATCGAGTGCTGTCCCTCAGAACGCATCATCGACCGACTGCCAGCCAATCAGCGCCGAAGAGGTTCCCGCCAGCAACTTCGTCACAGAAGGGAACGCATGCACTCACAGGAGCATCCAAACGCAAGTACACAATCTCCTAATTCTTGCTGAACTGGTGCAAGTCATATTAAGCAAACGAACGAAGGTTGAATTACTAGTATATTGATTCTCTCAGGTTGCGGTCAAGAAATAGTGTCTAACGCTAGACATTTGGGACTCCATTCATACTTACATTACCTTTTCTGTCACTGTTTGAATGAATGTTTGTGTGTTTTCGTTAGATTAGTTTGTGTGTATTAGAATAGTTTAATAAAGTCTTGGTTGATTACATACAAGTGTCTTGTGCTGTGTGCTTACAAGTTACTGCCTTAAACTGTAGATTTCGTTACCTTGCTCATAATCAGTGATCATAATTTTATGATATTATTATCGTAGGCCACGGGAAAATATTATGTCCAGAATTAATCAAATACCCTAATCTCAATTTATCAGTGGATGAATAGTTGATAAAGTGTATACAATTAATTCTGAATAATTTGCAAATAAATTAGGTTCTTATTCACTGTAATTCAATCACCTTTTGAGTTATATTGATCCTAGTTCCCCTACAATGGATCATATCTAAGATAAGCAGCAAGGAAGTTAACAATAATACAACTCTAATAAGATTTTTAATGTAGCCAACTACGCCACCTCGCCACTTGACTTGACTTCATGAAAACTATCCATCTGGACCTGTCTCTTCGCGGTCAGTTCTGCCTTCTGGTAAGCACTGACTGGAGGGGAGCCACTTTGTTCTGCCGCCCCATGCAACTCCTGAGCTACTGCTGCGACCAAGTCTTTCCAGCTACTAAACTTACTACCATCTGCTGTCACTGGTGCTGAGTTAATCACGCCACAGAAGGCACTTCGCTTTAATTCCGTAGCGTCATCAGGCACTAAGCTGCGCATAACTGGTGGTGTTGGCCAAGTACTCTGAGGTTGGAGGAGGAATTTTGGCCCTTGGATCCACCGATTGGGTTCAATAAGGTCCTTCAGGCTCTTACCACGGGTAAGATCATCTGCTGGGTTCCTGACAGAGTCAATGTAATTCCACCCTTTAAGGTCCGTCAATTCTTGAATCTCTGCCACCCTAGTGCCCACAAACACCTTGAAGCGGCAGGATTCGGAATGTAACCAGTGGAGGACAGTTGTTGAATCTGTCCAGAAAGTGACCTTCTGGATCTTCAAGGTGAGCTCATTTTCAGCCAGCTTGGCCAACTGCGCTCCTATTAGAGCAGCACACAGCTCCAGTCTAGGAATTGAGCACTGCTTACGTGGGGCAACACGTGATCGGGCCATGAAGAATGAAAGGTGTACCTTCTGTAGAGGGAAACCCATTTAGAGCTGGCATGTCCCTCACTTCTACCTCATTCTTAACTCCCCACCAAAAAAGAAAAGGTCATAATAAAAAACCTACTGTCCAGCACACTGCAGCTAGTGTCGAAGAACTAGCTGGACTAATGAATGCCATCATGCTCCAAGACCCCCCTTCTAAGAGAAAGGATATTTAGCCCAGGGCTGTTAATCTAATAAGGCGTGTTAAACCATACACCCACTTAGTGTCTGCAGCAGAAAACAATGCTTATGGCTTGCATGAGTCTTCTTAAAACCATAGCATTCATATATATGTTAAATGGGAAGCCATACGCTTATTTTGACTCATTAAACCATTATTGTTTCGGCTTACTAAGCTACATTACCTACCAATGCGTATAAGAGGCTTGTTAAGCCCACATGATGTATTCATGCTTACTAAAAACCCACATTGTGTATTCATTCTTACTAAAAAACCCACATTGTGTATTCATGCTTATGTAACATGTAAAGGCAAGGCCTGGGGAGAGCCTATAAAGATGAGACTCGGAGGAGATTCTTGGCTCTTCCTTGCAACCAACAAGTCAATACGCCAGCTGTTATTGACCGCAAGAAGCATTGATGCCTAGTTAGTACACATCTGTTATTTAGTACTTATATATGTAACCTGTAACAAGTATTTCTTTCATTTGATTCTTTTAATAAATTTTGTTAAAACATTTATTATAATTATCTGACTGAACCTTGGGTTATTGAGTACTAGTCAAATTCTTCCAACGGGACCAGGAGGATTCTTTCTGGAGAAGAAGACTGCTGCAGGCAAGTATTCTCTTGAGCTGAGAATAATCACTGTAAGATATGATTGATCAAATAGCCTAGCCAAAGAGGCAGCATATGACAGGGTTTTTATATTGCAAACACGGTTGAAGAGTACCATCAAAAGGTAGACTTATAATACAAATGGGAAATCTATTATTAATTTTATAATAGAATATGATTTTGTATAGACTGATCACCTAACTCTTGAGGACACGACTAAAGGATAGGCTCTTTAGTTACCGCGAAGTTATACAAACATTCTAAATGGGAATATAGTATAATTGGGAACGGTATTAATCGTGATAATCCATTACATGGGGCTCGTCCGTCTTTATTGACCCGGAGCCGAAAACTAATTCAATCAATCAAAATTGAATGACCCTAAATCTTCGCGAAATAATAAGGGACGCCTTATTATTAAGAAAGCGAATTAAATCCACTCGGCAGGACCAACGAGTATCTGTTGAACGAGTGGCAGAACCAATGAGTATCTGAAACGAAAGTGTAAAAATTCCTTTGGCCAAGGGAAAGGCACTTTTTTCTCAGTCTGCATTTCCAGCTGTAACAACTCAAATGGCTCAAAGACCAAAGGAGTTGTATGTACCTGCTGGCCCAGAATTAGCATCAAGTTACCTGATTCAAATAATTAAACGTGACGAGTTTCACAGGCAGAAAGTTGGAAAGGAAAACGATGCAGGGTGGTACATTGGGGATTGTGAATTAAACAATGGACATGAATTTATCTGCACTGCAGCAGCAGATATCGGATCCGTAGTAGAACGGATCAATGCACAGAGAGTGCAAGGAGACAGGATTGTAATTAAATTTGACCCTGACCTAGAAGTGACATACAAACCAACACTGGATTCTAGTATAGAAATATACCATGGAAAAATTAGGGTTTTGTATGATGGGACAATTATCCCTATGCAGAGAAGACATAGGGGTTCTGTGGGATCGGAGGTCGATGACCCAGAAGAATCAGGACCTGGTCCCAAAACGGAGAGACGATTAGACTTCCAAACAGGTAGCTCAGAGCAATCGAGAATGGTATTAATTGATGAGCTAAAACAAACTATTCAAACTCATAAAAGTAGACGTGACGATGGGGGGAAAAACCCAGAGGGGGTTTAGGCATAAATCTAGCAGAGATTGCGGCTTCCTCTGTGAAAAAGCAACAAGCAAACAATCCAGGGAAACGTAGGGAGACCTATAGAGAGCGGGAGGGCTCAGAGATTGGGGATGAGTCGAGTGACTCCTCTTCCTCAGAGGAAGAGATTTGCCCGAGGTCAGTGAGAACCAATAGGGCGAGACCTAAACATGCTATAACGGCCACTGAGATGGGGATGTTTAATGGAATGAAACTGGACCAAAAATCCAACATGAAAAACTGCCAGAAAATAGTTCAATTGGGGACAAGACTTAATATCTATGACGAGGATATAGAATTAATGATTGACCAATTGACGGGATTAGACTTAAAAATTGAAGACATTTCTCTTCATCAGAAAAACATTTCTGGAGTGACTGCAAAAGAGAAGTACACTCTTAAAAATAAAGGTGCCAGGAAGAACCAAAAAGGGGGTTTCACAGCGATGCCATAGAAGAACCTTTTTTGGTTCCCCAAAGAACCTTTCACTGAAAGGTTCCTTGAAGAACCATTCTCAAAGGTTCTTTAAAGAACCTATAACAGTTCTTCATGTCACTTTATTAGGTTCTTTGTAGAACCATTTATGAAAAGGTTTTTTGACACCCATAGTAAACAAACATCACTAAGCAAAATGATGTCCAAAAGACGTCTTTTCAACGTCTTTGTCACAAAAGTGGGACGTTGAAAAGACGTCCACTGAGGAGCCAGAATGAAAGTTTTTATGACGTCTTTTTTTGACGTGTTCTGCACGTCCGATATAGACGTTCATGGACCCTCTTCGTACAAGTTTAAAAACCAGTTCAAATGTGGTCATTGTGGACATATTTTTTACATCATTTATGGTCTCATTTAGACATAATTACTTTGACTATTGCTGTCAGATGATCTTAGTGAGAATTAGCAGAGGTTTAGATGTTGATATTTGTTTCATTTGAAGTGTCACCATTGTGGTGATCAGTGTTTGCTTTAGTTGGGCTCTTGGTCCCCTTTTTTTTTACTTTAGCTTTTCTTTGGCTGTTGTAACTGTGTGTTTGTATAACACAATTGATGTTGCAAAGAAGGCCAAGAATATGTAAGACCAGGTTTTATCAGCTTCATGTTGATGATGATGAAATCATCACAAAACAAGCATCTAATGTTGTCAGATACTTTGGCATTTCTAGTTGCCTATATCTTTTGGAACTGCAATATTGGTACCAATAGTGTTTATATAACTTATTTAGAGGTGGATAAAAAATATGTGCATACAATGTTTAGAGCAAATGTATCATCTTGTCACACAGACATCAAGATTTTGCATATGATTCACAACAATGGTGACAATAAAAAAATTATTGTCATGCTGCAATCATGATGGGTAGCTTTCATAGTTCAAAACTCATCATTGATTCCCAAGAATTTTTGTTTTTATTGTCACCGTTGTTGTGAATCATATCCAAAATCTTGATGTCTGTGTGTGACTACATGATACATTTGCTCAGAACATGTGCACATGCTTTTTATACCTTCAAAATATGTTTTAGTCTATTGGCACCAATATTGCCGTTTCATAAGGTTGGTGGTTATGAATGCCAAATATAAAAACAATTTCAAACTAACATTTGTTGCTTTTTTGTGATGATCATGTCATCATCAACAATGAGCTGATAACACCTGATCCTACTTTATCTTGGGTTTCTCTGACACAACAATTGTGTTATACAAACACACAGTTACAGCAACCAAAGAAAAGCTAAAGTAAAAAAAAAGGGGACCAAGAGCCCAACTAAAGCAAACGCTGATCACCACAATGGTGACACTTCAAATGAAACAAATATCAACATCTAAACCTCTGCTAATTCTCACTAAGATCATCTGACAGCAATAGTCAAAGTAATTATGTCTAAATGAGACCATAAATGATGTTGAAAATATGTCCCCAATGCCACATTTGTACTAGTTTTTAACCTTGTCCGAAGAGGGTCCATGAACGTCTATATCGGACGTGCAGAACACGTCAAAAAAGACGTCATAAAAACGTTCATTCTGGCTCCTCAGTGGACGTCTTTTCAACGTCCGACTTTTGTGACAAAGACGTTGAAAAGACGTCTTTTGGACATCATTTTGCTTAGTGATGTTTGTTTACTATGGGTGTCAAAAAACCTTTTCATAAATGGTTCTACAAAGAACCTAATAAAGTGACATGAAGAACTGTTATAGGTTCTTTAAAGAACCTTTGAGAATGGTTCTTCAAGGAACCTTTCAGTGAAAGATTCTTTGGGGAACCAAAAAAGGTTCTTCTATGGCATCGCTGTGAAACCCCCTTTTTGGTTCTTCCTGGCACCTTTATTTTTAAGAGTGTAGATCAGCAGCCCATTAGTTGTTTTCTTGATTGACACTGGGCTGGCCCAATCACATCTTTAATGTGAAGTATAGAAAAATACTCTTTCTATTAGTATAGAAATTAGTACAAAACTTATGAAAGTTTCCTTTATTTTTCAGTGCATTGTTTTACAATATATGGGTATTATCATGGGATTAATATTATAACTATTATTATGTAATGTAGACAGACACTAACTAAAAGAGGTTTGAATTTTTCTTTGTTTAATTTGAACACTGAATATGGGTTGGAGCTTTTAATTTTGAACTCTCAAAGTGCACCAGATTGATGAATTTAACATTAAAATGCACAAAATTTTATAAAAGGCAAAAATCAATCTTGCCTAGGGCAACCAAAGGGCTAGAGCCGGCCCTGTATGGAAGTATAAATAGTTTTGGTTGGGTAGAAAATAAGAAAAAAACAGGAAACGAGTCTGAGCAATCGGGTCACACTAAATGCATCTCTATATAAATGTCATATATATTATATAACATTGATATAAGTGATCACTGGGAATTAGACTTATATTGTATTTAAATAAAGCGTTCACATGCACATTTGCTTCATGTATTTCCCCGGCGTCGACATCAGTGTGAGTGCAGCAAGCTGACTCGCTAGCTTAGGACTTCAAAGTTCTTTTGTACTCAACACAAAACGTCAGCAAATAAAAGTCTTGAATCCAAAGTTCTTCGTTTGACTATTTTAATTATGAATTCCAAAACATAAAATATAAACACTTAGGATCTTTACTTTTCTTACACATTAACTGTGTAGTTCTGTGTAGGTCAAAAGACTGTGTTGCTCCAGAGTCCAGTGGCTTCTGGCTGTTTCGCAGGGTTCTATCACTTTCATACTAAATCTAACAGCCAATCAAATTACATTATACTAGATCACTGGTCAACTGTTTACATTCCAATTTCTATGTTCCATTTGCAACACAGGTTTTCTCAGGTTTTACAAAATAAACTCAAAATATTATTACTTCCATTGAAATGGCTTCAACAATCAGGCACATTTAAATGTCAGAAACATGAATCCTGCATGTCAATATCCATGATCACTGGATCTTTGGTAAGTTGAAAGGAACACTACATCGAGTCCAATCTTTAGTTTAAACTGATAATCGTTTGTTTTACCGGTGTTACCATAACAATGAATATTTGTCTTTAATTAAAAAATTGTCAAGTAACTGATGAATTTCATGTTGATGAGGTTCATAATCATGTGTTTGTATTGACATGAGTTGTTCTGTTCTTGAACAATTAAACATGTTTCTGTTTTTAAAAGCAAAACACCAGATATAGGAGTTGAACTGGAAAAAGTTGCTTCTACTAAAATAAACAAATAAAGTCTGTGCGTTTACAGCTGCATGTGTAAATCATGTATTGTAGAGCAGATCTGATGCTTCAATCATTGATATTGCTATGAGGACATTTTCAGTAAGATTAAAATAGTTCATCTTTTATTTTGCCTTTTATTTCAGACATACCAGAGGTTTAATATTTACATTTCATATTTGACTGTTGTTGGCAAATTTTATATAGGCCTACATAAATGTAAGTTTACCATTAACAAACCATTTTTTCTGTGTTTTTGAAAGAATTTAAAATACATCTTACTACAATTAGGCCTACATCTTCAGTAATGAATGCAAGTATTTGAAAGAATTTTAATATGTACAATGTAATTGATGTATAGTTTAATATCTTACCCTCGTGTTCTTTCTCTCTATCTTCTTTTTTGTCTTTTATTTTTCAGTTTTCAGCTAATCACTGTTAACTCGTATTTTCTCATTTGTATTCTGATGACATTGAACACATTGTTAATACATTTTGTATACAAAGTTGTATATCATAAATATGTCATCTCTGTACTTTTTGCAATTAATAAAAGTGCTCGCTTCCTCGTTATCATGCATCACATGAAAAAAGGAGTAAAATGAGTGTGATCCAAAACACACAATAGATGGCGCTAATTCGAGCCGCCAATGAAGAAGAAGAAGAAGAAGAAGAGTCTGAGGAGAGCAGTTTACGGTATTTCTCATATTTACACAACCATCACACACACTTTACAGTTTGATTAAGCGACAGACTCATTTCTGTATTGTTTTCATCGATCACAGCGATACTTGTGCGTCTTTTCTGGTGTCTTCCTCCTGAAATACACATTTAGTGCAGCAGCAGCGAGCATGAGGAGAATATGTGGAGTTCATTCAGACCTGAGAGATTTTGTGTTCGTTTGTGTGATTGTCTCGATGTTTGGAGTGAGAACTGTAACTGAATGTGAAGACTAAAGTCAAAGTCTGAGAACTGTGAGATACTGCTGCCGTTTTATTTTATCTTTATACAAATCAAATTTGTTACTTATTTCACATTGTGAAAAACATACTGGAACATATAACGTTACGGCTAAAACTTCACATTGAACTTATAATGAGTTTTTAGGATCGTTGTCAGCAGTTTTGAATAACAGTGCAATGAATGTCAGAACAAAATCAAAATATATTTTAGATATTGACATTATGCTGTAGTTATTTAGATGAGGTGGTTAATTAAGATGAATACCTGTAGTGTTTGTTTTTATATTTTTTCTTATGTTTTATCCTTGTCATGTTGTGAGAAGCAACAGTATTTTCTCTCAATTTAGCAGTTTTACAGGCTTTTATCATCTATCTGTGAGATGAATAAAGTGAGATGATCTGCTGATGATCCTGAATGTCTTGTTGAATGAGTGTAGATAGTCTGAGGATCATCAATAACAGATCTGCTGAAAACACTCTTTATTTCATGACAATAGTTCCTGTTTTCTCCTCATTTATTATGCTGATGTCTTCAGATCTCCTGTAAATTGACACTTAAAGCTCATTTCATTGGTGTCAACAGACTGTATTTGTTGCTCACAAATATACATTTATTTCTGTGTCCATGCTTTCAACCTTTTTTTTTTCGGACCATTGTTAATATTGGCAAGACATTATATTACGATGTTTATATTCTTTTTTATTTCTAGATATCTGCCTATATTGTAATGGAAAAAGCAGGAGAGTGTTCTAGTTAGCCATAAAATAAGTTATAGCCTACATCCGCATCAGTTACTTTATTTCAGACAGACAGACATAAATGCTTAGATGTGATATTTAGTATAAAAACAAATTCAGGAACTGATATTATTTTTTATTTTGACAGATCAGCTCCTCCCACAGCAATTCATCATCAGTGAAGCTCCTCCCACTGCAATTCATCATCAGTGAAGCTCCTCCCACTGTAATTCATCATCAGTGAAGCTCCTCCCACTGTAATTCTCCAATAAATGCTGTAAATTCCCATCAGCTACAAGTGAAGACGAGCATGAAAGCATCAGGAAGAGCTGAAATCTGCAAAGACTGAGTTTATTAAAGAGGACCGTGAGACCACGAGTGATCCAGAACCTGCAGAATGAAACACACTGAAGATCCTGAAGAACAAAGAGGTTGGTGTTTATTCTTCATTCATTCATGATGCTGAAGAACATTCATGTTAGAAACATTCAAGCACTTCATCACATTTAGATAAACAGTTAGCCTAAACTATGAAATGGTACAGAATGTTTTTTGTTTGTTTTCAACAAATGGTGAGTAAAGGGAGGTTTGAGAAACTTAAGCAAAAAAAAAAAAAAAAAAAAAATATATATATATATATATATATACATATATATCATACATGAAAATCACTCACCTTTCGGCGAAATTCGCCGTTTTGAAACCAAAATAGGTGACCTACGTGAATCGTGTTGATTCGATGAGAAAATGTTTAGAGAGGGGGAAGGTATATACTATATGAAGCCATACTAGTTCTTGAAACACATCTTCAGATGCACCTGAACACATCATCAGTGATGTAACCTGGGGTCCTCGGGTGTTTCGGGTCTTTCAACATCAGACACCCTCGCCCAGGCGACCCAGCCACGGCTGATCAGACCGCGACTTGTGTTCAGGTAGCACTCGCTTGCCCCCATGGTGCTCCTCTACGGATCCAGAGCCATCTCGAGGCTCTCTCGGCTGCGTCGGTGGTGTTCTTGATGGCCCTGCTCCTTGTTGTTCCGGCAATGCCCAGCGCAGTAAAGGCTCTGTGGAGGGAGCGCCCCACAAAGCCTCTGCAGCCAACCTCGATAGGCATGCATTTCGCCTTCCAGCCCTGTGCTCGGCAGTCTGTGACCAGATGTTCATATTTGGTCATCTTTCTTTCATGGGCTTCTCCCAAGCGGTCCTCCCATGGCACGGTCAGCTCCATGATGATTATATTCTTGGTGCTCTCTGAGACTAGAGTGATATCTGGCCTCATAGTTGTGCTGACGATGTGCTGGGGGAATTTCAGCTGCTTCTCCAAATCCACCGAGAGTTTCCAGTCCTTGGCTGATGCCAGAATTCCTGCTGGTGCCTTCCTCCCTGCCTGTGGCTGTTCTCCTGCCCTAACAAATACGATTGAGCGAGTGTCCTCGCTCCACCTTTGCTGATCTCTTTGCTGATGGTGTCTGCAATAGCTTTCAGCACCTGGTTGTGACGCCAAGTGTAACGACCCTGGCCGAGCGCTGTTGGGCAGGAGCTCAAAATGTGCTCCAGCGTTCCACGAGCTGGGCACAATTGGCAAGTTGGTGTGTCTGCTTTCCCCCACGTACAAAGGTTTGCTGGGCTAGGCAGGACATCGTACACTGCCCGAATCAGGAAGGTTATGCGGTGCGGCTCGCTTTGCCAGAGCTCCGTCCAGGTGACCTTGCGGTCCATGGCCTGCTCCCACCTGGTCCAGGCCCCCTGTTGCCCCATTCCAGCAGCTCTGCTCATCCTTCCTTCCTCCACAGTAGCTCTGACCTCTTCATAAATTCGGCTGCGCTTCTCCTTCCCCTTCAACTCTTTATGTCGAGGAGGTGTTGGGAACATCCCCAAGCCTGCTCTGCCTCGGGCCACCGTTCCCACAAGCTCTTTGTGCCGCAGTCGAGCCTGTGCATCCAGCACAGCGGCTTGGGCGCTCCACTTCCTCCCTGTCTTCACCAGCACTCCTGCCTGGGCCACCTTTGGGTCGTTGGAGTCTCTATACATCAGCACCTCACGTGCCCGAGTCACTTTAAACTCCTCTTCCAGGGATTTCAGAGGCAACCGGAGCATTGTGGTGTTTCCATAGAGGGCGATGTTGCTGAGACTCCTGGGCAACCCTAACCATCTCCTGAGACAGCTGCTGACCTTTCTTTCCAAGGTCTCCACCGTGGAAATGGGAACCTCATACACAAGTAGCGGCCAGAGTATTCTTGGCAGTATACCATGTTGGTAAATCCACGCTTTAAACTTGCCGGGGAGGCCAGAACGGTCTGTTGCTCTTAACCAGCTGTCCAGCTCCTGACCGGTCAACTGGACTGATGCGAAGTCTCTGAGGCTACTGTCAAAAACCTTGCCCAAGCTTTTCACCGGCTGTTCTGACAGTGATGGTATCTCTGCTCCTTTGATGCTGAAATGGAACCTGTCCGTGACCTTGCCCTTCTTCAGCACTAGCGAACGGGACTTGGCTGGTTTGAACTCCATCCGAGCCCACTGGATGAGCTTTTCCAGCCCTTGGAGTATCCACCTGCCTCCTGGCACTGACACTGTGGTGACTGTCAGGTCATCCATAAATGCTCTGATTGGCGGTTGACGGACCCCTCCTCTGCTTTGGGGCCCCCGACACTCAGGCTCTGCCGATTTGACAATCATGTTCATAGCCACCGCGAATAGGATCACAGAGATGGTGCAGCCTGTGATTATTCCCACCTCCAATTTGTGCCAATCTGATGTCACACCTCCTGCGGAGACTCTCATCCTGAAATGGTTGTAATAATCCAAGATCAGATCTGCAATATGCTGTGGCACATGGTGCTTGGTCATGGTGGTCTGGACCAGCTTGTGGGGGATAGAGCCATATGCATTGGCTAGGTCTAACCACAGTACCGTGAGGTCTCCCTTGTGTTCACGAGCTTCCCGGATGAGCTGAGTCACCACTCCCGTGTGTTCTAAGCACCCTGGGACTCCAGCAATTCCTCCCTTTTGCACAGATGTGTCTATGTAGTTGTTAGTTAAGAGGAAGTTGGTCAGACGCCTTGCTACTATACTGAAGAAGATCTTGCCTTCCACGCTCAGCAATGAACAAAGAGGTTGGTGTTTATTCTTCATTCATTCATGATGCTGAAGAACATTCATGTTAGAAACATTCAAGCACTTCATCACATTTAGATAAACAGTTAGCCTAAACTATAAAATGGTACAGAATGTTTTTTGTTTGTTTTCAACAAATGGTGAGTAAAGGGAGGTTTGAGAAACTTTAGCAAAAAAAAAAAAAAAAAAAAAAAAAATATATATACAGGTCCTTCTCAAAAAATTAGCATATTGTGATAAAGTTCATTATTTTCCATAATGTAATGATAAAAATTAAACTTTCATATATTTTAGATTCATTGCACACCAACTGAAATATTTCAGGTCTTTTATTGTTTTAATACTGATGATTTTGGCATACAGCTCATGAAAACCCAAAATTCCTATCTCAAAAAATTAGCATATTTCATCCGACCAATAAAAGAAGTGTTTTTAATACAAATAAAGTCAACCTTCAAATAATTATGTTCAGTTATGCACTCAATACTTGGTCGGGAATCCTTTTGCAGAAATGACTGCTTCAATGCGGCGTGGCATGGAGGCAATCAGCCTGTGGCACTGCTGAGGTGTTATGGAGGCCCAGGATGCTTCGATAGCGACCTTAAGCTCATCCAGAGTGTTGGGTCTTGCGTCTCTCAACTTTCTCTTCACAATATCCCACATATTCTCTATGGGGTTCAGGTCAGGAGAGTTGGCAGGCCAATTGAGCACAGTAATACCATGGTCAGTAAACCATTTACCAGTGGTTTTGGCACTGTGAGCAGGTGCCAGGTTGTGCTGAAAAATTAAATCTTCATCTCCATAAAGCTTTTCAGCAGATGGAAGCATGAAGTGCTCCAAAATCTCCTGATAGCTAGCTGCATTGACCCTGCCCTTGATCAAACACAGTGGACCAACACCAGCAGCTGACATGGCACCCCAGACCATCACTGACTGTGGGTACTTGACACTGGACTTCAGGCATTTTGGCATTTCCTTCTCCCCAGTCTTCCTCCAGACTCTGACACCTTGATTTCTGAATGACATGCAAAATTTGCTTTCATCCGAAAAAAGTACTTTGGACCACTGAGCAACAGTCCAGTGCTGCTTCTCTGTAGCCCAGGTCAGGCGCTTCTGCCGCTGTTTCTGGTTCAAAAGTGGCTTGACCTGGGGAATGCGGCACCTGTAGCCCATTTCCTGCACACGCCTGTGCACGGTGGCTCTGGATGTTTCTACTCCAGACTCAGTCCACTGCTTCCGCAGGTCCCCCAAGGTCTGGAATCGGTCCTTCTCCACAATCTTCCTCAGGGTCCGGTCACCTCTTCTCGTTGTACAGCGTTTTTTGCCACACTTTTTCCTTACCACAGACTTCCCACTGAGGTGCCTTGATACAGCACTCTGGGAACAGCCTATTTGTTCAGAAATTTCTTTCTGTGTCTTACCCTCTTGCTTGAGGGTGTCAATGATGGCCTTCTGGACAGCAGTCAGGTCGGCAGTCTTACCCATGATTGCGGTTTTGAGTAATGAAACAGGCTGGGAGTTTTTAAAAGCCTCAGGAATCTTTTGCAGGTGTTTAGAGTTAATTAGTTGATTCAGATGATTAGGTTAATAGCTCGTTTAGAGAACCTTTTCATAATATGCTAATTTTTTGAGATAGGAATTTTGGGTTTTCATGAGCTGTATGCCAAAATCATCAGTATTAAAACAATAAAAGACCTGAAATATTTCAGTTGGTGTGCAATGAATCTAAAATATATGAAAGTTTAATTTTTATCATTACATTATGGAAAATAATGAACTTTATCACAATATGCTAATTTTTTTAGAAGGACCTGTATATATATATATATATATATAAATATATATATATATATATATATATATATATATATATATATATATGTATATATATATATATATATATATATATCATACATGAAAATCACTCACCTTTCGGCGAAATTCGCCGTTTTGAAACCAAAATAGGTGACCTACGTGAATCGTGTTGATTCGATGAGAAAATGTTTAGAGAGGGGGAAGGTATATACTATATGAAGCCATACTATAGTATAATGTGAGATAGAAATAAATATTTAAGTCATTAAATTCAAGTTCACGTAAACTTTTCCCTCCGCTGCGGCTGTCAGTCATTCTCCATTCAGCATTCAAACAGCGCGTCGCGTTCGGGTACGACAGTCAACGATGAAACTCTCTCCAAGATGATTCAATGTTGATATTATTATACTTTATCTGTAGATAAAGCTCTATGGTTTCGCATAAAATGACTATCTTGCTGGACTGCATTGCTGTACCTTAATCATGTTCTTTTCTACCGTGTGTACCGCACAGTAACTGAAATTTAAAACTGTTAAAAGAAAAGGCTCAATAAACTATTGCATAGATAGATACTGTATAATACACTATGCATCGATATGCCTTTCCTTTGTGCTTTGAACTTTTCTGCACGCTCTGACTGTGTTGCTTCAAGCGCATCATTCTGCGCTCGGGATGCGCATGTGCGCTTTGTGCCGCACTGTATTGCAGTCTTTCATAATCATATCATAATACTTTTGCGCAATGAAAGATTATTAATAGCCTTTTTTGTTCTGTTCTGTCCTATCTATTATGTGTTGCTGCCTCATTAAACAGCTGTGCTATAGGCCTACATTTAAACAATGTCTTAATTTTATAGTAGACTATATATAATAATTGATCTTTCTGATTTTTATCTTGTTTTTCATGAATGTATTTTACAATACAAAGAGCAATGTGTAACGTTTTACCAGATTTAGTGCAATACTATGTCTCTTTGTTCCCCACTAAATGTTTTTTTTTTCACTAAATGTTCAGATTTTATACAATTATTGTTTTTCTAGACTAAATTTTTATCCACTAATAAGTTATCCACTAATCTAGTTTATAATATAATTTTTGTCATAGGTTATGATCATATTTTTTTTGATTTGTTGTTTTTCTTTATAATGAAGTTGTCTGTATTAAGTAGATTGTGTTTAACACAAAAAAGAGTGATTATCAGTTCAACACACAGAGTTTTAGAAATTCTACTTGATTTAAAAAAAACTGCGCTTGTGTCGGATCGGTATCGGTCGATACTCCGAATTTTTGGTATCGGATCGGATCGGTTCAGAAAAAATGGTATCGGGACATCCCTAATATTTTCTGGTAGGCTATATCTAAGTTACCCAGGAGCTCTGTTGACATAGGCTTAGCTTGATGAATTGAGTCGTTGAACACAGCAGGAGAGAACGCAACGTTAGCCAGCTAGCTAAAGCTCCGGTGGAAAATTATTAGCTAACGCTACGGAGGCCATCATATTTTTGACTCATGGCTGAAGTTAAGTTTCTCCAGCTCTACCCAGGTTGGCAAAAAATGCATCTCAAAATGCATCAGATTGATGCTTTAAAATATGGAATATTTAAAATTTTCTTACGGGGGAGCATTCCCCCGAAACCCCCTAGAGGGGTAATATCCTTCTCACCTTTTTCACCCCTGATATATTATTACCTAGTGGACATGAAGCTGAGGCTTGAGTTTGTCACTAATCGAGGAACTACCTCTACAATCTGGAACTGGAAAACAGATATATTTTCAGTTAATGAAAATGGTATTTCAGTTAATCTCAATGAATGCACAGTGACGCATACGTAAACGCTAGTGTGAGGCGCACGCCTGGCTGTCGCTTTGCTAGAGCGCTATTGTTTCTCACACACTTAAAGAAAGAGCGAGAGAGTCTTATGCCACGCAGGATTTACGTGCTACATGTAAACAATATTCATTGTTGTATTTTCCTGTAAAAATAAGTTAATTTGGAATTAATCAGCCTTTTTTAACAAGCAGAAACTAATGCGCGAACGCAGACGTTATTAATATTCATGAACCCAGCAGCTCATCAATCCTTAGTGTGGTCTATATTGTTATTAGTAGTAGTAGTAGTAGTATTATATTATTATATTATATTGTGAGGAATATTATCAGTATTATTGTTATTTCTTTTTTTACATTTCAAACTTGTAATTGTAAATTGTAATTTATTACTGTGTGTAATTATTAATGTGTGATGTTTTTCTGCACAGCTGCACTATTTAAACTTTATCTGCGCTTTAACAGAAGAAACGTACATCTGCATTTTTTCCATTTCTGCAAGGGCTGGTGTTGTGATTTTTACTGTTTTTTTATTCTTTTATGTTATTGATATATTATAGAAGCCTATTTAATGATGGGTACGTTTTACTTTAGATCACTGCTTGTGTTTCTGAGGCTGCTATCACATGTAGCCAAAAACAGTGGCGAATGGTACCATATTTATATCGTCATTGATATCGTTAGCACAATAAATAGCAGAACATATCGTGATATAGTTTTAAGTCTATATCGCCCATCCCTAGGTGCTAGTGGCCCTTTACGGGCCTTTAAATGAAAGCGTTGCTAGATCTCCTCCTGATATAGAGAGTTGTCCGCTGGGATAAGCTTCTTTAATACCGAGCGTAGTTTGGCCTCTTCTTGTTCTCCTCTGTTGCTGCGTCATCTTATCACAGGTAATATCCTCCACATTTCATTTTAATTCTATTTCCTACCTATTGGAGATTAAACATATCATCGATAACATTACTTTTTTTTTTTTTTACATTTTTTTACACAAGCTGTGATTATGAATCACTCAAACCTCTTTATCCTCTGTCGGTTGCACATATCCGCCATGTTTTGTAGTTTTATAACATTTTTACTCATGTTTGTAATTCTGAACCGAATCCTCCAAATCGCAATGGGTTGTGGGTAATATTAGCCTTTATAGTGTGCACGGATCCACACTTCAAAAATCTACCGGAAATAGTAGACCATACGGGGACGTCTGGCATACTCTTTTCAACATACTATGCTTTGAGACACACTTATTTAAATCTCACACACTATTTTAGATGGATAGTATGGACATTGGGATGCAGGCTGTGTTTCTGTGTAGAATAGGGATGGGACTATTCTATGAAAATTTCATATCACGATTATAGTGACCAAAATTATCGTGATTATCAATATTATCACGGTTTTGTTAAAACAAGATGAAAGTGTTAAAGAACTGATGCTCACACTGAAAACATTTCAACAAGTTTTATATTTGAGAATCAACAAACAGCAAATAAAACGAGCAGCTTTATGCACTTTTTAAAGTAAGATTCTATTCTGTGGCATTCCTTATAATGACCGTCGTCAATAGCAACATATTATAACACAGCGCACATCCATGTATCACA
This sequence comes from Gila robusta, assembly GCA_030770095.1. Classification (NCBI taxonomy): domain Eukaryota; kingdom Metazoa; phylum Chordata; class Actinopteri; order Cypriniformes; family Leuciscidae; genus Gila; species Gila robusta. The sequence continues at coordinate 290,058 of JAVALU010002426.1, forward strand.
ACGAACGCGTGCTCTCTCATTTCATTCAAATACAACTTGTCATCTTGCATCTCCGTTTTTGATTGTATTGAAAATGAAATCAGAGTTCATTTATTGTTTACAGAATTTGATAAAATTGTTGCGATCATCTTGTCTGGACGAGTTTTGTATACTGTACAAAATGGATTTAACAGGTAAGTTAAGAATAGAGATTAATCTCTATTCAATATGTCCCCATAATTATGTGGTAAAAAAATCGATGTTATAAGTGTACAATGAATATACATTATTATCTCTTAAATGTCACTCTTAATAGTCTTGTTTGAACTTGTTCGTTCATCTTTGGCTCAAAGACACTTGCTGCGAACTTTTCTTCGCGGAAGCTTCAAGTCAAGTTAGTGAGAGAAAATATTTCAACTCAAAACAACATTTTGTGCCCAATTATTTCCCAGATGTAGTTTTAGTATTGAGATCAAAGGTAACTTGCCTTGAGTTCGCTATATAACAGTGGGTGATGGTCACAGGACGACTCGGCAGATTTGAAGTGTTTACTATCGCAGCGACTTTTTTGTGCATGTTCTGCAGACAAGATAATGTTAACCATCCTCAATTAAGTTTCCCTCAGGATTTTTGTAAATGCCAAAATATGACCACACCTCCCGAAGAAAAATCTCCCGAACACGGTCACTGCCCTCCGCCATTCCTTCTCGAATAAAAAAGACAACCCCAACATTGCGCGCCTGCGTCATATTGTTGCTGGCTGGACAGGATTCATAGTGAGTTATTAAAATCGCGATAATCAAAGACGGTTTTAATGATAATTGAATTTTAAATGATAATACTAACCGTCAGTACATTTTATCGTGGTTTATAGTGAAACCGGTAATAGTCCCATCCCTAGTGTAGAAAGAGATATCAAGTTTTTTGGCTCTTTTTGGGCCGCTATGTTAAACTGTATCTGTAAGGTTGAGTTTGGTTTGGTCTCTTCTCATTCTGAGAGTATTTTTGCGAAGGTTTCCGCTCACCTCATCTCCATGAGAATAGTGTCACTGATGGTCCATTACAGACCTTAGGGAGCAAATGTGGATCCAGCATCGAAGTCTGTTGAGTTGATCTTATGCTGGCAACTCCAATATGGCAATCAATTTCCTCGGTATGGCAAAGTGGGTATTTTGGAAAATCGTGGCATGCATAATAATCAAATTATGACTATTAAATAAATGTTTCTAAAATGGCTGTCAAATAAAAATTTGAATTTTGAATATTCCTTGAATTAAAAAAAAAAAAGCACATTAGGCTACTGTCACTTTAAGACCTGCACGCATCTAATATACACGCATTTGACAAGGACACGATTTTCTCTCAAACAATTGCTTTCACTTTAGACATGATCAACTGTGTTTATGTAATCCTTGTGTGTATTTGACAGTATTAGTGCAGTGAGACTTCGAAAGTCCAGGAACCAGGCGCTGTTGGACAGGCTTTTAGTGTCTGTGCGCTTCGGGTGTTTGCATTCAGAAAAGCGCACGTTAGAAACAGCGTGAATGACATGTTTAACCGGCAAGGCTTCACAGCACATGCAAATAATTAACTTTTGTGCCGTGAATGTCAAGTCAAGTCACATTTATTTATATAGCGCTTTTTACAATACAGATTGTTTCAAAGCAGCTTTACAGAGATAACAGGAAAATAATGCAACAAAGTTTGTTTCCAGAAGAAAATAGCGGCACAGTCCAGCTTAAGAAAGATCAGTGATGGTTCATTTTTGTTGTAAAAAAGTTTAATTTACTTAATTTATATATATATATATAGCTGCTCTGGAGTAAACCGTGATGTCATCGTCCAGCTCAGTTTAGTTCTCATATAATGGTGTCAATGCATGCAGATCAATAATATTGTTGAATATTAAATTAAATGTTAAATTTAATGTCCCCAACTAAGCAAGCCAAGAGTGTAACTCTACCTCTGCCTTAACATGTGATGTGAATGTGCATCATGCGCTGTGGCACGATACTACTTAATTTCTTCAAAAGCAGATCGTGGAGGCATTTTAACAATGTTGTCCACAAGCAAAAATCGTGATATCGCACACCCCTAACGTAACATTAAGTATTGCTTTTAGAATTTTAATATAGTTAGAATTTTGCTAATATTTAACAAAGAAATTCGAATTTAGCTTTTCAGCCATTTTGACAGCTGGGTTAAGTGGAACATGTAGGACACAGATAATGCTAATAAAGTTTTAACTAGTTTTAAACAAGCTACAGCTGTGTACACGCTCGACTGTGAGCATGTGAAATTTCTCATTTCAAATTTTGCAAAGGTCATGATTTGATGTCACTGCATCACTGCACATATAACAAATAATAATACATCTATGTAAAAATACGCAATCTACTCCACTTGACTGCAAATGAGTTGGTCTTTAAATTTAACTGATGCATTAATCTCGGCCACAAGTCTTCATCTGATACAAATGCAGGTGTCCTACATTTACATGCGTATAAATGGAAGTCAATGGAAGAAAGTCTAGTGTGACCAGCCTTTTCAATAACTGAAAGATTTACCTTTACTTATTTTCCCCTTTCATTTCAGACCTGATGGAAGTGAAGGAGGAGAGTGAAGAACGGAGTGAAGTGGAGGAGGAAAATGTTAAACCTGGGAAAAAACATTTGAGTCGCTCAAAGACTAAAAAAACTTGCACTCAGTGTGGTAAGAGCTTCGTATATAAAAAAAATCTTGTGAATCACATGAGAGTTCATACGGGAGAGAAGTCACATGCATGCCATCAGTGTGGGAAGAGTTTCTTGCAATCATCTCAACTTAAGAGACACATGAGAGTTCATACTGGAGAGAAGCCGTTCACATGTGATCAGTGTGAGAAGAGATTTCCATACAGAGAAGGTCTCATTCTTCACATGAAGAGACACACTGGAGAGAAGCCGTTCACTTGCAATTGCTGTGAAAAGAGATTCTCAAGCAAACAACAACTAAAGGTTCACATGAGAGTTCACACTGGAGAGAAACCGTTCACATGCACTCAGTGTGGAAAGAGTTTCTCACACAGAGACAATCTTAAAGTTCACATGAGGATCCACACTGGAGAAAGACCGTTCACATGTGATCAATGCGGGAAGAGTTTCACACAATTGGTAAAACTTAAAGGGCACAGGAATATCCACACCGGAGAGAGGCCTTACACATGTAATCAGTGTGGGAAAACGTTTCAGTGGGCATTAGCCCTGAAGATACACCTGACAGTTCATTCTAAGGAGAAACCACATTCATGTTCTGTGTGTGGGAAGAGTTTTTCACAGCTGTCATATTTACATAGACATGAGAAAATTCATACTGGTGTAAAAGATCATGTGTGCTTTGAGTGTGGGAAGTCTTTTATTTCAGTGGCCTTTTTAAAACTGCACCAGAGAATTCACACTGGAGAAAAACCTTACAAGTGTTCACACTGTGACAAGAGATTCAGTCAGCCATCAACTCGGAAAAAACATGAGATGATCCACAGCGGAGAGAAGCCGCACACGTGTGATCAGTGTGGAAAGAGTTTCTCTGTTAAAGTTCAACTAAAGCTACACATGAGGATCCACACTGGAGAAAAACCTTACAAGTGTTCACACTGTGACAAGAGATTCAGTCACTCATCAACTCTGAAAACACACGAGAGGATCCACAGCAGAGAGAAGCTGCACACGTGTGATCAGTGCGGATCGAGTTTCTCTTTTAAAACTCACCTGAAGCGACACATGAAGATCCACACAGTGGAGAAACCACTTAAACACAGTCTGAGATCACGGTAAGTAGTTCATCTTTATGTACTGAGCAACAAAGTAGTTTCCTTACAGCCACGGTGAGCGTCTGGACATTTTGTTGTTTTGATTGGTATCTGCTTAGAAAGATTTTCATTATTATCTCATTATGAGGTGTAAACAGGGCCTAAAACTTTTTGTCACATCTGCCAATGGCTGGTAAAATTTACCAGCCAAACAATTTTTTTATCTGCCAGCTAAAACTACTAGCTTAACTTATATAAATTCAATAGCCTACGTTTTAAAAGACAAGTAAACAGTCAGTATTAAAATAAGAACAAAATCAAATTACAAGCAAAAGGACAAATACATGCAATACAACAAAGATACATATTAAATAAAGGGGTGGTATAATGCCCTTTTCACAAGATGTAAAATAAGTATTTGATGTCCCCAGAGTGTGTATGTGAAGTTTTTGCTCAAAATACCCCACAGATCTTTTTATATAGCATGTTAAAATTGTCATTTTTTTTAGGGTGAGAAAAAACTCACAGTTTTTGTGTCTGTCCCTTTAAATGCAAATGAGCTGCTGCTCCCGGCACAGGGGGCGGAGCTTCAACAGTCGTTTTACCTCACACAGACATGCACAGGGAATTTCACAAACTTTTAGCCTTTTATGTTTAAACCTGATTCAGTTAATTGATGGAGAGACTCAAGAAGTGACAACATGTAGAATGCAACAGGATCAAATCATAATCAACCACCCCTTTAAATAAATAGTGCTCTTTGGGCAGGTCTTATAGTTTTCAGGTACCGGGATGTAATTAAGTAGGCTAATCTAATAAATAACACAGCATAAACTTCATATCCTTTTTAAAGTTTAAGTTTAAGTTTTTTTTTTTTCTTCAAAAAAAGTATTCAAAAAAACAAAATCACTCATTGCCCCCTAGTTTTCTCTCTGGTGAGAGAAGGTGTGTCTTTGCTCTGGAACTGCCAACTCTAAGAAAAGTTAAGAGAGTACGGACACTCCGTAATACAGATCGCTGGCTGATGGTGTCACTATGCAAACATAATTAAAATACAAAGGAGGAGAAATCGGTTAGTTGTTTCTTGGGCTGATTCTCATAAAGGTAAACCTATTTCACTGAGTAGTGGAAGCTATTATATTAGGGACTCTTCCGGAGGGGCTAAGAGCTCACTCTGCCAGAGGTATGGTGGTTTGTTAAAAACAAATTTCACAGAAGCTTCCATTCTATTCAGGGAATAGTTGTGATCGATTACTGTTTGTATTACCATAGTTTTCCGACATATGATTAAATAGTTTATAATCTAATATATGTATAATCATTATATATAAAATGTATAAGAACATTCTTAAGTCTGAATCAGGCTGGAATTGGTTTGAAATTGAGGCCATCCATGATATTTACATCTAAGTACTAGAGCTCGCGGTTATGATAAGGGGTGGGACATTTCCTGAACGCACGCTAACCGCTGCCAATCATAACACACTGGGCCATCTAACCAATCATAACACACTGGGCCATCTAACCAATCATAACACACTGGGCCATCTAACCAATCATAACACACTGGGCCATCTAACCAATCATAACACACTGGGCCATCTAACCAATCATAACACACTGGGCCATCTAACCAATCATAACACACTGGGCCATCTAACCAATCATAACACACTGGGCCATCTAACCAATCATAACACACTGGGCCATCTAACCAATCATAACACACTGGGCCCTCTAACCAATCATAACACACTGGGCCATCTAACCAATCAAAACACACTGGGCCATCTAACCAATCATAACACACTGGGCCATCTAACCAATCACAGCACACTGGGCAATCTAACCAATCACAACACACTGGGCCATCTAACCAATCACAACACACTGGGCCATCTAACCAATCACAACACACTGGGCCATCTAACCAATCATAACACACTGGGCCATCTAACCAATCATAACACACTGGGCCATCTAACCAATCATAACACACTGGGCCCTCTAACCAATCATAACACACTGGGCCATCTAACCAATCAAAACACACTGGGCCATCTAACCAATCATAACACACTGGGCCATCTAACCAATCACAGCACACTGGGCAATCTAACCAATCACAACACACTGGGCCATCTAACCAATCACAACACACTGGGCCATCTAACCAATCACAACACACTGGGCCATCTAACCAATCATAACACACTGGGCCATCTAACCAATCATAACACACTGGGCCATCTAACCAATCACAGCACACTGGGCAATCTAACCAATCACAGCACACTGGGCCATCTAACCAATCACAACACACTGGGCCATCTAACCAATCACAACACACTGGGCCATCTAACCAATCATAACACACTGGGCCATCACTGGGCCATCTAACCAATCATAACACACTGGGCCATCTAACCAATCATAACACACTGGGCCATCTAACCAATCATAACACACTGGGCCATCTAACCAATCATAGCACACTGGGCCATCTAACCAATCACAGCACACTGGGCCATCTAACCAATCATAACCCACTGGGCCATCTAACCAATCATAACCCACTGGGCCATCTAACCAATCACAGCACACTGGGCCATCTAACCAATCACAACACACTGGGCCATCTAACCAATCACAACACACTGGGCCATCTAACCAATCATAACACACTGGGCCATCTAACCAATCATAACACACTGGGCCATCTAACCAATCATAACACACTGGGCCATCTAACCAATCACAGCACACTGGGCAATCTAACCAATCACAGCACACTGGGCCATCTAACCAATCACAGCACACTGGGCCATCTAACCAATCACAACACACTGGGCCATCTAACCAATCATAACACACTGGGCCATCTAACCAATCATAACACACTGGGCCATCTAACCAATCATAACACACTGGGCCATCTAACCAATCATAACACACTGGGCCATCTAACCAATCATAACACACTGGGCCATCTAACCAATCATAACACACTGGGCCATCTAACCAATCATAACACACTGGGCCATCTAACCAATCATAGCACACTGGGCCATCTAACCAATCATAACACACTGGGCCATCTAACCAATCATAACACACTGGGCCATCTAACCAATCATAACACACTGGGCCATCTAACCAATCATAACACACTGGGCCATCTAACCAATCATAGCACACTGGGCCATCTAACCAATCACAGCACACTGGGCCATCTAACCAATCACAGCACACTGGGCCATCTAACCAATCATAACCCACTGGGCCATCTAACCAATCATTACCCACTGGGCCATCTAACCAATCATAACACACTGGGCCATCTAACCAATCATAACACACTGGGCCATCTAACCAATCATAACACACTGGGCCATCTAACCAATCATAACACACTGGGCCATCTAACCAATTATAACACACTGGGCCATCTAACCAATCATAACACACTGGGCCATCTAACCAATCATAACACACTGGGCCATCTAACCAATCACAGCACACTGGGCCATCTAACCAATCACAGCACACTGGGCCATCTAACCAATCATAACACACTGGGCAATCTAACCAATCATAACACACTGGGCAATCTAACCAATCACAGCAGATTTCGTATTTTGGAAGGAAATACTGGTTGAAGCATTCAATTATACTAGGGACAGAGGAGCTGTAATAATGTAAAATATGTGAAAAATAAGCATGAAAGCATATTCTAGTACACCCCAAAAACAAAATTAAGTATTCATAAAAGGGCCCCTGTAATATCTCAAGGTCAAGGTAGCATTTATTGTCTCCCTTAGGAGAAATTTGTTTAAGATTAGGGAACTGCTGCCATAACAACACATACCACATGTGACAAACAACATTAACAAACATTTCAAATCATAAAAAACCCTGCATCATAAAAACAGTACATCTCATAACAATTCTTGTCTGTTATACCCGCTATTGCAGTTAATTATTTTCTTGCTGCAATTGTTTATTAATTAATTTAACAGACAGTAGTACAAAAGAATATTTGTATCGGTTATGCTTACATAATAGAACCCTGTATCTCCGACCAGAGTTCATCAGCGCATACTCAGAATACAAAACATGTGAAGAGTCAAGTAAAATCTTGTTGGCCTGCTGTGTAGTGCAAAGCTCAAAAATATGCTGTAAAGAGCTAATTGTCTGTGTCCCCATAATTTTTCCTGCCACTCTCACCAAGTTATTTATTTGAGCTCTCAATTTCACTGTTAAACTACCAAACCAAACAACAATTCCATATCTTAAAATAGACTCTATAGTTGCTTTATAAAAAATTAACATAATATTACTGCTCACTCCAAATAATCGTAATCTCCGTAGAAAATGTAGGCGCTGATGGACCCTTGCACACACCCATGACACATGTTTGTGCCACGTAAGCTCACTGTCAATGTGGACCCCTAAGTATTTATAAGAAGCAACCTGTTTAATAGCTTCACCATGAACCACAACAGAGCTCCTATCCCCCACTAATCTCGGGTCTATGATGAGCTCTTCAGTTTTGTTAACATTGATCTGTAAATGATTCTCGTCACACCAGCCCATAAACATTTCTATAGCAGCTTTATAGTCATTAATACCGCAATCTCTTGTCAATAACTGCAATAATACTGTATCATCTGAAAACTTTATAATGAACTGGTTTGACTGCTGGCTAATGCAGTCATTTGTGTACACAGTAAACAGAAGTGGTGAACTTACGCACCCTTGCGGGGCCCCTGTACTATTAACTGCAACATCCGACAGCACTGAATTAAATTTCACCTGTTGTCCCCTCTGTGTTAGGAAGGAATAATACCACTTGATAATAAAGGGATTAACTCGTAAATTAATTAATTTCTCCAGCAGTTTATGTGGTTGAATGGAGTTAAACGCCGAGCTAAAATCAATAAAAAGTAACCTAGCATAAGCAGTTGGACTCTCCAGATGCTTTAAAACAAGGTGCATTAATGTAGAAACTGCATCATTAGTACCACGGTTGTTTTTATATGCAAATTGATATTGGTCTAAGGATGGCTCCACTTCCTTACGCAGTTCTCTTATAATGATCTTCTCAAATGATTTCATAACATTTGATGTTAAGGCCACTGGCCTATAATCATTATTGTCTTGAGGACAATACTTTTTTGGAATCGGAATTATAATAGATTTTTTCCAAAGCTCTGGTACTGTATATGAGTCAGTTGAGAGCTGGAAAAGCCGATGCCAGGCAGGTGTGAGCTCCTCAGCAAATGTCTTTAAAAGAAAACATGACATACCATCTGGTCCAGTTGCCTTACTAGAACATACATTTTTAAAAACCCCTGTAACATCCCCTGAATCTATTAATATTCTATCATCACTAACATTACAGTTTATATTACCTAAAATATCACAACACTCCTTAAAAGTGTCTGACTCAAATCTCATATAAAAATTATTCAGTTCATTTGCCTTATCAGTTTCATTACCAGCGAACAATGGCTTCCTTGTCGAGGTCATGTTAGTCATTCCCCGGATTGAATTCCACAGTTCTTTTGTGTCACAATTTCCCAAATGTTGTTCAGCCCGTTCTCTATATTGTGTCTGGGCCATCCTCAAATGATGATTGAGGTCCTTTTGTGCTGCCTTAAGACCCCTTGTGTCCCCCAGTCTGTAGGCCATTTTTTTCCTTTTGATGCAATCTTTAATTTCCCCTGTGACATATGGTTTGTTATTTTGATACCTCTTAATAACTCTTTGAGGGATAATTAGATCCACACAAAAGGATATATATTTGGTGATTGTTTCAGTGATCATATCTATATTTGCATCCTGATAAAAAATGTCCCAGTCAGTGCAGAGGAAACATCCTTTCAGTTCCTCTATACTATCACTTGACCACACCTTAACGACCTTAGAAACTGGTTTACTTGTCTTAAAAACTGACCGATAGGTGGGGAGCAGATGAATAACGTTATGGTCAGAATTACTGAGGGGGGGTCTGGCTTTAGCCACATAAGCATCCTTAATATTGCCATAACACTTGTCAAGGGTGTTATTTTTCCTCGTTCCACACTTCACATATTGAAAAAAACCTGGTAAGGATCTCTCCAGTCCACACTGATTAAAATCACCCAGAATCAAAAAAGGTGCATCAGGCTTAACTTGTAAGTGCTTGTGAACACAATCTGCAATTTGACTTGCTGCCCTATAAACATTCCCACTAGGTGGGGTATACACTGCACAGACAAATATGTTAGTAAATTCCCTTGGCAAATAATATGGCCGCAAAGTAATACACAGTAACTCAAGATCAGGGTTACAAATACTTTCTCTAATCGCAAAATTGCAGCACCAGCTTTCATTAATATAAATACAAACACCACCCCCTCTTTTCTTTCCCGAATTCTCATCTCTATCCAAACGTAAATGGGAAAAACCGTCAATTTGTATGAAACTGTCTGGTACATCCTTACACAACCACGTTTCTGTGAAAACCATCAGTCCAGACTCACGATACTCATAGCAGACCCCCGTTTGTGTGCGCAGCTCGTCCAACTTGTTCCGCAAGGAGCGAGGGTTACAAAGTAACACTGGCGGCAGAGGTAGTTTGGAAGCTCTCCGGACCCGCTGCCTGACGCCGCCTCTCCTGCCTCGCTTCCTAACCCGACCAGGAACGGGCCTTGATTGCCGTAGTAGCTCCTCCGGTATATCCGTCGTAAGGTTACTCGATGATAGCTCACAAACTCGACTCCGCAAATCCAGAAGCTCCGATCTGCTGTAAGTCGGCTGTCTGGTATCCACAATCCTGTTTGTGACTCCTTGCACCACGCAGCTAGTCAAAATTAACCACGCTATGGTGATCAATTTCATGTTTATCAGTCCTCGTCCAATTAATCTGATTAATTGTTTTGACATTTGATATGAATTTGACCCAGGAAACCCCTAAAGTGCAGATGAACTGTTAAGTCTGAAAGCCTTTTCACACTAAACACATTTTGAATAGAAACAGAGACATTCACGCTGGGCTGGAATATTCACCCACTAATGAAGCAATGCTTTTTTCTTCAGAGAATATTTCTTCTATTTTCTTTGGTCTTTAATGAAATGTGCTGACCAATAAGATATAACTTTGAGCTGCTGCAAATACACACATTTAAGAGCATTTGGTGGCACTAGTGAAACCAGCATTAAAGATTAAAATTACTTTAAATGAAACATTAGCATTTCATGAACACTTTGAACTACATGAGTAATCCATAATTAGTCAATTGTGTAAAATAGTCCATTGAAAGTTTTTTTTTTTTTTTTTACATTAACAGGACATGTACATTTATTGCTTTGGCAGACATTTTTACGACAGCTGAAAGTTCAGTGCATGTATCGCCCTCTGTTGAACAGGAGTGAATTAGCTTTTCCTTCAGTCCAACACATATGTTTGACGTTTGTTGTGAAAGGGCCGTCTGTCAACAAATTCACTCATTTTTGCATAGCTTAGAGGCCAATCAGTTTGTGTCGTGTAGGAAACTGTGATTTCTCACAGATCACGTCAAGCCTACGTCATTAGAGTTTCATGACCAAACTAGTGATTTCTAACTTCAAATCATCTTCATGACATTAAAATAGATAATAATCGTGCACAGCGGTTGTCGACCAGATTTGATGGGATAAAAATGACTATTGAACTCATCAGTGATCTTGACTTTGAGCTTCACTTTTCATTTCACATTTGTCTCTCATTTGAAATCTTACTTGATTTAATGTTTCTTTTAGACCTGATGGACGTGAACAAGAAAGGAAAAACGGAGGCGAAAAATGCTGTCTGTAAATCAAGTGTGAAGATTCACATGAGAGTTCACACTGGGAAGAAGCGGCTCAGGCTTTCGCTCTGAAATCACTTCTGCTTCTCATTCTGAAGAAAGAGCATTTAACTGTGATCAGTGCGGTAAACAGTTTCATTGGGCTTCAGTCCTGAAGAAACACCTGAAGATTCATTTAAAGGAGAAGATTCATCCGTAATATTACAGCAGAAAAGACACGGCGGTGTGTGTCTCAGTGCATGTATTCCTTTACTACAGAAGATGAACTGAAATAGTGCCAAAAAATTCACACTGGAAAAAAAAAAACATTTCAAGGCTAAGTTCAGAGAGCCGAAGAAGAGGCCATAACACTTAGAGAGACATGAATCTGATATTCATTTTTAACTAAATCTTCATTGTTTTTTATTAGAACATTTAGTTTCTCTTCCATGCAAATGCAAGATATACTTTCTTGTATCTTTGAAACTGAACACTTTTCTCTTCTTCTCTTGAGATGCTTTGGCTCTTATAAGTCAGTAAAGAGAGAGATCTGTCTCATTGACTTTTACTTAATGTTTGTATTTGCTTCATGTAATTATTGATTAAACTCTTTACTCATTTTATCAACATCTCATTGTTATTGTCCGTTTTTATTTTATGCTCATTCTGCTTGAATCATGAATAATTTTAGTTCTGAAAGCCATGAATTATTATTTGCTTTTAGATCTCTCCATGTTGTTAATTTCTCATTAGAAATTTTAAATGGCTAATATATCCAGTATCATATATACATTTCAGAGAGTTTGTTTTAGTCAGTTTGATGTTTTATTCACATCATAAGGCTTATTGAAGTCAGAACAATTACTATGAACTTTAAACAACACACAGTTTTTACAAAATATACTGAAATGATTTGTCTCTCTCACCACAGCTTTACACAACCAGCAGAAAGAGAGCAGCTGGAAAAAAGAGATGCGGCGTGTAATCCTTGTTTTTTGTCTGTGATTATGTTGATGTTTATAGATATTTTGTCATTGTGAACAGTATTTGGTGAATTTTTGATCGTCTAACATTGACGCACATCTATGAGCCGCAAATCACGAGACGACAGTGATGTCATACAACTCTTACCGGATACCGGGCCAGAAAAGAAAATTAGATGAACTTGGCCGAAAACAAACATGACTTTAATAATAATTATATAACACTATCATTGTTATTGTTATTTCATGAAAATAAAGCGTATAATCAACTAATGAATTTAATAATCAGCACTCAAAAAAGCATTTGAATGGCGTAACAAAATAGCATTTGAATTTCACAAAGTAGTTTTTATATCAAATAATTATAGCCTATTATCTTCCTAATAACATGCCTAAAATATATTTACTAAAAAAATAATGTCTTGTTTCTAAATGCTTCTGAATATTAAACGAAACATGGCTTACTGACAGATTTATTTAAATATAGTCTGCATTAAATCATTAAGACATCACTAACAGGTTAAATAAATACATACAGTATAATTGTTACGAACCTTAAAAGGTCTAGGGCAGGTACCGCAACATTTCCATATTAACACACTGCCGAAGGTGAGGTGTGGTGGAAGAACACATGACAGACTCTTCTCGAAGGGAAAAATAAACTGGACTTTATTTACAACAAGCCGAAGCCACTGAACCCAGTCAAAGCAACAATAATAATGTGCGCTATGTACAAGATGATTGTGTGAACAAACAAACAATAAGTGGGAAAAGAACAAAAGCGAAGCCAAAAGAAAAAAACAAAATATAACAATCCTTAATCTACCTAATCTAACCAAAGAAAAATGTGGAAAATAAACCAAAATCTTCGGTGCATCCGGCACCCTAACTGAACTACCTAACAAAACAGAAATACAAGGGGTGGCGCTCACTTCTTACCAGGGGCCGGTTTCAGAAAGGAGGTTAAAGGGATAGTTCGCCAAAAATGATATTTAACCCATGCATTACTCACCCTCAAGCCGTTCGAGATGCATATGTCAATCTTGTTTCAGACGAACACATTTTCAGTTATTTTAGAAAATGTCTTAGACCCTTCAGTGGATATAATGTGAAGCAATGGGGTCCACCTCCTTCAAGTCCCAAAATGTGCATACATCCTTCACAAAGTGAAGGGTGATGGAAGTCGGCGTACGAGGTAGGACGTAGCGTAGGAACGCGCCTGCACAGCCAGAGAGCAGTTTTGTTTTGCTCTGCTCTCTGGCTGCGCAGGCGCGTTCGTTCTACGCCACGACGGTTCCTACGCTACGTCCTACCTCGTACGCCGACTTCCATCACCCGTGAACGCGCGTCGATCGTTGCCGGAAGTCAGATATTTTCCTTTATAAAGTTTTAAATATGTATATTTTTACGACAAAACCGCACGGATTACCCTCAGAAAGCCTTCGTTTATCCCCCTGGAGCCGGATGGATTACTTTTGTGAAGGATGTATGCACATTTTGGGACTTGAAGGAGGTGGACCCCATTGCTTCACATTATATCCACTGAAGGGTCTAAGACATTTTCTAAAATAACTGAAAATGTGTTCGTCTGAAACAAGATTGACATATGCATCTCGAACGGCTTGAGGGTGAGTAATGCATGGGTTAAATATCATTTTTGGCCGAACTATCCCTTTAAGTGAAAACTCTGAGTATGTTAACCCTGAAATGAGGGAAACTCTGGGTTTTCTGTTTCAGAATGGGAGGTAAGTCAAACCTGAGAAAGCAGGGTAAGTCAAGCCCGTTTCTGAAAGAGAGGTAACTTATACTCAGAGTCAGTTACCATGGTAACTTACTCTGTGAACCTAACCTGGTCGGGAGCAGGTTTACTTCCGTAAACCCAGAGTTTATTTCGGTCTCCTCCCCTTTTTTAAAGAGGAAGCGGTGTTTAAACACCTCATTCATTCTTTTGGTACATTTATTCATTGCTGTTTTTTCCCCCAAGTTTTTTAATAAGATGAAGTCTATATAACGTCTTAACTGGAAACTGAAAATACAGTAGATTAGAGTTACATCATGTAGTTCTAAACAAATTCTACAGAATTAAACTGTGGCATTCACTGAAAATCACTGAACTGTTCATCTGTGCACCAGAAGTTGATGGACCTTCCTCCTACTGTTCTTCCACACTCAGGGGACGGGGGAGAGATAAGAATATCCGTTTATACTTAGATATAAACTTAGATTCTATAGGCTACTCCACATAAATAATGAAATGAAGAAATGTGAATGTGTAGATTGTTTGATGTGTAGACACATAATATTAACATTTCCTCTGTAGGCCTCTCTGTGGCAGCAGAAACTGTTTCTTCATCCCCATCGTCCTGTGAAGATGAGCATTTGGTTGAGCACATTTTATAATACTATTTGTCATAATTTCTGGTGTATTGAGTAGGCTACTTACAACTGTCTGGGGTTCTGTTGGGACAGGAGGCTCCAAAAGACAGATATTACCATCAGAATCTGTTGGGAGCAACAAAAAACCCAACCCAAAGTAAAATATATGGAAATATCAAAAACAGCCTATATAAAAAAATAACACATATGTAGACCTCTTACATTTTAAGAAGGACCTTGAATCTTCGGGAGTGACTGGCTCTGATGAAGTCCCTCCAGGAATTCCCTCAGCCATTGGCCTTCCAGCATTCAGGCTCAGGGCCATCTCCATCTCCATCTCCATCTCCTCTGCATCTCCTCTGCATCTCCATCTCCATCTCCTCTGCATCTCCATCTCCTCTGCATCTCCATCTCCTCTGCATCTCCATCTCCTCTGCATCTCCATCTCCTCTGCATCTCCATCTCCATTTCCTCTGCATCTCCATCTCCTCTGCATCTCCATCTCCATCTCCTCTGCATCTCCATCTCCATCTCCTCTACATCTCCATCTCCTCTGCATCTCCATCTCCTCTGCATCTCCATCTCCTCTGCATCTCCATCTCCTCTGCATCTCCATCTCCTCTGCATCTTCATCTCCATCTCCATCTCCTCTGCATCTCCATCTCCTCTGCATCTCCATCTCCTCTGCATCTCCATCTCCTTCTCCTCTGCATCTCCATCTCCTCTGCATCTTCATCTCAATCTCCTCTGCATCTCCATCTCCTCTGCATCTCCATCTCCTCTGCATCTCCATCTCAATCTCCTCTGCATCTCCATCTCCTCTGCATCTCCATCTCCTCTGCATCTCCATCTCCTCTGCATCTCCATCTCCTCTGCATCTCCATCTCCTCTGCATCTCCATCTCCTCTGCATCTCCATCTCCTCTGCAACTCCATCTCCTCTGCATCTCCATCTCCTCTGCATCTCCATCTCCTCTGCATCTCCATCTCCTCTGCATCTCCATCTCTACTGCATCTCCATCTCCTCTGCATCTCCATCTCCTCTACATCTCCATCTCCTCTGCATCTCCATCTCCTCTGCAACTCCATCTCCTCTGCATCTCCATCTCCTCTACATCTCCATCTCCTCTGCATCTCCATCTCCTCTGCATCTCCATCTCCTCTACATCTCCATCTCCTCTGCATCTCCATCTCCTCTGCATCTCCATCTCAATCTCCTCTGAATCTCCATCTCCTCTGCATCTCCATCTCCTCTGCATCTCCATCTCCTCTGCATCTCCATCTCCTCTGCAACTCCATCTCCTCTGCAACTCCATCTCCTCTGCATCTCCATCTCCTCTGCATCTCCATCTCCTCTGCATCTCCATCTCTCCTGCATCTCCATCTCCTCTGCATCTCCATCTCCTCTACATCTCCATCTCCTCTGCATCTCCATCTCCTCTGCAACTCCATCTCCTCTGCATCTCCATCTCCTCTGCATCTCCATCTCCTCTACATCTCCATCTCCTCTGCATCTCCATCTCCTCTGCATCTCCATCTCCTCTACATCTCCATCTCCTCTGCAACTCCATCTCCTCTGCATCTCCATCTCCTCTACATCTCCATCTCCTCTGCATCTCCATCTCCTCTACATCTCCATCTCCTCTGCAACTCCATCTCCTCTGCATCTCCATCTCCTCTACATCTCCATCTCCTCTGCATCTCCATCTCCATCTCCTCTGCATCTAAATCTCCTCTCCATCGTCATCTCCTCTACATCTCCATCTCCTCTGCATTTCCATCTCCTCTGCATCTCCATCTCCTCTGCATCTCCATCTCCTCTGCATCTCCATCTCCTCTGCATCTCCATCTCTCCTGCATCTCCATCTCCTCTGCATCTCCATCTCCTCTGCATCTTCATCTCCATCTCCTCCTCTGAATAAGACTGACATGACACTGTCATAAACATGACATAACACCTGTCATGAACATGAAGGAGTCTTTATGAATGTTTATGACTGTTGTCATTAAGTGTCATTCGGTAAATTATGACAGTTTTAATGCAAAGTTGACATTGTTTAAAATGTCTTTGTTATGACAACTTGACATTAACAAAGACAGAAATGGCTTTGTTATGACAACTTCAGAATCAGAATCAGAATCAGAATCAGAAAGAGCTTTATTGCCAAGTGTGCTTGCACACACAAGGAATTTGTTTTTGGTACTGAGGCTTCCAGTGGACATATACAGATACAAATACAACAAGAAACATAATACTACAAATTATAAGAATAAAAAATAAAAATATAAATATATGAGAATAAAAGTATCACAGTTGGGTTTAGTCAGAATAGACATTTCCAGATTTACAGATTATAAACATATTTACAGTGTTTTGAATATTATAAATAAATAAATCTACATATAAGTATCACCTGAGTTGTAGGGTATTGCACTAAACAGTGGGAATATTGCACTTAAAGGCGTATGCATTGGGAGGAGTGTTAACTGTTCAGGAGGGAAATGGCCTGTGGGAAGAAACTGTTCCTGTGCCGAGATGTTCTTGTGGCCAGTGATCTGAGTCTCCGTCTTGACGGTAACAGTTCAAACAGGAGGTGTCCAGGGTGAGTGGAGTCTGTGATGATTTTACCTGCTCTCTTCCTCACTCTGGAAGAGTACAGGTCCTGGAGGGTTGGCAGGGGGGCACCAATAATCCTCTCCGCAGTCCGGACTGTCCGTTGTAGTCTCCTGATGTCTGATTTGGTAGCTGAACCAAACCAGACAGTGATGGAAGTGCATAAAACAGACTCAATGACGGCTGAGTAGAACTGAATCAGCAGCTCCTGTGGCAAGTTGAACTTCCTCAGCTGGCGAAGGAAGTACAGTCTCTGCTGGGCCTTTTTCACAGTGGAGTCAATGTGATTGTCCCACTTCAGGTCCTGAGAGATGATAGTGCCCAGGAACCTGAATGACTCCACTGCTTCCACAGTGCTGTTCATGATGATGATTGGGGGGAGTGCTGGGCTGTTCCTCCTGAAGTCCACGATCATCTCCACTGTTTTGAGCGTGTTCAGCTCAAGGTTGTTATAACTGCACCAGACAGCCAGCTGTTCAACCTCCAGTCTGTAAGCAGACTCGTCGCCGTTTTGGATGAGACCGATGACAGTGGTGTCGTCTGCAAATTTCAGGAGCTTGACAGTGGGGTCTTTAGAAGTGCAGTCATTAGTGTACAGGGAGAAGAGCAGTGGGGAGAGAACGCACCCTTGGGGGGCGCCAGTGCTGGTGGTGAGAGTCCTGGATGTGTGTTTCCCCAGTCTCACTCGCTGCTGCCGGTCCGTCAGGAAGCTGGTGATCCACTGACAGATCGAGGATGGTATGGAGAGCTGGGTCAGTTTGGCTGTGAGAAGACCAGGCATGATGGTATTGAAGGCCGAACTGAAGTCCACAAAGAGGATCCTTGCATAAGTCCCTGGTCTGTCGAGATGTTGCAGGATATAATGCAGTCCCATGTTGACTGCATCATCCACAGACCTGTTTGCTCTGTAAGCAAACTGAAAGGGATCCAGCAGGGGTCCAGTGATGTCTTTCAGGTGGGCCAGCACCAGTCTTTCAAACGACTTCATGACCACAGACGTGAGAGCGACAGGTCTGTAGTCATTAAGTCCAGTGATTTTGGGTTTTTTGGGGACAGGAATGATAGTGGAGCGTTTGAAGCAGCAGGGAACTTCACACTGCTCCAATGATCTATTGAAGATCTGCGTGAAGACCGGGGCCAGTTGGTCAGTGCAGGCTTTTAAACAAGCAGATGAGATGCCGTCTGGGCCTGAGGCTTTCCTAGTCTTCTGTTTTTTGAAGACTCGGCTCACGTCCTCCACACAGACCTTAAGCTCAGGTTGGATGGCAGGAGGGGGGAGTAATGGGAGTGCAGGAGGTGATGGTGAATGTGTGAAGTGCAGATCAGACCGGGTGTGTGGTGTGAATGAGGGCTTTTCAAACCTGCAATAAAATGAGTTTAAATCATCAGCCAGGTGTTGATTGTCCACAGATCGAGGGGATGGTGACTTGTAATTGGTGATGTTCCTCAGGCCATTCCAGACTGATGATGGGTCGTTGGATGAAAACTGGTTTTTCAGTTTTTCAGAGTAGTTCCTTTTAGCAACTCTGATCTCCTTTGTCAATCTGTTTCTGGCCTGGTTATACAAGATTTTATCCCCAGTTCTGTAAGCATCCTCTTTGGCATGACGAAGGTGTTTGAGTTTCCCAGTAAACCATGGTTTATCATTAGTAAATGATAAGAATGTCCTGGTAGGAATGCATGTATCCTCACAGAAACTTATATATGATGTTACAGTATCAGTGAGCTCATCCAGATCGTTGGTAGCAGCTTCAAAAACAGTCCAATCAGTGCAATCAAAGCAGGCCTGTAGATTCTGCTCTGCTTCATTAGTCCATCTTTTTACAGTCCTTATTACAGGTTTAGCTGATTTCAGTTTCTGCCTGTAGGTCGGTATGAGATGAACCAAACAGTGATCAGAGAGCCCCAAAGCTGCTCGTGAAACGGAGTGATACGCATCTTTTATTGTGGTGTAACAGTGGTCCAGTATATTACTGTCTCTGGTGGGACATGTAACGTGCTGTCTGTATTTTGGTAGTTCACGGGAAAGATTTGCTTTGTTAAAATCCCCAAGAATGATTAAAAGAGAGTCTGGGTACCTTTGTTCTGTTTCAGCTATTTGATCAGCCAGCTGTTGTAGCGCCGCGCTCACGCACGCGTCTGGAGGGATGTAAACATTCACGAGAATGAAAGAGGAAAACTCCCGAGGCGAGTAGAAGGGTTTACAGTTTATGAAATGTGCCTCTAAGTTAGGAGAGCACATCTTCTTCAGTGTTGTTACATCTGAACACCAACTTTCGTTAATGTAGAAACACAATCCACCACCTCTTGTTTTCCCCGTTAGCTCCGCGATGCGATCCGCTCGGAAAAGCTGGAAGCCCGGCAGATGTATTGCGTTGTCCGGTATGGCTTCACTCAGCCAGGTTTCAGTGAAGCACAGAGCAGCAGAGTTTAGAAAATCCTTGTTAGTGCGGGTGAGGAGAAGAAGTTCGTCCGTTTTGTTAGGAAGGGATCGGAGATTCGCGAGATGAATACTGGGGAGTGCAGTGCGCAGGCCGCGCTCGCGGAGTTTAACCAGAGCGCCGGCTCGCTTCCCGCATTTGCGTCTGAACGCGCGTTTGAACAACACCGCTGCCCCACCGACGAGAATGTCCCGCAAGACGTCCGAATAATCAAAAACTGTAGAAAAGTTATCTGGTGTGTGTTTCCTAATGTCCAGTAGTTCGTCTTTGGTGAAACTGATAGGAAAAGAATGACTAAACGCAGAACAAACAAACAAAAACAACACAATAGCTGGAGAGCCCCACACAAAGGCAGCCATGCGCGGCGCCATCTTGGATGTTTAAGTCTGACAACTTGACATTAACCAAGAAATCATAACTAGTCCAACGTGTTCCACTTTACTTGAGGTAAGGGGAAATATTAATGACACTGTTGTTAAAGCATTTGACAGTGTAATAACCCTTAATGACATCTTTATAACTAGTACAATGTGTTCCACTTTACTTGAGGACAAGTAAAATATTCATGTCACAGTTATAATGGTGTCATGACAACCAAAGTTAAAACCAACCATAACATATGACAGGGTAATGTAATGTTAACGCAAAGCTAAATAACTTCTTAAAGTTTGATAATTAGACCTGTTATGACATATTTTTTGACAGGTTGACAGGTTATGATTTCTTGGTTAATGTCAAGTTGTCATAATCAAGACATTTTTGTCTTGGTTAATGTCAAGTTGTCATAACAAAGACATTTTTGTCTTTGTTAATGTCAAGTTGTCATAACAAAGACATTTTAAACAATGTCAACTTTGCATTAAAAGTGTCATAATTTACTGAATGACACTTAATGACAACAGTCATAAACATTCATAAAAACTCCTTCATGTTCATGACAGGTGTTCACATGTGATCAATGTGGGAAAACATTTCGTAGTGCATCATTACTGAAGAAACACCTGACAGTTCATACGAAGGAGAAACCACATTTATGTTCTTTATGCGGAAAGAGTTTTTCACTGCTGCAATATTTACATGTACATCAGAAAAGACATACTGGTGTGAGAGAGTACATGTGCTTTGAGTGTGAGAAGACTTTTATTTCAGTGAGCTGTTTAAAACTGCACCAGAGAATCCACACCGGAGAAAAACCTTACAAGTGTTCACATTGTGAAAAGAGATTCAGTGTGTCATCACATCTGAAAAGACATGAGAGGATCCACACTGGAGAAAAACCTTACAAGTTTTCACATTGTGAAAAGAGATTCAGTCTGTCATCAACTCTGAAAAGACATGAGAGGATCCACACTGGAGAGAAGCCGCACACGTGTGATCAGTGTGGGAAGAGTTTCTCTATTAAACTCACCTGAAGCGACACATGAAGATCCATGCAGTGGAGAAACCACATCACCACTGTCTGAGATCACAGTAAGTAGTTCATCTTTAAAGGATTAGGTCACTTTAAAAAAAACTTTTGCTGATAATTTACTCACCCCCATGTCATCCAAGATGTCCATGTCTTTCTTTCTTCAGTCGAAAATAAATTAAGGTTTTTGATGAAAACATTCCAGGATTTTTCTCCATATAATGGACTTCAATGGGTCCCAAACGGTTCAAAGTCCAAATGACCGTTTCAGTGCAGCTTCAAAGGGCTTTAAACGACACCAGACGATGAATAAGGGTCTTATCTAGCGAAACGATCAGTCATTTCTTGATGACCTTTTCAACGTAACGTGACGTCACGTAATACGCAGTAATAGAAATAGTATAAGAGATAGAAGTCAAGAAAGCTGCAGCCATGTATGTACTCATAAAATGGGTAAAAGAAAACCGAGTAAGTGTGGGCTTGGAGAAGCATGTAAAGGACAAAAAAATGTTGAATGACCCAAAAGAGGATTGGCCTGGTGGAACACGGAGCGGTTGGAGTAAAACCACCTAAATGCGGCTGGAAAGCTTTTCCGGCCCAAATACTCGCTGTAAACGGTAAGTGAATCAATTAATATTTAGCCTTAACGTTATAATTTTTATGGTCGATGATGATGCCCATGCTCACTGTTAGCTCACTACTAAACCTTCAGGCTTCAGACATCGATTTTGTACGGTTAGATCCGTTAAGTGATCGTAACGTATTGAGCTAACGTTAGCAAGGTTGCGAACAAGATTAAAGTTACTGTATTAGCCTCGCTATTAAGAAATAATACGTGCTTTTGATTCATTTTTTTTCCTCACGGTTTTTAATATATGTTCAAGATTCTGCTTAACACCTATAATCACTTTTGCTTTGTTTGAATACAGAGAGCCTTGGGCAATTAAAAAAGGCTGAGTCTCAGTGGATAGAGAAGCACAAAATGGCGACTCCATCAAAACCAAAGGTAACGTTATGTTATAAGTAATAGCCTACTTCTATTACTTTCTATTCTATTCTAAGTCTTAATTACATTCTCTTCTGTCTTCTATTCCCCTTTGTAATGCACTTGCTGTTTTGTCAGACTATAGATATTGAGGAAGATTGGCCTAACGTTACTCACTCCGATGACGAGGATGAGTCTCCTCAACATCAGGTGCAGATGGTGTCCAAACACATGTTCATCTAGTCTCTACCTGTACAATGACCTTTTATTTTAATTTAGTTAAATAGAATTAACTGATGATTTGTTGTATGTCATATGCAGTAGTGTTGGGCGATATGCTCCATTTTCATATCGCAGTGGCAGCTCATGGGTTTTAAAATAGAGGAGGCACACTAAATTGTAATGTCTGGGCATCCCCTGCTGTTAATGATAATGACAATGATTATTATTATTTGCGTAACTGCTTTAAATGGCTTATTGTCTCTTCTAGACAGAAATTGAGGAAAAATACACATACAACACAATAATACAAATATAATTTCACTCACCTATCACTTGAAGGCAATCCATCCCTTCTTAAATGTCTGTGTGAGCGCACTGGACCGTTTAGTGAAGCATAGTTGAAGTCTTGAGTCCCATGAAAACTTGGTGTGACAAGCAGGACGGGGTGAGAGCCGTGAGAACGGCAAAAGGCCGATGTCTTGATTGCTAAGGAGCATCACCTTCTCCAATTTTTACATCAAAATCTTGGGTAGGCTGTGCCTCTCTTGCCTCCACAAGATGCCACTGGTCATATGTTTATCATAGAAGTTTTTACACACTTGAGCTTCAAACTATTTTTGATGGTACCCGTGTTATTATTCATAATTACTGCTGACCCTTTACACTCCATACACTTGTTTTTCAGACAGAGGATGACTCAAACGCCATGACTCCAGAGCAGGCTTCAGCCTGGACTCCAAAACGGCCAAAGGTAAATGTAAACAAATCTGATTTGTTTACACTTATTTATGTGGCAAAAGTGTCTTTTTTATACATATGTCACCAAATAGGCAGTACATGGTGAGAGAAAACAAAACACAATTCATTAGTTGTCTCTTCCTGAGCAACAGATAACAGAGATATCTTTTCACAATTACAAGATTCTAGAAAGTTCTTCAGCACTTCAAGTGGCTTTCTCTATTTTCTTTATCTTGTACACTTTTCTTCTTTCTAGAGAGACTTCAGAAATGAGGTAAAGGAGCTTGAAGAGAGGCTAAAAACCAAGGAAAAGGAGATAAGGCGTTTGCGAAAATTAAACTTTCAAATGCAAGAGGGTAAGCATTTCCATTTTACAATTCCACCAGTAATGCATTTTGCAATTTTTTTTCCTTTTCTCCAAGAGAGTTTTGCAATCAAAATGACTGATTTTGTGGTGGTAATTTCAAAAAATGTGCACCCATACGCTTTGTGCCACACTGTACTGTGCCGCACTCACGGTGCTTTCAGATGGAGCCGCGTTTACAGAACCGTATATCAATGACGAGCTGTGCGTAAAAGATAATCGCAGCCTTTGCGATTTCGAAATCGCGATAAGCCATCTCGATTTAAGTGCGATTACATGTAAATTTTATAGTAGGCTATATAAAAAATAATTGATCCTTTTGATTTTTGTTATCTTGTTTTTCATTAATGTATTTCACAACAATACAAAGAGCAATGTGTAACGTTTTACCAGATTTACAGGGTTCCCGCGGGGTCTTAAAAAGCCTTAAAAGCATTGAATTTATGAATTTGGAAATAATACCTTAAAAAGTCTTTAAAAAGTCTTGAATTTTGATGTCTGGGTCTTAAAAATTGTGTTGTATGTCAGTGTTCATTTCATTGACTAAAATAATAACTTTTCTTCAACAACATTTTTCACTGACGAAAACGAGACGCTACCTAAATAAAACCTAGTTTTGAATGACAAAAACTATGACGAAAACCTATTTACATTTTCGTCAACGAATAAAAACTAGATGAAAATGTTAGATAGTGTCGATCTGGGAAGCGATCCAGTCAGAACTGATGTCCTGCGTGTGTGGTAGATGCACACATTTGTACAGTAACGTGCTGATCTACCCCACGGTCTCATAAAATGTTAAAAATGTAAACCAACCACGCACCAACCCGAAGCGTGGAGCCATGCACATATTCACCTACACTGTAAAAAAAAAAAACCGTAAAAAAACTGTTATTTTCTGGCAGCAGAGGTGCCAGAAAATGTCTGTTTAAAAACAGAAAAATACTGTCAGGAAAAAAACATAGATGCACTGTAAAAAAACAGTAATTTCTTATCTTTAAATCCTGCACTTGTGGGCGGGGCTAAGCAACGGAAAAGTAATGGCGGATAATTTGAATCTGCGTCATCCTGCGCACAAGCACACACACACACACACACACACACACACAGTGATGATTGGTCATTATTGAAGACACCTGATGTTAACAAGCAGAATCACTGAAGGAGAAAATCAAATTTTTAAGTCACCATTTTGGTGATCAGTGGTTGCTTTGGTTGGGCTCTTGACCCCAAAATTTTTACTATATATTTTGATTGGCTGCTGAACTCATTTAGAGCTTAATCTCTGTCTTAAAAATATATTTATAATTATGACATCACAGTGATTATACCACATGAGATCTTGAATTTTTTGTTTAATCTAAAGTATTTCCAAAAAGTTATTCTGATAAAATAAGTCTTTTTTTTAGGCACACACAGACAGACATCTATAATCAGTGTATGAATCTCAACAATGGTGACTAACAAAATATTCAATTAGGAAAAGGAAATTACTGAGACTAATCAGATCATAATTTATTCATACCGCAATGCATGATGGGAGCCATGAATCAGTTTTGGTTGGTGGCACCCAGAATGCACTGCAACATGCTTTGTTATTGTCACCATTGTTGAGATTTACAGGCTGATTATTGATATCAGTGTTTCTAAATAAAATAAAAGTCACTCAATCAGAACAACTTTTATGAAATATTTTGGATTATATTGAAAATGCTGATAATCAGAGCGTTGCTGTAATTAACACGGTTAAGACACTCTAAATGACTTTGGTGATGCAGGTAATGTGTTGAATATGTCAAACACAACCAACACCATCAGATCACCTTTGCTCAATGTTCATCTGGCAGTTATAACTCAATTACATCAGCTGAACAAAATTGAATTATGAGTAGTTTAAGGGTCAAGAGCCCAACTAAAGCAAACATTGATCACCATAATGGTAGCTTAAAATTTTATTTTCTCCTTCAGTGATTCTGCTTGTTAACATCAGGTGTCTTCAATAATGGCCAATCATCACTTAATTAATCACTTAATTATCTCATTAACTTTTACACTGCTTCAGACACTGTTTGAAAAACAGTCAATGTTTGATGTCACATTTATGTTGAATTGATATTGAAGCTTGATATTGAATGATATCAAAATAGCATTAAAATGACAACATCATGACATTCTTAAAAATGTTAAATGACTGTTGATTTCTGCAGTTATACCTTCTTTTCTTTGTTTTCTAATTTCACGGAGAGAATCTGTAAAAATACAGACAATTTCCTTTTAAAAAAAGTAGAATTTATGTAAAACCAAAATACAAGCAATTACCTGTAAATTTAATAGTGGACCTTTAAATTACAGCAAATATCTGTAAAATAACACACATTCGCTGTATAATGAAAAAACGGTAAAATTCTGTAAAAAATACAGACCGTTACCTGTAAATTTACATTTTTTTTACAGTGTATACAGCGCGCGGGTAGGCTACTGCACTGAGCTCTCTTTCGTGTCTGAATGGACAAATACACACAACATTATGTCTAAATGTCTGGTTTGGAGAGTATTCATGTAAACTATGTCGGTTATGTCTTAAACAGTTGAATCGGGTGTGCATCAGTGCAATCGTATCCGCATGTCATTGGACATGAGCCGATGTCTTAAAGTGACAGTGGCAATAAACATAATGCGGTCTGTGTCATTAATTTTGATCAAGCAACAAACGAAAAAGAGAAAAGCATTTACTGTTTGTTAATAGCTTTAATAAGGATTAATTATATTTAATTCATCCAAATAATTGTCTGCTTGAAAGAATAAAGAATTATGTATGTGAGTTGTTATAAAGAATGCATATATCATTCATTGAAAAGAAGACTGTCTTTTACTTTAGGAAAAGTGGTTTTATTTAATTTTAAGATATTTTTTTTTAAGTCACAGTAGTTAAATCTGTATCTGTATTGCTTGTTGAAACTTAAAAATCATTCATATGTCACATGCCTGTCCTGTCTTGTGTTGCACATGGGTGTTTGTTATGTTGTGCTATGTGCTGTTTTGATTGTTGATTCCTCCCCCTCGTTATCTGATTAGTGTTTGAGTTTCCCCACCTGTTCCCTCTTGATTTGTTCCCTTTATAAGTCTCCTCATGTTTGCAGTCTTGGTCGGTTCGTTCTGTCACGTTCACACTTAGGAAAAGGAGAACTCAAGTGCAAAACAAGGAAGGTTTATTTACAAAAACAGAACAAACACAAATCAAAAACCCACGAGGGGGAAAACATAATAAATGAACATGAAACAAACACTGGGTCAAGAATACAGGGAACACCAACCAGGAACAGAGAAACATCTGACAATGACAACGAACCGACCAAGACTGCAAACATGAGGAGACTTATAAAGGGAACAAATCAAGAGGGAACAGGTGGGGAAACTCAAACACTAATCAGATAACGAGGGGGAGGAATCAACAATCAAAACAGCACATAGCACAACATAACAAACACCCATGTGCAACACAAGACAGGACAGGCATGTGACATAACCCCCTCCCTACGGAGCGGCTACCAGACGCTCCATCAGGCTAGGGCGGGGCAGGAAGGAAACATCAGGGTGGAACGGAAGGGACTGATTGGAGGGACTGAAGGGATAGACCAGGGCGGGACAGGAACATCGGGCGCCCAGGGCGAAACAGAGAGTCCATAGGCCGGTGAAGGAGAAACACAGAGTTCATAGGGCGGTGAGGGAGAAACACAGAGTCCATAGGGTGGTGAGGGAGAAACACAGAGTCCATCGGGCGGTGAGGCAGAAACACAGAGTCCATCGGGCGGCCAGGGCGGCGAAGAGCCCTCGGGCGGCCAGGGCGGCGAAGAGCCCTCGGGCGGCCAGGGCGGCGAAGAGCCCTCGGGCGGCCAGGGCGGCGAAGAGCCCTCGGGCGGCCAGGGCGGCGAAGAGCCCTCGGGCGGCCAGGGCGGCGAAGAGCCCTCGGGCGGCCAGGGCGGCGAAGAGCCCTCGGGCGGCCAGGGCGGCGAAGAGCCCTCGGGCGGCCAGGGCGGCGAAGAGCCCTCGGGCGGCCATGGCGGTGAAGAACCCTCGGGCGGCCATGGCGGTGAAGACCTTTCAGGTGGCCAGGGCGGATCAGACCTTTCAGGTGGCCAGGGCGGATCAGACCTTTCAGGTGGCCAGGGCGGATCAGACCTTTCAGGTGGCCAGGGCGGATCAGACCTTTCAGGTGGCCAGGGCGGATCAGACCTTTCGGGTGGCCAGGGCGGTGAAGACCCTTCGGGTGGCCAGGGCGGAGCAGACCCCTCGGGCGTCCAGGGCGGATCAGGCCTTTCAGGTGGCCAGGGCGGTGCAGACCCCTCGGGCGGCCAGGGCGGTGTAGACCTCGGTTCAGGCTCTGGGACAGGCACAGGCTCAGACTCTGGGATAGACACAGGCTCAGGCTCTGGGACCGACACCGGCTCCGGGTCAAGGACAGGCTCCGGGACAGGGACAGGGACAGACACTGGCTCAGGGACAGACATTAACACAGACACAGTCATAAGAACAGAAACAAATACAGAAACAAACATAGATTCCGGCTCAGGGACAGATTCCGGCTCAGGGGCAAACACAATCTCCGGGATCGACACAGGCTCAGGGACAGGGACAGACACTGGCTCAGGGACAGATACTAAAACAGCAACAGTCAACATAACAGAAACAAATACAGACACAAACATATCTTCCAGCTCAGGGCCGGACACAGGCTCTGAGACAGGCACCGGCTCAGGGACAGATACCGGTTCAGGGACAGGCACCGGTTCAGGGACAGGCACCGGCTCAGGGACAGGCACCGGCTCAGGGACAGGCACCGGCTCAGGGACAGGCACCGGCTCAGGGACAGGCACCGGCTCAGGGACAGGCACCGGCTCAGGGACAGGCACCGGCTCAGGGACAGGCACCGGCTCAGGGACAACCACCGGTTCAGGGACAGGTACCGGCTCAGGGACAGGCACTGGCTCAGGGACAGGCACCGGCTCAGGGACAGGCACCGGTTCAGGGACAGGTACCGGCTCAGGGACAGGCACTGGCTCAGGGACAGGCACCGGCTCAGGGACAGGCACCGGTTCAGGGACAGGTACCGGCTCAGGGACAGGCACCGGCTCAGGGGCAGTCTCTCGCTGGGCAGACGTGACGTGGACAGTCTCTCGCTGGACAGACGGGACGCGAAAAGTCCTTCGCTGGGTAGACGGAACGTGAATAGTCTCTCGCTGTGCAGACGGGACATGAGCGGTCTCTCGCTGGGCAGAGGGGACGTGAGCAGTCCTTCGCTGGGCAGACGGGACGTGAGCAGTCTCTCGCTGGGCAGACGGGACGTGAGCAGTCTCTCGCTGGGCAGACGGGACGTGAGCAGTCTCTCGCTGGGCAGATGGATCTCCTCTCCTCCGTCCATGACGGTGAGAAGCCGGCTCTGAACTGCCCTCCACTGGTACAGGATCGTAAGGAGGCCAGGATGGAGAGTGATGTTGACGCTCCTCTCGACCACCTCCTCCTCCTTTACAACCTCCCCGGGTCCCACGAAAAATTACCTGGCGGGTCCCCCGAAAATCTCTCCTGTGACCTCCACGGGTCTCAGAAACCCTGGCCAAGCGCTCCGACTCCTCCCTTTGATGAGCCATCAAAGCGAACGCTTGGAAGATGTTCATTCCTCCGGATTCCTTACCGGGCCGAGTCCTTCGGTCCCCGCCGATAGGACGGAACTGGGTTGCTCCAAATGTGGAGATGACGTAGTCCGGGCAATCCAGATCATCGTCGTCCATATACATGTCATTCATGCTTCTTCAGAGAAAAAAAATAAATAAATAAATAAAATCCTTCTTGCTGCTGAGTTCAAAAATGGTCGGTTCGTTCTGTCACGTTCACACTTAGGAAAAGGAGAACTCAAGTGCAAAACAAGGAAGGTTTATTTACAAAAACAGAACAAACACAAATCAAAAACCCACGAGGGGGAAAACATAATAAATGAACATGAAACAAACACTGGGTCAAGAATACAGGGAACACCAACCAGGAACAGAGAAACATCTGACAATGACAACGAACCGACCAAGACTGCAAACATGAGGAGACTTATAAAGGGAACAAATCAAGAGGGAACAGGTGGGGAAACTCAAACACTAATCAGATAACGAGGGGGAGGAATCAACAATCAAAACAGCACATAGCACAACATAACAAACACCCATGTGCAACACAAGACAGGACAGGCATGTGACATCATATTAATAGGTTAATATATGTTTTCTCCGGGAGTATATGGGTTTGGAAATTTTTGAGAAATTCTAAATTGACACATTACAATTTACCAAAACCCATTATATTTTAGTCGACTAAATCTACTGTAGATTTAGTTTACAGTAGATTTCGAAAATCTAAAAAAACTAAAATCACTAAAATCTTATTGTATTTCGTCAACTAAAACTAGACTAAAACTAAAACAATTCAGATGACTAAAATATGACTAAAATTAGTTTGTCATATTTTTAGTCAAAATACTGAGACTAAAACTAAATCAAAATTTGCTGTCAAAATTAACACTGCTGTATGTAACTTCTCCGTATTGTATTTTTCCTCAAAAGTTTCATTTGTCAACCACGATTATTATTATTATTTTCGATGTTTATTGTTCAGGGGTCTCTCAGTTCCCCATATTCCCAGCATAGAATAAGTAGCTAGCTAATGTTAAAACACAACTTAACATTGTTTGGCAGACTTTCTTGTGGCCTACTGAAATGTTTTTATTTTTCACACCTGCTTGGCTTATCATCTTTTACCCATTCCATATTTGAAAAATAAATGAACACAAGTTGAAGGATTTTGTTTTTCTTTGCTGGTAGGGACGTGAAATAGGTATTATTTTTTTATATAAATGGTCTTAAAAAGGTCTTAAAAAGACTTGAATTTAACTTGAAGAAACCTGTAGGAACCCTGATTTAGTGTTACACTTATTGTCTCTTATTTGTTCCCAACTAAATGTTCAGATTATCAGTTCAACACAGTTATAGAAATTCTACTTGATTTAAAAAAAAAAAAAACTGCTGGTATCGAATCGGTATTAGTTGTAATTTACAACTTTAACTATAGGGACACTATGGCTGCGTTACTCTGCAAGTCTTAATGCACAGATCTGATTTTTTGACCATATCCGAATTATTATTATTTTTTTCCCACCTATTACATTTTCTTTAGACATTACTTGTATCTGATATCTGTGTTTACATTAATAGTGAAAAACTGGAGGTACTGGTTATAATATTTTAATAATATAAATATTAAAACTAATAAGTCAAAACTCGATTGATGTGTCTGTTGACTGTTCATTCCTTTGATTTGAACGTAGGACTTGTTGATACAATCACACAAGCGGTCAAAGATGCCATTCAGGCAGCTCAGTCAACCCCCAGCCACCCAGTACCCACTTCTAACACCCATCCAGTACCCACTTCTAACACCCACCCAGTACCCACTTCTAACACCCATCCAGTACCCACTTCCCACTTCTAACACCCATCCAGTACCCACTTCTAACACCCATCCAGTACCCACTTCACTTCTAACACCCATCCAGTACCCACTTCTAACACCCACCCAGTACCCACTTCTAACACCCATCCAGTACCCACTTCTAACACCCATCCAGTACCCACTTCTAACACCCACCCAGTACCCACTTCTAACACCCACCCAGTACCCACTTCTAACACCCACCCAGTACCCACTTCTAACACCCATCCAGTACCCACTTCTAACACCCATCCAGTACCCACTTCTAACACCCATCCAGTACCCACTTCTAACACCCATCCAGTACCCACTTCTAACACCCACCCAGTACCCACTTCTAACACCCATCCAGTACCCACTTCTAACACCCATCCAGTACCCACTTCTAACACCCACCCAGTACCCACTTCTAACACCCACCCAGTACCCACTTCTAACACCCACCCAGTACCCACTTCTAACACCCATCCAGTACCCACTTCTAACACCCATCCAGTACCCACTTCTAACACCCATCCAGTACCCACTTCTAACACCCATCCAGTACCCACTTCTAACACCCACCCAGTACCCACTTCTAACACCCATCCAGTACCCACTTCTAACACCCATCCAGTACCCACTTCTAACACCCACCCAGTACCCACTTCTAACACCCACCCAGTACCCACCTCTAACACCCACCCAGTACCCACTTCTAACACCCACCCAGTACCCACTTCTAACACCCATCCAGTACACAGCAAAATCCCCAGTGTTAAATTAACACTCTGAGTGTGGACTCATATAAACACTGAAGCAGTGTTAAAGTAACACTGAAGCAGTGTTAAAGTTAATGAGATAATTAAGTGAATTATTGAGTGATGATTGAGCATTATTGAAGACACCTGATGTTAACAAGCAGAATTACTGAAGGAGAAAACCGTAATTTTAAGTCACCATTATGGAGATCAGTGTTTGCTTTAGTTGGGCTCTTGACCCTTAAATCATTAACTTTAGATTTTGTTTGGCTGCTGTACATGAGTTATAACAGCCAGATGAACAAATAGAAAAGGTGGTCTGATGTTGTTGGTTGTGTTTAAACATGATCATTATTTAACAATCATATGACCTGAACTCATAGAGAGCCCAAAGTAGGTTTACTTTATTAATTATAGCAGCACTATTCTTGTACAGCATAGTGTTTTAAACTTTTACAAAGTAATCCAAATAAATTTTTATACACGTCTCAAATACAAAATATATTTTTTTTAATCGATTCAGTTTTCTTAGACACAAAGACATCAAGAATCAGCCTGTGAATCTCAACAATGGTGACAATTATAAAGCATGTTGCAGTGCATTCTGGGTGCCACCAATCAAAACTCATTCATGGCTGCCATCATGCATTGCTGCATGAATAAATAATGAGCTTATGTTCAGAGGTGATCTGTTTGTCACCATTTTGGTGACAAACCAAATTGAAAAGGCCAAAAATATGATGCCATACAAGGGCAGTGCTGTTATAATCAATTAATGCGAACCTAACTGAGAAATTGGCCTATATATGAGTACAGCGATTCAGATCATATGACTGTGATATAATGATTATGTAATACACAACCACCACCATCAGATCACTTTTTCAATATGTTCATATGGCTGCCATAACTCACGTACAGCAGCCAAACATAATCTAAAGTTAACGATTTAAGGGTCAAGATCCCAACTAAAGCAAACACTGATCTCTATAATGGTAACTTAAAATTACGGTTTTCTCCTTCAGTGATTCTGTTTGTTAACATCAGGTGTCTTCAATAATGCTCAATAATCACTCAATAATTCACTTAATTATCTCATTAACTTTAACACTGCTTCAGTGTTACTTTAACACTGCTTTAGTGTTTATATGAGTCCACACTCAGAGTGTTAATTTAACACTGGGGGTTTTGCTGTGTACCCACTTCTAACACCCATCCAGTACCCACTTCTAACACCCATCCAGTACCCACTTCTAACACCCATCCAGTACCCACTTCTAACACCCATCCAGTACCCACTTCTAACACCCACCCAGTACCCACTTCTAACACCCATCCAGTACCCACTTCTAACACCCATCCAGTACCCACTTCACTTCTAACACCCATCCAGTACCCACTTCTAACACCCATCCAGTACCCACTTCACTTCTAACACCCATCCAGTACCCACTTCACTTCTAACACCCATCCAGTACCCACTTCTAACACCCTTCCAGTACCCACTTCTAACACCCATCCAGTACCCACTTCTAACACCCATCCAGTACCCACTTCACTTCTAACACCCATCCAGTACCCACTTCACTTCTAACACCCATCCAGTACCCACTTCTAACACCCTTCCAGTACCCACTTCTAACACCCATCCAGTACCCACTTCTAACACCCATCCAGTACCCACTTCACTTCTAACACCCATCCAGTACCCACTTCACTTCTAACACCCATCCAGTACCCACTTCTAACACCCATCCAGTACCCACTTCTAACACCCACCCAGTACCCACTTCTAACACCCATCCAGTACCCACTTCTAACACCCATCCAGTACCCACTTCTAACACCCACCCAGTACCCACTTCTAACACCCACCCAGTACCCACTTCTAACCAAGCAGGAGAGATAAAGGTATAATTTACATAGTCAGGAGAAGTGATTTCAGTTGAGGACCATTTCATTTTCAATTTCTTTAATCTATTGAAAAGAAATGTATGAATTTAATTGGTTTGAATTAATGATTTAATGACTCACTCATAAAAGCCAAAACAATTTCATATCAGTTGATATCAATAATAATCACGATAAATGGCAAATCTTCATTTTCTTTCAAGTTTAAAGGTAGATTTTTGCTGCCAAGTGAAAGATGTAAACAGAAAAAGTTAATTGTGATTTTATCATTAGAAAACAACAAACACAATGTTGACAATTCTGTGAATGTATTCTATTTTTTCTTTTATCTTTTGCTTTGCAGAACAAGTCTGTGACTGACTTAATGAACCCAGTTGCTTTGGATCATGCTCAAAGATGTGAGGGTTACAAAAAGTTAACCAGAACTCTTATGGACTCCATCTTCTCTTTCGAAGAGATGGCAACATGCTCCGTCACTGGAAAAAAAGGGGTTGTTGGTGAAAAAAGAAAGAGCCTGGCCCTTGACCTAGAAAAAGTGCAGCTAATAATTGGTACGCATGTCTGAATATCTTTTATCAATAGTTTTTATATATGACAAGCGCTGAGCGCGTCCGTCAGCGCCAGCCATAGCGTGAAAGCACAGTTTGAATCTGGCAGTTACAGTATGTCACGTCATGTCAAACTGGTTTTCAAATTTGAATGTAATCAATCTCATTTCTTATAGACCATGTCAAAAAGAGGCACCCAGGCATCGGAGGCACTGAGATCAAGGTCTGCATGGCACAAAAGTTAAAAGATCTGAGGAGACGAGCAGAAAGGTAATATTCAGACGATCCAACATCCAAGTGTGGTCTGTTCACATTTGCGAATCCGACATGCGCGAGGACTGAGGACTCAGTTTATTCCTCAGTCTATATTGTGATCTATTCACAAATTGTCAATAGTGCTTTTTATAAAAGAGACGCACCACTCTTATACAGTTGTTTAAGCAAGATGAAAACGGCATTGCTGTTCGCCAGCATTTTTTGTTTCCATAGAATATTCACGTAAAACGTTTAATGACATAATAACATTACAAATGAATAATTAGTGCTGCACGATTAATCATATCGCAATCGTAATCACAATGTCAAGCCCATGCGATTATATGACGCAAAATGCCGCGATTTTATATGAAATAAACAAATTAGGCCTGGTAACGCAATTAACGCAGCATCTGTTATTTTTTTTGTCATCCTTTGGCTAGTGTTACATAATCTGTCTATAGAAAAAAAAAAAAACGAACCGGATCGGTGCTTGCAACACGGAGCTGTTCCCTCAAATGCCCAGAGCTCCCACTCAGCTAAAACGGCATTTATGGGGGCATAAACAAAAAGAGTGTCTTTGTACCTCTTATTAGACACAAAATGCAATTAAAAATGTCTGTCCAACATGAACAGGGGCCTTACATGTGAACAAGATGCGTTTAGCAACTTAGCCATTGTTTAAATTCACCTAAATAGTGTTTTCGACGGCTAGCTGTAGTCTCGCGCTGAAGTCCCGTGGGAACTCAGTTGTAGCCGGAAAAGGTAAACAGTGTCCAGGTGGGATGAGCGCGAAGAGCATGATCGGAGTTGCTTACAAGTGAAGAAGCTTGTAGTAACATAACTATGGAGAATATAGAAGATTTTGAACATATGGAAGAGGCGTTTGAGTTTGATGGTCGTCCTTATTTATTCGAACCCGAGTATACAGGTGAAGAACTAGCCTCACAAGAGTTGGAAAGGAGGAGACAGACCGAAGGGCAAATGGCAGATGAAGCATATGCTTCAAGGACACGGATTTCGGACAACTGGTGGTGTTTGTGTGGGTGTTGTGACCCAATGCTTACCAACACGAACCATTTCTTCTTCACTTGTAAGCAACTCCGATCATCACTCTTCAGAATCAGAATCAGAATCAGAATCAGAAAGAGCTTTATTGCCAAGTGTGCTTGCACACACAAGGAATTTGTTTTTGGTACTGAGGCTTCCAGTGGACATATACAAATACAACAAGAAACATAATACTACAAATTATAAGAATAAAAAATAAAAATATAAATATATGAGAATAAAAGTATCACAGTTGGGTTTTGTCAGAATAGACATTTTCAGATTTACAGATTATGAACATATTTACAGTGTTTTGAATATTATAAATAAATAAATCTACATATAAGTATCACCTGAGTTGTAGGGTATTGCACTAAAACAGTGGGAGTATTGCACTTAAGGCATATGCCTTGGGAGGAGTGTTAACTGTTCAGGAGGCTAGTAGTCTACACACACTACGCTCCTCCCACCTGGACACTGTTTACCTTTTCCGGCAACAACTGAGTTCCCACGGGACTTCAGCACGAGACTACAGCTTGCCGTCTAAAACACTATTTAGGTGAATTTAAACAATGGCTAAGTTGCTAAACGCATCTTGTTCACATGTAAGGCCCCTGTTCATGTTGGACAGACATTTTAATTGCATTTTGTGTCTATTAAGAGGTACAAAGACACTCTTTTTGTTTTTGAGCTCTGGGCATTTGCGGGAACAGCTCCGTGTTGCAAGCACCGATCCGGTTCGTTTTTTTTTTTTTTCTATAGACAGTACTCACAAAGATGTAACGATCAAGATTAACTTAAAAATAAAGGAGTTCTCCTTTAAGCCCAAGCCCACTTTAGGCTTCAAAAACACTCTTCAGAAACCTACGGGTGACGTCACGGACACTACGTCCATATTTTTTTACAGTCTATGGTTTGCACTGCCCTAATCTTTGATCTTTTTCTATCCCAAAACAGGACGCCTGCTGCAGGAGACACAGAGGACTGAGACAACACACTTTCACAAACGCACACCCCCCCCCCCCCCACACACACACACACACGTATACACCTGCGTTTTAGAGGCTTTTTATGTATTTATGTTTAATTTTAATTTGGTTTTGCTTTGTTTGTTTTGAACATTCAATTTGTATTGCATATTTTGAAATGAAATAAAAGCTCAATTTGAATTATTTGTTTTAATGTTGGGAAACATGGCTATAGGCCTTTCTGTGGTATATTGCTTAATGATTTTTACATGGATTCACATGAAGTTACAGGTTTACATGGGGTGTAGATTTAACATACCGGTAGATTGTTGATGGGTTTCAAATGTTATTCTATGGGTTTCACATGGGCATTTTACGTTTCACATGTGATCTCATGGGTTTCACATGTGATCTCATGGGTTTCACATGGGAATTTTACGGTTCACATGTGATCTCATGGGTTTCACATGTGATTAAAGGTTTCACATGGGAAATTTACGTTTCACATGGGAAATTTACGGTTCACATGTGATCTCATGGGTTTCACATGTGATTAAAGGTTTCACATGGGCATTTTACGTTTCACATGTGATCTCATGGGTTTCACATGGGAATCTTACGTTTCACATGTGATCTCATGGGTTTCACATGTGATTAAAGGTTTCACATGGCCATTTTACGTTTCACATGTGATCTCATGGGTTTCACATGTGATTAAAGGTTTCACATGGGAATTTTACGGTTCACATGTGATCTCATGGGTTTCACGTGATCTCATGGGTTTCACATGTGATTAAAGGTTTCACATGGGAAATTTACGGTTCACATGTGATCTCATGGGTTTCACATGATCTCATGGGTTTCACATGTGATTAAAGGTTTCACATGGAAATTTTACGGTTCACATGTGATTTCATGGGTTTCACATGTGATTAAAGGTTTCACATGGAAATTTTACGGTTCACATGTGATTTCATGGGTTTCATATGTGATTCAAGGTTTCACATGGAAATTTTACGGTTCACATGTGATCTCATGGGTTTCACGTGATCTCATGGGTTTCACATATGATTAAAGGTTTCACATAGGAATTTTACGGTTCACATGTGATCTCATGGGGTTCACGTGATCTCATGGGTTTCACATGTGATTAAAGGTTTCACATGGAAATTTTACGGTTCACATGTGATTTCATGGGTTTCATATGTGATTCAAGGTTTCACATGGAAATTTTACGTTTCACATGTAAGCTCATGGGTTTCACATGGGAATTTTACATTTTCACATGTAAGCTCATGTGTTTCACATGTGTTGCACGTGTTTCACATGTGTAAATGTTCCAAAAGCACACATTTCCCATGTTCAAATCACATGTAAAACACATATTTCACATGTGCTTTTACCATGTTTTACATGTTAAATTTCATATGTGCAAAATCACATGAGCATGTGGTCACATGTGACCACATGAGATTTTGCACATGTGAAGTCCATGTGTTTTTTCTGTAAGGGGGCTTACATGCTGTTAACCTATGTTATGCATTTATAGTGTGATGAATAGAAGGAAATGATTGGAATTTAGGTGGGATTAATGTACACGCCCCCCTTAATCTGAATGAATGGGTGTTGCTTAATTAAATTAACATGTACAGCGGATGTGGAAGGAGTTGATGATTATTTAAGGATGTTTTGAGTACTGCTTGAGAGAGGTTCGGGGAGCTCTCACTTGTGGGAAAACGCTAGACGCCGCTCGATAATTAGTGTCTCCGGCGGTGAAGCTAGACAGTCAGTGTGGGGTAAATGTGTCAGATAGTCAGGGACACGACTTCGGGCTAGGAGAGCTCCTGATCGATGTAACTGGTAACTGTAAGTAATAGAGAGACTGGAGAGACTGATTCTGTCTGTCGAGTGACGCAACTGATAAAGGTTCCTGTGTATCCTCCTTGCTGGACGTGAGCCAGTCTGCATGTGGACCAATAGACTGATAACAGAGATTTCCTGTGTATCCTCCTCGCCGGACTTAAGGTCGTCTGCCTGTGGACCAATACACGAAAAAGGGGGGTAACGTGTTTTAGGAGACGGTGTTATGTTTTAGCAATTAATAAAGAATTGTGTGTTAACTGCCATCCGAGTGTGCTGGTCTCTGCCTCCCCTGAATTCCGTACGGTTGTTACAATATTTTACCGTTCTTAATGCTTAAATAGGTGAGTCATTCCAAGAAACCGGTATGATTTGAGTCCCTCTGACCTTTTTAAGTGTATTTTATCTATTGGGTCACCAAAATCTATTTTAAAAAAGTTTTTTTGTATCAATTGAAATGTCTCCTTTAATAAAGTTTGAAAACCTGATATACATTTTATCTTTATATTAGAAATTATCTTCTTTTTTTCAGTTGACACCACCTATTTTGTCATGTCCCTCATGGCCTTCCAAGTAAAGTGTACTTGGGATATGAATAAAATTAGAAAAAAGTCCATACATATTGCCATTCCCATAAATATCTATCTGTGCTTTTTGCTGTTAATGTTTTTTTTAAGTAAATTCATGATTATTCATTAAAATCACATTATTTAGTCCCGTACCTCAGTAACCCCTCAACCTCGTTACGCACATCATTCTCCCCCATAAAAATAATGAACTGATCCTTATGTGGCATCAATAACAGGAAGTGACAACAATCAATGCAGACACAGGCAAGTTACCACCTTCTTTTATACTTATAACTTATTTATATATTGTGATATTGTGGTTGTCAAGCTCAACGACTCAACCCTGTTACATCAAATAAAGATAGAAAACTATTACTTGTGAAACTTATCTTTGTTATTTCAACAATATACACAATTTCTTAATATCACGCATGCCATGTGCTCTCCTTTTATTCACTACATGTAGAGCAGTGGCCATTTTGAGCAAAAAAAATCACAACCCCGTCACACTCAACCACGTTACTTCTTTGATCATAATGGGGTTGTGAGATTGTGATGAGGTTGTGTTTTTAACACTTTGGTTCTGAAGTTATTCAGTAATTTAAATGAATTATTATATTACTGCCTATATTTTCACATCTCAGTGTTAGGTAAATTGCTCTGAAAGAATGTTTGATTTAATAATATCAATTTAAACATCTATGAGTCTGTGATGGCACCGACAACAGCGGCAGAAAGGCAGAGGCAGTATTGTGCGTGAAGAATGCACTTCCACAGCAGTCACGAGTAACAGCGAAATTACACAACTTTTAAACTACTCAAAAAAGTACAATTTCTGAAATAAACTACTTAATTACAGTAACGTGAGTATTTGTAATTCGTTACTTCACACCCCTGGATCGGGACCTGGGTCTGCACAGTAGTGATCTCGGGACCCGAGTCTGCGCAGTAGTGATCTCTTTACTTTTTAATGTTCAGAAAAGTAATATATATTGGTAAAAATTAAAAATCTAAAAATGTGTAAGTCCAAATCGCACCGTTTCGTCATCTAATGTTAAAACAATGATTTAACGCATCTCTGCTCTTGATATGTCACTAATGAACATCTTTGGCTTTAATGAAAAAAGAAAAGAAAAGGCGGTTTAGGATCAAGAACTTCTTGCTCGCATAACAAACGTTCTACCAAACCATTAGAACTCACAAATACTAATAGCAGATCTATGTATTTATTCACTAACATGAAGAATCACAGGACTAACCACATATTGTATTATCGTAAATGTTAGGTTGAAATCTATCGCATTAAACGAGTTCTATGTCGATAAATTTAAATTTAAATTGATTTCTGGATATCGTAATGTTATTTGTGCACACACATGTTGTATTTTCATGTTTTATGGGGGCTTTCCATATACATAATGGTTTTTATACTGTACAAACTGTATCTCCCCTTACACTAAACCTACCCATCACACAATTTTTTTTTGTTGCATTTTCAAAAATCATAATTTAGTGTGATTTATAAACTCTTTTCCTCATGGGGACCAAAGTTTTTTTGTGAGAAATAACAGTATTGTCTTCCAATAGAGCTGTTTTATAGGATTGTATCATATATCCTGACTCTGTTTCTAACAGCAAACACTCAGAATAAAGTGAGATGATCTGCTGATGATCCTGAATGCAGACCTGCCAACATGTACGCATTTTTCATAGCGGGTACAGATTTTGACCTCAATGTACGCTGGTACGATTTGTCACTCTAAACTACGCAAAAACCTGGTGACGCCTCTTTGCACGCGCAGTCCTCAAATCAAGCAACAGCAAAAGAAGAAGAGTTCAACCAATCATAGCGCTGGGTTCATTCCCCAAATTGCAAGCGGAGATGATTGACAGATGCGTAAGACCTATAATTAAAAAGAGAATGAAAATCTCCACCCTCCACTCACACGCGCCCGCCGTCTGACTGATTTAAGCAAGGACAGTAGGCCTACAGTAACGTTAGTCACAGTACTTCTAACTCCTGAAGGTAAACAGGCTGGGGTGGATATTGAAAGTTGAAATATTGTATTTGAGTTAATTTAAAATGGATTGGTTATTATCACACAGGAGTGATCTCATGAATTATTTAAAAAATACTCCGTAATTCATTCATGGTAACTCAGATAAGAGGAAGACATTCAGCCATGCAAATTATAAAATGCTCAAGTAATGCTGAACAATAAATCTAAATAAAATTGAAATCGCGTAGTGACTTTCATAGTGATTATGAAAGTACTGTGATTTGTGAATGACTGATAAGCGCGAATCTGGAGAAACAGGCGTTTATTTTTTCATTCTCAGTGTTGCCTGCATGTGTTACGTTATTATGTTAATAATAACTAAAGTACCGAATTATGTTACATATTTATTTTGTATGAAAACTAGCGAGTTAGTTAGCGTACTTATGGATTAAACATTACCGTTGTATGTATCAGTGCTGCGCAAGCTCTCTCACAAACACAGACTCGCGCACACAGAGAGAGAAGGTATTTATAAAAAATTAAAATTGACAGGCAAAGTTCTTGCTTGTGTTTTTTTATGTCAAAATGTCAAAGCTTTTTGTATTATCCATTCGTGTTTTTAAAATTCGTTAAATGACGGACGCTTTACTGTTAACAGCCCTCATTATATGTCGGATTCGTCTTATTCGAATTTACACTTGATTCGTTTTGCTTAAAAGTCACCTGAAGATACACATGAAGATCCATGCAGTGGAGAAACCACATCCCCACAGTCTGAGATCAGGGTAAGTAATTCATCTTTATGTGCTGAGAAAAAAAAAAAAGCTGCTTTTCCACCTTCGGAAAAGGTTCCCGTAATTTTTCCACTTGAGCCTGGTCGGCACGGCACAATTACAAATTATTCTCTGCCCTGAATTCTCATCACACTTGGATAACTGTGCCGAACCGTAATTGTTAAATGTGTGTAGTGGGACCCAAGTTGCCGCTGTAGTGATCTCGGGACCCGAGTCTGCGCAGTAGTGATCTTTGGACCCAAGTCTGCGCAGTAGTGATCTCAGAACCTGCGACTGCGCAGTATTGATCTTGGGACCTGCATCTGCGCAGTAGTGATCTCTGGACCTGGGTCTGCGCAGTAGTGATCTCACAACCTGCGACTGCGCAGTATTGATCTTGGGACCTGCATCTGCGCAGTAGTGATCTCTGGACCTGGGTCTGCGCAGTAGTGATCTCACAACCTGCGACTGCGCAGTATTGATCTTGGGACCTGTGTCTGCGCAGTAGTGATCTCTGGACCTGGGTCTGCGCAGTAGTGATCTCGGGACCGAATCTGCGCA
This sequence comes from Gila robusta, assembly GCA_030770095.1. NCBI lineage: Eukaryota > Metazoa > Chordata > Actinopteri > Cypriniformes > Leuciscidae > Gila > Gila robusta. The sequence continues at coordinate 332,530 of JAVALU010002426.1, forward strand.
GTAGCGATCTCGGGACCTGAGTCTGCGCAGTAGTGATCTCTGGACCTGGGTCTGCGCAGTAGTGATCTCTGGACCTGGGTCTGCGCAGTAGTGATCTCTGGACCTGCGTCTGCGCAGTAGTGATCTCGGGACCGAATCTGCGCAGTAGCGATCTCGGGACCGAATCTGCGCAGTAGCGATCTCGGGACCTGAGTCTGCGCAGTAGTGATCTCTGGACCTGGGTCTGCGCAGTAGTGATCTCTGGACCTGCGTCTGCGCAGTAGTGATCTCGGGACCTGGGTCTGCGCAGTAGTGATCTCGGGACCCGAGTCTGCGCAGTAGTGATCTTGCGACCCGAGTCTGCGCAGTAGTGATCTCGGGACCTGAGTCTGCGCAGTAGTGATCTCTGGACCTGGGTCTGCGCAGTAGTGATCTCTGGACCTGCGTCTGCGCAGTAGTGATCTCGGGACCTGGGTCTGCGCAGTAGTGATCTCGGGACCCGAGTCTGCGCAGTAGTGATCTTGCAACCCGAGTCTGCGCAGTAGTGATCTCGGGACCTGAGTCTGCGCAGTAGTGATCTCTGGACCTGAGTCTGCGCAGTAGTGATCTTGTGACCCGAGTCTGCGCAGTAGTGATCTCGGGACCCGAGTCTGCGCAGTAGTGATCTCGGGACCTGAGTCTGCGCAGTAGTGATCTTGCGACCCGAGTCTGCGCAGTAGTGATCTCGGGACCCGAGTCTGCGCAGTAGTGATCTTGCGACCCGAGTCTGCGCAGTAGTGATCTCGGGACCTGAGTCTGCGCAGTAGTGATCTCTGGACCTGAGTCTGCACAGTAGTGATCTCTGGACCCGAGTCTGCGCGGTAATGATCTCGACTTGTTTTGTTTGTTCCATGGATTGCTCAGCTAAACAGCCGAATAAGTATCCTGAAGAAACACCTGATGATTCACCTGAATTCTATTCATAATATTACAGCAGAAAAGACAGAAGGCGAAGTCTTTCTTCAGAGGGATTTCAGAGAGAAAGCCTGAGCACTTCTTCCCAGTGTGAACTCTCATGTGAATCTTCAGACTTGATTTATGTGAAGCGTTCCTTACACTGAGGGCAGGAGACAGATTTTTTGGCTTCTGTTTTTCCTTTCTTGTTCACGTCCATCAAGTCTAAAAGAAACATTAAATCAAGTGAGTTTCAATGGACTATTTTATGAAAACAACTTGCTAATCATGTCTTACTCATGTAGTTAAAGTAGTGATCTCTATATGATATCTATGAGTCTGCGGGGCTGCAGCTGGATGCTATTGGAGGTCCCGCTTGTTTACTTCGAACCGGAAGACGCGCCCACTTTTGACGCAAAGCCTCAAGGGACGTAGGAAACTTGTGGAATGGATATTTCAGCGTCGAGTCTTCTGAGGCGAGGAGAGCAGTTCACGGTATTTCTCATATTTACAAAACCATCAAACATACAGTTTGATTAAGCGACAGACTCATTTCTGTATTGTTTTCATCGATCACAGCGATACTTGTGCGTTTTTTTCTGGCGTCTTCTCACTGAAATAAACATTTAGTGCAGCAGCAGCGAGCATGAGGAGAATATGTGGAGTTCATTCAGTCCTGAGAGATTTTGAGTGCTTTTGTGTTCGTTTGTGTGATTGTTTCGATGTTTGGAGTGAGAACTGTTACTGAATGTCAAGTCAAAAGTCAAAGTTTGAGATCTGTGAGTGGAATTAATAGGAATCTGTTGAATGACGGACACATATTAACTCGGGTTCGTATAACGTGATTCTTTACTGGAGAACTGGATTAATCATGTAGTTTTTGGACCAGCTACCACTGTACAGGTTTCGTGTCCTATCCACGGATTCCCCAAAAGTACAATTGCTATTCAGATGTAACTAAGAACATAATCAATGTTCTACAGAATCGATCTCAAGTGTTATTAAAATATACTGGAAAATATACTGCTAAATACTTTACATTGAGCCATATTAAATCAATCAATAAATAAATTGATTGATCGTACATGACTGTTAATTCACTTTGACATAGAACATTATAATTTTATATATAATCTTTCTAAGTGAAGAGATGGATGTGTAAAGGGAAGGAAGTGTAAAGTAAAGACTTTACTCTGTGGGCTGTGGAGACAAACGGCAGTGTGTGTTTGTGGTGTCCATATCTCAGGAGATCAAAGTATCTGAGGTTCTGTTTGTCTTACAAAGTAGAACATTTGCTTGTCCAGAAAAAAATTAAATCTGCATATTTATGATATTTGAACCTTTATAAATGGCTAAATTCTTAAATTAGATGCATAAATAAATGGTTCAGTGAATCTTTGACTCAAAATAATTTGTTCAAAACGCTGAATCATTCAGATGAAGTGATGGTTATGTGTTTCTGTGAGATGCGTTACGGTTCTTCTATTATCTTTGTTTGGAACTATTTTCGCTGCTGAAATTGAACAAAAACAGTCAGTATAGTATCTAAAATGTAAGTGACTTAGGCCAATATTTATTACTTGTTACGTTCCACATACGTTTTTGTATTTTTCTTTTTTCCTATTGTGCCTTTGTTTCTATTTGTTTCTATATGTTATTCTTAGGTTGTGATCATTGGCTGTCCATCAGTTACTGTGCGATTAATAGATAGACAGACATAAATGCTTAGAAGTGTCATTTATTATAAAAACAACTCAATAATTGATATATTTTTTTATTTTGGCAGATCAGCTCCTCCCACTGCAATCACATCATCAGTGAAGCTCCTCCCACTGTAATCACATCATCAGTGAAGCTCCTCCCACTGTAATTCTCCAATAAATGCTGTAAATTCCCATCAGCTACAAGTGAAGACGAGCATCAGAGCATCAGGAAGAGCTGAAATCTGCAAAGACTGAGTTTATTAAAGAGGACAGTGAGAACACGAGTGATCCAGAACCTGCAGAATGAAACACACTGAAGATCCTGAAGAACAAAGAGGTTGGTGTTTATTCTTCATTCATTCATGATGCTGAAGAACATTCATGTTAAAAACATTCAAGCACTTCATCACTTTTAGACAAACAGTTAAACTATGAAATGGTTGAACAAGGAAGATTTGAGACATTTTTATATTGATTGTCAACATCAGATCAAGCTAAATACTATTTTAACTGTTTTTTTTTTTACATTTATTTTATATCTGGTTCACATTTTGCTACAACGTTACCAGAATTTGAGTCATTTTCAATATAGTTTACAAAATTGCTTTAGGAATAATCAGTAAACACCAAGTTACTGATAAAGTTGTATTTGTCAAATATCATACAAGTTATTCATAATTAGAGATTCTTCATACAGTAACTTTGGTAACAGGGTTGATGAATACAGTCAATGCTACAGTTTGTGTATAAGCTGAGATAATGGATTGAGTTTATTCTCTTGTCTTCCCATCATGCAGTAGAAACGGCCATTAATAATTAAAACATTCGAGTAAAATAAGGCTGGGCAAGTTTATTTGTATAGCACATTTCATACACTATGGCAATTCAAAGTGCTTTACATAGAAAGGACTAAAATAATCACAAAATAAAAGCAAGGGAAATCAAAACATTTTTTCCAAATGCTTTACATAGAACGGAATTAAAATAATCATATATTGGCAATTCAAAGTGCGTTGCATAGAAAATAAACACAAAATAAAAGCAAGGGAAATTAAAACAGTTACAAAAGAATTAAGATAGATAAATGATACAGTTATTACCAAATTGGTAAGAGTAAAATGAATTTAAGTAGTAAAAAGATGATACATAGAATACACTTCTCATCTGGCAATCTTATTTTGCATATAGTTTTACTCTTACACTGTGTCTGTGGTGTTTATTCGGCGTGCGTATAAATTTCATTGGACGTCTCAGATGGACCCGATTTTCCCCTAAAATCGGACAGGAAGCGCTCTAGGACTGACCTCGGGTTCTGGTTTATCATATTGTTCTTTTTTGCGCATTTTACTCTGAGGTTTCCCCATGATGGTCCCTCTTTCCTGTGGTTTTCCCGTGACGCCCCTATATAACTCTAGACATCTCTAGAGAGATCAATTTTCACCTCAATTGAAAAAGGTGAGCACTCGCAACTTGCTCACAAATTGTATCAACCAGACCCTCGGATTTTCCCCCAATACACTACGGTGGATTAAGGCAAGGCAAGTGTTTTTTATATAGCACATTTCATGCACAATGGTAAATCAAAGTGCTTTACATAAAAGCGATTAAAATAATCAAAAGAAATAAGAATAATTGAAACAGTTTAGAATAAAAAATAAAATAAAATACAGTAAAAACAGTCGGACGAACAGTGGCACAGTGCTCATTCAGTAAATGCACAGCTAAACAGATGGTTTCGAGTAGGGATGGGCGATATATCGCACGATATTGTTATGCGCATCTCGTCAGTAAAGCTGGTTCCTTGATTAGTAGTAAATCACCATCTCCTGCTTTCAGATGGAGCGGCATTTACTACACAGCACAAACTCCAGTGTTAAATTAACACTCAAGAGTGAGAGGGAGTAAAATCTTTCCGTGGCAGGGACAGCTGCCACCGAGACCTGTCACTCCACCCGTCACCGCTATTGGCAGCTGTCACTCGACCTGTCACCGCTATTGGCAGCTGTCACTCGACCCGTCACCGCTATATGCGCCTGTCACTCGACCTGTCACCGCTATTGGCAGCTGTCACTCGACCTGTCACCGCTATTGGCAGCTGTCACTCGACCTGTCACCGCTATATGCGCCTGTCACGCGACCTGTCACCGCTATTGCGCCTGTCACTCGACCTGTCACCGCTATATGCGCCTGTCACTCGACCTGTCACGGCTATATGCGCCTGTCCCGCGACCTGTCACGGCTATATGCGCCTGTCACTCGACCTGTCACCGCTATATGCGCCTGTCCCGCGACCCGTCACGGTCTATACGAGCCTGTCCCGCGACCCGTCACGGCTATACGCGCCTGTCCCGCGACCCGTCACGTCTGTACGAGCCTGTCCCGCGCCCCGTCACGGATATATGCGCATGTCCCGCGAGCTGTCACGGCTATACAAGCCATGAAAACATCAATGTTAATGATAAACAGTTAGGCTATTATATTGCATTAAAGAGGCCATTTTTGTCTAAAATACTCAGTGATGTAGTTGCTTTGCAACCGAGTTATAACAGTAACCTAAAATGCTGCAAAAAAATGCAATATATGTATAAAAACAAAGAATGTTTATTAGTTTTTCACTTACAATTTCTTGTAATAAAACTTCAAAAAAGTCCCCTATTGAAATTTGCATGCGTATATAAGAAATATTTTATTTACATACATTTTTATAAATATATTACTGTAAATATATATATAAACATGTATTTAAATTAATATTTCAATAACAATCTTTACATAAATATGGATCTTTACAAAACAATTGAACAGGCATGAACATTTGCAGAGGCCTCCTGCTTTGGACCAAAAGCACAGTTGCTCAGTTGTAGCCGACCTCCCTTATCACACAGGACGATTATGCCTTCAAAACCATGGTGGATTTGATTGTTTCACCCTTTAAAAGAAAAATAGGTCAGGGGTATACATTTTTTGTAAATGTTTTAAGGAGGAAAAAACAACAACAACAGTAAAATAAAGACGTACTCCAAAGCCAAGTTTGACTGTAAAGCCATTTCTGCCTGGAACCTGTGAAAGCCCTCAGTCTTGTGCAGAATTAACAGTGTTAGCTTTAAAAGACAAGAAGATACAGTTATGAAAGGTACATGTACAGTTCATTTAATGCTATTGTCAATGTACTGTATCAAAGTGTCTGTATATGTACCTCAGGGGTCAAAACATCAAGAATGTAGGTTGTGTTTTCCAGGGAGTCTCTGGGCAATTGTGTTACCGTGTATAATCTTTCAATTATCCTCTCAGTCTGTAGCAAAACAATTGTTAAAGTTGTACTTTAAATCTGTATACAGACTTGTATTCTTGGTTCAAAATAAATAAACAAACACAAGCTTATTTTTACTATATAAATTGTTAAACAAGGCAACAATATGAAATTGTACCTGTTCTTCATCAAAAAAACAAAACTTTTCACTGAGCTTCAGCTTGAGCTTTGGAGAAAATGTTGGATGTTTAAATAAAAACATCCTGTTGGATCGGATTGTGTCAGTCCTCAGGCCTTCGTGTAAATTCTGGAATGTTATATAGTTACAGAAGTTAGACAAGTGTAAGACATATATATGTGTGTGTGTGTGTGGTGTTTATTAATCTAAATTTATAGTGCCCCTCAACAAGCTCTAACAGATTACATTGCTATACATTATGTAATCTCATGAACACCATTACAAAAGTGAAATGTAAATGAGAGACTATCTCTTTGTAAATAACAATACTCAAAATGATACAGCTAGGATATAAGTTGTAAAATGGTTCGCTTAGTCATTTTTAATATTTACCAAGATCTCTTGATCCTCTATTACAATGTCAACCAACCAGCCCTGCTTCAAGAGTGCCCATGTTCTGTAAAATCAAAGTAGCATTAAAACATGTATTGTAATTTATTATGCAAAAGATATAATTTAAGGTATAACATACTTCTCGAAGGTATGCACATGGTTAGTGTCACATCCACAGCTAAATGATGTTTCTGCTGTGACCGCTTCAAGACTGATGCCAGCGCAGTCAGCATGCAGCCATTTTTGGCAAAGGTCACACTGAATCCAGCCCAGTGACTTGATTTGTGGGTGCATCACTCTGCAGACAGATACATGATAACAATGAGTAACTGCTTAATCAAAACAGTAGACTACATGGAAATGAAATAGTCATTACATACTTTGATCGATATTTTTGGTAAATGCAGACATCAGCATCCTGGGCCATACAGCTGTTTTGTGTTGCACTCTGGACTGCTTTAACCTCAGGTGGAAAGTTCTAGGAAAATGTTTCATGTTAAGCTTTGCAAACCCTGTAAACTGTAAACCTTGTTTTAAATTCCCAGCAATACCTCTGGTTGCAGATTTTTCACCATGCACGAGGCATGGTAAAGACGAAGGTATCCCATCTGCTCATTGTGCAGAATTTCCTGGCACATTTTAATATTTTTAGCTTCCATCTCTGCCATCTACTCCAAAAATGATTTAACAGAATCAGTTAGTTACATAAAAAATATGTATATTACAAAACATATTTAAAAAAAAATCAACATAATACGTTTATTTAAAAAGCAGTTAACTCACTGTGCATACGAAAACACCACAGTTCCTTCCATCATCTCTGTTCCATTGCTTTGGACTGGACACAGTCATCTCTAGAGCATATTTCTAAAAGCATCTCTGAAATTGTTTTAAATATTTTGCTAATTTATTATTTATAAATCATTATGTATTGGGCACAATTTGTAATTACATGAAATAGGGTGTAAAAATAATTACAGTATAAATGTCTTACTTCAGAATTTCCATGTCGAGGTCGGATATTGTCAGATATTGACTTGTGTTGTCATAAAGTCTAATGTTTTTTGTAGTCATGTCGTAAACCTGTTAAGTAAAAATAACAGTAACATCTTTTACATATGAAAAAGCAGTGGCTACTGCAATATGAAATGGTGGTCCAGTTTAAAGCAGCCTGAAGCTGGAAAAATGGGGAAAGAAAAGGAAAAAAACAACAACTAGTAATATTTTTATAGTATTAGTATATCATTTGTTTTTACCCAAAGAATGAAGTGGCATCCCATCTCTGGGTTATCTCCAGGTCCAACAATCCTTGGAATAAGAATTTTCTGGACATCTGAAGCATTCTAAAATGAAGCAAACTGGAAACATTAACTTCTGAGACATTTATGACACTATTATGTGTCTTGATGCTTATGCTGAAAAAATATGTGCATTTTGTACTGCACATTTTGTAAATACCCCAAGAACTTTCAAGTGCACGTCTGACACTGTTGCATTACTCTGCCAATCTCTGTGCCAGAGAATGAACGTGTCTGTGTTCAGGGCCACAACCTGAAAGCCAAAATCACAGGTTTTAGTCTTTATATAACAAACTATAAATGTCACAGGTAAGTCATAGGTTCTGTTTGAACAACTTACATCCTTAGTCTCTTCTGCAATTTGAGCAATGCGGCAATTGACAGCCTTTCAACAACAACAAAAAAGTTTTTTGTATATAACATACAGTATGGTGTGATGCACATACATATTAAATGTATGGATAAGACAACTTTTATAATGCTTTATAGCATTTCATACTTACATTATCAGTTAGCCACAGCATTGCTATACTGCTTGTGTCACTCAACAGATGAGGGGGGAGAACAGATTTAAGGTCTTTCAGATATAAAATGGCAAAGTCAGAAATCCTGGCAATGACATCATCTTCTTTCCTCTTTACAGCGTACAGTTTGGAGATTGTCTCCTAATGATGAAAAAGTACAGCAAATTACTATTAACAGTACATGTTGATAGTACTGTTTAATTTCTTATTGTTGTTCATGGTTGTCAGTGGTGTGAAAATTCCAATGTTGTTACCTTGTGCATCTGCTCAATGGGGAACATTGCCACAGAAAACTTCTTCTCCTCCTCAGGCATACTGTCAACTTTTGCTGGGCCATGTGGATCTCTGCCCTGTTCTTCTGTTGGTCGTGTGTTTGTTTCTGCAATTATTGATGAATACATTACTCCACAGTAAATATTATAGATTCGCTATAATGAAAATGTGTTACCGCACATATTACTTCAAATTTCACATCATTACCTTTTTGGCCACACATCAGTTTGCCCTGTAGTCCTAGGTATATATTTTCCTCTGTACGTTTCTGCATTTCTTTCAAAAATGCAGAGTTCTTCCTGCTATTGTGTAGATGGAAGTACAGGCGTAATGAAAACATATAGTGGGTATCTCTCATCTGACACAATGAATATCGGCTTGAGGACAGCTCCCTATTCACTTGTTCAGCTTCTGAGGTGTTGATAAGAGAAGCCAGTTCAGGGATTATTTTCAGACTCCGCAATTTCTCCGCTGGTCGTTTTTGGTTCTTTTGGTGGAACCTATCGTAAAAGGAGAAGCGGTCTGATGTTCCACTTTCTGGATGAGGTTGTAAGAAATTGTCCATTGTTGACTGTTCTGGGTTGAGTCTTGCTTTCATCTTGATATTGTTGACCCAGTCAGGATGTACCCTCAATTTTCCTAGCAGATGCCAATGATATATTTGCCTCTGTTGGTTCACACACCCTCCCATCATGTGGCTTGAAAAATCGCTGCTGTGTGCGATTGTTGACATGTCTGGCAACACGTCCAGCAATGTCACATATGTACACAGTGGGAGGGTGTTTGAAACTCAACAAGGCATCCCCATGGTCCCGAGCGGACTCCTGCCACCATAAAGGCGATGCATAGTAGACCACTCCATGGGTGCATCCCATGTGTAAAACTCCACCTGTATTACAACAAATATTTACGGAACAGTGTAGGTGAGTTTAACCAAAAAGATATTGTATTACAAAAGAAAATTTCTAATATATTGTTCCCTACTATAAATTATATACATGCCAAAGAGTAACAAAACCATCTTACCTCCAGCTTTTTTGAGTTTCACAAACATTTTAGGATAAACATGCTTATAAAGGAGAAGCTCCTCAAGCCTGTTTATCATGTCAGTCATTGATCCACTGGCAGACACTCCGAGGACATTGCAGGCTTCAATCAGTTTATCCTTTTTTGGCTGATCAAATGAAAATTTACATTAAAACATTTTTAGGAATGCAAAATTTGTAAATAATGTGTTGCATGTTAATGTGAATGTAAGAAAATCATGTACAATGCACTTTACCAATTTTGCATCGAGAACTTGTAAAATCTGGTCCTCATCGATGTCCTTTGCAACACGACTGCTGCTGGCCCTGTCACTGTAGGATAGCCCTTTGAGAACTTCAGTTTTCGGTAGGGTATCACTGGTGCGTGTATGTTGCCCCATCCATGTAGCAAAGCCAGAGTATGACAATGAGGTTTGAAATGGATTGCCAGATGCATCTAAAGAATGAAATTTGTAAGGTTCATTCTGTCATGTATGTAATTGAAGTACAATAAAAATGCATGTGAAACAATACGAATTTAACTTTATTCATTAGCTGACGCTTTATCCAAGCGACTTACAATTGCATGTATGTCAGGTCGCACCCTGACAACTTAAGAATTACGAATTGACTAGTACAATTAGTATAAATTCATATTAAGAGAAATAAGATTAATAATGTTGCAAAATTTACAGAGCACCTAACGTATTAACATATTATGCTTACCATCACAGAATCCGGTGGCTATAATTTCCTTCTCCAGGTTATCCCATCTTGCTGCCACGTTAACTTCCGTGTCCTGGGGTGTGATATTATGTTTCTCCGGACGTTTTAGGAGATGGACTGGTAGTTGTGAAAAAAGGAAAGTGACAATGAGCTTGTGAATGTGGGATAAATTATGCTAGAAGTTTTGAAATACATTTTAAATCAACTCTCACCTGGCAATTCAAAAGCAACTTTCCAGTTCGCGTCAGCAATGACGACAGATGGGTGGTGTCCACAGCGGTAACAAAAATAGTTGTAGGAATACTTTTTGAGAGCACAGAAGTGATAGAAAGCCTTCCTTAGGGAGTTGTATGGCACTTTAGTCCCAGAATGGGACTCTATTGTGCGCAACAACCGTCCAACAGCAATGTGATTCTGCAAAGAATAAAAAAGACTGTTTTAAAACATATGTTGTTAATATTTTTGTATGTGCTTAATTTAGTAAAAACACGTCCCACAGTTGTAACAATCCAATTGGACGAACTCACCGAAAGACCGGTTGTCAGAAGAGAACATAATGGTATGGAAAGAAAGATCTTGTTATTGTAGTTGTGAAATCCAGAATTGTAATCCTGAAAACGAATTACATTTTTGCAAACTGGGCACTTCTTTCCATAGACTGAAATACCTACATGAAAACACATCAACACATTTATTGGCATTTCACTTTTTATATATGCACAATTTATATAAGTGCCTTAAGTGTAAAAATTGTAAAGAATGCCCTACCTTTGTTCTGCGAAAACATCCCATAGACCGTTGCTTGTGTTGTTATGACAAAAGCATTGTTCAGTTCAGGAGGACACGGCCCTGGACAGTAAGGACAATTTGCCTCTGCAGGCTCAAATTTCTCTGGAACGGGCTTCTCTGTCTTTGTTAAATCAAGTGGAAGATCCTCTGGGATTCTCTTGGAATTCCACAAGTAGTTGGTCATAATGATCACACTACTATGCGTGTATTCTGGCTGATAATGCATACCCAGATTTCCACTGACCATTTCCTCAATATCTTCGATATCCTCGTTTGAGGTATCCACTGCATTTTTGGCCAGGTGTGGATGCTCTTGGAACAGCCACCACATAGACAAGTATCTATGTAAACAGCTGATTCTGTTTTTTGATCCTATAAACTTGCAGTGCCATTTACCTGATTCGGTATCGAACGTTGAAATTGTCCTTCCAAACCTACACCAGTTGTCCTTCTCACCAGTGTACACTGAGAAGAAGATGTACCTACCAGAGAGACTGTGTTCCCCCCAGAAAATTGGAAACACACAGTCGACTTCCTCTGAGTAGGCATGTTGGTAGAGTGCCAAACATTCTTCTTGCCTGGATGTTGAGATGAGTCCTTTTTCCATCATCTCATTCACAGACTCATTTTTCAGTGCTGGTGGTGGAATATATGCCTGGGCTTTTCTGGTCCTCTCTAGGTGGTAGCATTCTTTACCAGGGTTTCCACTTTGGGCAGCTATGCTCATAAAGTCCCTACATTCATCCACTTCACAATCATACAGCCGTCCTGGTAAACACTTCTGTACATGTATAGGAAGTCTGATACCATGGGAATGTTTTGTTGTCACATAGAGTCCATTTTTTGGGTCAATGCACATCATGGGTTCTTGACCATCGTGCTGCTCTTTTTCATGACGTCTCAAGTTTGATGTGGTGCTGAAATGAATCCCACATATATGGCACACCCTGGTTCCTTGTTGGACTTGGTCAGTTACAACAGTAGGCACAGAAGGTTGTTCCACATCTGAGAAAAATAAGACACATTCCATTTTGATCATGATAATTTCAGTTATAAACCACTGTTGTATCTCTACTTCTGTTTGGTTTAAATTTCTCAGTGTACTCACCAGAAGGTGTTGCTGTCACCATCAGACCTGTTATAGCAAAGAAAAGGAATACATTTGACAGATGTAGTGTAACTTTTAAACTTGTCAAAGATACAAAGAGTATGATTTTAATTGTTTACATTGACCTACCATGATTTTGTAAGTGGGATTTGAAATCTCCAGATCTATTTATTATTTTGGCACACTTAGGACAATGCCAGTGGCTCCTTTTACCACTTTTACGATCTGGACAGTGACATGGTATGGTGAACTTGCCTATAAGACAATAGGACTTTTTGTAAACAATGTTTCAATACATAAATTCTACATATACATTTAATAGATTATTAATATTTGCAAGATTTAATTCTCAAGATATTACTCACTTGTGTCACCCTCTTTAAAGTGTATAGCAAATCTCAGATGCTTTATAGAAAAATGATTTTTAGATGCTGTAACTAAAGAAGAGCAGTAACAACAATCCTGATCACCTCCAAGCTCCAAAAAGTCTTCTTTGTTGAGAAACTCAAATACCCTTCCTGTCAAATAAAAACAGAAGACATTTTGAGAGAGAGAGAGAGAGAGAGAGAGAGAGAGAGTGAGATGTGCATCGAGCATATGATTAATCCAATTATGTAATTGGAAAATAAAAGTCTAATAATGAAGTTCACATCCATTTATACTTCGTTGCCAAAGATATATACAAGACAACAATAGAGCAAATAGCTATATCAATATTGCTACATTTGTTAGAAAAATTGTCCTATGCATAGAAAAAATATAAATACATAAATAAATAATCTTAAATCAATCATGATCAATAATGAAACTTCAGCGCCACTCAATTTACTTTTTTACGAAAACAAAGAATCAGACTATTAATTAATTGTATTAGGTAGCCTACATCGCGCGTGTGGAGGTTTCATAATCTGTACGAACTGATCGGATCAATTATCTGCTCAATATGACTAGTTGTTGAATTTATAGCCTAATAGATAATCTCTGTTAAGGGAATAGATTTTTCACTAAATATTTATTAGCTACAACTGTGGCATGTTTTAGCTATAGTTTCTAACTGTGTAGGTTGTCATTTTCCATAACAAATGCTATAGATACAAAATAAATAAAAAAGGAACATTGGCCTAAGCATAGGCCTAATAAGGAGCCATCAGTCTCACTTGTAATTAAATCCTTATTGTAACTAATGCTAAAGTCAAACAATGACAAGTGGTAAGATGTTACTTTGAAGGCCAAGCACAAGTAAAAAAAAAAGAGTAAAACAACCCCCCCCCCACACACACACACACACACCCCTCCCCCACGTTCAAATCCAAACTACCGAGAAAACCCCCCCCCCCCCCTTTCCGATAGTAGCGGCACTTGAATTTTTCCACTTCAGGCACTAAACCATCATTACTTGAACCGTGGATTTCACTAAGTATCACCTTAAAGCAAAATGTCACATCTCATCACCTCATACAAGTGATAGCCCTGCCTACACTATAAATACAACGCCATATGCAAAAGAAACCCAGCGTTCGTAAGCTATGCTTTAATTGTACGAACTTAAGTTAAAAATGGTATCTGCTGATCAAACATTGGTCCGACGGTTGTCCCTGGCCAAAAATAGTCACGGTAGGACATAAATAAATCGAACAAATACAGAACAGATAACGTCAAAGTCAAGACGTTGAAAGCACGAATTTCATTTTGGAACTACTTATTTTCAACCATGACGGGACGTGTTTTGTGACTTGTGCATTGTAAGACCTTTAAGACATCTTAATAATCAAGACCTTTTCACATTAACAAATGGATCTGCGGACACCCGTGAAAGAATTATCAAAATAAAATGCAAAACAAATAATAAAATGTTATGATTTTGCTTACCTTCCATAATTGAGTCAAACAAGTGTCGATACCTATCAAAAAATAGGCCTATATTCAGCGCCAATGCGAAAGAGATTGACATAAATATATATTTTTTTATTAAACATAGCCTACATCAAACGATATTTTATAAAAGATAAATCATGCAAATCTATGGTTACACCAGAACAAATTTGTACTTACGCTGACTATGATACTCCTGCAGTAGCTATGATCCTTGAAGTTGATCATCATCGCTGCCTCCGTCGTTGGTGTCGATTTTGGACCAATCAAATTAAACTGGTCAACGCACTTAGACCAATCAAATAGCTAGCTTTCAGGGTACTCGAGGTTAAAAAAGGTAAAGGTAAATTTTGGGGGGAGGGTGACGGCACCTGACGGCTGATGTGAATAGGCCTATGTGTGTTTACAGCAAGTTTGAAAATCCCATCCTTCGGGCTAAGTGTACGTTTGAAAGGTCCAAGGTAGTGCACGCCAAAAAATGCGTATCATATGCACGCTAAAACTGCGTAGGCCTATCATATAAGCAAAAACTATTTTTGGCGTATAAATGGCACGAGAAATTAAATTCGTGGTATAGATACGCACTTTCATAGTGCAACATTAGTGCAAGTTTACCTTAAGATAGCATGCAGTGAGGTTGGCTTGACATAGCCTATAATAATAATTATTATTATAATATAATAATAATAATAATTATTATTATTAGGTTGCAGGCCTACTACTATATTGTGTAAGCTAGGCTACATGAAGAATTACAATAACTAGCCCATAGCATAGATTTATTTAACCGTGAGTGACAGGGGCGTATAGCCGTGACAGGTCGCGGGACAGGCGCGTATAGCAGTGACAGGTCGAGAGACAGGCGCAAAGCCGTGACGGCTCGCGGGACAGGCGCGGTGACGGGTCGCGGGACAGGTGCATTTAGCCGTGACGGGTCGCGGGACAGGCGCGTATAGCCGTGACGGCTCGCGGGACAGGCGCGTATAGCGGTGACGGGGCGCGGGACAGGCGCACATAGCCGTGACAGGTCGCGGGACAGGTGTATTTAGCCGTGACGGGTCGCGGGACAGGCGCGTATAGCCGTGACAGGTCACGGGACAGGCGCGTATAGCCGTGACAGGTCGAGTGACAGGCGCATATATCGGTGACGGGTCGAGTGACAGGCGCATATAGCGGTGACAGGTCGAGTGACAGGCGCATATAGCGGTGACAGGTCGAGTGACAGCTGCCAATAGCGGTGACAGGTCGAGTGACAGGCGCATATAGCGGTGACAGGTCGAGTGACAGCTGCCAATAGCGGTGACGGGTGGAGTGACAGGTCTCGGTGGCAGCTGTCCCTGCCACGGAAAGATTTTAGCCTTACTGTCAAGAGTGTTAAAGTTAATGAGATAATTAAGTGATTAATTTAGTGATGTTTGAGCATTATTGAAGACACCTGATGTTAACAAGTAGAATCACTGAAGGAGAAAATCTCAAATTGTAAGCCACCGTTATGGCGATAAGTGTTTGCTTTAGTTGGGCTCTTGACCTTTATACATTCACTTTACATTTGTTTGCATGCTGTTATTTATTTATAACAGTCAAATGAACAAAGAAAAGTGTGATCTGATAGTGTTGGTTGTGTTATGGCATGATCATGCTGTGATCTGAAAATTAACTTATTGAGATAGTTTGGTTTAACTTATCGGCAAAAACTTTTTGATTCTAGAGTATATAAGTATATATGAGTATAGGTATGTTTCTTATAATCCAAAAATATTCAATAAACATTGTTCTGATCAAAACACTTTAAAGTGGATTTATTTAGAAACACAGACATCAATAATCAGCCTGTGAATCTCAACAATGGCGACAATAATAAAGCATGTTGCAGTGGCTGCCACCAATCACAACTCATTAATGGCTCCCATCATGCATTGCGATATGAATAAATTATGATCTGAATTTTCTTTGTAATTTACTTTTCCTAATTGAATATTCTGCTCGTCACCATTCTTGAGATGCATAGACTGAATCTTGACGTCTGTGTGTGCCTATAAGAAAGATTTTTTTTTTTTTGAAAACAACTTTTAAGAAATCCTTTATATTATAGCTAAAATTCTAGATATTTATGCAAAATCACAGTTATGCTGTAACCAACAACATAAATCAAAAACATAAAGTTCAAATGATGATTGTCATAATTAAACCAACACCATCAGATCACTTTTTTTCTTTGTTCATCTGGCAGTTATAACTCAGATACAGCAGCCAAACAAAATCTAAAGTTAATAATATAAGGGTCAAGAGCCCAACTAAAGCAACCAATGATCGCCATAACGGTGGCTTACAATTTGAGATTTTCTCCTTCAGTGATTCTTCAGGTGTCTTCAATAATGCTCAATCATCACTAAATTAATCACTTAATTATCTCATTAACTTTAACACTCTTGAGTGTGGACTCACATACACTGGCAGGAGTGTTAATTTAACACTGGAGTTTTTGCTGTGTACAAAGAGCCGTAGTTAACTGACAAGCTGAGCCATATCGCAATAATTAGCTATCGCTGGCGATACGTCCGCGATATTGATGCGATATGGCTCAGCTTGTCAGTGAACTACGGCTCTGTGTAGTAAATGCCGCTCCATCTGAAAGCAGGTGAAGGCGATTTACTACTAATCAAGGAACCGGCTTTACTGACGAGATGCGCATAACAATATCGTGCGATATATCGCCCAGCCCTAAATGTGATACTGTAGGAGCACATCTGATCTCTCCTGGAAGCTGGTTCCAGCATAGTAGCTAAAAGCAGACTCGCCATGATTAGAGTGAACCCTTGGTATTTCTAGCTGATGTGATCCTAATGATCTGAGTGATCTGTTGGGTTTATATTCAGTGAGCAAATATGCAGTGTATTGAGGTCCTAGCCCATTAAATGATTTATATGCCAGTAATAATTCCTTAAAATCAATCCTAAATGTAACTGGGAGTCAGTGTAAAGACCTGAGGACTGGTGTGATGTGTTCATATGTTCTGGTTCTGCTCAGCGTTCTGTATTCAGCTGCAACTGTCTTATGGTGTTTTTGGGAAGTCCATTACAATAATCCACCCTGCTGGTGATGAAAGCATGCACAAGTTTCTCTAAGTCTTGATTGGAAACAAAGCCTCTAATTCTTGCAATATTTTTCAGGTGATATTATGCTGATTTAGTTATTGCTTTGACATGACTACTGAAACTAAAGTCTGACTCTAGAGACACACCCAGATTCCTGACTTGATGTTTAGTTGTTTGACCCTGTGGAGGAAATTCAATATGTTCTAAATGTTTGCATTTTCTTATATTCATAGAATCTTAGAAAACATGATGGAACAGTTATAATCTCTTATGAATGTATGTATATGACCTTGTATACATGGCTGGACAACAATTTGTGTGTGACTAGTTTATGACTGAGAAAGAGGGTCCCCACTCAAGGATAGTATGATAAACAAATCTAACAAAGAGTTAATTATGACTGGGACATATCTTTATTTAGCCTAGAGAAATAACCTTGGGAGAGTCAGGACTAAAGGAGGGGGATGCCCTCGTCTCGTTGTCTCACTCTGCAGCCACTCTGTGTGACTGTACGACTGTTGTCCTTTTCTTGTAGGAAAATGAACCTAATCAAAGAGTATTGAAAATGTTTGTCTCTTATTCAGTGATAGAAAATTGTTTGCCACCACAACCCCTAGGGGTGGGGGAAAAAATCGATTCTTAGATGCATCGCGATGCGGACGTGGACTATTCTGAATCGATTCACAAATGTCAAAAATCGATTTTCAAAAAAAAAAAAAAATATATATATATATATATAATAACGTAATATTGACGGAACGCAAAAGACGGAACTCTGAAGTGCGGAAGTGCAGACGGTCCGTCTGTGGCGTGCACATAACAGAGATGCGATGGCTGAGCGCGAAAACCAAACACTCTCCTCGTTAAAAGCTGACGTGTGGAAATATTTTGACTTCTATGAAGTTGAAAGGGGAAAGGAGCTGGACAAGAGCCACACTATTTGTAAGCTTTGTAGAATAAAACTAAAATATTTCGGAAACACGACGAATATGAGAAGCCATATGACACGTTTCCACCCAGAGGAGAAAAAACACTCGGCTGTACCGGTCGTTGTTATATTATTAATTTACTACAAGTATGCTGCTAGTTCAGGCACACATTTATTTTCCTTTTGGTTCTTTGCAATGTTAATAAAATATATTGTATGTTAATTCTTTATGGGTCATTACTTTGTACTTTTAAAGCAAAGTATAGTCACACACACACAAAAAAAAGATTCAGATAATCGATAATCGCTTTAGCAGCGAATCGCAGCCCTCTGAATCGTAATCGAATCGAATCGTGAGGTGCCTAGAGATTCCCACCCCTAACAACCCCTAGCGTTAAGGTATGCATTCACCTTGAGAACTTCATCTTGGTTTCAAGAAAGTTTTGGCACATCCAACTTCATCAATGCATTGGCACAGGGAGTTAATGGGGCTGTAATCGTTAGGCGATAGGGCTAAGTAGAGCTGTGTATCGTCTGCATAGCTGTGGTAAGAGATTTGGTTATTTATCATTATTTGGCTCATTGGGAGCATGTACAGGTTGAATAGGAGTGGCGCAAGAATTGAGCCTTGAGGGACTCCGCATGTCATGAATGTACACTCAGACTTATGGTCTCCTAGACTCACATAATAACCTCTCCTTCCTAAGTATGACCTGAACCATTTTAGGACTATCCCAGAAAGCCCCACCCAGTTTTCCAGCTTGTCAAGAAGTATGTTGTGATCGACAGTGTCAAATGCAGCACTGAGGTCGAGTAGTACCAGGATTGATGTTTTGCCTTTATCAGTATTTACGCGAATATCATTTATTATCTTTATGAGCGCTGTCTCTGTGCTGTGATGCGGTCGGAAACCAGATTGAAAATTGTCAAAGTATCCATTTGAGATTAAGAATTTGTTCAGCTGATTGAAGACAACTTTTTCAATGACCTTGCCAATGAAATGAAGATTTGAGATCGGTTTTGTAATTGCTCAATATGTTGCTATCCAGATTGTTCTGCTATCCAGATTTCAGGAGGGTCTCTGTAGTTTTAAGAGAAGTGAGGCATTTACCACTCCTAGGAGATCTGCTTCTAAACAGTTTAATGGCCAGGAAGTGCATACAGACAAAAGCTAATGTCCGACACCAGAATTGCTTGACTTACAATAGAGAGATCAGGACTGGCAATGAATCTCTTACTGATAATTCTGATATCATCATTTATACTTCAAATGGTGGTGATGGCGCAGTGGATAAGACACATGCCTTTGGTGTGAGAGACCCGGGTTTGAATCCACTGTGAGACACCAATGTGTCCCTGAGCAAGACACTTAACCCCTAGTTGCTCCAGAGGCGTGCGACCTCTGACATATATAGCAATTGTAAGTTGCTTTGGATAAAAGCGTCAGCTAAATGAATAAATGTAAAATAAATGTAAATGTAAATACTAAATTCAGTTTATATACTATTGTATTGGAACCTAAATTAAATCATTTAATACATTTGTAACACTACACTACAGAACAAAAATCTATAAATAGAGGCTACAGCCTACTTTTTCGTGGGCGGGAGCGGGACAAAACATGAATGTTGCGGGCGAGTGGGAGAAGGTAACTTATATTTTTTGCGAGCAGGACGGAATCAGTCCGTACCGCGCAGGTCTTTAGTTGGAGCTCTTTTAATTACTCACACTCGCGTCTCGGCTCCCTCTGCCGCTGAATGCTACCACGACAAAGCATGTACGCGACAAATGATGTCAGAAAAGCGTCAGTACATTATATTCGGTTATGGTCTATTACTGAACCGATAGGAGTGTAAATATTAATCGATTCGTATCGATGCATCGATTATACAGCCGACGATTCGAGGCATCTGCAAGAGTATCGATTAATGTGTTTGTTTTGCCGCCTGTCTATTTTCAGCATCCGCTCATATGCGTACAAACGATTGTTGTTATCCGCTGGGCTAACGTTAGTTAGTCACCGAACTAAACTGCCAGTGTGAAAGCACCCTCAGTCACTTAGTCGGCGAATTCCAAGCTAGCAGTTACTAACGTAAACAAACAGGCGCTAACGTGTACAAAAGGCTACTTCAACAGCTTACTTGAAAAGTCTAGGGTGCTTTCACACCAACTTGGAACGGAACGGGCACGGTTCGCATGAAAAATCGCTAATTATGTGAACGCTGTCTGTCATGTGGACCCGGGTGCGCACTGGGGTACCAAACCCGAGACTGCCTGGTGGAGGTGCGCTGAGTTCGGTTGCACTCGAACCGTGCCGCGGTTCGCGTGAATGTAAAAAGCATCACAGACTCGGGTGCGCACTTGTTCAGGAAGTAAGTGACCTGCGCATGCTTTTTAGCTGATTATGATGTATTTAGTTAAATAAAACACATGTAAGGGATGATAGTGTTGATAATTTACCTTGGATAAGAGCGAGAGTGAGTCTGCAGTGTATTCGCACACACACAGCGCGTAGACTCAGGGCAACAAATTAATGGAAATCCACTGTCTCCTGAGTTTGCAATCAGCAAAAAGCCAAATGTGACACACAGTAAACCGGTGTTGTTCACTCAGCTGTGCATAATAGTGTAACACCCCCTTTTCTTTTTAGGTGTTACCCTGAGGGGGTTCAACAGAAATCCGACTGGTACTGAAATAGAACCACTTCACTCGACAAATATTAATTTTCCTATTTTTATTTCACACGTGCATATAGGGCTGGGCGATATGGCCAAAAAAAATTATCACGATATTTTTTTTTATATCAGTCGATATCGATAATTATCACGATAAATGTAAAATCTTTATTTTAAGTTTAAAGGCAGATTTTTGCTCCTAAGTGAAAGTTGTAGAAACCAGAGCGTTAATTGTGGTTTTAAACTACTCTTTATTGTCAGATCATGACAAACACTTGCCAAACAGGTGAACATTTCACAAATCTGAGGTAGAACATTCAAAAATTTGTAATTTTTCCTTAATAAAATAAGTATCTGAATAGAAAAATATATTTCTTAGTTTCTGCATGTGCTAATGGGGGATATTGTTTCAAGTCTTGAAACAGGTTTGTGTTGCCTGACTTTGATGGCCCGTATCTTCCAGCAGTTTGCAGTGCAGGCTGCAATATTAATATTGCATGTTTTGTCTCGAAACGCATATTTAACAGTGAGTTGACAGTAAATCTGCATCCTAACTCAAGCTAATACTACTATGTTAAATTTATGTTCATTAACAAAAACAGTAACATCTGTTAAAAAAGAAATTAACGACCACATTTTTATTTGGTAAAATGTAATATTCTGACTGTTTGAGTTTTATTAAAATTAACCATTGGTCATCCAGTATCATGCATTTAGATGATGATAACCACAGATAAAACCAGGCATAGCCTATAACTTAGCACCTCACTATCATGGCAAAATGTAACTTTATGGTTTCTATGGTATTTGTATGAAAAACAGTAGCCTAAATACATTATTAAATACTGTAATTATATTCCATTAGTCATTTAATACATAATAATATAATACAATTCAATATGTATATCCCACATTTCATGGTGCAGTTAATATTACTAGGCTAACGTTAGTAAATCCATGGTAAATGGATTCATTATCAATTCAGATTCTGACTGTATCGTTGCGCACAGTGTTTCTCCTGTTTGTCAGCGCTGTTTCATCTGCCTTTAAACTGGTTTAAATCACTGAGACATTGGTGTTCTTCGCTGAATTCAAGCGCTTCTCACTGGATCTCGTGAGCGAGACGATCAGAGTAAGTTAAACGCGTCTGCTCTAGTGAGCTCGTGCTGCACTGCCGTTTGGACTTTGAGCCGAGCGGATAAATGGTCCGTGTGGCGCGCGGTTCAAATGAGTTTCGTTCCGCTTTTGCGCATAAACATTATCGAACATTTATCGAACTCTTGATATCGTTTTATCGAGAAAAATTGTATCGCGATAATTATCGTTATCGTTTTATCGCCCAGCCCTACGTGCATATAATTGCCCAACAATAAACAATATAAGGAAACCAATAGTCCAGTAGACCAATAGTCTTTGTCTCTGTGTAAATGAGACTAGGGGTTAAGTGTCTTGCTCAGGGACACATTGGCGTGAAATGAGTTGAAATGATGATGGTGAAGAGATGAGTATCAAACCCAGTGGATATTTGAGATCGACGCAATGATATTATCCAATAATCCAGTATGAGTATGAGGTGAAGATAGTAAATGGCATTTGGTGCCTCGCTACAGCGTGGTGATATCCAGATCCCCTACGTCTCTCTTCCAGGAGACGTGTATCCGGTCATCCAAACGATGCCGAACAACCAGAGTGGTTGTTACAATGGTGATAAGTGACTAATAATGAAAAGTCCTTTGTTTGAGCATAAACTCGATGATTTAGATGAGATAAGCATTTAGATGAACCATGCAGTTTCCCTTTACCAAACTGAACTGACTTCTTCATGGGTTACCAGGCTTATATCTAGTAGCCACCATGCACTAGTGCCCTCAAATGGCTATTAGTGGTACTACACTTGACCCAGGTAACTTTTCCGGCAATAGTCAGAAATTACCGTAAAAAAACTCAGGTAACATGTGAACCGTTACAATAGCACCAAATAAAATAAAAAAACACAATATATTGACCCGCGTTCTGTTTTCTATCATGCGTCGTGCACATTTGCGATGACGTAAGATGCACGGAAACGCACCAGGATTCGATAGAATCAAGTTTTGAACTGTATGCAGTAACTGTTATATTTGCTGTTCTATTTGCAGTGCATTAAGCACAACATACACATTATGTGAATAGAATACTGTTCCTATATTCTCAATAAAAGGCAAATTATAAACATTTTTGTTGATTTATTTGAAACTTAATATATATCATGTCAAAATATCGAGTATTGAATCGAATCGAATCGTATCGCGGGGAATTCTGAAGTATCGAAAATAATCGAATCGTTGGCTTAAGAAATCGGTATCGTATCGAATCGTCATGTAGGCTCCGATTTACACCCCTATGAACCGATACCGAATCGTCCTCGTCTACATCGTAGAAACTATTAATTTCGACACCCCTACTAGTTCCACATTGAACGCAAGGAGGCTGTCTTTATAGATGTTATATAATGGACTACATGTGTTTTCTTCCGCCACATGCACTCAGCTTTTCTGCATTGTTTTTTCATATTTTGCCAAATAAATATCAATCTCAAAGATGGTGTCAAAATATGGGAGTATTGTATATTTTAATGTTAATATCATGTTAGATAATTGTGTCATTGATCAAATATATTTAAAATAATTGGAAGGTAAATTGACCTCATATAATCAATTTATAAAAAGGCATCACATTGTCTACTTTCTACCACTACATCAGGGCTCACTCTCATGTCCTTTAACATTTTATATTTCTCTCTTTGAATTATGTTGATGTTCTGAAAATTTAATAAATAATAATAAATTCAATTATTTGTTTCTGTCATGTCAGACCTGATGGAAGAGAGCGAGGAGATGCTACAGTTTGTGTATAAACTGAGACAATGGATTGAGATTATTCTCTTGTCTTCCCATCATGCAGTAGAAAGAGCTCCTTCATAGAGCCGTCCATGAAGGAAAAGTCTAGTGTGAACGGCCATTAATAATTAAAACGCTTTAGTAAAATGAATATCAATCTAAAAGTTGGTGTCAAAACATGGCAGTATTGTATATTTTAATGTTAATATCATGTTAGATAATTGTCATTGATCAAATTAATAGTTCTTGCTAAAGAAACATGGGATTCGTGCCTATAATGTTTTAAAAAATAATTATTGGAAGATAAATTTACCTCATTCATGGAAAGTTTAAGGACATAATATTTTATAACAGTTGTCTACTTTCTACTATTACATCAGGGCTCACTTTCATGTCCTTTCACTTTATATTTCTCTCTATGAATTATTTTGATGTACTGAAAAATAAATGTAATATTTTTTCCTTTCATGTCAGACCTGATGGAAGAGAGCGAGGAAAGTGAAGAACTGAGAGAAGTGAAGGAGGAGAGTGAAGAACTGAGAGAAGTGAAGGAGGAGAGTGAAGAACTGAGTGAAGTGAAGGAGGAGAGAGAAGAACTGAGTGAAGTGGAGGAGGAGAGAGAAGAACTGAGTGAAGTGGAGGAGGAGAGAGAAGAACTGAGTGAAGTGAAGGAGGAGAGAGAAGAACTGAGTGAAGTGAAGGAGGAGAGAGAAGAACTGAGTGAAGTGAAGGAGGAGAGTGAAGAACTGAGTGAAGTGAAGGAGGAGAGTGAAGAACTGAGTGAAGTGAAGGAGGAGAGTGAAGAACTGAGTGAAGTGAAGGAGGAGAGTGAAGAACTGAGTGAAGTGAAGGAGGAGAGTGAAGAACTGAGTGAAGTCAAGGAGGAGAGAGAAGAGCTGAGTGAAGTGAAGGAGGAATATCATGTCCAACCTGGAGAAAAACCTTTGAGTCGCTCAAAGACTAAAAAGACATTTTTAAAGAAAAGAAAAGCCAAGAAATCTTTCACCTGCACTCAGTGTGGAAACAGTTTCACAAGCAAATGCAGTCTTGATGTTCACATGAGAGTTCACACTGGAGAGAAGCCGTTCACATGTGATCAGTGTGGGAAGAGTTTCACAACCAAAGGAAGTCTTGATGTTCACACGATGATCCACACTGGAGAGAAGCCGTTCACATGTAATCAATGCGGCAAAAGATTTCATATTGCATCAGACCTGAAGAAACACCTGAGAGTTCATACGAAGGAGAAGCCACATTCATGTTCTGTGTGTAGAAAGAGTTTTTCACAGCTGCAAAGTTTACATAGACATCAGAAAACTCACACTGGTGTGAGAGAGTACATGTGCTTTGAGTGTGAGAAGACTTTCACTACAGCGGACAATTTAAAACTGCACCAGAGAATTCACACTGGAGAAAAACCTTACAAGTGTTCACACTGTGACAAGAGATTCAGTCAGTCAGGACATCTGAAAACACATGAGATGATCCATACTGGAGACAAGCCGCATGTATGCCATCAATGTGGAAACAATTTCACAAACAAACATATTCTTGATGTTCACATGAGAGTTCACACCGGAGATAAGCCGTTTAAGTGTGATCAATGTGGGAAAAGTTTCAGTCAATCTTCATACCTTACTACAGCAAACTGTTTAAAACTGCACCAGATAATTCACACTGGAGAAAAACCTTACAAGTGTTCACACTGTGACAAGAGATTCAGTGTGTCATCAACTCTGAAAAAACATGACAGGATCCACACTGGAGAAAAACCTTACAAGTGTTCACACTGTGAAAAGAGATTCAGTCAGTCATCAGATCTGAAAAGGCATGAGAGGATCCACACTGGAGGAAAACCTTACAAGTGTTCACACTGCGACAAGAGATTCAGTCAGTCATCAACTCTGAAAACACATGAGAGGATCCACACTGGAGAAAAACCGTTCTCATGTGATCAGTGCGGCAAAACATTTCTTAGGTCATTAGAGCTGAAGAGACACCTGAGAGTTCATACGAAGGAGAAGCCACATTCATGTTCTGTGTGTGGAAAGAGTTTTTCACAGCTGCCATATTTACATACACATGAGAAAATCCACACTGGTGTGAGAGAGTACATGTGCTTTGAGTGTGAAAAGACTTTTACTACAGCAAACAGTTTAAACCGGCACCAGAGAATTCACACTGGAGAAAAACCTTACAAGTGTTCACACTGCGACAAGAGATTCAGTCAGTCATCATCTCTGAAAACACATGAGAGGATCCATACTGGAGAGAAACCGCACACATGTGATCAGTGTGGGAAGAGTTTCTCTATTAAAACTCACCTGAAGCGACACATGAAGATCCATGCAGTGGAGAAACCACATAAACAAAAGTCTGAGATCACAGTAAGTAGTTTATTTTCATGTGCTGAGCAACAAAGTCTCTTCTGTGTAAGTTAGACACACATCACTCTATAGCCAAATCTCTCTTCTCCACCATAGACTGTAAAAAATATGGACAAAGCGTCTGTGACGTCACCCATAGACTTTCTTAAGAACGGTTTTGAAGCCGTTTATGGGGGGTATGGGCGGCGCCATCTTGGAAAATCTTGAGAAATCCTAACCCCGCCCATCTTCTGGCCAATCCATATATGGGTAAAAGGGCGGGCTTTGTGTGAGACTGGAACAATGTCATTTTCACGCGAAGAAAGCAACTTAAACAACAATCAATGGATGACTACAGCAGATATTGTTCTTGCTTTTCGGCGTGTTTGTCACAAGAAGCCAAGCGCGGACATTAGGCGTTTCTCGATAGCAAGTACGCAAAGTTCGGACTTAATTGCCGAGTCCGACTCAGGAGAATGACTCCCGAGGACGCGAGTCCGGTTGGAACAGCGCGAGCGCGCGTCACTCAGCTCGCTTCTGCTACTCCGGTTATCTCTGTATGTATACTTTAGGCAACAATAAAACAAAATATGTTATAAAACACCACACTGCCTCTTTTCGTTTTCATTTAAAGAAATCTTAAACATTATAGCCACACAAATGTGGTTCAGGCAATGCGTATTGATTATCCTATTTATAACAAAACGAAATATAAAACACAACCCTGCCTCTTTTTGTTTAAATATAATATAAAATATTAAACATTTTTAATATGGTCCAGGCGATATTGTGAATTTGTACTAAATAACAGATTTTGCAGTAAACAACATTACAGATCATCTTTGTTGTATTAAAATTTAAAATGACAAAACTCAACCCAGTCTCTTTTTGTTAAATTTCAGTTTTATCAATATTAGCCATTATACAAGTATAAGTAAAAGGTACAAGAAGCTATACAAATAAAGCAAACAATTCAGTCAAACATACAAAGTCAGCGCTCTAGTCTAACCATACAACGGTAAATATAAGCCTAAATATAAAGTTATGAAACTTCACTTAGCTCAGTTTGGCCAGGGAACAAATTATAGATTCACGAGACCAAAAATTGCCCGTTAGATATACTCAAGAAAGACTAATTATCTCCTGTTTAACCACTACAGAGACGCCAGAGTCAGCGGCAAACGTCAGAACGACAAGCCGAGGAAAGGCTGTTCGAGGCGGGGTACATGAGCGCCGAGCGCCTGGTGATCGACTGGATCTCAAAACCTGGATACAATTTTCATAAATCTTTATAAATAAACCACAGATTTGAGCTTTAAACAACTACATTCTCGCCTGAAAAACTCTTAAAACTACATTTCATGATACAAAAACAGTAGTATTATTTCAATTGTATATTAAAAAATGGCGCTTGTCATTCTCCTTGGCGAAGCCTATGCTCGTTATTAGCTGTCAATCAAAGTTAACCACACCCTTTTTGTCATACATTTTATATCTAAATAGGATCTAAACTAACGAGTTAGAAAAAAATTCACCCCCCTCACAGTTGTCAGGCACTCGGAACCTATCGAAAAATACAATAAAAGTCCATGGGACCAACCTGTAAAAACATGAATTTATGCTGTGAAAACGGACATTTTAACATGGGGTCTATGGACATTTGCTCCCTTTTGGGACCTGCCCCTAGCGGATTTTCAATGTATTACAGTTTTTCGCACTTCCGGGTAGGCTTCATTTTTCAGATTAGAATGTTGCCGCTTGCTCTCCACCTATAGCCGGTGTGTGGTGAGCACAGGACACTTTGTTGATTGATTGATATCTACCAACAGGAATGTCTAATTTGTCAGTTCAGATCAATGAAAAAAAACAACACCACAAATTTGCTCTCTGACAGTAGGTGGTGCTCATGTAAAGCAGAAATTAGAGGGTGACACGGGAGTGGATTTTCAAACCTCTCCCGTCCCACTCCCACAAAAAAAATCCTGTCCCGTCCCAATCCCATGATACAAAGTGATTTTGTTTCCCATCCCGCGGGATTCCCGTGACCCGCGGGATTCCCGAAAAAATGTCAGCCTCTAGTGTGGAGCACGTCATTCACTTTACCAGCCACACCAAAGCAAACAGGAGAGCATAAAGAGACGGGGCAAATAGAATTTAGTTAAAAATTTAAATATAGAGTTTATTTATAGAAACTGTATATTTGTGTATAAAGTTGGGTATCAGTTTTATTACGATTCCCGGTCCCGCCCACTCCCGCTGACATTTTTTCCTTTCCCGTCCCAATCCTGTGATACATAGTGATTTTGTTTCCCATCCCGCGGGATTCCCGAAAAAATGTCAGCCTCTAGCAGAAATAAAGCAGAAAAAAATATTTCGATACATTAACAATAAACGATACATTAAAGGGGTGGTTGATTTTTATTTAACTTTTCTAACTTTACGTAGTGCATAAGTTTGCTGTGCCTAAAACATCTATAACGCTCAAAGTTCAAAGCAAAGGGAGATATTTTTGTTTTAAAGAAATTGCTTTTTTTAAAGGGTAACTAATCCCTAAAACAACTTAATGCTGCTCATTTGGCTCAGTGGTTCATGTAGGTTGTCTACAAGGGAGACAAGGTCCCGGAAGGTTGGTGGTTCAATCCCCGGTTCCACCTGACCAAGTGTCAAGGTGTCCATGAGGAAGACACCTAACCCCAGCTGCTCCCGACGAGCTGGATGGCACCTTGCATGTGAGTTCCTTCATACCACTCACCAGAAACTGCATTCATTGTATGGCTTGTTTTTCATTGTGACAAGTGTCTGCAACTATGCCAGGGGACAACACCCTGATGGAAAATTATAGATTAAGAGCTGATGGGAATGGGCTTTCAAAAACCAGCTGAGACCTTGAGGTGATTGTCATTATTTGTTGTGGAGACAGTAACAACTTATTAATTTATATCAGGAACATGATGTTGGTTGCCTTATGGGAAAGAAAAATTTATAGAAGTGTTGATTTTGAACTAATATGTCTAGAAGATAGTTAACTCCTGAAAGTCGTTAGACATGGTGGTGGCTAAAGATTAAGACAGCTTTGTAGATTCAAGGAAAAGTCCGGACAACAAAGGAACTAATATGAAAGGTTATGGTAATGAATTTATTATTACATTTTGTCTAAGTTACAGTCTTAGGAGGCTGTTGAAATGATTATTTGTGTATAGTGAGAGAGGCTATTTGAGTGGAGGGATTCAGCCCCTTTTTAAAAAAATAAAACGGCTTAGACCCCTTTGACGTGAGTAGTTTTCATCCGATTTAAAAAAAAAAAGATACTGGAAAAAATTGTGAATGCACAGCTTAATGACTTTTTAATGAGGAATAACATTTCCGATAGATTCCGTCAGGTTTTAGAGCTGGTCATAGTACATAATCTGCTCTTTTGAGGGTCTCTAATGATATCCTACGAGGTGTTGATTCTGGAAACAGTGTTATTTTGCTTTTGTTAGATCTTACAGCGGCATTTGATACAGTTGATCATAACCATTGATCAACATTCTCAACATTCTCATTGATCGTATTAGGGATCAGGTTGGTATTCGGGGCTTAGCCATGAATGGTTCTCTTCCTATTTGAAGGATAGGACTTTTTCAGTCAGTTTAGGGCAGGGGTGGGGAACGTTGATCCTGGAGGGCCATTGTCCTGCAGAGTTTAGCTCCAACCCTAATTAAACACACCTGAAGCTAATCAAGGTCTTCAGGATTGCTAAAGTTACAGGCAGGTGAGTGTTTTTTTCAGGGTTGGAGCTAAACTCTGCAGGACAATGGCCCTCCAGGATCAACGTTCCCCACCCCTGGTTTAGGGGATTATTTTTCTTCCGTTGCCCCTCTTGTGTGTGGGGTTCCACAGGGCTCTATACTGGGAGCAATTTTATTTTCCCTTTATATGCTCCCTCTAGGCTCGATTTTTGAGAAATTTGGGATTCAGTATCATCTGTATGCGGATGATTCTCAAATTTATTTATAGAGATGCTCCGATCAGCATTTTTGGGGCCGATCACCGATTACCGATCACTAAAATCATGATCTGCCGATTGCCGATCACTGCCGATCACAGAATGGCAGGGGAATGGGAATATTTTATCTATAATCTAGAAGAGTTTGCACCATTTGTAGAAATGAAACTAACTATGAATTAAAAACAGTAGAAATAGGCTACAGTCAAGATCTTGAAGAACCACCAAGTGTTATTCAATTGTATTTAGAAAATGCGATAACTTAAGGCTACTGTAGGCCATCTTTCCCAAATAAGGCAGAGTAACATAAAATTATTCCAAACAAAGAGGGGTCAGGCAGACCAACACACATTAGATCAGCTTAATGGGATGGGATCAAGTTACACTTAGGCATACTTGGAAATTGTAGCCTCTTAATACACTGACTACATTTAATAATTGGCATTAAAATGTAAAACTTGTTTGCCAAAAAGGACAAAAGGACAAAACTATGGCAAGTGTTTTTTTTTCTGTTATTATTATGAACGTCTGATGTAGTAAATAAAACATCCCCAGTTAACTAGCAGAGCATTCATTTTGTTAATTTGTTGAATAAGAGGAGATCTAGTGCAGAAATGTGTTTGTTTAATTGTTTTTTTATCAAGTGATCAAAGTGCTCGTTGATCAGTGGCGCGGATACTGTGTTCTCTTGTGGCTCGCGCACAGTCTTCACTCGGACGCGCGCTTCAATCCGTTGTGGAGACTCTCTAATCGTTCCGGTGAAATTACAAAACAAAATATACACAAACGTGTCCCTGCCTGATATACAACAACTGATAAACATTATCGGTTTTGATGAGAAGAAAAAAAAAACCTATACGAGTGCAGATTAGAACCCAGGACCTCTGACACGCTAGGCAAAAGTTCTGCCACTAGACCATTAGAATACATGGTTCAATCTATATATGTATTCTCGCCGTTAGCAACGTCTTTGTCGGACACTTTGAAAAACTTCCAGACGGGAGGAGGAGAACTCATGTTGCCACTGGCAAGCTCCGCTCTGCTGTTGTGTGCCCGTGCGCCGCGCATGCAGTTGGAAAAAAGTCACGCGAGTAATTTACGTCACATGATCGGCTTTTTTGATCGCCGATCAAGCTATTTTTAGCCAACATCGGCCGATCATGATCAACGGCCGATCAATCGGAGCATCACTCTTCATGCATGTTTGGCCGATGTTAAGTGTTGGCTTGCGAATAACTTTCTCCAATTAAATGAGGATAAGACCGAGATGATTTTATTTGGAAATAAGGGGTGTGTGGATGATGACTGCCTGGGGTTGTTTCCTGGGAAAAAACTGTCTAGCGTGAGGAACCTTGGTGTCATTTTTTACTCTGAGCTTAAATTTGGCCGTCAAATCAATGATGTCGGTAAGAATAGTTTCTTCCGTCTTAGATCAATATCTAAATTGAAATCTATGCTTTATTTGATGATATGGAGAAAGTTGTTCATGCCTTTGTGTCATCCTGTTTGGATTATTGTAATGTGTTGTATCTAGGTGTGAGTCGGGCTTCTCTCTTCCGTTTGCAACTCGTTCAGAACTCAGCTGCCAGACTTTTAACGGGTTCTAAGAAGAGAGAGCACATTACTCCGGTGTTCATTAAATTACATTGGTTACCCATACTATACTGAATTAAATACAAAGTATTGTTGTATGTTTTTAAGTCTCTGCATGGCCTAGCACCTGAGGATGTTACTGATTTAATCAGCCGCTGTCAATCCAGTAGATCTGCGCTCAAATGATCAATTGCTTCTCATGTTTCCGCGATCCCGTTTAAAATGTAAAGGTGATCGTGCATTTTCTGTTGCAGCTCCTAGGCTCTGGAATGACCTTCCTCTGTCTGTAAAAACTTGTCCTTCATTGGGTGTTTTTCAGAGTGCGCTTAACTTTCTCTTTAGCATTGGATAATGCTTTGTAAGTTGTGTATGTCATATGTTTGTATTGTTTTTTTATGTCTTTGTTTTTATTTTCTCTTTTATACCTTCTGTACAGCACTTTGGTTCTACTTGTGGTGTTGAAAGTGCACTATAAATAAAGTTGAGTTGAGTCTGTCTGTCTTTCTGTTATCGGCCTGCTAAAGCAAGCTTAAATAAAATAATGATAATGAACCAAAACAACCCAGATGACTTTTCTAAAGATCAAATGAGTAATAAAACAGACATGCTTTGAAACTGGTTAAGAGACTATGTAAAATTCGGTAAAAGCTACAGGAAAATGTGAAGTTTAAAATCTTATTTAAAACTTAAATATTTTTAACCTCAAAAGACATGAATATGAGAAAACGAGCAGTTAACATAAGTGTCTAGTAGGGCTGTACTGTCCCAGTCGATTAATTGGTCGATACGTTCTGGTTTGACCAAAATTCTGATTGGTTGTTTTTTTGCCGCGTTCATTTAATCAGTTTTGCCGCGTTCATTTAATCAGTTTTGCCGTGTTCATTTCATCAGTTTTGCCGCGCTGAGGCGCGCTCATTTCATCAGGTGGAAAGCACTAACTGCTAATGGGGGTGTTTTCAGAGTATCCTTGTTTCACAGGTAACAGTCTGTCTTCAGAACACCCCCCTTGTTTTCACATTTTTTGGATTAGCCCAACCCAAGAAAGAACGATAAGTAGGCTATAGAAGGTTTGATGCTGAATATTATTTATTTAATTGTGAGACCGTTTAATAGTCAATCCTCTTCTAACATGTCAACAACAAAGAAATCGACGGTGTAGCAGCATTTTGTTAAAATTGATAACGGGAAAAAGGTCGAATGCAAAGTTTGCAAGCAACAGTTTTCCACAGCTCGACGACAAACATGACATACAGTATCATCTAAAAGTGGTAAGCTCACTTGTCTGCGTTAGCTTGCCCTGTCTATTTTGAGTAGGCTATATGAACATATCAGAATTTGCATATCTCAATGTTTTAGTGTGATAACCTAACTTTTTTATTCTTTCTTTTGGAGCCTTAATGCGCAATGCCGACTGTTTGTGTTAGTTTTGAGCCTAAGATGCTTTATTTTTCAGTTATGCACTTTATTTCGTTTCTGCTCTTGATCTGGTTTGTTTAATAAATATTCTTTTTTTTTATTAAAGTGGACGTGCCTTTTGTGTTTATTAAGAGTAAAAGCATTAAGTTTATAGTCTATTCGATCGTGTCCTGAAATGATAGTGTCTGACAGTTATAACTTATTATTCCCTGATAGCAAACTGACTCCGGAACGGATCTGCCGCGGAGGTATCACAAGGTCCGGAACGGAGTCCACTTGCACAGCGCAACGGATCCGGAACAGATAAGGATTGCGGATCCAGACTAGATCCGCGGCAGACCCTATCCGTATCCGCTGATAAAGCAGCTCACCCGCCGCGGATCCGCCCGTTCATTTCGGTCTGAAAACCTTTCAGATCACTCATTCAAAACTAGTAATCTGGCCAAAACTACAAAAATATTTCAAATCTATTGGTGGACCAACATTAGATAGACTGCCTAAACTAAACAACTAAACAACATGATGTCCAAAAGACGTCTTTTCAACGTCTTTGTCACAAAAGTCGGACTTTGAAAAGATGTCCACTGAGGAGCCAGAATGAAAGTTTTTATGACGTGTTTTTTGACGTGTTCTGCACGTCCGATATAGACGTTCATCGAACCTTCGTACAAGGTTAAAAACTAGTACAAATGTGGCCATTGTGGACATATTTTCAACATCATTTATGGTCTCATTTAGACAATTTATACTGTTTCTGGACCAAATAAACACTCAGGATGCATTAAATTAAAACTCATGTTTATATCAATGTAATTTCCTTACATTGTTTAGATGAGGTTTAGATGTTGATGTTTCATTTTAAGTCACCATTGTGGTGATCAGTGTTTGCTTTAGTTGGGCTCTTGGTCCCAGTTCTTTATACTTTAACTTTTCCATGGCTGTTGTAACTGTGTGTTTGTATAACACCATTGTTATGGCGGCGAAAGCCAAGAAAAAGTAAGATCGACTATCATCAGCTCCTTGTTGATG
Source organism: Gila robusta (assembly GCA_030770095.1). Lineage (NCBI taxonomy): Eukaryota > Metazoa > Chordata > Actinopteri > Cypriniformes > Leuciscidae > Gila > Gila robusta. Next base: position 366,550 of record JAVALU010002426.1, read on the forward strand.
ATGACAAAATCACAAAATGAGCATTTAATGTTGTGTTTAGACTTTTGTCTTTATATCTGGCATTTATAACCACCTATCTTGTGGAACTGCATTATGTGGACCAGTATCATTAAAATGATCACTTATTTGAAGGTGAATAGAAAGCATTTGTACACAATGTTTTGAGCAAATGTATCACGTAGTCACACACAGACATCAAGATTTTGCATATGATTCTCAACAACGGTGACAACCAAAACAAAAAAGCTTGGGAATCAAGGATGTTTTGTACTTTGAAAGCTACCCATCCTGCATTGCAGCATGAAGCTTTTTTTTATTGTCCCCGTTGTTGTGAATCATACGCAAAATCTTGATGTCTGTGTGTGACTATATGGTACATTTTCTAATAACATTGTTTAAACATGCTTTTTTTTTATCCACCTTCAAATAAGTGATCATTTTAATGGTACTGGTCCACATAATGCAGTTCCACAAGATTGGGGCTTATAAATGCCAGATATAAAGACAAAAGTCTAAACAACATTAAATGCTCACTTTGTGTTGATTTTGTCATCATCAACAAGGAGCTGTGATGACAGTCAATCTTACTTTTTCTTGGCTTTCTGTGCCACAACAATGGTGTTATACAAACACACAGTTAGCCACGGAAAAGTTAAAGTAAGAAGAACTGGGACCAAGAGCCCAACTAAAGCAAACACTGATCACCACAATGGTTACTTAAAATGAAACATCAACATCTAAACAATGTAAGGAAATTACATTGATATAAACATGAGTTTTAATTTAATGCATCCTGAGTGTTTATTTGGTCCAGAAACAGTATAAATTGTCTAAATGAGACCATAAATGATGTTGAAAATATGTCCACAATGGCCACATTTGAACTAGTTTTTAACCTTGTACGAAGGTTCGATGAACGTCTAGATCAGACGTGCAGAACACGTCAAAAAAAGACGTCATAAAAAAACTTTAATTCTGGCTCCTCAGTGGACGTCTTTTCAACGTCCGACTCTTGTGACAAAGACGTTGAAAAGACGTCTTTTGGACATCATGTTGTTTAGTGGGCAGTCTATCTAATGTTGGTCCACCAATAGATTTGAAATATTTTTGTAGTTTTGGCCAGATTACTAGTTTTGAATGAGTGATCTGAAAGGTTTTCAGACCGAAATGAACGGGCGGATCCGCGGCGGGTGAGCTGCTTTATCAGCGGATACGGATAGGGTCTGCCGCGGATCTAGTCTGGATCCGCAATCCTTATCTGTTCCGGATCCGTTGCGCTGTGCAAGTGGACTCCGTTCCGGACCTTGTGATACCTCCGCGGCAGATCCGTTCCGGAGTCAGTTTGCTATCAGGGTTATAACATATTACAAAAAGAATTGTCTAAATTAGGTTGCATATTCCTCAACAGTTCTTGTGATGATATCACTAGTTGACAACATAGTACTATTTTCTGAAATCATAGGCTATGATATTGCACAGGTGCACGTGATGCAACGCTGTCAGAGTCAGACTCATTTCAGTGCAAAATAATTAGTTTAAAAACGATTTAATATACTGCAAATAGCCTACTAGTTTTTTATGTTTATTTATAATTCATTTAGGCGGACAACAAGGCTACCAATTAATTTAAAGTTTTTTTTTTTTCTAACGTCGATTTTTAGTCGAAAATTTCAGGACTTCAGTCGACCAAGATTTTTCTTTGGTTGAGTACAGCCCTAGTGTCTAGTATGAGTGTGTGTGACAGCACTTTATGTCTTGTATGTGTTAGTTTGGGGTACTAATATTCTGCCTGAATAGTGTGTATATTGTGTCATTAACCTCTGGAATGAGTGTTTTATCATTACAGATGGGTTATGGCGAATAACAAATTTTAAAGAAGCTGATAGTTCTGAGTCAATCTGATTAAAAGACAATACAGAACATGGGAAGAGCTTTAAGTTGATTGGTCATCAAGCTCTGTCTGAAAGTAATTAGAATAAATTTGGAATACATAATGCATATCATCAGGAGGGTAAACAAATGGTGAAAATTCCACAGGTCACACCAAAAGGGACACTAAAAAATACTTTTTTTTAAATGTCTCTATTCACAGGTGACAGCAGCAGGAGATGGTCCACTGTACAAACAAGGTTGAAAGGTTGGAGATTGTGACACTTCCATCCAAACATCTCACCTTAAACTACACTAACCAACCTCAGCAAGCCCACACGCCAACGCAAAGCATAAAGTGGGGGATCAAGGAGTGCTAGTAATGTACCTCCCCTGCCAACGAGGGAAAGCCCATGGCAACGGCTTGTAAAGAGCCACCCTGGAGAAGACGAGATGTCCATGGGGCGAACGAGATGATCAACACACCTGGAGGAGGATGTGGTCCAAATAATGGTTTAAGTTTAGTTTTTGTGATGATTTTGATGATTTTATTTGATACTGTGCAAATGTTTTCAGGAAAAGTAGAAAATCTATTAATGTAATAAGCTAAAAAGATGGTGCGTAATTGGAAAAAGGCTGAATGTGTAGGAGTTACGATTGTATGTTATTCTGATCATTTTGATATTCATGGGTGAATACGACAGTCTATCCCAAGGATGAACAAAATTATGCAGATGATTCGAGTAGCGGAAGTTACAGTGAAATGAGTATGTACCGTTGTTTTTGTTTTTCCTTTTCTTTCTGAGGACGATGATATGTAAAGAAGGTTGCAAGCAGCAGTCATCCGTGTTACGAGATGGCGTACAAGGACAGGGTTTTAAATGAGGGATTTTTATTCTACTTTTAATCTTTGCATTTTTATTGGTAACATTTTTATAGAATCAACCAGGGGTGTTGAATTGATATGGTCTTCCTACTGTGATCTATACTATTTCTTGTTTATACTGCGATGACTGAGGGTCTGATTATTCGGAAGTGCGATAACAGTGCTTATCCATTTAGCCCGGCTTCAGATAAAGTCTTTACTTGCTTGATAAATAATTATGGGGCTTTCCCCCACAAAAACAGCCTTAAGCTTTCTTCTTTTAAATCCTTTCTTCACAAGTTTAAGAAGAGTTATGATGTAATGACTTAAACTTGCATTATTATTATTATTACTATGTTTGATCAATCAGTTATAAGAGAATGATAAAAAAAGGGATTGTTATGGCAATTTTTTTTTTTATTGTCTTTCAGATATTGCAAATGAATGTCATATGATTTTGCCATTGTAGAGGGATAAGAGAGGGGGACTTCTCTGAAATGTATGTAGTTTATATACCTGGGGAGGCAGGAGTGACACACAGATGGGCTAGGTTGGGGGGGCTAAAGGGTTAGCTAGCGATAAATCTGATCGAGCAATATGGGTCCTTTGTCTGTGGAAAACTACTGGAAGGAAACTCTGTAGGGAAAAGTACCTTGGAAATAGTCTAAAGATTTCAGCGTGAATGCTGCGGAAAAACACACAAAACGCGTCTAAAACGGGAAAGAGCTTTGAGACTGACTGTACAACTAGATTTGACAAGAAATATGAGGTATATTTTTACAGACTACCTAAAGCTACAGAACAGAGAAGCAAATAGTTCGCTGCAATTCATAGAAACAACTGGACTCCAGGCAGCGAAAGGTGGATTTGCAGTTATCATTTTTGTGTCAATATGCTGAATTTAGTGGTAAAATCATTCTCTATATATTGTATTGTTATATATTGCAGTGACAACTCATCAATCAAATATTTACCACTGTATATTCTGTATAATTTGACATTTTTAAATAAACACTGACAAAAAAACTATACAAGTTTTAAGTCTAGACGATATGATGATATATATATAAGATTGATATAAGTGATCACCTGGATTTAGACCTGCCTATATTGTATTTATATAAAGCGTTCACCGGCAAATTTGCTGTAGCCTATGTATTTCCCCGGTGTCAAAATCAGGCACATATAAATGTCAGGAAACACGATTCCTGGCTGCATGTTAATATCCATGGATTACTGGATCTTTAGTAAGTTGTAAGGAACACTATATTGAGTCCAATCTTTAGTTTAAACTGATAATCGTTTGTTTTACTTGCGTTTTCGCAGTTTCTCCTATTAAATCCAGTCACGCAGCAGCTCTTCTGCCACTCAGTCCGGCTGAGGGGGACGTGTTCCGGCGGGAAAGTGACGTTAATGCATTCCCTCTATTCGGTTGTCCCTCTATAGTAAGTTCTTTATTTTGTTCTAATGGTGTGTAGGGAACCTGGGATATTCCTATTAGCTCAGATACCGGGAATATAATTTTAATAACTAATCATGAAACATGATCGGGGATCACCTACAAATTATAAAATTACCCGTAAGGGAATAAGTTGCCAATGTTCTGTATGCACTATTGAATGCAAGGAACAATTGTACTATCAATAATCAATCACAAGAATTGTAATTAAATATTAATATGTCAATTGTCTACAATAGATCGATTGTAAGGATAATCTTTAAGGGGATTAATTTATGATCGAATCATCTGCTTGTCCAGCAAACCTGATCATTCGATCTCCATCAATCTCACAAAATTATCCTCCTTTATAGACTTTCAAGAGAAGCTATTCCTCTGGCCACGAGGATTAACTTCCCTGTTCTATAACAATACCTTTTTAACCCTCTGGGGTCTGAGGTGTTTTCTGGGTCCTGGAGGTGTTCTGACATGCTCTGACATTTGTGCTTATTTCTGTTACTTGTAACATTTTCATGGCTAAAGTCTTATTACATTGTATTCAGCACAAACTCTGCTACAGTAATATGTCAGCAGCATGTATGTAAAAGTTTGGAGTTTTAAGATAATAATGTTTATGCATGGTTTGTGAAAAAACAAAAAACAAATCTCACTGAAATAAGGTCATAAAACCCATAGTGATTATTTCTTCACAAGACTTTTGAAAATTGTATCACGTAGCCTAGAATATTTGCTCCAAAACTACGTGAAAATCATCCTGCATACTCATTTAGATAAGACAATATATTGATTTAAAATTTGTATGACGTGTTTTGTGTGAGAAAGCTTTATGCAAGGAGGCGTGAATCTCTCATTAAAGCAACACTACAGGTCCTTCTCAAAAAATTAGCATATTGTGATAAAGTTCATTATTTTCCATAATGTAATGATAAAAATTAAACTTTCATATATTTTAGATTCATTGCACACCAACTGAAATATTTCAGGTCTTTTATTGTTTTAATACTGATGATTTTGGCATACAGCTCATGAAAACCCAAAATTCCTATCTCAAAAAATTAGCATATTTCATCCGACCAATAAAAGAAGTGTTTTTAATACAAAAAAAGTCAACCTTCAAATAATTATGTTCAGTTATGCACTCAATACTTGGTCGGGAATCCTTTTGCAGAAATGACTGCTTCAATGCGGCGTGGCATGGAGGCAATCAGCCTGTGGCACTGCTGAGGTGTTATGGAGGCCCAGGATGCTTCGATAGTGGCCTTAAGCTCATCCAGAGTGTTGGGTCTTGCGTCTCTCAACTTTCTCTTCACAATATCCCACAGATTCTCTATGGGGTTCAGGTCAGGAGAGTTGGCAGGCCAATTGAGCACAGTAATACCATGGTCAGTAAACCATTTACCAGTGGTTTTGGCACTGTGAGCAGGTGCCAGGTCGTGCTGAAAAATGAAATCAGATGGAAGCATGAAGTGCTCCAAAATCTCCTGATAGCTAGCTGCATTGACCCGGCCCTTGATCAAACACAGTGGACCAACACCAGCAGCTGACATGGCACCCCAGACCATCACTGACTGTGGGTACTTGACACTGGACTTCAGGCATTTTGGCATTTCCTTCTCCCCAGTCTTCCTCCAGACTCTGGCACCTTGATTTCCAAATGACATGCAAAATTTGCTTTCATCCGAAAAAAGTACTTTGGACCACTGAGCAACAGTCCAGTGCTGCTTCTCTGTATCCCAGGTCAGGCGCTTCTGCCGCTGTTTCTGGTTCAAAAGTGGCTTGACCTGGGGAATGCGGCACCTGTAGCCCATTTCCTGCACACGCCTGTGCACGGTGGCTCTGGATGTTTCTACTCCAGACTCAGTCCACTGCTTCCGCAGGTCCCCCAAGGTCTGGAATCGGTCCTTCTCCACAATCTTCCTCAGGGTCCGGTCACCTCTTCTCGTTGTGCAGCGTTTTTTGCCACACTTTTTCCTTCCCACAGACTTCCCACTGAGGTGCCTTGATACAGCACTCTGGGAACAGCCTATTTGTTCAGAAATTTCTTTCTGTCTTACCCTCTTGCTTGAGGGTGTCAATGATGGCCTTCTGGACAGCAGTCAGGTCGGCAGTCTTACCCATGATTGCGGTTTTGAGTAATGAAACAGGCTGGGAGTTTTTAAAAGCCTCAGGAATCTTTTGCAGGTGTTAAGAGTTAATTAGTTGATTCAGATGATTAGGTTAATAGCTCGTTTAGAGAACCTTTTCATGATATGCTAATTTTTTGAGACAGGAATTTGGGGTTTTCATGAGCTGTATGCCAAAATCATCAGTATTAAAACAATAAAAGACCTGAAATATTTCAGTTGGTGTGCAATGAATCTAAAATATATGAAAGTTTAATTTTTATCATTACATTATGGAAAATAATGAACTTTATCACAATATGCTAATTTTTTGAGAAGGACCTGTATATATTTAAACGTTTAAAATACATTAAATCAGTATTTTGTCAAAGTTTAGAATTATTTTTGTTGTTGTTTGAGGTCTTTTGAAGTATCTTGTTATTTCAGTAATGCTATATAAATTTTGCAGTAATACCAAATAAATTTGCAATAATGCCACAAGTTACCACTAAAAGAAAATACTTGATTGCAATTTCATATTATTTCAATAATCAAAATGTATAAAATGAATAACTTTAGAATAAGAAATTAATTTTTAAAAGGAAATAAAAACAAAAAACAAACAGCTATAGGCAGATATGAACAGGAGTGAAGAGTAAACACCTGTGTGTCTGTGTGTGTTTGTGTGTGCGCACGTGCATGTGTGTGTGTGTGTGTGTGTGTGTAATCATGCTCATTCCACATTGTTTTTTTCTCTAATGCCAGGCCTTCATTTATGTGTGAACATTTTTAGATTCATGCTGGAATTTTTGATTTTATTTCCCAATTTCTATAAAAATGCTCTTTTGCTGTCACACCTGTTTGTTTGTTTGTTTGTTTGTTTGTGTGTCTCTCTGTGTGTATGTGATGTGTGTGTAGTCATGTTCTTTCCATATTGCATTTGTGCTCTCATACCATACCTTCATTTGTGTGTGAAAATTTTTTGATTTATGCAGAAAGTATTGATTTTATTTCCCAATTTCTATAAAAATGCTCTCTATTGTAGTCACACCTCTCTATCTGTGTGTGTATTTGTGTCTGTGTGTGTGTGGGCGCACATGTGTGTGTGATAATGTTCATTCCACATTGTATTAGTGATCTAGTACCAGGCCTTCATTTATGTGTGAGAATTTTCAGATTTATGCTGGAATTATTGATTTTATTTGCCAATTTCAATAAAAATGCTTTCTATTGGAGTCACACATGTGTGTGTGTTTGTGTGCGTGTACACGTGTGTGTGCAAGTGATCATGTTCATTCCACATTGCATTTGTGCTCTAGTACCAGGACTTCATTGCGGTATGGAAATTTTCAGATTTATTCTGGATTTATTGATTTTTTTTGACAAATGAAAAATAAAAAACACATTTTTGTTTATAAACCATGTTTATTTACTATGAAACAAGTCGATTGGGGTCATATAGACCCCAGGAGACATAGTAGGGTGTCACGATTTCGATTTAAGAAATCGATCGAAATTAATTCACAATCTCGAACTTTGAATTAAAAAATGGAATCGTCGATGCTGCCAAGCTCCCATGTCACGTCCGGTCGGCGTGCCAAGCGGGAAAAAACACGCGTGTTGAAGTGCTGCGAGTCTATGGTCAACCTCCTCTAACTTAGCTACAGCCACTCAAAAGAAAGCATGGCAACTGCAGATGCAGGAGACCCATCGACAGAACTTGAACCCCCTCCTCTTTCATTGAAGTCGCAGGTGTGGACGTTTTTTGGATTTCCAGTGAGTTATGTTGACAACGTTCGCGCTTCAAAAAAGCCACAGTTTGCAGACATCCCAAGTCTCGCGGAAGTTCCGGGAGTCTCCCGCATATTGATAGCGGCTCCCTGATGCACGCAAATTAGTTAAAATCTCCCGGAATCTAGAGTGAGCGAGCAAGAGCACGCATGCGAGACAGAAAAAACTGTGCTCCAAACCGTATTGCGCGCACGGCAGAGAGGGAGAGACCTTGCGGGTGTGCCTCATGAAGCGCATGTAAGACAGAGAGCATCCTGATTGGCTGGTTTCGGCTTTAAAAAAGTAAATGTAAAAATCGAGAATCGAATCGAACCGTGACCTTAGAATCGAAAATTTAATCGAATCGAGGATTTGGAGAATCGTGACACCCCTATTTATTATTCATTCATTCATGATGCTGAAGAACATTCATGTTAGAAACATTCAAGCACTTCATCACATTTTTTTAAATGGGTACGGAATTGTATTATTATTATTATTACTATTATTATTATTTCATTTTCAACAAATGGTCAATAAAGGGAGGTTTGAGAAACTCTCATAATGATTGTCAAAATTAGGTCAAATTACAGCTGTTTTATTTTACAGTTATATCAAGTTACCCACTTTTGCAGCCATGTTACCAAAATTTTGGACATTTCTCAATATAGTTTATATGTGTCCAATGTAATCTGTATGAAACTAAAGAGTTGTACAGGTTCTCCTGGCTCAGCTAATTATCATTATCGTTAATGTGATAATTGTACCGTGGAATGTCCTAGAAAGAGTGATGTAACGATATTCGAACTGAACCGTAAAACCGCGATACAGAACCCATGATTCGTATCGCGATACTCTCATGGCGTACCGAACATGCCCCAGCCCCTGCTACCCCGGCCCCGCCCCCTGCTGGAACACGCCCCCTGCTGGAACACGCCCCCTTCTGCCCCGCCCAGCCCGGCTCATTGGACCTCATGTCTTATGTGTACACAACGAATTCAGTTTTGTAGCCTAAGCACCATTAACACCATATAATAGCAAGCTCCGTGTTTTGTTACTTTCGATAAGCAAGGTGTAATCTTTCAAATTCTGACTATTTGATCACAAAATTCAAACAATAAATGCCGTTTTGGCGCTCTGTGATGTGGCGTGACAGATCACTGCACTAGATCCTCATTTCAAGCTGGGGCGCGGGGCGCGAGTAAACGCGATCATCTCTTCCTCAGTTACAGAATAAACATTAATGGACACCTGAAGGTATGTTGAAAGATACAGTTTACTTACTGAAAGGCATCATAACTCGTGTAATCACTCAATCAGTGTTTCAGCAGCGGAACGACGTCAATAAAACAGCTTAGTTTGTCACATACAGTAGCATTATATTTACCTCAGCAGAAGTCATCCAGTGTCCACAACTTGTTGGTTCCTAGAGAAATGAACTATTGCACTAAATAAATGCACTATATTGCCTATATATTATATTTTACTTAGCCTGTTAGTGATATCTTGATTATTTATTGTATGTTTAAAATATCTTTCATGAAAATGACAGCTTCTGTGAAATTATTATATTTTAATAACGAATTTCTAAAAAATAAATAGCATCTGAATTTAGGCTAAAAGTCTAGGCTCTGTTGTTAACCTTTAATGTTATAGTAATGTGCGGGCTCCCTATATAGTTTACAGCATTAGCAGATTTTTTTTTTTAATCCTTGCGAAACATTTAATTGTAATTTAATTAATTTAAAGACAAAGACAATTTTTTTCATTAAACTACTGTTTAAAAAAACAAACAAAAAAAGCAATTTTGGCTGTCTAAACCCGTGGGAAGAACCGAACCATCAGTTTTGTGTATCGTTACACCCCTACCTAGAAACCTAGAAAATATTTGTAGAATTTAAAATAATTGTTTTCTATTTGGAGATATTTTTAAAAATGCCATTTATTTCTGTGATGTAAATCATTACTCCAGTCTTCAGTGTCACATGATCCTTCAGAAATCATTCTAATATGAAGATGTTCTGTTCAAGAAACATTTATGATTATTATCAATGTTGAAAACAGTTCAAAACAACAGCATTTATCTGAAATAGAAAGCTTTTGTAACATTACACACTACCTTTCAAAAGTTTTGTTTGTTTTTGTAAAGAAATTACTTTTATTCATCAAAGATGCCTTATATTGATGTGACAGTGAGGACACTTAAAATGTTACAAAATCTTTCTTTTTATGATTAATAATGTCGTTAATTATTAATAATTAATTGTTAATTGTTAATAATTATTAATTATATACCCCCCCCCCCCCCCCCCCGCATACAGCCATTCTTACATTAACAGCCCTATTTTAAAGATGTAGAAGAGGAAGAGTTGTTCTAGTCGAGCACATTTGTGAGCATCCGTCTTTTCACATGCAATAGAAAGTCACTCTGTGTGCATCTCACAACAGTTCCTATACGAGCGATTTATAGATTATCATGACAGAATATGCTAATTGAAGATAGTTAACTCTAGCCTGACTCCGCCCTCCTACGTACTACCGCTCAATTTTAATTTTCCTTCAGTACTACGTCTGGGATTCTGCTGTAGACTTTAGGTGTGTTCGACTTCATGCAGCTCTGCGCAGACCGATCGGCGGCTGACTTGAAGCAGTGCATGCCGGTTAGAAATTTTGTCCGACTTGATACAGCGCCGACGCCACGTGACTGACGTATGCCATCAAAGTACCGCGAGAGCGATTCGAGAGTAGCCGGAGAACTCAGCCAGCGCAGCTTCTGAAGAGCGGCTGCACGAGCTCTGATGACGACACAGCTGTTCCACGATTGGCCGGATTCAGCGCATGACAACGATCACGTGTTTCGTGTTAATTCGAACACCTTTAGTTCCTTTTAAAACCTATGTTTAAAACTCACAAATCAGTTCTTTACAACAGTAAACACTCTTTTCATGTAGCTGCAATGCTATATTGTGTCATGTTTATCAAATTGAAACTGATTAAAAAACGTAGACTTGATCTTTATTCTTGTTCAAACAGACGCTGTATGAAGCAGTAGGCTACATTAATTATTGAATGAAAATGTCTCTTAAACATCTGTGTATTATTTGGCAAATATTGCATTTATTTCATTTCAGCTGTGGTAAAGTATGCAAACACCACGTGAGTGGTCACTGCGGGAACCAGAAAGTGTCCGACTTCACGTCTCCGTTTGCAGCTCCTCCCCGCCTGCACGTGGCTACTCTCGCCGATCGCTTACATCCAGCCGCAGCCGATGTCGAACACACCTATTGGTTTTCTTTGATCAAATTTTTACTGGGCCAATCAGCGAACAGAGGGAGTGGCTGAGAACGATGACGTCGTGCGTTATTTTGAGTTGTAGTCTCTTCAATTTGGGCCTCTAGTTAGTTAAACTAGTGTAATTGCGTAGAGCTACGTCACACGTAGGCTCACTATTGGTCGACGCTGGTCATGTGGGTGATGCGTGTGACGTACAACAACAGATCATACGCTGTTAAACTAGTAACCTGACTCAAGGCCCAGAGAGAAGGAAATGAATAGTTGAAATAAAGTCGTTATTTTTGTGAGCTAACCCTTTAACCGAATCTCAGCGTATAGGCTTGCCTCAAAGACCTGAGAAATACACTCACCTAAATGATTATTAGGAACACCTGTTCAATTTCTCATTAATACAATTATCTAATCAACCAATCACATGGCAGTTGCTTAAATGCATTTAGGGGTGTGGTCCTGGTCAAGACAATGTCCTGAACTCCAAACTGAATGTCAGAATGGGAAAAAAAGGTGATTTAAGCAATTTTGAGCGTGGCATGGTTGTTGGTGCCAGACGGGCCGGTCTGAGTATTTCACAATCTGCTCAGTTACTGGGATTTTCACGCACAACCATTTCTAGGGTTTACAAAGAATGGTGTGAAAAGGGAAAAACATCCAGTATGCGGCAGTCCTGTGGGCGAAAATGCCTTGTTGATGCTAGAGGTCAGAGGAGAATGGGCCGACTGATTCAAGCTGATAGAAGAGCAACTTTGACTGAAATAACCACTCGTTACAACTGAGGTATGCAGCAAAGCATTTGTGAAGCCACAACATGCACAACCTTGAGGCGGATGGGCTACAACAGCAGAAGACCCCACCGGGTACCAGTCATCTCCACTACAAATAGGAAAAAGAGGCTACAATTTGCAAGAGCTCACCAAAATTGGACAGTTGAAGACTGGAAAAATGTTGCCTAGTCTGATGAGTCTCGATTTCTGTTGAGACATTCAGATGGTAGAGTCAGAATTTGGCGTAAACAGAATGAGAACATGGATCCATCATGCCTTGTTACCACTGTGCAGGCTGGTGGTGGTGGTGTATTGGTGTGGGGGATGTTTTCTTGGCACACTTTAGGCCCCTTAGTGCCAATTGGGCATCATTTAACCCTCCTATTATCTTTGGGGTCAATTTGACCCCATTCAATGTTTAACGTCTGTAAATACATAATTTTTTTTTTTTTTTTTGCTTCAGATTTAATGACTTTTCCTAATTTAATGGGGACAACTCTGTAAACATAAAATTAACCTGCTGATATTTTTTCAATGTCCTGTACACATTTTGTAGCATCGGTGTTCCTTGGGGTCAATTTGACCCCAGGCTCTTTTAGCTGTATAAAACATAAGAAATATTAAAATTTCACACACATTTGTTTTGGTTGTTTTATTGAGGTCACTATAACATGTTATAATTGTATAATGTTCATTATAATTTTACATAAATTTATTCCCCCCATGCCGTGGAGGAGGGGAAAACATAATTCTCATGGTTTACCAAACAAAGGGGAGGAGCAAACATTATAAAAGCATGGACAGAAGCCTTCTAAACCATTTCTCTTTGTGCTCTGTGTGCTCTCTATGTTCTCCATCTCTCTCATTTGAAAATGACATCTAAACACCCTTGGCACCCTCGTCCTGATCTTTGGAACCTCCACGTGTGGCTCCTGGACGGGATGAGGCAGGTTGAGTATCCTACTACCAGCGGTGGTGGTTACCATCACTTCCGCTTAGCATCGTCCACGAGACATGTCTACGCGTTGAAGTGGAACCTCTTCGTCAACTGGGCTCTTCTCACCAAGAAGACCCCCGGAGATGTTCGATCAGTGTCGTGCTTTCCTTCCTTCAAGAAGGGTTGGAGCGAAGGCTGTCTCCCTCCACCCTGAAAGTATACGTTGCCGCTATTGCCGCACACCATGTTACAGTGGAAGGTAAGTCCGTAGGAAAGCACGACTTGATCATCAGGTTCCTGAGGGGAGCGAGGAGACTGAATCCTCCTCGCCCTTCTCTCGTTCCCTCTTGGGACCTCTCAGTGGTTCTAACTGCCCTGCAGAGTGCTCCCTTTGAGCCTTTGCAATCAGTGGAGCTTAAGTTCCTGTCAATGAAGACAGCGCTCCTGGTTGCATTGGCCTCCATCAAGAGGGTAGGAGACCTGCACACATTCTCCATTGACGAAGCGTGCCTGGAATTCGGGCCGGCTAACTCTCACGTGATCCTGAGACCCCGGCCTGGATATGTGCCCAAGGTTCCTACCACTCCCTTCCGGGAGCAGGTGGTGAACCTGCAAGCACTGCCCCTGGAGGAGGCAGACCCAGCCTTGGCACTGCTCTGTCCAGTACGTGCTCTCCGCACCTATGTAGACAAAACGCAGTGTTTCAGGACCTCAGACCAGCTCTTTGTCTGTTATGGTGGGAAGCTGAAGGGAAAGGCTTCTCCAAGCAAAGGTTGTCTCACTGGAAAAGATAGTGTACACCTTTGCTTTGGCATACCAGCAGCAAGGTCGACCGTGCCCCCTTGGTGTGACTGCCCACTCCACTCGGAGTCTGGCCTCCTCTTGGGCTCTAGCGCATGCCACCTCGCTAACAGACATCTGCAGAGCTGCAGGCTGGGCGACACCTAACACATTCGCCAGATTCTACTATCTCCGAGTGGAGCCTGTGTCCTCTTGTGTACTCGCTTCAACCAGCTAGTACTGGACCCGCTCAGATGTCTTCGCTTGCTCGCCATTCCACTCCACGGACTGGAAACGTGCGATATTCTCCTCAGGTGAGCTTCCCCGAAAGCCCTGAGTTCCTCCAGTACGTCGGCGCCAGTGTCTATTGCCTGCGCGTCGGCTAGGTGCCTCCCGTGTGCATGGTCCCTCCTCTGAGCGACCCCACATGTGTATTTCCACTGTAAGCCTCTCTGAGCACGTGTCTTTCCCTTGGCAAGCCACATTGCCACCCTTAGGGTTGAAATATTCCACCTTCAGCTGGATACCCCAGTGTTCTCCATATGCATCCCTCCGGGTCATATGTGTATTCTCTAAGTCCCCCCCCTCTGGGTTGGCAATAATTGCATATTCCTCTAAGCTATGGGATATGCCCCCCAGTGTACCTTGGTATTCCTGTGCTAAATAGGAGTCCTTCGTCCGTGCCAGTCTCACGACAGTGATCTCAGATTTACGCAGGGCACTGGAAGACAGCCGAGAAGGTGGCGTGATTAGACTGGTAACCCTATTCGTCATCATCTGACGTAACTCGGAGTGACAACGAAAGGGAACGTCTCGGTTACGTATGTAACCCTTGTTCCCTGAGTAGGGAACGGAGACGTTACGTCTTCCTGCCACTTCCGCTGTACCGCGGGGATCGCCTGAGTTCAGTCTTGGCTCCTCAGCGAAGAAACATATCTGCATGTTGCCGGCGTCCTCCTTTTATACCCACGAGGTAAGGCGGAGATACGCAATGCAAATTCTGCAGACCCATGGCATTTCTTTGGCTCGTTTTGTATACTCGAAGTCGATAGGCTTTCTAAGCGAAACCCCATTCGTCGTCATCCGACGCAACGTCTCCGTTCCCTACTCAGGGAACGAGGGTTACATACGTAACCGAGACGTTTTTCTTTCCAAATGTTATAGTTTACCAAAATCTATACTTAGAAATATTATAAAACAAATAAAACACCAAAAATATATATATACTTTTCCAATTTTAGGTCAATCAGTAAGATTTTATGGTGATTTATAAATTTGTCCATAGTCGTGCAATGGGTATTCTGGATGTATAAGGGGTGGGGAGGGGGGTGGTGGGTGGATGTCAACTTAAAAGTTTATTTAAGTAGTCAACAAAGACATAAATTACCTGAGACACAAACCTTTGTAAAAAAAAGAAATCATATTCTGGAGGTTTAAATTACTGGGGTCAAATTGACCCCAGTGGGTAAAAGATGTTATCAGATTTGAGGGTAACAGGAGGGTTAAATGCCACGGCCTACCTGAGCATTGTTTCTGACCCTGTCCATCCCTTTATGGCCACCATGTACCCATCCTCTGATGGATACTTCGAGCAGGATAATGCACCATGTCACAAGGCTCGAATCATTTCAAATTGGTTTCTTGAACATGACAATGAGTTCACTGTACTAAAATGGCCCCCACAGTCACCAGATCTCAACCCAGTAGAGCATCTTTGGGATGTGGTGGAACGGGAGCTTCGTGCCCTGGATGTGCATCCCACAAATCTCCATCAACTGCAAGATGTTATCCTATCAGTATGGGCCAACATTTCTAAAGAATGCTTTCAGCACCTTGTTGAATCAATGCCACGTAGAATTAAGACAGTTCTGAAGGCGAAAGGGGGTCAAACACAGTATTAGTATGGTGTTCCTAATAATCCTTTAGGTGAGTGTATATAGAAAGCTTGAAATGTGTACTTTTAAACAAAACTATTCAAAACGAAAGAAACAGGGCCCCCGCGGATCCTTAAAAAGTCTTAAAAGTCTTAAATTAGATTTTTTAAATTTAAGGCCATAAAAAGTCTTAAAAGGTCTTATTTTTACTAATGAAAGGTCTTAAATGTTTGATGGCAATTTGACTTAGACATATCTAAATGTTTTCCAAATTAAAACTATCTAATTAGCATACTTTTTTATTTATTATTCGTTCTTTGTGGATTTGCTTGTTCACGTGACATTTCGCGTCACATTCGCGACAGCATTACGTCTGTCTCCTGCACGCGAAACAGCAGGAGAGAAGGAGAAGTGAGTCTGGTTAGTAATAAGTGAAGCTGGTAATGCTGTTTGAGATGTTCACTCCTCCTCTGCTGAGATCTTCACAGATTTAATGCGTTGCCATACATGTCACATTTTTTTGCAGTGCTTATTCCAACCAAAATTCAACATCTGTTTGACGTTGAAGCTTGACGGGAATTTTCGGTAGTCATAGGAGAAGTCACTGCAGGACTGAGAGTCAAATCTTCTGACACTGACAGAAATAAAATTTGATCACAACGGTCATTAATCGGCTGTCGTGAACATGTCAAACTAACGTTCAAAGACTTCAGATTTTAGCCTAGGATCAGAGGATTCTTTTAGGATTTGCTACATTTTTCTCAGACGGCCAAATCGCGGCCAAAATCGCACAGTGTGAACCCGGCTTAAAGCCAGATAAATAATAATAAAGCAACACCATAGTCTGCTGCAGAGAAAAAAAATCCAGTGTTAAAGGGGACATATCATGCTAAATCCACTTTTTTAGCCCTTAAATGCATTTTGTTGTATATTTGGAGTGTTTATAAGTACAGAAAAGTTGAAATTAGTCTCTTCAGGTGCTTCATTGATATCTTTATATTCTGTTTTGGTCATATTTTGCAACCTGTTCCGATTTTTCTATTCTCTATGACGTTTTTTGAACAATTACGTCACAGTATTTGCAGCGGAACTGCCAAATAAGGATATCGACTCCCGGCCCAACACTTCGCCTCCGCCATTTTTATTTCTCGCTGCGATTTTGTAGTCCAAGTTCAAGGATGCAGAAGTTACGAGAGGGTAAGTCAAAATGTTCGGTTGTTGGATGTAGTAACCCACACGGTTCCTTACACCGTCTCCCAGCATCAGAACCTCTTCGACGTGCCTGGTTGAGTTTTATTTTTCACGGAAATGTACCCACATCTGTAGGTAAAGTCATTTTTGTGTGCGCGAAGCACTTCAAGTATAACTACTTCAGCAACCTCCGCCAGTATAAAGAAGGATTTGCCGATAGACTTCGTCTGATTGAGGGGTCAATTCCTTCTATCTCTGGAGACGATGAACAGAGCACTTCGGTAAGCTGTAAATAACGTTAATAAAAATAAAGTACTTTACTTTCTTAAAAAAGTAGTTACAATCAAAAGTTACCACAAGAACACCTGAACACATGATTGAAATAAAGATAAAAACAAAACTGTTAACAGATTGTGTTCAGCATGTTCAGAACAAACAGAAAAAAATGCATCTAAAATTTTATCCCTGGACTATAAACTTTAGTGCTTTTCTTTAATTGTTTATAATATAACTTATATTGTATTTTGTTTTGTGAGTGTTAAATAGTCGTTGTAAAACATGCAGTATTGTAGTAGTGGGCATGGATGGAGAAGTTACTGTAAATACAGTGACACACCATTGCAATACATCCATATGAAGACGTTGTTCTGCAGGTTCATCGTCTTCATTTTCATCTCGCTCCGGGTCCGACTCTGGCTCGAACATGTAAGGCTTTCCGTTGTTGACATTTTGTTAATAACGTGTGAATAAAAAGTTTCTGTGCCGCTAGATAATCGTATCTCTGCTATCAAACTACAAAAATGAGTGCACGGGGTGGAGTTGAACCGAGTGTCACCTCTGCAACCTGGAGAGAGGGCGGGGTATGAAGTGTCTCAATTGTATTCAAAGAGACCGCACCAAAACGAGTTGCTCTTAGACGCACATCAGAAAAGGGGTAGAAAAGGGGCCTGTGGAGCTATAATAATGAGGAATTCAGACCCAAGTATTGCAGTTCCTCTTTATATAGACCACAAATGTATGATTTATATGTAAAAAGGAACGATTTAAAAGCATGATATGTCCACTTTAAATAAACATGCTCCACACTCAAAAGTGTTAAAATATGAGTGTTAAAGGGATACTCCACCCAAAAATGAAAATTCTGTCATCATTTACTCACCCTCAAGTTGTTGCAAACCTGTATGAGTTTCTTTCTTCTGCTGAACACAAAGGACGATATTTTGAAGAACGATTGGAATTTTGGCACCATTGACTTCCATAGTATTTTCTTTTCTACTATGGAAGTCAATGGTGCCAAACAACTGTCTGTTTCCAGTTGTTCTTCAAAATATCTTCCTTTGTGTCAGCGAAGTAAGCTTTACATGTCATAAATGCAGGAAATTAGTCAGGCTGACTGAAAATGTTTCAGAACTAGAGACACACATTCAAACTTTAATTGAGGATAGACTGTCAAAGAAAATGTAAAAAAGCATGATGGGACTCCTTTCAAATCTAGCTCCAATATTAACATTTAACAAGTGGTCATCAAAAAAGTATCATGCTAACTTCACTATTAGCTTCACAACCATCATGTATGTTGCAGGTGCCCATCTTTGAGACGAGGAATGATGGGAGGGAGAACCTCTTAGGGGCGCTGTTGATAGCAGGAGAGTTTGTCATCCCTGAGGTGAGGTTTGATTTTAATCCTCTGTGAGTGATGCCTTTGTAGCAATTACAAATGTAGTATGAACAAGATACTGTCCAATGTTTGTGATGTTTTTAAGACTCATGTTTTGGAGGATGTTAGGACTGCAGTTATAAAATAGTTGACAGAATTGCATTATTAATTAGTTTAAACATTTAAAACTATTTAGTATTTAAAGGGGTCATATGACGGTTCTGAAAAAAGTCATTATTTTACACATTATTGTTGCTCCTCTATGTCCCGCCTTTCTGAAACGCGTCGATTTTTAGAAGATCATCGTTGTGAAAAGCGCGCTGTGCTCTGATTGGTCAGCTATCCCGTGCATTGTGATTGGTATGATTTCCTTTAGCGTGTGATGGAAATGTCACGCCCCTTACCATATTAACCCTCTGGGGTCGAGGAATGCGCCGGCGCGTTTTGCTGTTTTTTTTCCACATAGCAGCAACATAGACTTAAAATACTCCGTCATTTTTGGTCATATAAATAAAATCAATACATGATTATAAACTATAGAGGGTCTTCTTTTTTTTGTGTACACTCACATTAACATCAAAACCGTGTGCTTTTGTAAAATGAAGAAAATAAACAGGGTGTGCTTTCTGCCTCTCTGTCTCCATTAACTTTTTTTCTGGAGCACGTCTCTAAACTTAAACAAAGCTCAGCGAATACTATTCACCCAAGCATGAGCAATATATCTTTATGATCATATAAGTTTGTACTTTTAAAATATCTAATTCAAAACTAAAGTAAAAAAAAAAAAAAAAAAAAAAAAAAACGGTTGACAGAGCAAAATAATCTCTTAAAAAGTCTCTTAATCAGTTCGTCACTATTTTGGAAGCAAAAGGATATGTCTTCAACTCTTTGGATAATACTTCTGTATCTCCTTCAGACAGTCCCTTCATAGGTGTCTCCGCACACAGCACTCTGTGGATTCCGGTGGAAATGAAGCACTCTTCCTCTCCCTTCCCGCAGTATCGTCACCACCAGGTCACCTCCAGCCGACTTCTGTTCCCTGGACTTTTGCCTGGACCCCGGACGATAGCCTCCACTCCGTGTTCCACAGACACCTATCCTCACCTCTACCGTATTTCAAACCGAATAATAAAAAAACCTATAAGCTCCCAACAGCCAGATACCCCACTCCTGGTACCAAATTATGTAACCAGTGGTTGAATGAAACAACACAGGATACAAAAATTACTTTTTGGGCTTTATTCTGGCTGCTGTCTCTATAAAGGACAGCGATCGAGAGGAGCAAATACTTAGAAACAAAAATAATAAAATGAAATAAAGTCTTTCACATTTCTTTGGTGCACTTGTTTGGTATAAAAGATGATTATGACCCAAACTGAATGAAATCAAATTGAAATGAAAAACATTGGAATAACGAAATAGACTAGTACAAATACAGAATTTAAATACAGTTATGAAATACGGTAGAGGCTAATAGTCAAAAGAAAAACAGTACATTAGTCTACCATCAAACTTCACAGTTATCTGCATACAGTTTTAAAGAAAGAGAAATTAGTACACTCAGGGGCGTCGGACTGGGGGTAAAACCAGTACTGATTACCAGGGCCCCAAGGGGATGAAGGGCCCTTGAAAAGTCTGGAATACAGACATCCCAATTCTCCCGGAAGTTCCGGGAGTCTCCCGCATATTGATAGCGTCTCCCTGATGCCCGCAAATTAGTTAAAATCTCCCGGAATCTAGAAGGCGAATGCGAGACAGAACATCTGTGCGCATAACATACATAGTGCGCGCGCAATCCCCCCCCCCCCGTCAACAATCCAAAAAGTATTTTATTTGGAACATAGGGGCCCATCAGGACTGACTATACATAGGGCCCGGGATCTTGTGCTACGCCCCTGAGTACACTGTTCACACATCATTCATTACGTTTAAGTAGCTCTTAACCATATATTCAATGTTAAAATAACCCACTGTTTTCTAACATGCACATCCAATTTAAACATTCACAAACACTGGGCTTCAAATAAGAGGAACAATTTAATTAACATTTATTACAACACATACCCAGTCTTTGCACGTGTCCCACGCGTGATCAAACCAGATCCAGCTCACACATACACACACAGGCGTCCTAAAAGGCGATCTATAAACATTTCCCAATGAGCACACACATATGTAATACGTAAATATAACATTTAAACATTTTGTTCACGGAAATGAAACTGTATATTTACCTCACAAAGCCTTAAATGGGTGTATATGAACAAAACCAGCAGCTCTCACGTGCAATCACTGCTCTCTCTTCGCTGAAAACTAGCGCATGCACACTACACGAGGCAATGCCGTAAAGTGAGCGTCGCAACACAATCTCTTAAAGGAACCACGACCAATTTATGTCTAGTGTCATATTTTGTGATACTCATCCCACTTGGCTACATTCTCCCCTGCTAAATGTCATTGTCCTCAATGACTAATACATGTTCTTCACTTCTTTGACAGCTTCTCTAAAGAACACACTGCCTAAACTTGTTAACACCTGAGAAAAGACTTCGGGGCTAAGTGACACTGCATTGCATACTGATCTCGGCTCATTAAAGGGGTTTGAGTGTAGACCAGCATTGGCCCTTTTTGTTCTTCTAGGCATTGGTACAGGCCTTCTCAGTACTGGTTCTTCCACTTCTAGAGCAGAGCTAGTGTCAGGGGCAACCTGCTCAAGTACAGAATCTTTTTGTTCAGTGCTAGCTGAAACCAAGCTGGATTGATCTACCAGTGCTTCATCATTTCCTGCGGAACTTCCAATCTGTGTTGCCTCCGGCAAACTGGGGTAAGTGACTTCCTCTAAAACAACAAAATCAGGATCAGAATGCACTGCAACTGGCTCATGTTTAGAAACTCCTTTTGGCGGTGGTGTTGTAGGAGGATGGTTCTCCATCACTTCTGGCTCAGGAGCATAAGTGACGCAGGGCCGCAAGTCCGCTCTATGCAATCTCTTTATAGGGCCACCCTCAAGAGGCTCAACAGTGTGTGTGGTACCTTGCACATCTATGACCTTGTAAACGGTAGGACCCCATGAATCCTGTATCTTATTCCTACCCAAAGGTCGGTAGCGCAGATACACCTGCTGACCAACATTGATCACAGGACAATACACCTTGTCATTCAGAGGGGCTAACCTCTCAGTGGCCTTGTGTTCAGCATACTCTCTTGCCTTTTTGTGTGCCTCCTTCAATCGCTCCTGATGAACCACTAACCAGTCTTGTTTTCGGTCCACAGGTTGTTCATGACCTAGCAGGGTATCGACAGGAAGATGTGGATGGACTCCAAAAAGTAAGTAGTATGGTGAGTATCCAGTGGTTGCATGTGGCGTGACATTGTATGCATAAACCAACTCAGCAAGGTGTTCTGGCCAGCGCCTTTTCTTTTCAGGGGGAAGTGTGCGTAGCAAATCATGGAGCGTTCGATTAAAACGCTCGCACTGAGCATTACCCTGAGGCCGATAGGGTGTAGTGCGGGTTTTCTTCACACCATACATTTTACACAGCTCAGCAATCACTTCGCTTTCAAAATTCCTTCCCTGATCAGAATGCAATCTTTCAGGTACACCATACTTCATGAACCACTCCCTCAACAAGAGTTTAGCGGTAGTTTCAGCTCTCTGATCTCTAGTTGGGAATGCTTGTGTGAATTTTGTGAAGACGTCGGTCACGACTAACACACTTTCCCGACCATCAGAGGATGGTTCGAGCACAGTAAAATCAACTGCCACTACCTCAAGGGGTCTAGACGCTAGAAAGGGCTTCATCGGAGCGTGTATCCTGGGTTGGGGCATCTTTGTTAAGATGCATCTCTGACACTTTTTGATCCATTGCTCCACATCGTTGTACATACCCACCCAGAAGCATCGTGGTCTCAACAGACTAATGGTGCGCTCAATCCCCTGATGTCCCATGTTTTCATGCACACTTTCGAGGACAGGTTCTTTTAAACACTCAGGTAAGAGCAACTGTTTACATTCACCTTGATATTGATCCTTCACAATACGATAAAGCAAACCATCTTGCTCCTGGATACTTTTCCACTGCTTTATCAGAGATAAGGTGGATTTTGAAAGTCGAGATCTTTCAGCGTGGGAGGGCTTTCTCTTGATTTCCCAGAAGTTTCTGAAAGAACTGATGGTAGGATCATTCTTCTGGAAATCTACCAGCTCCTCTACTTTATAGCCCGGCATAGTATGCGTACTTCCCTGGCTGTCATTTCCTGCAACTTCTCCACAATTCAAGGCACGAATTTGTCTGACCCTACAACAGCTCTCACCAGCAATCACCAAGTCAGGCTGCAGGACGGTCCCTTTGTTGACTACATCACAAATAGCAACACAGTCGTCATACTCGTCAGGGATGGTAAGCTCCCCTGCTGAAGGGTGTCTAGACAGAGCATCAGCAGCTGTATTGTGTCGGCCAGGGCGATATTTCACTTCAAAGTCAAAAACGGCTAATTGAGCAACCCACCTTTGCTCAATTGCACCGAGCTTGGCTGTTTTAAGATGGCACAAAGGGTTGTTATCAGTGATGACTACAAATTTGGAGCCCAGCAGATAACCACGAAACTTTTCCGAGATGGCCCATTTAAGGGCCAGCAGCTCCAGTTTCATGCTGCTGTAGTTCCGGTCATTCCTTTCCGCCTTCCGAAGTCTCCTACTAGCGAATGCAATGACCCTCTTACACTCGCCCTGTTGCTGGTATAGTATTGCTCCCAGGCCCTCATTACTCGCATCAGTCTCTAAGACGAATGGAAGAGTAAAATCTGCATACCCCAGCACAGGAGCAGAGGTGAGCTTCTCTTTCAGGAGCTCAAATGCTAACTGGCACTCAGACGACCACAAAGCACTGAAATCCTTTCTCGCACTGCCAAACTGGGAAATACACAGATTCACTAAATCATGAAGGGGCCCAGCAATCCTAGAAAACCCCTCAATGAATTTTCTGTAGTAGCCACAGAACCCTAAGAACGAGCGTAGTTCCTTCACTGTGTTGGGGACTTTCCATTGCCTCACTGCCTCGATTTTCCCTGGATCGGTAGCAACACCTTCTGCTGAGATTCGATGACCCAAAAAGGTTACTCCTCGCTGCAGGAAGTGGCACTTCTCAGGCTTAACTTTAAGACCGGTTTCCTTCAACCTCTTAAAGACTATTTCCAATCTCCGCAAGTGCTCTGGAAAAGTGGCAGAGTACACTAGTATATCATCCAAATACACTAGCATGATCTGAAAGATTAAGTCACCCATTGTGGTCTGCATCAAGCGCTGAAACGTTGATGGCCCATTACACACCCCAAAAGGCATACGGGAGTACTCAAAGATCCCAAATGGAGTTGTAAATGCAGTCTTATGCCTGTCACGTTCGTGAACAGCAACCTGATGATATCCACTCGCCAGATCAATTGAAGAGAAGAGTGTTGCTCCTTGAAGCGCGTCAAAACTCTCATCAATCCTAGGTAAAGGGAACGCATCTCGGCGGGTCTTAGCGTTGAGCTGCCTGTAATCAACACACAGCCTGAGGCTGCCATCCGTCTTCCTCACTAACACAATAGGGGAGGCATAAGCACTGGTGCTTTCTTGAATCACTCCCTTCTTGAGAAGCTTACTGATGTGTTCTCTGACTTCTCTGTACTGTGTGGGTGGGATACGCCTATAAGGCTGTGTCACTGGGACATCGTCGGCCACATGAATTTCATGTTTCACCTTATTGGTAAAACCAAGGTCTTCATCCTCGAGCGCGAACACATCAGAATACTGCATTAACAAATCACTCAGCGCTGCCTGCTGCTCAATGGTGCCACCAATATGAAGCTTACTGAGGAACTCTTTCGTGCTGTTCTCCAACACCTGACTGTTTTTGGCATTAACCGTGATCTCCTCCATATCAGCTGAAACACGCTGGAACTTAACCTCATACATCTCATTTAACTTCATACTCTCAACATGAGTTAAAGTCCCAAGCCGGGTTCGGGCCTGTAACCAGATGTCTTCTGAGGAAAGATTTACCACTTGCACAGGAAACAATGATGTCCCTGATGACACCAGAGAAGGAACAACGAGTCCACCCGGTAATGGTGTGTTCATAGGCTCCAACAAGTAATCGGATGACCCATCATGAAGCACATCTTTCGCAACTTTGGCCATCACCGTGGCAACTGAAGAAGCCGGTACATGGACCACTTCTTTTTCAGCTATCCGTACTGCTATTCTCTTCTCTTGGCTATGGGCACTGTGCAACTGTTGAAATGCTTCTCTCCAATTTGATTGCAATTTCCCACCCAGCGTTGTATCAAACTCTGCATGGACCAGTCGCCTGCATCTGCTGATAACGTTCATGCCAATTAGTGCTGGTACTAGAGAGGAGTTCTGTGTGTCTCTGACAACAAGGAAGCCACATTCTGGAAGCACAATACCCATGGTTTTGACTTCCAACTCCAGGTAACCAAGATAAGGTATGTCCAAACCATTAGCTGCGGTCAGCTTCAACCAGCCTGCTGTTGAAAGTATATCTTTATCTTCACCGGATAGGTGTTCCCTGAAGAAACTCTCAGAAATAGTGCTGACTTGGCTCCCTGTATCCAGTAGACAAGCGACACTCACTCCATTGATACTGAGGTTAGCAACAGGACATTTTCCCACAGCACGCTCGAGTAGTCTGTCACGGCTAGTATCCATGTTAGTTGAGCCAATGGACTGCCCCCGAACTGCCTGGCTCACAGCAACCGAGGGTGGGCGTTTCCCGGCAGCACAGAGGCAGTGGCATTCTCTGCCACAGCCTGTCTGTTTTTCCTCACGCACCTCCTAGCGATGTGCCCAACACCATTGCACCGGAAACATACTGGTTGGCCATCTTCTGTAAACCTTGGTTGCACTTTGGGTCTGGTTTGGTTCATAGGTTCTGACTTGCTGCCCTGTGCTGTGAGTTTCTCAACTGCTCTTGTAAGCTCCCCTATAGCCTTTCCTTGTTCTGCTACAATTTTTAAAACGTCTTCCAGATTAACTGATTTTGTTTCAGGTACATTAACAGCAGCACACTGAGCTTCCGCAGTCTCAGAAACGACATTTCGACTGCTGACCACTTTTGTGACACGAGACTTAGAATCTTCTAAAGACCACATGAGGGCTTCATCACGCACTTCAATAAGTGTAGACTCTGGCTTGTCTCTAACAAGCTTCCGAAGTTCTCTTCTGAGACTTGTGTCTCTAATGCCCTCAATGAATTGGTCGCGAATGGCCAAACTCACATTTACCATTGCATTTGGTGACTGTTTCAGGATTGAGTTCTGAATCTGTGACAACGCATGCGAGTATGCGCGGATACCCTCACCTTCCATTTGTTTCCGACTATAGAAGGTCTGCAATAGCTGAGATATGCTGCGTTTTTCTCGAAAAGCTGCTCTCAGATACTCAAAAAGGTCACATGTTTGGTTTGACTCATTCCCCATTCTTAATCTGACCTCCTCTAAAGCTGCACCTCTTAGGAGTGACAGGACAAAGTCTAACTGATCCTCTGTGGTCTGATTTCTGACCAGTAGGACCCTCTCTACTTCTTCAATAAACTCATCAACATTCCTCCCATCTTTGTTTAGATCACCACTAAATGGTTGTATCTGACGTTCTCTTGGTACATAAATATAAGACCTGGATGGCTCTCTGCTCAAATTAGCAATTGCTGCCCTAGTCTCTTCATGTTGGCGGCTAAGTTCTCTAATTTGTCCCTGCATGTCATGCATTCTACTTCCTGCACCCTGTGCATCATCATGCTCATGTGAAACTGAAACATCATCATCTGAATGTGACATTTTTTTTTTTTTAAATTCACCAATTATCTCAGCTCCACAAAAAAAACGGTTGACAGAGCAAAATAATCTCTTAAAAAGTCTCTTAATCAGTTCGTCACTATTTTGGAAGCAAAAGGATATGTCTTCAACTCTTTGGATAATACTTCTGTATCTCCTTCAGACAGTCCCTTCATAGGTGTCTCCGCACACAGCACTCTGTGGATTCCGGTGGAAATGAAGCACTCTTCCTCTCCCTTCCCGCAGTATCGTCACCACCAGGTCACCTCCAGCCGACTTCTGTTCCCTGGACTTTTGCCTGGACCCCGGACGATAGCCTCCACTCCGTGTTCCACAGACACCTATCCTCACCTCTACCGTATTTCAAACCGAATAATAAAAAAACCTATAAGCTCCCAACAGCCAGATACCCCACTCCTGGTACCAAATTATGTAACCAGTGGTTGAATGAAACAACACAGGATACAAAAATTACTTTTTGGGCTTTATTCTGGCTGCTGTCTCTATAAAGGACAGCGATCGAGAGGAGCAAATACTTAGAAACAAAAATAATAAAATGAAATAAAGTCTTTCACATTTCTTTGGTGCACTTGTTTGGTATAAAAGATGATTATGACCCAAACTGAATGAAATCAAATTGAAATGAAAAACATTGGAATAACGAAATAGACTAGTACAAATACAGAATTTAAATACAGTTATGAAATATGGTAGAGGCTAATAGTCAAAAGAAAAACAGTACATTAGTCTACCATCAAACTTCACAGTTATCTGCATACAGTTTTAAAGAAAGAGAAATTAGTACACTGTTCACACATCATTCATTACGTTTAAGTAGCTCTTAACCATATATTCAATGTTAAAATAACCCACTGTTTTCTAACATGCACATCCAATTTAAACATTCACAAACACTGGGCTTCAAATAAGAGGAACAATTTAATTAACATTTATGACAACACATACCCAGTCTTTGCACGTGTCCCACGCGTGATCAAACCAGATCCAGCTCACACATACACACACAGGCGTCCTAAAAGGCGATCTATAAACATTTCCCAATGAGCACACACATATGTAATACGTAAATATAACATTTAAACATTTTGCTCACGGAAATGAAACTGTATATTTACCTCACAAAGCCTTAAATGGGTGTATATGAACAAAACCAGCAGCTCTCACGTGCAATCACTGCTCTCTCTTCGCTGAAAACTAGCGCATGCACACTACACGAGGCAATGCCGTAAAGTGAGCGTCGCAACACAATCTCTTAAAGGAACCACGACCAATTTATGTCTAGTGTCATATTTTGTGATACTCATCCCACTTGGCTACACTAAAATAAATATTCTCTGTTTATGTAATCTATAAAAAAAAGAGAGGGGTGTCAGCCGATCTCATTATCGTTCTCTTAGCTCATTATTCTGCTAATGTGACACGCCCACGGACAGCGCACGCTATTCAGAAGCAAATGATCTGAAGCGACACATGCAAAGGTGTCAACGCCCCTCATAAACGCGATAACACAACAAATGTAATCATCAGATTAATGTACCTTTTCGTCTTGCGAGCCTGTGACTGTGAGGAGTAATCCTGGGACATTTACCTCAGAACATGTGCTGGTTTATTTTCATTTTGAGGAGCGACCGATCTAGCCGAGAAATGTGAGTAGCCTAAGTTTTTTATTCTTGTGCTTTGTTCTAATGTCTGTAAATGCAAAAAGACTGTTTAAATTTGAATCACGTTTCTGTGTGTGAATGAATTAACGGCACAGATGGGCGCTGTTGTTTATGTTTAGCCTATGTTACAGATGAAATATGAAAGACAACATTTCGTAGTTTTGGATAGATTATAAAGTTTTTATTCTAAAATATCAAATAAGCTTTTGTCATCCAGTTTCTGCTCATATTTTAAATATATAGTAGGCTATGTTCTGTCAAAAATAAACTCATCAACTAAGATGTTATTATAGTGTTTGTTCCAATGTAAGCTATATAAAAACTAATGAATCCTTAACTTTAAAATATGTATGATAATACTGAGGAATACTGTAGTAAGTTTTTTTCATTCTCAAGTGAATCGCGTTTCTGTGTGTGAATGAATGAACGGCAGTGATGCGCTGTTTACCACAACTCGCAAAAAGACAGTTTAAATTTGAATCGCGTTTCTGTGTGTGAATGAATGATCCGCTTTTAGCAAACTATATTGCTATACTGAGATGAGTAAAAATCGACTGAAATATGTTGAAATAAAATGTATTTGTATAAGCAACGTATTAAACTGCAAATTAACATTTATATTTCTTATATAAACGAAAGACCTACAGACATATGAAAGACAACATTTCGTTGACTAGTTTTGGATAGATTATACATTTTTACTGTAAAATATTTGCCACCTCAAATAAGCTTTTGTTTGCCAATTTTTGCTCATATGTTAAATAGCCTATAGTATGTTTTGTCAAAAATAAAGTAATCAAATAATATGTTATTATGTGTTTGTTCCAATGTAGCCTAGGCTATATCCAAAGTAATGAATCCTTTGAAATATGTATGATAAAATGTATACTTTAGTTTTTACAAAGAAAGATTGCACTTGAATTGTTGTTGTAATTGTAACATTTTTAATAAAAATATATATTTACAAGGTAGATGTAAACAAACTATTAAAAGGTAAATATAAGCCTTTTCTTTAAATATTTTTTATTGAGTTTTATTAGTGACAAATTTGGGGAGAGGATACATATTCCAAAACTGAAAATACAGTATGAGAATTAACTGCACAATTACTAGACATGGAAAAATATATATAAAATGAGATGCTTCCAACTGTGAACCAATTTGGTAGAATATTGGTATACCAATTTGGTATATATATATACCATATATATATACCATATATTTGGTATATATATATATATATATATATATATTTGGTATATATATATATTTAGTATATATATATATATATATACACACACACATACACACACATATATACTGCTCTTGCATTCTTTCTTGTGGCTCAGTGACACACCTGAATGAATGGCTCATTAAGTATCCGGGCCCCATTGTCTCCTCAGGTGTGAACCACTAAATATGCATGATGGTGTTGAAATCGTTGACGCCCCTTGCGCATATTGCCTTTCCAAACAAAAAGTGTCTTACAAAATTTAAATCAATGTATTGTTTTATGTGAATGATTAGGCAGGATGATTTTCACATCATTTTGAAGAAAAAACTCTAGGCAACGACATCCATTAGTCAAAAGTCTTATTGACACATATTTAGTATGTGTTTTGTGGCCTTATTTCAGAAACTTTATTTTTTATTTTTTTCAATAACCATCCATAAACAATATTCCCTCAAAAATACAAACATGTACATACATGTTGCTCACTGATATGATAGCCCTGTTTGTGCTAAATAGAGTGTAATTACACCTTTGCCATTAATATGTTTATAAGCAACTGAAAAAAGCACAAATGTCAGGGCATGTCAAAACATCTCAAGGACCCCAAAAACCCCTTAGACCCCAGAGGGTTAAGCAATAATGACAGGTGATAATGTCGGTTCTGCCTTATCAATTTGAGCCCAAATCAGATCCGGATAATGCAGATGACCAAGCTGAGCGATCAACTTTGACAGCGCGACTGGACCAGAATGTATCAGATTGGTAAGGTTTTATTTCATTGGGGACATGATTACTGATTATAATGACTACTGTCTTTTTACGTGTCATGCCGAAAAGAACAGAGACTCACTCACTCTCAGGACAAGCATTCCGCGTGGCTATGAGCGTGATATTGCTCATATATTTCCAATTATATAATACAGCTTTCATTCTACAGGTCAATCATATACCTTGCAACCTTGCTTCGTTCCAGAATAAATCTGAGTTTTTTTTAATGAATGGATTACTAACTTAAGGTCAGTCTCTTGCCGCCACCTACTGGCGTAACTATGTAACCTGCACTTAAGTCGTTGATAAATCCCTGTCATTAACATACTGTTTCTCAATACCAATTACTCTAACATTTTAATATACAACATTATTTATGTAACAACAATAGCAATCAAATATTTTATGTTATTAGTTGGAAGTGTAATTTTTAAATACCATATATCCATAATTTGAGGTTTTTTTTAAATCCTTAAAAAAACAAGCAAATGCAAACAAGTCATAAGATTGCAATATAATTACTTGGTTATTATTTAAAATTAAATGCTTTACATTTTACAAATTAAATCCCTTGTTTTCTTCTGTTATTACATCTTTTTGCTGATATATTTTTATTGAATTTTACAACACATTTAAAGGAGCAGTATGTAGGATTGTGGCCAAAACTGGTACTGCAATCACCTTCAAATTACTGTAGAGCGGTGTATCCCCTTCCCCTCCTCCCTGACTCGAGGTTGCCATATAGGCTGCAGGATACAGCAGGAACGTAGGCTGCTACAGAAGCTTCCAATGGCAAGTGACGAGTCCTACACAGTAGGCTAAGTTTTTTTTCTGTTAATTATGTTTATGCTTCAAATGAGAGATGTTTTGCAAAGTAATTATATATCGCAAAAATTTACTAATGGCGATTAGCCAAATATAATAGTAAAGATGTACGCTCGTATGTGACAGTACATTGTTAGAACAGTAGCTGTTAGTATACTAACGGTAGGTATCTGTCATTAACGTAAGTACAAGCACAAGCCTCGGTCACTGTGTGTAATCGGTATCAAAGATACAGCTATTCATTTAGCTGACACTAGCCTATATAAGTGAAAGCGACCAGCTGTATTTTTTAACTTACTCTGCAGTACACGCCCATAACGCTAAAATATGTGATGTGAAAGATTACATGTCATTCTATTATTTTTGGCTGTAGAACTTGCATGATAAACAAGTAGGCTACAAAACGTTCCAAGTGGGACACATTATTCACATAATAGGCTACAGTGTGCTTTTCATTGGTGTTATGGACGTTAGAAAAAGTTATTTTACCGTGGAATTGCGCCTATAGTGCTTCCAATTCGATGACCCACCTCCTCCATATGAGCTAACGTAACGTTACTTTGCACGAACATGCATAACTTTGTTCGACTGTCATGAATATTTGAAATGTCCATTTACATCAAGTACAAGTTAGCCAAACATAGATGAATCTTACCTGTCCAGAAATTCTTCTCCGTTTTCAGCCGTCTCCATCTTTCAAAGGCATCTCCTATACAGATCCTTGTTTTATTTCGGACTTTGTCACGAAGTATTTCGGATTCATAACGAGTTTATGAGTTTATCAGTTTATCTGATTCGCAACGTTAGACTTTTTTTTCATCCGATTCCGACACGTTTGTAGCTGCAGCTGTGGTAACTAGAGCAGAGCTGGCAACCCGGATGCCGCAACACTACTGACTTCGTGATTGGTAGATAGGTGGAGGGTGACGCATCAGACCAAAACACAACATGACAACATCAACATCAGTTGAGGGCTGCAACTTCACTTTTTAAATGACAATATCCTGGCCGGACTACTGTTGTCAGTGATATAAGTATTTGAAATGAACATGATTTCTTAATGTCTAGTGACATATCAGGGCCATTTTATGATTAATTTAAATAAATTTCTTACATACAGCTCCTTTAACACAAGAACATAACATACAATTAATACAAACATAACTTACTCAAATCCCTCCCCCTCCACATTAACCCTGGCAGTCGTAAAAAAAAAAAAGAAAGAAAGAAAAAATTTTATAAATAATAATAATATTAATAATTCCTTAAAGATACAGTGCTTTATATCACACACTCCCATTCAGCATTAAGCATATACTACAACTTCACACATCTATAGCCTCTTCAATATCTCCTTCTTTAACAAATCTCAAGAACGTCTCCCAAATTTCGTAAAATTCAGAAGACTTCCCCTTGATCACATATGTAAGCTTCTCTAGGGCCAAACTGGATTCAGCCAAAGTCCAAGAGAAGGACAACTTGTATTCTTCCAGCAAAGGGCAATTGAACGCCTGGCTTGTAGTAGGCACAAATCCACCAGTTTTTTCTCTTTGACGGGCAGAGAGCAATTGTCGACATAGACCCCCAATACACATATTACCAGACTTAAAGAGATAGGAGTAGTAAATTGAGATACATACTGAGTCACTTTGCTCCAAAACTTTTGTACCTCCCCACATTCCCACACACAATGAAAAAATGTGCCTTGGAAATTATTGCATTTAAAACATAAGTCAGGAATACTAGGGTTAAATTTATTTAATCTCACAGGTGTGATATATGTTCTCATTATCCAATTATATTGTAACAGTCTCAAACGAGTATTTATAGTTTGAGTTTGTGCTTTTAGACATATTGTACCCCACTCATCTGATGAAATGTCTTTATTTAAATCCTGCATCCATGCTCATCTTTTATTTTCAGAATTTTCTTTATGATTCTGTATCAGTATATTATATAATTGGGTAATTCGCCCTTTACTGAAACATTCTTGTGTGGAAAAGGTTTCCAGTGTGGATAATGAAGGGAGTTGCACAGAATTCTTTAGTTTTGAAAAATAAAACTTCTGAGCTGCAGGTATTTAAAAAACATTTTCCGGGGTATATGAAACTTTGATA
Source organism: Gila robusta (assembly GCA_030770095.1). Classification (NCBI taxonomy): domain Eukaryota; kingdom Metazoa; phylum Chordata; class Actinopteri; order Cypriniformes; family Leuciscidae; genus Gila; species Gila robusta. Next base: position 399,571 of record JAVALU010002426.1, read on the forward strand.
CCAGATTGTCAAATGACATTAAAATATTGTCTTCATATAAGTCCATCAATCTAACTATTTACAGTCATCAGTCGTGTTGGGAATGTTGAGGCTGTTTCATCCGATTTAAAACTAGTTAAAATCATTGAGTGGTTTGTAACAGAGAGATGTGTCAGGTTGAAACGCTTTTCACTGGATGTCTCAACACTGTTTAATAATAGTGTCCGGGACCGGAAGTAAACGCAACTCCTTTAAGCTTGCGTTCCGTTATCCACTGGGCCGCGCTGCGTAGTTCAAAGTAAACTAGTGAGACAGCTGAAAACAGCGCTGTTTGTTCTCTATTTGTTGTTACTGACTGAGAAACCGCTTCAGATGATTCAGTGACAGAACGGTCCGAACGAATCCGAATAATTTCAGACCGTTATGCAAGCGCGTTTGGCCAATTCATGGAAAGGAAATAATCGAACCAAAGAATGATTAATTCAGGAATGATTGATATCGCTGGTTCAGTCGACAGAAATACGGGACACACATAATAACTGTTGAAATATTCGGACTGAAAACGTTTCTCAGGTCAGTCGGAGCGCTCATGGTACACACACAGTGCGTATAGAATCAGAATCAGAATCAGAAAGAGCTTTATTGCCAAGTGTGCTTGCACACACAAGGAATTTGTTTTTGGTACTGAGGCTTCCAGTGGACATATACAAATACAAATACAACAAGAAACAATACTACAAATTATAAGAATAAAAAATTAAAATATAAATATATGAGAATAAAAGTATCACAGTTGGGTTTAGTCAGAATAGACATTTTCAGATTTACAGATTATGAACATATTTACAGTGTTTTGAATATTATAAATAAATAAATCTACATATAAGTATCACCTGAGTTGTAGGGTATTGCACTAAACAGTGGGAGTATTGCACTTAAGGCGTATGCATTGGGATGAGTGTTAACTGTTCAGGAGGGAAATGGCCTGTGGGAAGAAACTGTTCCTGTGCCGAGATGTTCTTGTGGCAAGTGATCTGAGTCGCCGTCTTGACGGTAACAGTTCAAACAGGAGGTGTCCAGGGTGAGTGGAGTCTGTGATGATTTTACCTGCTCTCTTCCTCACTCTGGAAGAGTACAGGTCCTGGAGGTTTGGCAGGGGGGCACCAATGATCCTCTCCGCAGTCCGGACTGTCATTTGTAGTCTCCTGATGTCTGATTTGGTAGCTGAACCAAACCAGACAGTGATGGATGTGCATAATACAGACTCAATGACGGCTGAGTAGAACTGAATCAGCAGCTCCTGTGGCAAGTTGAACTTCCTCAGCTGGCGAAGGAAGTACAGTCTCTGCTGGGCTTTTTTCACGATGGAGTCAATGTGATTGTCCCACTTCAGGTCCTGAGAGATGGAAGTGCCCAGGAACCTGAATGACTCCACTGCTTCCACAGTGCTGTTCATGATGGTGAGTGGGGGGAGTGCTGGGCTGTTCCTCCTGAAGTCGACGATCATCTCCACTGTTTTGAGCGTGTTCAGCTCAAGGTTGTTATAACTGCACCAGACAGCCAGCTGTTCAACCTCCAGTCTGTAAGCAGACTCGTCACCGTTTCGGATGAGACCGATGACAGTGGTGTCGTCGGCAAATTTCAGGAGCTTGACAGTGGGGTCTTTAGAAGACCAGTCATTAGTGTACAGGGAGAAGAGCAGTGGGGAGAGAACGCACCCTTAGGGCGCGCCAGTGCTGGTGGTGAGAGTCCTGGATGTGTGTTTCCCCAGTCTCACTCGCTGCTGCCGGTCCGTCAGGAAGCTGGTGATCCACTGACAGATCGAGGATGGTATGGAGAGCTGGGTCAGTTTGGCTGTGAGAAGACCAGGCATGATGGTATTGAAGGCCGAACTGAAGTCCACAAAGAGGATCCTTGCATAAGTCCCTGGTCTGTCGAGATGTTGCAGGATATAATGCAGTCCCATGTTGACTGCATCATCCACAGACCTGTTTGCTCTGTAAGCAAACTGAAAGGGATCCAGCAGGGGTCCAGTGATGTCCTTCAGGTGGGCCAGCACCAGTCTTTCAAACGACTTCATGACCACAGACGTGAGAGCGACAGGTCTGTAGTCATTTAGTCATTTTTTTTTGGGGACAGGAATGATAGTGGAGCGTTTGAAGCAGCAGGGAACTTCACACTGCTCCAATGATCTATTGAAGATCTGCGTGAAGACTGGGGCCAGTTGGTCAGCGCAGGCTTTTAAACAAGCAGATGAGATGCCGCCTGGGCCTGAGGCTTTCCTAGTCTTCTGTTTTTTGAAGACTTGGCTCACGTCCTCCACACAGACCTTAAGCTCAGGTTGGATGGCAGGAGGGGGGAGTAATGGGAGTGCAGGAGGTGATGGTGAATGTGTGAAGTGCAGATCAGAGTCGGTGTGTGGTGTGAATGAGGGCTTTTCAAACCTGCAATAAAATGAGTTTAAATCATCAGCCAGGTGTTGATTGTCCACAGATCGGGGGGATGGTGACTTGTAGTTGGTGATGTTCCTCAGGCCATTCCAGACTGATGATGGGTCGTTGGATGAAAAATGTTTTTTCAGTTTTTCAGAGTAGCTTCTTTTAGCAACTCTGATCTCCTTTGTCAGTCTGTTTCTGGCCTGGTTATACAAGATTTTATCCCCACTTCTGTAGGCATCCTCTTTGGCATGACAAAGGTGTTTGAGTTTCCCAGTAAACCATGGTTTATCATTAGTAAATGATAAGAATGTCCTGGTAGGAATGCATGTATCCTCACAGAAACTTATATATGATGTTACAGTATCTGTGAGCTCATCCAGATCGTTGGTAGCAGCTTCAAAAACAGTCCAATCAGTGCAATCGAAGCAGGCCTGTAGATCCTGCTCTGCTTCATTAGTCCATCTTTTTACAGTCCTTATTACAGGTTTAGCTGTAGGTTTCAGTTTCTGCCTGTAGGTCAGTATGAGATGAACCAAACAGTGATCAGAGAGCCCCAACGCTGCTCGTGAAATAGCCGTATAGCCGTACAGCTGCAGGCGCCACTGCGGTCACGCGCATATCTAACCAAATTTAGCCGCACCGCCAGGAAAAGAAGAGGAGGGAGGTTGGGGTGCCCTCGGGCCGGATGGAGATGATTTGCGGGCCTGACCTGGCCCGCGGGCCGCCAATTGAATAGCCCGGCCATAGACGGTCACACTGAAAGTCTTGACTGAGACCTTAGCCTATTTCCAATGAAGATTTCGACTGTATACGAGCCAGAGTATCCAGTGCTGGTGTTTGTGATGGTCAGCGATCCGGTCTGATTGTCAAGCTGTAGTCTGTCTCTGAATCTCTCATCAACACTATCAGGAATGATCTCATGTGCTCTGATTTTAGTGCGTGGCTTCAGATCTAAATCTCCACAGAATCAGATCATCACTGTGTATTTGAGTAACATCAGTGTGTAGAGTGAACGAATCCCCCTCCATCACTTCTGTTGACTTCATTTCATCCGTCTCAACACCTCGAGAACACACAGGAAGTTATTTTAGTCATTATACGATGATTTCTTATCACTGTATATTTATTTAGTTAAAATTTCAGTTAATCATCATATTAAAAAAATGTACTAAAAACATAACTTACCAACTAAGCGCCACAAACCCAGACAGACAAAAACAAACGTGCAAGACATTTTCTTCAGTGAGATAATAAGCCTGAAAAAGCAACTCTGTGTGGTTAGTCACACATCTCTCTGAGAAAGCCAGTCTCTAAACTAGCAGAGGAGCAGTTCCTTGTTTGGCAGTCAATGCTATGTGCAGACGTACAGTCAGTGTGTGTTTCACACTCTTAACGCTCGTCTTCTGTGAGAAATAGACACCTTCAAATGTGACGTTACCACAGACTGTAAAAGTGTGTGTGACATTTCTGAAGCCTAAAGTAGGCGGAGAAAAAGAGCCTAAAGAGAGCTTTATTATTCAGTCCATTTCAAATTCTGATTTTGGACGCATTTCAAATGGATTAAACCATAGATATTACCTCAGAAGTTCAAGTAAATGCACTAGAAATCCACACTCTTTCAGGGATGTGTATCTATTGCATGGACGGAGAGAAAGCACTGACACTTGGACGGTACTTTTTTTATTTTTTTTTTACTTTTTTATTTAATACTAAAAAGTTAAATAAGCATATGTAGTCTATCTGTCCCGTGAGAGCAACAGTACCGCAGAACGAGTGTAGCCTCTATATCTATAGACGTTTTTAAATCTGAAAACTCAAAAAAGCAACGAAATTGTCGTAGTCCAACGGCGTGAGCGAAGGAATAATGTGTGTATTAAATTGTATGAAATAATCCCCAAAAAAGCACAAACATGGCAGAGATACACAAACGGCTAGCAGCGACAGCAGCGGCAATCCACCTGTCACTCAAGTGGCCACGCCCTTAATTATGCAGAACTTAAGGCTTAATATAATTTAAACGGATTAGTTATAAAAAAATCACCCCCTCACAGTTTTCATGAAGGGCAAAATTAGCTATATAGACCAAAACCACTTTTTGCACCAGTCTGTAAACATATTTTTTCCTGCTGTAAAGTGGAGCATTTCAACATGGGGGACATGCAGATGTGACTCACTTTTGCAGCCGGCTTCAAGCGGCCAGTCGATGAACTGCAGTTGAACTCACTTCCCTGTTGGTCTCAAGAGAGAGACAGGAAGGTTGCCGCTTGAACATTACACAATCTTCCTGTTCAAAACTAACACCTCTGGTTAACACTGTGTGTTTCCTCTGATCATATGACTGCTTGTGTAGCGCAATGACTGAGTATTGCACTCCAAGAATGTCATGTATTTATAAGTCATGTATAGTGTGTAGTGTTAAATATAATATAGTGACAAATGTTACAGTCTTATAGCGCACCAGTAGGTGGCGGCGATGTTGCGTGGTGTTGGTTATGGAACCGAGCTCATGTGTTAAGCCCAAGCGGCAACCTCCGTCTCCCTCTTGAAACCAACACGGAAGTGAATTAAACTGCAATTCATTGACTGGCCGCTTGAGGCTGACTGCAAAAATGAGTCAAATCTGTATCTCCCCCATGTTAAAATGCCCAACTTTACCGCAGAAAAAAATATGTTTACAGCCTGGTGCCCTAAGTTGTTTTGGTCTTTACAGCTAATTTTGCCCTTCATGACAACTGTGAGGGGGGTGAATTTTTTTTAGATCTCATCCGTTTAAATTATATTAAGCCTTAAAATGCTGCATAATCAAGGGTGTGGCCACTTGAGTGACAGGTGGATTGCCGCTGCTGTTACTAGCCGTTTGTCTGTTCTCTGTTAGCCATCATGTCACCTCAGCTGATTCCAGCTGCTGAACTTGTCATCTCTGCCGTGTTTGTACTTTTTTCGGGATTATTTCATACAGTTTATTACACGCCGCCCTTATACCTTCGCCCACGCCGTTGGATTCCGTCGTTGTCGAGTATAGAGAGAACAACCAGCGCTGTTCTTCAGTTGTGTTCCTCTGTGAACATGTACTCATGGATGTCTGACAATATCATTGCTTTTTGGAGTTCAGATTTAAAAACGTCTAAGATCTAGAGGCCACACTCGTTCTGCTGTACCGTTGATCTTACGGAGCAGATAGACTATAACATGCTTATTTAACTTTTTAGTGTTCAATAAAAAGTACCGTCAGAAGAAATCCTGCAGGTGTCAGTGCTTTCTCTTCGTCCCTTAAATGAGCGTGGATTTCTAGTGCATTATTTGAACTTCTTAGGTAATATCTATCAGAATTGAAAATGGACTGAATAAAGCTCTCTACGAACTTGACGTGCGATGCCGCGCTGACTGACATGTATGCGCATGAATCACTGTCACACTCACACACACGCTCAGAGCAAATATTGTAAGTTACTGCATGAGAATAATAATGCATCACAATACACATAGTATCACGGTTAGTTATGTCTTTTAACTATTATAGTATTTCAAAGGGCAAAAACATGAACTTTAACTATTGGCTTTAGGTCTACTTCTTCAAGTCAGCTGTCACTTTAGCGCGAGGCCAGTAGCACATTAGCTTAGTCTGAGCAAACTCGATCACGTCGAGCTAGGCGGGTGAAGTTTCAGCATCCAGGCACCTCAACTCCACCCACGTCCCGCCTTTTTGCCCATTTTCGTTTATCCGGGAGTGACGCACTGTGACGCGCTTCCAAGATGGCGACGAGCGACTCCGCCCACTTTAGGCTTCAAAAACGCTCTTCAGAAACCTACGGGTGACGTCATGGACACTACGTCCATATTTTTTTACAGTCTATGGTTAAGCCTCGCGTGAGTTTTGAGAGCGAGACTTCCCCGTGAGTGATGGTGTGTGATAACCATGAGAGCTGTAGCTAAACGCGATTTTGTTATGCATGTTTACAATGTAATGTTTAAAACGTGTTAAGCCTCGCGTGAGTTTTGAGAGCGAGACTTCCCCGTGAGTGATGGTGTGTGATAACCACGAGAGCTGTAGCTAAACGCGATTTATTCCTGTTTTGCAGAATAAACACACTTTAAATGTGCAACCCCCTTTGTGAATTATTCATTGCACACTGGGAAGTGTTACATATTTTGGCGAGCCAGCCAGCCAGGAGCTGCAAGTTACAACGAGTGAGCTCCAGAGACGAATCTAGACAGCAAAGCAGTGTAAAATGGCAAGCATGGATGAGCTGCGTGATCAGATCAGCCGAGCAATACTGAAGCTGAACAGCTCTGATCTTGTTCCAGTGTGTCAACGCCTAAAATGTGATGAGCCTGTCGGAGGGTTTGAAAGCAAAACACGATGTGGCCTCATCAGACTGGTGGAGAAAACGCTGGATGACATAGAAGAGATAGAGGATGAGGAGGTATTTCTTCGGTGTCTGGAGGATCTGTTGCTGCAAATAGACACTCGGATACAGCCAACTAAAGCTGCATTGAACATTACACCACATGAGCCAAATGAGTTAGATATGCCGAAAGAGAAATATTCCAGATTGCAGATGGAACAAGCTCAAGCCCGTCAAATATTTGAAGAGGAGATTGTCGCAATGGAGCAAAGACTGAGGGAGGAAACTAGAGCTATCATAGTGACACCACCTGCACTGTCTGAAGTGACTCTAAGGAGAGAGTTCCGGATCTGTGGACAAATTGGGGAGGCAGCACAGCGAGTAAACTGTCCTACACCAGCCTCATGAACCAGATTGAGTCTGCACTGAGAAAGGGTCATTTAGAGACAGAAATCATTGAAGCTGTGACACGCGCGGTGAGCCCAGGCCTCCATTTAAGAGGTATGCTTGAAATAAAACAAGATCTCACTCTTCCGACCTTGAAGACAACCCTGAGAGGACATTTCAAAGTTGATCCACCATCTGACCTGTTACAAAAGTTAATGAACATGTCACAAGACCCAAAAGAATCAGTCCAGAACTTTCTGTTTAGAGGAATTGAGCTCAGAGAAAAGTTGCTGTGGAAGCTGAGTGAGGAAGATGAAGGTGAGCAGTTTAGCCCAGAATTAATTCAAAGGAAATTTCTACGCTCCATAGAGACCGGACTACTAAGTGAAGGGGTGAAGCTGCAACTTAAGCCCTACCTTAGCAACCCCAGAATCAAAGATGATGAGCTGATAGAGCGAGTGAATGAAGCTGCAAATCTAGAACAAGAGCGACAACAAAAACTGAATAAGACGTTAATGAGTAAATCGCCAAGACTGAGTGAAATACAAACCAACATATGTCCGTTTGAGTCCCAGCTACATTCTCAAGGTTGCATGGAACCCAAGAGAGATGACAGAGTACCTGCAGTTAAAGCTGATTCAGCCACCAACAGCAGAAGGAGTCAAGTCAAGCGGGAGGAGGCAGATTCAAACACCAGCCAACTGATTGAACAGCTCAGAGCAGAAGTCCAAGAAATGAAAAAGATGGTGAATGAGACGATGGAGACAGCTAAGCTGCGTGGCAGAACGGAACGAGCAACACCTGTAAATGTCAGCAGACTGCGAGGTTGTAGAGCCTGTCAGGAAGCTCGAGTCGGTGAGCAGTGCGAACATTGCTTTCGTTGTGGACAGGAGGGCCATCTTTCCAGAGGTTGTCGGCGACCCAGAGAACAGCAGGGAAATGGGAGAGGGCTGCTGCGTCGGGACCCTCAGTAGCCCTTGAGACAAAGTCCCCCCTCGATTACTCCAAGCAGACAGTGAAGCTGAATGAATTAAAAAAAACTGTTAATGACATTCCTCTTTACCATAATGTGAAGCTGATAAACCTCATTGGCAGAAAATGTCTGGTTCAATGTTTGCTGGAGGGAGAACCCGTGGAAGTTTTGTGGGACACGGGTGCACAGGCAAGTGTTATCAATGAGGAATGGAGAAAAGAGAACGTACCTCATCGAACAGTAAGACCTCTCCATGAACTGCTGGAGTCCGGTACCCTGGTGGGGTTAGCTGCAAATCAGACTGTAATACCGTTCCTGGGCTGGATTGAAGCTGAATTCAGTTTAGGCACAGACTCAAGTGCTACTCCGCCGTTACTGGTTCCAATATTAGTATCCACTGACCCACAGGTAGCTGAACAGCCTATCATTGGGTTCAACGTAATTGAAGCAGTTCTCAGTCAAAAGAGGGGCTATAAGTCAGAAAAAGATACAATCTGCGAAGTGAGTAAAGCTTTCTGTGTGCCATTCAAAACAGCAAAGTTGGTGCTCAAGTTAATTCAGTCTACAGATTCTGGAAGTGAAGCAGGTATTGTGCAGACGGGAAGGAGACTAATTAATTTACCAGCTAACCAAGTCACAACTGCATTGGTTAAGATCAATACAGGGTCTCAGTTTAAAGGTCAAAGTCTACTATTAGTCCCAAGCAAAGAGCCCTCACTGCCAGAAGGGGTTGTTATTGAAGGAGTAGTTACTGTTCCTGCTGACAGATTTGCAGTTGTACCAGTGCCAATTGCTAACACCAATAATTATGCTGTTGCCTTAGATCGTCGAATAGTCCTGGGTGATCTTCAAGTAATAAAATCTGCTTTATCTGTGGCTACAGAGCAAACGAACAGGGGCGAGTCCACAGCCAGCAAAGACCAGGACAACATTGATGACAGTAACAGTAAGGAAAATGTGAGTAAAGGTGATTCACAGAGACAAAAACCTAGCCAATGGGATCCTCCTGTCTCCCTGGATCATCTGAGTGGAACACAGAAGGAGATAGTGAGACGAGTGTTGAGGGAGGAGTGTCATGCTTTCGGCTTTGATGAGGATGACATCGGCTGTATTCCGTCATTGAACCTGCATATTACACTTCACGATACCTCACCGGTGAAGAAAACATACGTGTCAGTTCCAAAACCGTTACATCAGGAAGTGAAAGAGTACTTACAAGACTTACTGAATCGTGGGTGGATTGAAAAGTCCAGGTCACCCTATGCATCACCGATGGTCTGTGTAAGAAAGAAAGATGGGACATTGAGATTGTGCTGTGATTACAGAGAACTGAACAGAAAATCAGTACCTGATCGACATCCAATTCCAAGAATACAAGACATGTTGGACTCCTTAATCGGTAGTTCCTGGTTTTCAGTGTTGGATCAGGGAAAAGCTTATCACCAGGGGTTCCTGGATGAGAAAAGCAGACCCTTGACTGCCTTCATAACTCCCTGGGGACTATACCATTGGGTGAGGATACCTTTCGGCCTCAGTTCAGCACCAGCCGAATTCAAACGGAGTATGGAGGAGTGTCTGGTAGGTCTTAGAGATGTTGTGTGTCAACCCTACCTTGATGATAATCTTGTCCATAGCTCTAGTTTTGAAGACCATGTCAGTCACCTCAGAGCTGTTTTACAGAGATATCAGCAGCATGGTGTAAAGCTCAGCCCTCGTAAATGTGAGATCTTTCAGAGGAAGGTGAGATTCCTTGGACGCCTGGTGTCAGGAGATGGATATACAATGGATCCTGCTGAAGTGGCTGCTGTGCAGGCCTTAAAAGATAGAGTTCCTGCCACTGTAGGTGATTTGAGAAAGCTGCTTGGATTTATCTCATATTACCGTGCATACATACCTGATTTTTCCAGACTGGCGAAACCCCTGTATCAGCTATTGTCATCACCCCCTAAGGAAACATCACCTGTGGAGAAAAGAGTAAGAGGAAAATGTATCAACAGACGACACAAAGGTGGTCTTCCATCAAACACACCGATACAGTGGACTCAAAGCCATCAGGAGATGTTGAACTTTCTCATTGACAAACTGACCACCCCACCAATATTGGGCTATCCAGATCTCACCCAACCGTTCATTCTGCACTGTGATGCATCACAAGAGGGGCTGGGTGCTGTGTTGTACCAGAGGCAGAACAGTAAATTGGTGGTGATTGGTTATGCTTCCAGAATGCTAACTACACCTGAGAAGAATTACCACCTTCACTCAGGGAAGTTAGAATTCTTAGCATTAAAATGGGCGATATGTGAACGTTTTAGTGACTACCTGTACCATGCTCCCCATTTTACAGTCTATACTGATAATAATCCTTTGACTTATGTTATCTCCACCGCCAAGCTCAACTCCACAGGCCATAGATGGGTGGCTCAGCTAGCAGATGTCAACTTCTCCATAAAGTACCGTCCTGGCAAGAGCAACGCGGACGCTGATGGTCTGTCCCGGATGCCAGTAGCCATTGATCAATTCATGGAGCAGTGCACTGGAAGAGTGAGTCAAGAGGTCATCAGTGCGTCTATTCAGGGAGTGTTGGTAGGGGTAGACACCCCACTTGCCTGGGTTACTGCAACTCAAGTACAAACCCTCCAGATGGTGAGTGATACTGCTGTGTCTACGTCAGACAAACCGTTCACACTGAAGCAGATCTTAGAAAGTCAAAGGAAAGATCCTGTAATCGGTCGAGTTCTGCAGTATAAAGTGAATGATCAGAGACCATCAAGACAAGTAGTCAAAACGGAGCCGACAGATGTGAAAATGCTTCTGAGACAGTGGCAAAAATTGTACATCAATGAGCACGGCATACTTTACAGAAAAGCCGGTGGAAGAGACCAGCTTGTTTTGCCAAAAGAATATCACCAGACTGTATTCGATGAGCTTCATAAAGAAATGGGACACTTAGGAGTAGAGAGGACAGTGAATTTGATTCGGGATCGGTTTTACTGGGTTCGTATGCATAGTGACACAGAGCATTTCATTGCCAATGTATGCGAGTGTTTAATGCGGAAGAAACCACATAAGGCTACAAGAGCTCCTCTTGTCTCAATCGTCACTACACGACCGTTTGAGCTAGTGTCTATAGACTTTTTACATCTGGAAACCTGTAAGGGAGGGTACGAGTACATTCTGGTTGTCATAGATCATTATACTCGTTTTGCACAAGCTTATGCCACTAAAAACAAATCAGCCAAGACGGTGGTGGACAAGATCTTTAATGATTTTGTTTTACGTTTCGGATTCCCAGAAAAGATTCACCATGATATGGGTAGGGAATTCGAGAACCAGTTGATGTACCAACTGCAGAAGTGCTGTGATGTGCGAGCGTCTCATACTACCTGTTATCATCCACAAGGAAATGGACAGGTAGAGCGCTTCAACAGAACATTACTGTCTATGCTGCGGACCCTTACAGATGCAGATAAAACTCAATGGAGAAAGTCACTGGAGAAGATGGTTCACGCTTATAACTGTACTTGCTGTGAGGTCACCGGTTTGTCCCCTTTCTATTTGCTTTATGGTCATTCCCCACATCTGCCAATCGATCTGCTCTTCAACCTACGGCCAGCAGAAGGGAATGAGAATTATGCTGAGTATGTGAAGAACTGGCAAACGAGGATGCATCAAGCTTATGAGATTGCCTCCAGAACAGCTAACAGGGAAACCTCAAGGAGTAAGCAGGGGTATGACAGGAGAATTCATGGAATTGACCTTCAGCCGGGTGGACGAGTGCTGGTCCGAAATCTATCTGAGAGAGGAGGACCCGGTAAGCTCAGATTGTACTGGGAAAACAGAGTGTACGTGATTGTAAAAAGAAGGAGTGACGAGAGTCCGGTGTATGAAGTCGTACCGGAAGGAGGAGGTAAAATGAGAGTGTTACATCGGAATCTACTTCTCCCTTGTGATAGTTTGCCATTGGAGAACTCCGAAGCAACACCACAACCAGAGACAGTGAGAGAGACAAAAGTAAGCAGAAAAGACAGAAAATGCTTGGAAGAAGGTCAGAGTGATATGTCAGAGAACGAGGATTTTCAAGATTGTGAGCTAGTGCTACAGTTTCCTACTTCCTTGAGGCAGTGCCGGAAGTCTGTTTGTCTCAATCCGGATGTAGAACCGTTCACGCCAAATGTGGAACAGCACTGGGAGCACGAGTCACAGAGAATAGAGGAGATAGCAGAAGATGGGCCAGAGGAGCGGATGGAAGAGTATCTTGGAATGCCTGTGGGACAGTCGGGGGAATCGGAAGAACAAGCATCAGTTGAGAGCAGTGGCGGCTCCTGCAAAATCTCTCAGGGGGGGCAAATGTTTCAATCAACTTTATCGCATGCAGACTTTTTAATAGATTTAACTTTAGGGTTTGAGATGTGCAGGAATCAACTTAAAACAGGTTTTCTTTCGTTTCCTGAAAAGTAACAGTTTTGGACAAGGCTTCCATCTGACAGCAATGATTTGTGTGTGTGTGTGTGTGTGTGTTACGTTAATTAACATTTTACCTAAATTCAAGCTCAAATGGAGTTTGACAAGGGTTTTTGACCAGTAAATGCATTTTCAATCCACTCAGGTAGTTTATTTTATTAAAGATTCCACTAACTTTAGGTGGCGACAAATAATATTGTTGACTGAATCGTTGACGTGTAGGATAAAGATTGTGTTGGTGTTCGAATGGAATGTACAAATTTCAAAGTACAATGCTAGGAGTAAAAAAGACTGCTACCATCCTTTCCTAAACTGATTGTAAAAACAAAGTGAGATTTTCCAACACTGGAGTATTTATATGGTCAGCAATAAATACCTCCTCTGCTTGTCTTTCTTCTCCCAAGGGCCTCCTAGATCTTTTTGTTCCTGTTGCTAACTTGTTACTTGCTCCTGCTCCTGAAATGAGCTCTGGTCCTGATTACTACGACGGCTGAATGGTATTTCTTTTAATGACACGATAGAATTAACTGCGTTCGCCATGATGTTGTTCAAGTTCAACTGGCCTCAAATCGCGAGATGTCCCAACAGTCTCTCTCGCTCTCGTTCTCTTTTTTATTTTTATTTTTTAAATCACATTTGATAAAGATATTAAAGTAGTGTTTCATTTTTTCTTGTTGTTCAAATTCAAAATTGTTTTCAAATATTATTTGTCACTTAATCTTAAAGATTTTTAATAGTGTATGTTTGTTCCCACCAATCGCTGCACAAGTTAAGGATACGTATGATGACGTAAGCACGTTAGTGCGAGCCCTCCCGGAACCCATAGAGAATGCATTGCAGTGCCTGCAGTTCGAAAAAAAACATCTTTGAATGTAAGTCTATGGGAACACTCTGGGCGATTCTCAGCCAGAGTGAAATCGCCCAAAAAGAGGCGGTACTCTACAGAACGTGACATGACGCTGATTGGACTATATCCAGAGGCACAGTGACGGCTAGCGTAACTCTGTGGTGATTGAATGAGATTGTGAATGTGATTGAAAAAGTCCCTTTCACACTTTGGTGGTGCGTCGCCCAATCACCCTAATGAAGAAACCGCCCCTGGTTGAGAGTGAGGATGATGACTCTATACCTTTCAATTCTTATCCAAGGAGAGAACGCCGTCATCCAAAGACTCTGACTTATGACTCGTTGGGTCAGCCATCTGTGGTGGAAGTTGCGATAGATAGACTAAATGTGAGTAGAGAGTCTGCTGTCCAAGGACTGTGGCGACCATGGACAATGTTGGTTACCAGCTAAACTTACATTGATTGGCCACACTTAATCAGGACTTGTGTGGAAACGAATGTTTTCATGGACAATGATAGATGTGGAAAGTGAAAAAAAAATGATCTTTTTCAACTGCTGAACATAGGCAACTAAGGACATTGTTGACTTACTCTACAAAGTAAACTATGGGTAGTAGACTAAAGAATTGTCTGGCCGAAATGGGGAGTCTATTACAAAAGAATGTGTATAAGCGAGAAGTGTTTACTGTTGCTGGAAATATAATATCATTGTGCGTCAATGGACAATGCAACCAATGGTTAATTTGACCTATTGTAGAGTGTATTTCAAGTGTTTGAAATTTAAGTCATCACTACTATTATAAGGTGTTTGCTGCGAAAGTAATTGATTATCAATTATAGTCAAATCTTAAATGTAGTAAACATTTTAAATTTAGTAGGGGAGAGTGTAGCGCAATGACTGAGTATTGCACTCCAAGAATGTCATGTATAAGTCATGTATAGTGTGTAGTGTTAAATATAATATAGTGACAAATGTTACAGTCTTATAGCGCACCAGTAGGTGGCGGCGATGTTGCGTGGTGTTGGTTATGGAACCGAGCTCACGTGTTAAGCCTCGCGTGAGTTTTGAGAGCGAGACTTCCCCGTGAGTGATGGTGTGTGATAACCACGAGAGCTGTAGCTAAACGCGATTTATTCCTGTTTTGCAGGTAAGCTGGTGGAAAGTTTGTGAGACTTGTGTATTAATGTTTGTGTATATTCCCGAAGTGTTTGCATAGAGTGTGAATCATATGTTATATTAACCGTGCTATGCGTTGATTATTGAGTTTGCACGTGTGTTAATATGAGTTCACATGGTCATTTATACGGGTTGTTTATAGAGAATATAGCAGATATGTTGTTAATTAGTTCGTGCTGAACTATGAGAATCTTTGCATGTCTACAATGTAATGTTTAAAACGTGTTAAGCCTCGCGTGAGTTTTGAGAGCGAGACTTCCCCGTGAGTGATGTGTGATAACCACGAGAGCTGTAGCTAAACGCGATTCCTGTTTTGCAGAATAAACACACTTTAAATGTGCAACCCCCTTTGTGAATTATTCATTGCACACTGGGAAGTGTACACACTTGCATCTTCTGTATCAGTTGTGTACGAGATCTCTAGATGTCCTGACTCCTGAGTGAGATCTGGATCTCAGAATCGCTGAACCGCTGTGGGAGGATACAGATACAGATATAGATTTAGATAGATAGATAGATAGATAGATAGATAGATAGATAGATAGATAGATAGAGACAGCTGCTGCAAAACAATTCATAATGTAAACAAGCTTGTGGGACAAAATAAGCAACTAATGTTCTCATTTGATATGCTAGTAAAGTAATAAAGACCCTGATATATTCCATTATTTAATCAAACATTTATTGAATCCCCCTTTAAAATGTGGGAAGTCACATTAACATTAGGAGTCATACAGACTTTAAGTGCAACATGAAAACGTTTTGCCTTTAATTTTTCACCTTGAAACTCTGTAGTTCATTTATCAGCTCATTTCTGCCCTCAGGAGCACAAAGGTGGAAACTACAGACAAGAACAAAACATTATTATTTGGATTTTTCGTTTAAGATCTATCTATCTATCTATGGAAATAGGAATAGGTCTCGTGAGGAGCGAAAAACACAAACTGATTTACGGCAATTCCACATTAAACACACACGCCATATGATAGCCTACTGTGTGCGTCCTAATACCATTAAACACCAATATTAGGCCTATCTTGCAACAGAACATGGAGGAAAAATGTACATCTCATTCAGTCAAACTAACTAACGGATAAGGAGTATTTGTGCAGCTTTATGGCTTGAAATGATCGGTTCCAGTCTTTCCTCATACCGAAAGCACTTCCCATAATGTGAAACGCAGTAGACTCGCTAAAAGCTGCGGAACACGGAAAACACTGTTGTGATGAATGGGTGTGAACAAAAGAAGAACCGTCATTAAAACTAGGAAATCTTCCTTTCGTTTTTGTGTTCTGCACGACGGATTCCTCTTTCGGTCTATGCGATAATCAAGAACAGTGAGTAACAGTCTGCGGCTCGGTTTTATAAGGTTTTATAAAATATCAAAGATTCCCCCACCGCAAGATCATGTTTATTAAACTCCACAGCCAAATGAAGAACATTGTTTTTCTCCCGGTGTTCCTGGTATTTCTGTACGGTGAGTACATTATCTTAAACAATGATGGTTTCACTTTCACAAGCTGACGAGCTGGCCATTCTGTGAAGCTGTAACCCACATTAATCAACACAGAAAACTGCTTTTAGAGATTAACTGGCATCAAGTTTGCTTTACGTTTGACTTTCGGTATTCGCAAAGTTAGGGAGCGTCTCTAAAGTTACGATATTGGCATACACGTCTCTAACTTCATTAGCATTTTGGAAAGAATGACTTACAGTCGTAAAACCAACTGTAAAGTGTTCATGTAAGTGTCAGGTATGATGCACACCTTTTAGATTTTAGGTATTTATTCAAGTAAACTGCCAAATCATATGTAAATATTATGTAGAAGAGAGAGGGGCACAACCTAACACTTTTTGACTTTCTCAGTTTGTGTAAATTCACTTAGGGTTCGGAGTATTTATTTCCCACTATATAATTTCACACGTGTCTACAATTATGTGGTTTTCTCACGCTGTATACTTTATTCTTGATTTACTCTGAAATAATGGAAGTGAACTGTGACAACATGCCCCATAGGTGGAGTACATTATAACATGACCATATGACAGATTAAAATGTTATCTGATCTAATGAAAATAAATAAAGATACAAGACAAACTAAATCAGTCTGTCAATAAAATACAATCAACTTTTTCATATAAATAATGGCTTTTTTTTAAGAATTAAAAATAAATAATTTTTGAGTTTGACAACAAACACCACAAAAATACAACTATACAGCATAGTTAATAAATAAATAAAAAATAATACTTTCTGAATATTGACTCTCAGTCTTTATTCACCTTTTTATCATGGTTAATCAATAGAATAGAATAGAATAGTTCTAATAAAGGCTCATTGTAGCGCAGTGTGACAACATGCCCCACCTGAGCAACTGGGATTTAAACCCTGCCAGTGTTTCTGCTGTTAGATCAGCATTAAAGAACCATATAAACTGTTAAATAGCAGATATAAGATAAAGAAAATTTTTACAAATTTACTTTTGTTAAATAAATGTTCAGTGATATTTTCAAAATATATATTTTTTTTAATTTTGGAACAATTATTTCTCTATATAGTGTTGATATGGCAACTAGTAAACACATTAAGTTTCATTATGATGGCATGTGTGAAAAGTTTTAAACCATGTGTGTTCCAACGAGCCCCGCTTAGTTTGTGCCTCGCTCACTCCTATTTCACTGTATGGGATCATGCAGAATATATGACATACACCTAGATGAGCACTTTACAGAGTTAGTGTTGTGACTGTAAGACATGTTCTTCCGCTCTTGTTCGCAGGTGTGTCTGGTGTGTCTGGTGAAGCAAAGAAAGTGTCCGTCTTGGAGGGAGATTCTATTACTTTACACACTAACCTCACTGAAATACACAAGATTGATCTGATGATGTGGATGTATGGAGCTCAAAGCGCTATTATCGCTAAACTCAATGGAAAAAGCCAGACGTCTTCGTTTTATGACGTCGATGATGGGAGATTCGAAGACAGACTGCAGCTGGACAATCAGACTGGATCTCTCAGCATCAGGGACATCAGGACCAAACACTCTGGAGATTATCAGCTGAAGATCATCAGCACTGAGACCTCATACCAGACGTTCAGTGTGACCGTCCACGGTGAGTAGCGCAAGTCTGAGCATTTTATAGATCTGTGTGCAACACAATTACACTGACACATGCAGAACATTCAGTGATCAAGCGGTGAAATCTTAAAAAACTACTCCTGTTTGTTCTCCAGATGTGTTTTTTGCTGGGATAACAAACAGTAAAGAGGGAGAATCCGTCACTCTACATACTGGTGTTAATGAAAAACAGAAATATGATGTGATTCTGTGGATGTTTGGACCGTTGAGTCCAAACTCTTTCATTGCTGAAATCAACACTACGATCCATAAGATCTCATACAGTGATGATGGGAGATTCAGACTGGATGGTGAGACTGGATCTCTGACCATCACAAACACCAGAACCACAGATACAGGAGTTTATCAACTACAGATCACCAACACTAAAGAAACCTTCTACAAGAGATTCAACGTTATTGTCAGTGAGTAGAGCACATTTTAATGATCCAATTTGTTATGCTTTGTAATTAATACTAACAATGATTTAAATTTATATGGTAATGTTATTTATTGAGCATGTGTGAAAAGATATAACATTTATCAATTTTGCATTCATTTTTTATTTTATTTTTTTAGTGAGAAATACCTTGAAACTGTTGTCAGGATTTGCATAAGAATGTTAAACTTTTAGGCATTTAAACTCACAATGTTAATGACTTCAAGCAGGGAAAATATGAAGTTAATAAACAATATCAATTCATCACCATCATAAACACTAAAATAGTGTAATCTAGTGTAATTCTGTCAATAACCAGCAAGCAATTTTGATTTTAAAAGACGTCTAATAGCCGTTTCAAAGTCGTGACTACAGATTGACCATGTCATGAAATGACACTGATATCTTGTAGATTTCATAGCTGGTCTATCGGGTCTAGTTCACCTGACGGTTAAATGACGTCTATTGCTTGCTGGATAGTCAGTGTTTGGTTGTTTCACATCAAACTGCTGTAATACAGATTATATTTACAGACAAAAAAAAAATAGAAATCTGTATGACCACCAAAATAATAACTAATCATATTTGAATTAGTGTCATGCTAACGATTAATACATTATAAAGGAAAATAATCAACTTTGAAGTGTCATGAAACCCTGCTGATTTAGCTCAAGTCTACCTCACATCATTTTGAAAAATGAATGAACCATTTGAAGGCTCTCCGCTTCGGGTCGGGCGGTTCTTTGCCTCCACATCCTACATTAAAAACATTTAATGCAAAGCTAGCCATGGATTATCCCTTACTTATTTAACTCATACATGTACGGTCAGACTTTCAGGACAAATTTACAGTAATGACTGTCTCTCTCTAGCGGTTCCTGAGCAAGGCCTGTCTTCAGCCACACTGATTTGTTTCTGTGTGCTGCTACTTGTGGCTGTAGCTGTAGCTGTAACCGTTGGTGTGTGTTACTATCGCCGCAAGTACTCGAGACTAAAGCGTAAGTACTACAGAGTCAAGTTTTGATCTACTTAAGTACTTTAAAGGTTTAAAGGAGATCATTTAGCACCATAAGAGTGAGACTGTTACTGTGTGCTATTCTGAGAGATTAAAACTGGGCAATTACAAGATATTAATCTAAACATTTCTGTATTTTCTTGAAGTCCTGAAATTTAGAGCGGCAAACCACATGAGTTTTATTAGTCAAGCAAACTTAAATTTGTGTCCGTTTGCTGATTTTACTGGTAGTTGTATCAGTTTAACTTCTGAGAAATAAGCTTTTTATTCTCTGGGTGCAATGAACAGATGAAATGAAGACAAAAGAAGTGACAGAGGGAGATTCTGTCACTCTACACACTGGCATAACCGAACTACAGAAGTATGATAAAATACTCTGGAGGTTTGGACCTATGGGCTCTATCATCGCTCAAATTTCTGTAAAGACCAACGAGACCTCGTCTGGCGATGACGAGAGATTCAGAGACCGACTGCATCTGAACAGTGAGACTGGAGATCTCACCATCAGAGACGTCAAAATCACACAGTCAGGAGATTATCAGCTGAAGCTCATCAGCACCAGAGAGACCAAATCCAAAAGATTCAGGGTTATGCTCTATGGTGAGTAGCTCAATCTTTCAATGGAAATAATATCATAAGGGATGCTACTCTATAGCTTTCTTGCTTTCTTGCCAAGATTTATTTTTAAAGTCAGGATACTGTGTTCACAGCTCATTTTTACTAATGTGATTTCTAGGAGAAACAGGATGTTTAACTCTTTCTCTGCCTGCGTGTTGTTATACACTCTAAAAAATGCTGGGTTGTTTCAATTTAACTTTGGGTTAAATTTTTAACCCAACGTTTTGGGTTTGTCCATATTTGAGCCAAAATTGGGTTAAAACAACCCAGCATTTTTTAGAGTGTAGAGAGATATTTTGTTGTATTAATATCTGAACAAAGAACTCTCTGTGATGGTACCGGTACTGTGATGGATTTACCGATCGTAGGGACTCGTAGGAGCGAGTGAAAGTAGGAGGGAAGAACCACAAGGCTCAGTACTAGGATCGCTGCTGTTCACTCTGTACATGCTACCATTAGGAGATATCATTAGGAAGCATGGCATTAGTTTTCACTGTTATGGTGATGATACTCAGCTGTATATTTCTTCAAAACCTAACGAAACTTACCAATTCACAAAATTAACGGAATGCATAGCTGATATAAAAAATTGGATGACTCGTAATTTCCTACTTCTAAATTCTGAAAAAACAGAGATTCTAATTATTGGACAAAAAACTTCCTCACGTAATAACCTAGAATACTGTCTAACACTTGATGGCTGCTCTGTTAAGTCTTCGTCGTTGGTTAGGAACCTGGGTGTGCTCTTTGATACCAATCTTTCTTTTGAAAGTCACGTGTCTAGTATCTGTAAAACCGCATTTTTCCATCTTAAAAATATATCTAAATTACGCCATATGCTCTCATTGACAAATGCGGAACAATTAGTTCATGCGTTCATGACCTCAAAGCTAGATTATTGTAATGCTATTATGGGTGGTTGCCCTGCACGCTTAATAAACAAACTACAGCTAGTTCAAAACACAGCAGCTCGAGTTCTTACCAGAACCAGGAAGTATGACCATATTAGCCCGGTTCTGTCAACACTGCATTGGCTCCCTATTAAACATCGCATCAATTTTAAAATATTGCTGATTACTTACAAAGCACTAAATGGTTTAGCTCTGCAGTACTTGAGCGAGCTCTTAGCGCATTATAGTCCTTCACGTCTATTGCGATCTCAAAATTCTGGCCAGTTAATAATACCTAGAATATCAAAATCGACTGCTGGCGGTAGATCCTTTCCCTATTTAGCACCAAAACTTTGGAACAGCCCCTAATTAAATAACAAATGATCATTTTGACGGAAGTGAATCAATCAAAACTAACTTTAGCTGGAAAATAACATTATTCAAGAACCACTATGAAGCCAAAACAATCTCTGTTACCTTAAATTATACGCTTATCTCTGTAAAGCTGCTTTGAAACAATCTACATTGTTAAAAGCGCTTTATAAATGAAGATGACTTGACTTGACTGGACGAGAAGTTGTGTTGCATGCTCAGTTAGAAAAGGCCTGATCTTCCTGATGTTGTGCTTCCTGGGGTTAAGCATCCTGATATCTTCACGGGTGTTGGGTTGTCTCTTCACGGGTGTTGGGTCGTCTCTTCACAGCACTAAGTGGGGAAGCGTAGTGTCATAAATCAGTGGTTCCCAACCATATTTCTGGAGCCCTCAACACTGCACATTTTGTTTCAATCAAACACACCTGATTCAGCTCATCAGTTCAGTAGTAGATAATCCAAGACCTGAAATGGGTGTGTCAGACGATATGCAGTGCTGGATCTTGGTAAAGATCATCAATTATTAACTTAGTTTCATTTGTTCTCATGTTCACTTTTCTTCATGTTTTGGTTGCTCATGCAGTGGACTCACTACGATTCTCAGAGGGAGAAAACGTCCCTCTAGACACTGGTGTTAGTGAACTACAGAAGGATGATCAGGTGCTCTGGAGGTTTGGATCTGAAGACACCATTATAGCTAAAAGAGATGGACACACCAATCGGCTCTCATATATTGATGTTGATGACGGGAGATTCGAAGGCAGACTGGATATGAATTATCGGACTGGATCTCTCACGATCCCAAACACCAAAAGCACAGACTCTGGAGTTTATCACCTACAAATCAGCAGCAGAAATAATGTCTGGTATAAGAAGTTTAGAGTTACAGTATGGTGTGAGTAGCTTGAGTTTTAATGAAATGATGATGTTAATACCCCTTATATTCAGTATTCAGTGAACCTGCGTGCTCTTATGATCATATTTGTCTATATTTTTCTGTTGCATGTTTTGGCGTGACATGAAGTGGATACACTAAAAGTGACAGCGGGAGAATCTGTCACTCTAAACACTGATATTCCTGAACTAGAGGAAGACAGTAAGATCCTGTGGACACATGGAGATAATGACACCTGCATTGCTGAAATCAACAGAGCCACCAGTAAGATCTCAGTGTATCGTGGTAATGATGTGAGATTCAGAGACCGACTTCAGCTGGATCATCAGACCGGATCTCTGACCATCTGGAACATCAGCATCGCACATTCTGATGTTTATAAACTCCAGATCAGCAGCCGCACAGGGAACCGATGCAAGAGGTTCATGATTATTGTAGACGGTGAGTATCTCGTGTCTTTTAACATAGTAATAATAATTTAGATCTACAAAACTACAATTTATAAATGCTCTGAAAGGGTTATCTACATGTATTTCACTTGATCTTATGAGCACATTTCTCTTCTATATGGTGCTGTGAAATGAAGAAATCAAAGTGCGAGTGATGGAGGGAGATCGTCCCGAACTAAAAACTGATGTTCCTGAACTACAGAGAGATGCTCTGATACTCTGGATGTTTGGCCCCGAAGACAATCTTATAGCTAAAGCTGATATGGAGAACAATAAAATGTCAACATATGATGGTGTTAATGGCAGATTTAGAGACAGACTGGAGCTGGACCGTCAGACTGGATCTCTCACCATCACAAACATCACAAACACTGACTGTGGACTTTATAAACTCAAGATCATTAGCAGCAGCGAGACCAAATACAAGCGATTCAAAGTTACTATTCCAGGTGAGTAGCACACGTTATTGATTATTATAAAGATCTTATTTAGATCAGATCTCTGTGAAGATGCGGTAAAAGGCACACAGCTTTCTTGTTGTATTACACTGCTAGTAATGTTTAGTAAAAATTATAAAATAAAAAAAGTATCCAGTTTAAAGTTAGAAGTCCTACATCCATGCCCCAGTATAAAAAAGAAAACATAAACAGCCTGTATTAAAAAAAAAAAAAAAAAACTTATATTTGATTTATATGTGTCTTAGATCAAATAAACGTATTTTTCTCTTTAGATCAGTGTATTGCAGATTTATAGAAACAGTGGTTGTAACATCTACAGTCATTACTGTCTTTTCACCATCTGTGATTCTTTCTGTTTTCTTACAGGGAACAGAGGGAGAGAGATAAACAGAGAAGATGCTGAGGGATCCCATCAGAGAGAAAACTCAGTGGAGATACCCTTACTTCCAATAAACAGAGGCAGTAGTGTTTGACATTTTAATCTTATCCCCATTTAAAACAGACACTATCTGTGTGGTGCTGTCGAGCTGTGAAATGAGTAAAAGGTCATTTTGATTTGTAGTTATTACACCAGTATCCCTCACCTGATGTATGTGAAGACTTGAAAAGCAGGTTCATTTGCACATTTAACTAGTGCCAGCTGGTGCTAAGACTGTTTGGCGGTGGCGTAACAAACTGAAAGCACACCGTCAGCAGCGAAGGACTGAATGTAATTGTTAAATAGCCATTTAACAGGTGATATAACCGTCCTTAGCTAAAAACAAAAAAAAACAATTGCAATTCGACTGTTAAAGTGTATAATGAGGTTCCACTAAATGTATCATTTATTATTGTTTTGTGTGTGTGTGGCTCAGGGAGGACGGCATCCTAGCGCCCTTTATTGGCAGCCATCATTGTGTTTAACCTTGAGGTCAGAATATGTTTATGTGTCTCTAAAGGCAAACTGTGTGTCAGGTACTTGAACACTCTCCTCAATGTGATAGGCTAGCTTTTCCAGTATTTTCATGACACTTTTATTGCCAAACATATCTACACAGGGTGTGAAATATGGGGGAGCTCGGCTCCCCTTAATAAGACATGGGCTCCCCTGAAAATGTAATTTGTGAAATTTTGGGGGGTCTCAAAAACTATTGACAATGTGTTATTTTGACGTGCAATTTTAGTTTTGTGTAATGTGATGATTGTGGATTATTATGTGTAAAATAGCAAACATATCATTCATTCATTCCAGCGAATTAAACCTAATTCACCTTAATAAAGATAACTATACATGCTATTCTTGTCATGAGAATCAAGGTGTGCTGGCTCATGTTTAGTACATGTTAACTCAAAGATCGTAGAAAAAATATAAAAGTTGGAGGCCACTGATCTACACACGAGTCATTGAAATCCATTCTGCAGTTTATGGTCGATTCTGTGTTAAGGTAAGACATGTTATTCCCAATTATGTGTTGTGGCTGGGTTGCTATAGGTCTGTGTGACTCTCGATGTCTTAGGCCTAACTGAATGGAGGAATTATGGTAATCTTCTGTTGCCTGACGAGTAATTTAACCGATGTTCATGTGAACTCAAAGACAGACTAGTTATGATTATTTGTGTGTGGCTGTTTGCCCTATCAATTTTTGTTGATAAAAAATAATAGGGTAAATCCTGTATAGTGATTTATTCTTCTCCTAAATAGTGCTTGCATAAAGCAAACACACTTGTAGCTGTTACATATCTCTGTAAATCATTGTAAGTCCTCTTTTGACGCAAACGCAAGCGCATGATCACCCCATGGTGAAAAACACTGTATCTACTGTTTGAACACTATCTACAACAGTAAATCTCTTCCATGATGACAACCTCCTACGCTGTTGATGTAGTGAACAGTGCAGCGCCTCCGGGTTCTACGTCAGAACGCAGCCCCACTATTGGCTGTCGCTTGTCACATGAGCACCACTGTCTAATGTCCGTTATAAAAATCCTCCAGGTCCTGCACATTTGTTGGTTTTCCAGCATAATTTGAATCATTTTCAACCCTTTCCAAAAGTGAGTGTATGATGTTGAGATCTATCTATTCACACCGGGGACAACTGAGGGACTTAGTCACAACTATTACAAAGTGTGAAAAATATATAATGTGTGTGGATAGATATGGTATGCCCCTGATGGGACTATCAGAGTGTGTGTCTGATTGGGATGGAGCGCAGTAATCACAGTCCTGTCCTTGCAGTGCCCTTTACAAGTATATTTATTCTTGAATTTGGTTTTAAATAGTGTACTGTTTCATTTTTATTCATTTTGTTTATTCAGTTTTGTTTAAAGTGTCTCATGTTTTTGCAAAATATTTAAAACCTTTTTCTCGATGTAATTGATCAGTTGAATGTGCAGTTCTGTTGAAAATATTTGAGGTCCTGAAAAATAAATTAGAGTTTTGTTGAAGCGTGGCTGTGTTTGTGGCTTTATTGACAACTAGCTTTGATAAGCTAATGTGACGCAAGTTGAAGGCCAGTAGCATTTAAAATGATAATAAAAGGTGTTAGAAGGTGTAACTCGCAATTCTGAGGAAGAAAAGTCATTATTTTTTCCCTTAAAATTGGACTTTATAACTCACAATTGCAACTTTATATCACACAATTCTTCCTTGATCAACCAACTTTTCGAATAGATGAAATAACTGAGTTAGAAGTAGCACATATTATTGATGCTTTAAAAAGCTCCAAAGCAAATGACGCATATGGGTTTGATCCAACATTTTTAAAATCAAATAAAGATTATTTAGTATGCCCAATAACACATATGGTAAACTTGTCCTTCAGGTGACTACAGTTGTCCCAATTTATAAATCTGTAGATAAATCAAATTTAAAAAAAATATAGGCCAATTAGTATCCTTCTGATTATATCTAAGGTAGCAGGAAAATGGGTAGCTAATCTTTTGATCAGTCATCTAAACATTGGTTCTACTTTTTTATATCCAATGCAATTTGGTTTTCGCAGTAATTATTCAACAGATTCATCAAACTGTTTGCTTGTTCAGAAAGTGAAATGCTTATTAGATAAGAATGCGTGTTGTAGCAACAATGAGTCTTACATTGAATTAGCTCAAATTATATATAGGGAATTTTAATAATTAATCATGAATATGATTAATATACTGCATATTACAGTTAAATTATCGAAGTTGAAAATAGATCGATTGTATATATGAATGATCAATCACAACGAATTATAATTCCTCATTCATATATCAACGGTCCCTTTCCAGATCGATTATATGAGATAACCTTAAATGGAATTAATTTAGTTATCGAACAATCTGTTTGTCCAGCAAACGGCCGTAAGTTAACTTATCAACTTCTCAACAAAGTTATCCCTTCTTATAAACTCCAAGAAATATCAATCTTCTGGCCGTGAACATTAATTTTCCTGTGTTTATAAGATTAAACTACTCAAAGTAGTCCATAATACAAGCTTTTGTAGCTAAAGGATCTCATTTCATTGACTTTGTAAAATGAGCACGATTAAACAATTAGCAATCAAGAATATAATGGTTTTAATAAAATGAAACTACGGATACAGAATTCTACATTTAAACACAGGATACATGTATGTACAGTAAACAGTAAAACTAATGAGACAGACGAATAACGAACAGGATTGGGGGAGAGAGAGAGAGAGAGAGAGAGAGAGAGAGAGAGAGAGAGAGAGAGAGAGAGAGAGAGAGAGAGAGAGAAAGTGAAACTAATGGTCAGGATTAGAGAGATCACCGGGGTGATCGAAGCATGGCATAAATCACTGACATAACCCTTAGAGAGACAACAAGGAATCACAAAGATCAAATCCCCTGAATGGGGTAAACAGATCTTAAAGCATTTAGATCGATAGGAATTACGATACTTGCATGATTCTTCGTGTGGCTGAGAACCAAAGCGTGTGTGTGTGTGTGTCTCTGTCCTCGTGTCACGCATTCACGTGGTCTTTCAGAGCGAGGGAGCGCGTTAGTTTGAATGTCCTTTGAGGTGCAGTTGCTGGTTGGTTCAAAGAGTCTCTTTAAAGTCGAAGTTGCCGATTACGTTCATTTCGCTGAAAGTGAACGTAGGAAAGTCCGAAGACGAAAATAAAGAAAGATTAAAGACAAAGGAGAAACACTGCGTAAAGCTCCCTAAGGAGCCATGGCACCGGAAACCTCTCACAGGGAAAAAGCTCTTCTCAGAATCTTCTGTGTCAGTCTTTATGGAGAGGAGGGGTTCACGCCTGCTTCGCGTACGTGAACCAATCATCTTAGAGCATCTCGAGCGGGAAAAGTTTTTCTTTGTCCTGTCAGGATGATTTGTGATGGTATGAAATTTTGTCATTTCTACCCAGAAAGATTGTACACACAGAACAATACATTTTACTGTAATATCCTATGTATGACTGGTTTGGTCAAAACAAGACGGTCAAACAGGTACCAAGAATGGCCGGAAAGAGTAGAAGAAACATAAAGTTACATTCATATGCAGAATTACACACATTTAATGTTCACTCACACGACTATAAAGCCATAATACCGGCTACCATGACCTAGGAAAGATCAAATTCATGTTTATACATTTCTTAAGTGGTTATACTTATAGAAAATATAAGATTGCAGAGTCTATTCCTCTTTCTTTATCAGAATTCAAGTGGGAGCTATGGTTCCCTTGGAATTCCTTTTGGGGGTCATAAAGTTTTATGACCTAGCAAGAGGGAGAGGCACAGAATTTGATCCTGTTAGGTATTCTTTCTTTAGAAATACACTTAAGATTCAAAGTTACAGAACAGTCTCAAATTTAATCTATAGAATAAGACAAAACTAATTAGATATGCATGCGTACAGGAAGGTTAGATACAATTCTGTGTTATATATATATTAAGGATATTTCTATCCTAAGTTGCACAAAAGGGACGTCTGTGTATAAGTTCATCCCGTGGTTGGCGCGGGCTGTTGCTCCCCCCTTCTTGGGCGATTGTGTGTGCGTTTTTGAATGGACAATGTGGAAGTGACAATGTTCGTCTTGTTATCGAAGGGAAACCCTGGGGAGTTCTCCGCGTGATCTCGAGCCAAAGCGGCCTTTTGGTCATATGCCTTTTGGTCACATGCGGTAAAAACCGGACACTGCTTTGTCCATTAGTAATTTAATCAACTGGCAGAACTGGCCATCTGCTTGCGGCTACAGTTCCCCCTTTTCGTCGGATGAAGCCCCTGTGTGGACATCATCGGACGACAATCGTCACGATGGGCAGATGACAGGTGAATCATGATGGTTATGTAGCAGGTGGACCAGGATGGTAGGACAGCAGGTGGATCATAAAGTTGAGGATTCCGCTCGATGAGGTTCGGCATAGTCTCTGACTTGGCACCCCCTTTCCGGGGATTCTGTCTGAGACCTTCAGGCACGGCTTTCGTGAGCTCGGCTGTGTCGCATCTGGTTGAGTCTTCTGTACAGAATGAATGCCACGCATAGTGTCAGAGTGTGGCTGATTACCTGTAGAGATGCACAGCACAATGTCGGCTGAGGTCCCGGCTAGGACCGCAGATGAAGTGTTCAGAACGGACAGTCGAGACAGTGCTTGGATGGCTGTGTTGACCGAAGCAATGTCAATGAATTGGGACCCCCTTTCCTCGATCCGGAGTTCCAGTTCTGTCTGATATGCTTTGCTCGGAAGATGGTACAATGCCAGATCATTCAGGTGGAATATGGCACCTTTCGGGGCTTGAATCCACATACTCTGGTTGAGCATGTTGACACGGCTGGTTGTGTCATGCTGGTCGTAAGTGAGAGTAGCTGTACGCACAGGTGTGTTAACGAGCCACCTGTCACCTACAATCTCTGCTTGCGTCTCTGATGACTTGAGTGCGAGGCTTAGCTTTGGCAGGGCAGTGGGTGTCGCTGATCTGCAGCCCGCAGATTCCGTCAGTGTTGTCTCTGAGGAAGGGTTTGTTAGGGCAGAGATAGTGAATGTCTTTGGTCAATGTGCACACGTGCAGGTTTGGGGCCAGGTGCAGCTGTGTGGTAGGCCACCACATCTGGAATGTGTGTCTTGATGTGGGTGTTGGTTTTCAAATACCCGACATTGGCAATGTCTTTAAGTCTGTAGACTTGGTTTGACTCGCTGATGGGCAAGTTCAGGAGCAAAACCCACTTCTCTCTGCTTGGGGTCGACGCAGAGTGGGATGGCGCTACCCAGAGAGTAAGCGAGGTGAGTTTGAAAAAAAAAAAAAAATAAAAAAAAATAAATAAATAAAATCAGTTGGCATGGTGATGGCGGAAACCAGCATACTTAGCACAAGGCTTAAGGGTTTCAAGTACGGTGGGATTCTACCCGTGGCTGGGCTGTCATTTGAGGAGTTAACCTCCCACAGCATGTCTTTTATCAGGGCTGTAACCAGCTGAGTTTGGGCAAAGTCATTCTGGAAGACAGTAAACAGCGGTTTCATGCAGTTCATGGTCTGATTCAGCAGGACGCTGTGAATGTTGAGAATGACCATGTTCTTCTCAATGTCTTGCCGATGGTTTGGAAAGATGCACTCTGCGTGGTGAGTTGCTCTTTTAGCTGTGAAAGTTCAGTCTGGATTTCAAACACATGCCGTTTCGCAGTGGCTATGTTTGCTGTGTGGACACTTGGCATACCAGTGTCGAACAGAGTTCTGGCGGCAGCTACGGCTCCGAGCAACGCTCCCAGGAACCGTTTGGAGTGTTAGTTGGTGCTTAGGAGTCCTGATTGTGTAACAGTCACTTTCCCAAGTTGGTTGGACATGTGTTCGACCTTGGCCTTGGCGTGAGAGTGGGAGTCCTCTGTCCATCGGGCACTTGCCCAGCCGTATTGGGCTACGGTGCTGGGGTAGTGTGCTCTTTAGGCCTTGTGCTGGATGAGTCGAACATGTGCTTGATGGATGTAGGTCCTGCAGTCGGTGATCAGGAGTCTCAGTTGTTCTCTCAGTGGCAGCTGTCCTCTGGATGGCTGACAGCACAGCATGGCGAACCACAGCAGCAACCTGGTACAGACAACAGGGAGAGAGAGGAAGAAGGGGAAGGAAGAAGCCAGCAAGAGTTGTCTTTGGTTGGACAGGGCAGTCTTTTTATTTCATGGGTGGCAACTAGGTTTAGCTTGCCTTGGCCCATGTTTTGCCACATCTTGCTGCTGGCATGTCGCTTGCTTCAGTGTATTGTCAGTGGCTCTGGTGCTGTGGTTTGCAGCGCATGATGCGTCATGGACGTACATTGGCCTTATCCCCCCTTTGCGCCGTTGCATTACACGTCTGTGCGTTGTGGTGTCAGACGGTGCACACATAGAATGTAGCTCTGTGCACGCAGCATGAGCTTGGTGTCATGCAGTGTTCTGAGTAACTGGTTGTTAGTGAGTGTAGACGGCATTCGGGTTGGTTGGAGGGGTCTGAGAGGTGGTGAAGCAAAGTCTTTATTGTGTCAGAAGCCCGCATGTTCGTTGTTTGTCTTTGTAAACAGCGGAGCTAGCGTAAACTGCTCTGAGGTGGACAGTTTAGTTTGTAAAGTTCTTATGCTGTGTGTAATCACTTCAAACTTCAGGGTGGGTGGGCGGGTTTGAAGTAACCACAGCTAGTCGTTTGGTGCGCCAGGCTTGGCGAGGGTATGGGTTTGGTCATTCAAGTCTTTGTCAAGGCCCGGTTACCTTGAGTGTCCTTTCACCTTTTCCAGTAGACAATCATGTTGTTTGTTCTTGTGATGTCATCGCATGCCTGGAACCGGTGTTGGTGTGTGACAGGCATGTGTTTTGAAGTCTTACAGCTATTTTGTTTCCAGCCTGGAAGGTGGCATGTGAAACTGAGCCTGACTTAGTTAGAGTCTTTGCACATAAGGAGTTCTTTGATGTTATGTGTCAACGCGATGTGCAGCGTTATGAGAATGGCGGCTACCTCAGCATATTGTGATGACTGTGGGCCCAACTTGAAGTGTTGTGGTGGGCATGGCAGGTCATTTACCCACGGCACGCCCGCACATGCTTGGCGAGTGCCCTCATGGTTGTAGGAACATCCATCGATGTAGGCTGTGGGCATACCTTGGCACGCATTCTCTTCAAAGTACCTGTGACAGGTCAGTTGTTGCTGTTGGGGTTCTTCTACATCCACCGTTGCAGCTGGTGTGTTATCAGAGCAGTTTTGGCAGGCTGCCAGGCCGTTGCCTAGTGCAGACTTGTGATTTTGAGCATGACGTGCCTCAACATTGCGCGCCTGGAGGGCCATTAACCATGTGGCTATGCGTGAATTGGTGACCACGCCATCTCGGATGCGCTGGCTGTTGAGGAACGTTACAGCCCATACAGTGCATAGCAGAGATTTTTCACAGTCTGAGAATGTAGTCTCTGGTGGGAGAAGTGTCTTACTGGCATATGTAACGACTCTTTTGTCTTGATCATGCCTTTGGTACAGGCCAGCACTGAGACAGTGGTTGGAGAACCCAGCTTCTGGGTAGAACTCTTTTTGTGGGTCAGGGTAAGCCAGACATGGAGCTGTGCCTAGGTGTCGTTTAGCTCATTCATGGCATTTTCTTGAACTTCTGTCCATACAAATGGGCAGTCTCTTTTTAGAAGGGCAGTTAGAGGTTTCGCAATGTCTGAGTAGCTTTTGCTGAACTGCCGTGAGTAATTGCACACCCCTAGAAAGCTTCGCAGCTCTGAGATGTTGGTGGGTGGCTTGATGTTTTGAACAGCTTGAATATGGCTGGAGTGCGGTTCGATACCCCGTGATCCGATGAGTAGACCTGCATAGTGACTTTGGTTCAACACCACTGTCCTTTGTGGAGGGCGTTCTTGGCGCCGGCAGTGGATAATTGGTTCAAAACATAGTCTATCTCTTTCAGGTGGTCAGCCACTGTTCTGCTTTTCATGAGCACATCATCAACGTAGATAAGGTTACCTCTCATTCTGGCATCTGGGCATGCTTTGTTCAGGGAGGTGTTAAACTCAGCAGGTGAGTTGGCATAGCCGAACGGCACCTGGTGCAAGTGAATTGTCTGTTGCCGAACGTAAAGGCTAGCTTGTGCTGATCTTCTGGATGCACAGGTATGGTCCCGAATCCAGAGGCCACATCAAGTGTAGACAATATTGTGTGTCCTCTGATTCTGGGTGTTTCTTGCTCCAGCTGGGTCAAGGGCCATCGGGACAGTGGCACCTGTTGATGCAGTTTCCTGTAGTCAATGGTGGGGTGCCATTTGCCGTTTTGTTTGAGGACGGGCCAGATGGGGGCAGAATAGGTGCTGTTGCATGGAAGGATGACACCTTTTTCAAGCATGGGTTCGATGATCTCTAGCACCGGTTCGTGTGAAGTGATGGGGATCTTGTACTGCCAGACAAAAGTGGGAGGAGCATTAGGGTGCATTGGGATGCGCACGGTGTGGAGTTCGGTGAGACCACAATCTAAAGAGTCTTTGGTAAAGGATGCTTTGAACTTGTAAAGTACTTTGTAGGTCTGCATCATTTTTAATTGCGTCAGCATCTTTTAGAATTTGCTGAACTTGAGACTCAAATCCTGGGTACGGCTCCTCTGTTGGTGTGTCGTCTGTCGTGTTGGCAGGCAGAGGTGCAGTAGTGTCGTCAGTCTCGCAGGCAGGCTGTTTGGAGACTTTGTATGCTGCAAGGTGTTGGTCCTCTGTCAGTGCTGTTCTGCATACCTGGTCTTTGTCCATTGGCATGACCGAAGTAATGGAGATGAGTTTGAAGGGTGCAGTGAACACTGTATGGTCTGTGTTCCCTTCGGGCATCATTGAATATGGGATGGGCCCAATGATTGGTAGTGTGAGTTCAAAAGTCATGGAAGTCGTGGCTCAATAGCCATCCCACTCGGTAGGCTTTGGGAATTGTGATGTCCCTTGCCATGCCGTTGTTGAAAAGGATGTAGACTACACAAGATGCCACTTCAGTAAGGGGTGTGGCTTGCAGCGTGAGTCCAAGTTCAACACCTTCAGGTGAGGGATGAAAGAAGCCCAGCGTGTGGTTTAGGGTTCGACCACAACGCATGTTGAGCCGGTCGGCGACCCCTTTGGTGTAAAATGGTATCACAGTTTCCTGTTCGTTGATTAGGGTGCAAACCTCAGGAATGGTCTGACCTGACAGGATGTTCTCAGTGT
This sequence comes from Gila robusta, assembly GCA_030770095.1. NCBI lineage: Eukaryota > Metazoa > Chordata > Actinopteri > Cypriniformes > Leuciscidae > Gila > Gila robusta. The sequence continues at coordinate 432,538 of JAVALU010002426.1, forward strand.
TGGTTGGAACAACAGGGGGCTGTAAAGTCAATGGGGAGTCAGGATGTCTGCTCCGATGTAGACATCATGGGGCGGGTCCGGAAGGACCAGGAAGTAATGGGTCAGACAGTCGGTGGTTCCAGTTCAGGTTCAAAGCGCAGACACCTTTGGCCGTCATCATGGTTGATGGGCACGTGTTTAAAAGGAAAATGGGTGTGCTTGCTGGCAGAGGGAAGGTCCGGTGTGTCTTCAATGAGAGCATTGAATAGTGAGACACTGATGGCTGAGTTGTCTGCCCATAGTGCAAGTACAATGTCAGTGGTGGTTACGTCATTCAACTGCAGGTCAGTTGTGACCTTGGGGCAGAAGGAGTCAGAGTCTTTGGTGAGCTGAAATGTGCAGAGTGGTGAACTTGAATCTTGGTCTGGTGCTGGAACTGTGTCCCCGTGGCTGGCTGTGAGAGTTCCCGTGAACTCTGTGACCTGACAGTCTGGCTCTGCGGGAATTCTCGTGACCTCTGTGACCCAACAGTCTGGCTCGGGTGGCCTGTGTGACTGGAGGGGGAGGGGTTCCCGCACTTGAGCCCAAACTTTCAGTTATTTAAAGTCCAGTAAAGGTTCAAAGCGATCTAGCAGGTCTTTGCCAATTAGAAGTGGGTAAGTGTTCATTTTTGAGATGTACACTGGGTGGATCAGATTCATAGAACCAATTGTCAGGTGGATGGGAGCTACCTGTTTGAGCCGGATGTCGTTCTGGCTGTGGGATTGCACATTCAGCTCACATGTTTGAGATTTAAGAGTTCGATCTTGGCTCTTAGTTTTAGCACTGAGTCTTTCAAATAGTTGGGCTGACATTAACGTGATGTCTGAGCCGGTGTCTAGCAGGGTGTCAAAGCTCAAATCATTGTCCACAGTGGTTGTTAGGTAGAGTTTTTCGGCCCACCCCCTTTTTGATCAGGTTTCCCAGAAGTCTTGGCGTCGGGGCTGGTCTGTGTGGGTCACTGCGGAGGCAGTAGCCAAAACAGCATTTCTTGGTCTTTTGGGACTTTGGTCCCAGTTGTGGGACGCTGTGCTGTCCTGCTCAGGCTGTGCAGCTGTCAGCTGTGGAGCTTGGGTGATGCTATCACTTTGTGATGTGGCAGGCAGCTCTGTGGTCTGATGCTGACGCGCAGTGTTTTGGGTGCCTGTTTCAAGTCTTACGCTTAGACATAGGACGTCTGGCTCGTCCCTCTTGTTTCTCTTGTGAGATCTCATGTGCAGAAGCTCTTTCAGCACCTTCAGGATCTCTGCCGTCTCTGACGTGGCTGCACTGTTTTTATCTGATGTGTGCTCAGACTTGTGCTTACCAGTGGCATGTTGAGAGGGGTACCGCTCCGGGCTTTCTGGGCTTGATGCTCTGGACAATGGGGATCGGCTATTTCTGGGTCGCCGGCTGGCTTCCCAGGTGGCTCCACCCCTTGGGTTGTTGGATGGGTGTTGCCGGTCCCAGAATCTTCCAGAGTGTCCGCTCTGGTGTTTCGGACGAGCACCATTGCGGTTGTGCTGCCCTCTGCTGGCTTGGAACTGTCTTGACTCTCTGTACAAAGGTCTGTGGTGTTGTGAGGCGCCCTCTAGAGTCAGCTCTGAATAGTATTCGGAGATAGGGAAGATGGTGTTGTTTTTCACAGTCTTTCTGGACACAGTCTTTTGCTTGACATAAGCTTTGTGAGCCAAGTCTCGTAGCTGTTGGGCAGACATGGTCCGTGCACAGGCCAGGATGCCCATGTGATGACTCACTGTGGGATGCAGGTTTTGGAGAAACAAAGTTCTGAAGTTTGAAATCCTCTTCCATACCTGGCTCTTTCCGTGCTCCGAAGTAGGCTTGTCGGAATCGACCGTAGTAGGTCTGTGGGGTTTCAAGTCTTGTCTGCTTGAGGTCCATGGCGATGAGGACCCCTTGGTCTGATTCTGGATCAGAGAATTCTTTAATCAAAGATTGTCGCAGCTGCTGGTAGTCAGTTTTGACAGTCTCTGGTTGACGATATAGGAAGCTGCGCACGTCGCAGCTAGACGTAATCCTTAGCAGGTGAAATCTGTCCCAAGTAGTTACATTGGCGACAGTCTGTAAGTGAAAGTCAATGTCTCTCAGGTAGGCATGTATGTCGTGGCCTCCTGCAGGGTTCGGAGTGAACGTAGGGATGTTTCTGGCCAGCTTGACGAGTTCTTTGGGGGCCATGCCATGGTTAGCAGCAGGGGTTCTCTGGAAGCTGGCTGGTGACATTTTGAGCAATGGGCTTTTAACCCCCCCCCTTTCAGCTCTGAGTTTGTGGCTGAAAGGTACGGACCGGCTGGTTAGGGGAAACTTTGTGGTGTGCGTTTCCCCTTCCCGGTCATTCTGCAGTCTATAAGAGTGTTTCAACTCTTCGTGAACAATGTCAAGTTCGTTTTTGAGATCGTGTCTCTGCTGAGTAAGCTCGTGGATTTCAGCTCGGGCTGCGTGCAAGTGGTTTTTGCATGCCTTGGCTTTAGCGTCTCTTTCTTTTAGTTCAGTCTCTGCTCTTGCAAGGAGAGCTTCACCTTGTCGGAGTTTCTTGTTGAGTTCCTCTCTGGCGTTTCTCTCCGCTTGCTTTCTTTGGTCTGTGTCGAGACGAAGATCACACAGGGCCTTTTGAAGTACTTTCCGCTTCTTTCTGTAGCGCTGGGTCTGTTGCATCCTCTGTCCTGCGCTGGCCGTGGGTCTCGCGGAGTAGTTGATCTAGATGGCTCTGCGCGTGGGCCTGGTTCCTCCGCTTGAAACTTTAGCGTTGTGGCTTCCTGCTCCAGGCTGATGCTGCTCCTTTCGCTGAGCCGTGCCTGGGCGACGGGGTTGTGTGGGATGCCTCCGACGATTCTGGCCCAGTCTTTGTAGTTGTAGCTCTGGGTCGGATCGTGGGCCATCAGCTTGTCCACGTCGGCGTCCTTAGGCAGGAAGGAGGTCGTCATGGCTCTCGACCATGACTGTAGGACCGGAACATACTGGCTCACTGTGGGCGAGAGGAACACAACACACAAAACCAGTGCAAGTTCGTTCTAAGGTTAACGAGCTATACTCATACGGGCTATGCCGTTTATGAGAATTTTGGGGCTAACTGATGTAAACAGTTAGCGGAGCCAATTGATTTGGGTCGACGAAGGACCCGAACTAGAGATTTTACAGGCAGTAGCCTAGCGGGTCACGTGATGACACCGGCTGCGTAATTGTCACTCTATTCTATTATTTAGCTTCCTTGGTGGCTCTCACAGGTTACTGTCTCTAAGTGAAATGAAAGAAACAAATCACAACAGAACACAAGATAGAAAAGATCAGAATGAAATAAAACAATAGGTCTGTAAAGAACTGGAATAAATACTAACACTGGAAGTGTTAGGGAGACTAAGGAGGCCTAAGCCTACTACCGCTGATAGGGTTTAAGATAGGGCCTACGGGTGAGTGGGGTTGTCAGGATAGCAACCTAAGAAGAGTTGTGGCTTGGAGAAGAGATGGGCCAAACACTTAAAATATCTGGGAGATATCTAGTATTTTGGGGCTCATAGTAGGTGGAATGGGTGTTATTAAATTTAGTTTACCTGCGGTGAATTGAGTCCACTCCGGTGAGAACCAGTGGCATAGTCAACCTCCCTGGCGCTTCCCAAACACTCAACCGCGGTGTTCTCGGCCCTCCGTTACTCTGTGTCGCGTTGCGCCCTCCCAAACAGCCTTTGTGACTTTAAACACAACTCGGCAACGCCAAGATGTCAACCGCCAGACAACACTACAAAATTGGGCTGTTCCCCAGAACCCTCCAGAAGGAGTGGCCTCTTTTTAGGCCCCGGTTTAGGTACTGGTCCCAGAAATTGCCTTTTGTGTCGGCTGGACTGGTTGACTACCTTTGACGTGCCAAATTGCTGATGTCAGCACTGCGGGCCGCAACGACGGACAGAGATAAGAGAAACCGAGATTCACGCACAGCCAGTGTTGGTAACGCTGGTCGGACAACCCTGCTGGCCGGAACACCACCAGAGATGACTTCAAATCACCAAGGGAGTACTACAATAGATACACAAAAGGATGAACAAGGGAAGCATAAAGTGAATTAAGGCTTGTTTGTTTAAACCAAATTGAGTAATTATTTATGTAGCAATAAGAGTCGAAGGTTTTACTAAATAATAATAAACAAGAGGGAATTATGATAATGTTGGTCTTTATCAAAATAACCTAACCCAAAAGAGAGGAAATAGAAAATTAAGAAAACCAGATGAAACACAGGAGGAGGCAGGCTGTAGTAGCGTGATGGTGCCACCAGGGTGCGACTTCCTCAGTGGTGGTGCACCTGACTGAATAGACAAACTTAATTCAAATTAAATTCAAAGAAGTTTAAATCAAATTTAAATAAGCATGCAAGAAGAATTAAGGAAAATCAGAATAATATCCGATAACCACCAATGATAACGGTATGGTATCATTAATAATTATGAAATAATCAAAAAAAGAAAATGAGATAGATGCACAATTCAAAACAGAGTGAAAGGAGGAAAAGCGTGATGCCGACTTAGTGAGGAAGGCCACAGGGTGGCGCTGTTTCCTCCATATGGATATCAGTGGCTGACAGGCAAACACGACGTAAATTTACACTGGTTTAAAACCAAATTAAAATAAGCGTGAAAGGAGATTGAGAAATCAGGATAATATCTTATAATAATTACGATAACAGTGAAGTGTCATCAATGATTATAAAATAATATAAAGAGAAAAAGTAGAAATAAAACAATCCAAAACAGAATTTGAAAAGAGAGGAAAGGAGCGTTGAGTGAACCGACTTGGCGGGGGGCAGCCACTAGGACTTCCTACCAAGTGGGCTCACGATAGGCTGGGATTTTAATCTAAGTTTTAATTCAAATCTTGTTTGACCAAACTTAAAGTAAATGTACCAGTCAAAAGCAGGAAAATTGTCTACCACAAAATAATATTCGCACAAGCAAAGCTATAAATGCAAATAATTATTGAGAATTTAGACAGGCTAATTCACAGGGAAATGAATTCAGCAGTAAAGAGAGCATTATCTTAAACGGCCACGAGATGGCGTAATTGTGCTCATGCATGCTGATGTCAGAAGGCGGGGCGTAATTTGAGATTTCTAAATACCTAAAGGACGCCCTCTGGTGTTTAGCAAGCGGAATTACAACCGACTTTAATGTGATTTAAACTTAGAGCTTTCAGCTCGCGTCGTGCGCTGATTTCCTGCAATAAATCACAAATGAACAAACAGATCTCTGTGGATCTTTTCGGTGCTATACTGCACAAGAGTATATGGCGGGATTTCTTCGCCGCACATACACAAATGTGGACAACAGGAATTTCCGTCTGTTGGTTCGAACTCCAATAAACATTTTTCACAATAGCACTTATGATTTAAATGTATTAGATCTTCAATTGGGTAGCTACGCCAATTTTTGACCAGGAGTTTATCGTTTTTGTTGAATATCACTGGGTTAACCACGAATTCAATAACGACATTATGTAAGTAAGTAAGTAAGTAAGTAAGTAAGGAAGTAAGTAAGTAAGGAAGGCCTTTTACCACTGAAGAGAGGAAACTCGCTCTCGATCAGATTTACGTCTTGCTCTGATAAAGAGATTCTCGTCTTAATCAGGCGTTTAAATAATATTAACATGTACCAGCTGCAAAGAGTTTGCTTCGTCTTTACAGGGACAGGTATAATATTATGAACTGCAGTTTAATTTAGCAATTAACAGTGTTCACATGTTAAACATATTTCACAGGGTCAATTTGCTTAACTGAGATCGGCTTCGTGCCGATCAGTTCTTCAGTGGGTTGCGTTGCGCGACTTTCACTGGAGCGCGCATAAAAAAAAAAAATTAATACACAATATACTCATAGATTGAAACTGAATTTGCTCATAAAACAAAGTTTGAAATGCCCGCATCCTCCACCAAAATATGTAGCAACAATGAGTCTTACATTGAATTAGCTCAAATTATATATAGGGAATTTTAATAATTAATCATGAATATGATTAATATACTGCATATTACAGTTAAATTATCGAAGTTGAAAATAGATCGATTGTATATATGAATGATCAATCACAACGAATTATAATTCCTCATTCATATATCAACGGTCCCTTTCCAGATCGATTATATGAGATAACCTTAAATGGAATTAATTTAGTTATCGAACAATCTGTTTGTCCAGCAAACGGCCGTAAGATTAACTTATCAACTTCTCAACAAAGTTATCCCTTCTTATAAACTCCAAGAAATATCAATCTTCTGGCCGTGAACATTAATTTTCCTGTGTTTATAAGATTAAACTACTCAAAGTAGTCCATAATACAAGCTTTTGTAGCTAAAGGATCTCATTTCATTGACTTTGTAAAATGAGCACGATTAAACAATTAGCAATCAAGAATATAATGGTTTTAATAAAATGAAACTACGGATACAGAATTCTACATTTAAACACATAGGATACATGTATGTACAGTAAACAGTAAAACTAATGAGACAGACGAATAACGAACAGGATTGGGAGAGAGAGAGAGAGAGAGAGAGAGAGAGAGAGAGAGAGAGAGAGAGAGAGAGAGAGAGAGAGAAAGTGAAACTAATGGTCAGGATTAGAGAGATCACCGGGGTGATCGAAGCATGGCATAAATCACTGACATAACCCTTAGAGAGACAACAAGGAATCACAAAGATCAAATCCCCTGAATGGGGTAAACAGATCTTAAAGCATTTAGATCGATAGGAATTACGATACTTGCATGATTCTTCGTGTGGCTGAGAACCAAAGCGTGTGTGTGTGTGTGTCTCTGTCCTCGTGTCACGCATTCACGTGGTCTTTCAGAGCGAGGGAGCGCGTTAGTTTGAATGTCCTTTGAGGTGCAGTTGCTGGTTGGTTCAAAGAGTCTCTTTAAAGTCGAAGTTGCCGATTACGTTCATTTCGCTGAAAGTGAACGTAGGAAAGTCCGAAGACGAAAATAAAGAAAGATTAAAGACAAAGGAGAAACACTGCGTAAAGCTCCCTAAGGAGCCATGGCACCGGAAACCTCTCACAGGGAAAAAGCTCTTCTCAGAATCTTCTGTGTCAGTCTTTATGGAGAGGAGGGGTTCACGCCTGCTTCGCGTACGTGAACCAATCATCTTAGAGCATCTCGAGCGGGAAAAGTTTTTCTTTGTCCTGTCAGGATGATTTGTGATGGTATGAAATTTTGTCATTTCTACCCAGAAAGATTGTACACACAGAACAATACATTTTACTGTAATATCCTATGTATGACTGGTTTGGTCAAAACAAGACGGTCAAACAGGTACCAAGAATGGCCGGAAAGAGTAGAAGAAACATAAAGTTACATTCATATGCAGAATTACACACATTTAATGTTCACTCACACGACTATAAAGCCATAATACCGGCTACCATGACCTAGGAAAGATCAAATTCATGTTTATACATTTCTTAAGTGGTTATACTTATAGAAAATATAAGATTGCAGAGTCTATTCCTCTTTCTTTATCAGAATTCAAGTGGGAGCTATGGTTCCCTTGGAATTCCTTTTGGGGGTCATAAAGTTTTATGACCTAGCAAGAGGGAGAGGCACAGAATTTGATCCTGTTAGGTATTCTTTCTTTAGAAATACACTTAAGATTCAAAGTTACAGAACAGTCTCAAATTTAATCTATAGAATAAGACAAAACTAATTAGATATGCATGCGTACAGGAAGGTTAGATACAATTCTGTGTTATATATATATTAAGGATATTTCTATCCTAAGTTGCACAAAAGGGACGTCTGTGTATAAGTTCATCCCGTGGTTGGCGCGGGCTGTTGCTCCCCCCTTCTTGGGCGATTGTGTGTGCGTTTTTGAATGGACAATGTGGAAGTGACAATGTTCGTCTTGTTATCGAAGGGAAACCCTGGGGAGTTCTCCGCGTGATCTCGAGCCAAAGCGGCCTTTTGGTCATATGCCTTTTGGTCACATGCGGTAAAAACCGGACACTGCTTTGTCCATTAGTAATTTAATCAACTGGCAGAACTGGCCATCTGCTTGCGGCTACAGTGTGTTGGTGCTGTCTTTTTAGATCTAAAGAATGCATTTGACACTGTTGACCATCAGGTGCTTTTATCTAAACAAACAAATTAAACATTTTCAGAGGAAGCAATACTTTGGGTAAAATCGTATCTTTTAAATAGGAAACAATGTGTATGTATTGATGGTATAAAATCTTCTTACATTGCTTGCACCAAGGGGGTTCCACAAGGTTCTATTTTAGGACCAATTCTATTTTCACTTTATATCAATGATTTATGTAAAGATGTAAATGTTCAGATGATGTAGTAATTTTTACCCATGCTAAGAATTTTGAAAAAGCTTTTGACTTTACTTTACTTTGACTTCTGCTATGACCAATATACAGGATTGGCTTACCGGGACAGGTTTATTATTGAACACACACACACAAAAAAAAAAACTGTGTGTATGAAGATTTCAAAACAGTTAGTAGAGATGACACATTCAGATGTATTTCTTAGAGGGGAGGAGCTTAAGGAGTGGTTAAAGAGTTTACATATCTTGGGGTTAACTTGGATTGTACTCTTACTTTTAAAAGCCATGTAAAAAAGTTGTCTAATATTGTAAAATTTTATTTTAAGAATTTTAAGTACACTTGGCCATTCTTGACAGTTGGTGCTGCAAGGTTGTATTTATATTCAATGCTTTTTTCACATATCCAGTATTGTTTCAATAGTTGGTCATTCACAGGTGACACAACTATATAGAAACACTGTATAAGAAACCCCTCTCATTTCATCACTGTAAAATTCTAAAAAAAAACAATTGAGTTTTAAAATTTTTACTGCGGACGTAAATTAGCAATGTTGCTATAATCCGGCTTGTTTACATTGTGCATTTTGTGCAAATGTTCATAAACATGCTTTGTCCCTATCAAATAAAAACAAACTGAACTGAATAAGTGGGTCATTTGGCCTTTCACCTGTGAAATTTCACTGCTGTGAAAATAATACAAATAAAAACCATGCAAACATGAGCAATCCTCCAAAGCTTAAAACGAATAAATAAAAAAGCCCTTGGGTTTCAAGGATTGGATCCAGCTGAATGTGCATTTACCAGAATGATCAGAACTAAATCTGAAAATAAAGTTGCATATAAAACAACAAGGGCCTCATTTACAAAACGTTTGTGCACAGATTTGACCTGAAAGTGTGCGTACGCTAAAATCCACGCCAGCGATCATATTTATAAAAAAATTGGATGTCTCTGACATGGAAAAGTTCTCAGCTTCACGTCAGGGCATAGGTGTCATTTACACTGGGGACGCTGGGGACATGTCCCCCCCACCACTTTTTGAAATGGCTGATTTTGTCCCCACCACTTTTTGAAAGCATTTGGTTAAAATGTTCTGAAAAATCAAGCGAACCAAGAAATGTTAAAGGTTTATTTGCACAAAATAAAACATGCAATGCAGTTTAGATACAGAAAGAAACAATGTACATTGTCCAAAAAAAGTAACTTAAACAAAATAAACTATGACTGATTCTAAAATTACCCCAAAACATGCATGCGCCGATCAGTAACTTGAACAAATTCTTGACACAGTTTCTTCTTGTCCAAGTTATCCATTCTCTCTCATGACAAACAGGCACTGCATTCTATGTGGGTTGCAAATCCCACATTGTTTTAATTTTATCTGGTGTTATTTGATGCAGATATGTTGCGTTGTATGCTTATGGTGTGTGTTTTCTTTTACATATGTAATGAATTTCATTGTAATCATTGACTTAACGCGCTGCTGTTTTCTACATTAGACATTAAGCCTTTTCATGTGCTTGTCCTTCGGACAAGTAAATCTGTCATTCACTTGTCCGAGTAAAAAAGTTGCTTGTCCGGATTATTTTTGTGTGTGTGTGTGTGTGTGTGTTAATTTATTCTGAAGCAATATTCTCATCAGTGTTCAATTAGCTTTGATATTTAAATCGGCATATTGTAATATCTGCACCTTTAAAGGGCATCTCCTCCCCCAATCTTATTAAATGTATGCTTCATCTTTCATTTTAAATTCCTTAATTTGATCAATAAATTCAATTATTTAGAATAATAAAACACTATAGGGCTGTTACCCTAGGTAGGGCTGATCAAATTAAATCATTTTCACTGAAAAATTACAATTGCATAAAATAATGTTATGAAATTGATTTAAATATACAAATAAGAAACGTTGGAAAGAATGATACTACTTTTAAACATAACACTAAACCGCCAGTAGGTGGTGGCAGGAGACCGTCTTAATGAGTGAGTCATTGATTCATTCAAACGGCTGATTCATTCAAGAATGAGACAGATGTTTATGAATGGGTCATTGAATCTTTGACTCAACCGATTCGTTCAAAATGCTGAATCATTCAGTAATGAAAACAGGTTGAGTGTTCCTGTGAGATGCGCCGTGGTTCTGCTGTGATTTTTGTTTGGAACTATTTTTTGCTGCTGAAACAGAACAAAAACAGGCAATATTGAACCTAAAATGTAAGTGACTTAATTTTAACTGTTTATTGAACTGTTGTAGGAAATCAATGTCACATTTTCAATTGTGGTGGTATTCAGGAAAAATAATTGAGGTTGCTTAACATTATGTTAAAAATATAAAAACTCCACATTTAGATTTTTTATAGGCAGTATGTTGTTAACTGAGTGTGTGTGTGCTCAGTGCTGCGCTCATTTGTGTAGATTTCTCCTCGAGAGGCTGCGCGAGCGTCAACAGCGCAACCTTACCGTCAGTAGGCTAATACATTATCCACAATCGATCACAACTTACAATAAATGTAATAAAATAAGAATCATTCTCTCGGATTAGTGATTCCCTAGTTATTTGTTTATTTTTGGTATTGATATATATTTGTTCTAATCAGGCTACTTGTCCGGTCGGGCAAGTCAAATTCTCTTTTACTTGTCCCTTCAAAAAATGCACTTGTCCCGGACAAGCGTTAATGTCGAGCCCTGGGCCACAGTATGGTGCTTTGGCACTGTTCGGTTGAGCTGGTGTTGCAGGGACTGTTACATGTGCAGTCGACATTGTTGAGGGTTTTATGCTGACTATTTTCGTGTTGTTGACTGGCCTACGCTATGCCCATTTATGATGCGTTGTACTCAATATTTTTCCCGTCCTGCTGTAATGTTTTTTTCATCCGATCTTTTGTCCCCACCACTTTTCAACACAAACTGACGCCCCTGGGTCAGGGTCTGAGCAGATGTACGCACTTTTCCCTGAGTCGGAGAACTGCGGGTGTGTGGAAATCTAAGTAATTCTCGGCCCTCGTCATTCATGGGTCTGCAGTGAGTGGTGTGTGTGTGAGTGTGTGTGTGTGTGTGTGTGTGGTCCTCAGTATCTGTACACGTGGTATGTGCTGATCCATGAGGACGGGAACACCCAGGCTGGGAATCTCTTCAGGAACGACTCCAGCTCCTCGGAGCGCTGGTCTGAACCGGATAAGTAATGAGCTGAGACGGCCAGAGAGATCAAGCCCTCGTCAGGAGACGCGTCTGAGGACTCGGGCGGCTGAAGACGAGAAACACACATCAACACACACAATAAACACCTCCACACTCCTCATGTTAAATCTGTGGTTCTTTAGCTCAAGTCCACCTGAATCTCAAACCAGAAGTTCCAGGCAGGAGTGTCGAGGCCGTGAAAGTAATCTATGGAGTCTACTCCGCTGGGGTCGTGGTGCAGCTTCCCGTCGCCCAATGCCCAGGACATCAGAAACGCGTCGTCGTCAAGCTGGACCAACAGAGACATGCGACTCGGACCTGAGCGAGAACAACAGGAGACGCTGAACATGTGGACATTATTCATCATTAATAAACACAACTAAACCAGTCAAACACACTCACTGGGTTATTGAACGCTGCTGATTATTTCATTTTGCTCTCTAAACAAAGGAAAATATTTGCATTGATGAATGGATGGACAAAAATTTAAATAAATAGCGAATATAAAGGTAGATATGCATGTATATTATAAAACTAATTTAAAATATATGATTTTTTTAAATTAAAGAAATGCAACAAATTAAAAAATATGCTATATATACACAGTTATATATTTTAAACAACAGCTTTAAATATAAAAAAAAAACAGTTTTTGAAGAATAGTCATCAACAGTCATTATTCTTTTTGATTTTGATTTATATATGCATGTGTTTTTTATATATTATGATGTAATTATTTTTTATATAATTACTAGATATATTATTTGCATATAATTATTCAACTAGTTAAAATGTTAATACTTTTAATACTAAAAGCAGTTTACATTATCAACATATAAAGTTGCAATTATAAAACTAGTAATAAATGTAAATATTAGTCATTTGTATTTGTTGTACTAGTTAAAAATGGTAAAATCTAAGTTAACTAAGGCAACAAACACAGACTAGGTAAACTTTGCAGACGAATAAATCGGGAATGGTAGTGAATATCAAAAATCTGTTCATTCATTTCTATGCGACTTGGTCCAAAGATCATCTGAGCAAACTTTGGGCAAAATTGAGCAAGATTTGAAGGAGGAGTAGCGAAAAACTGTTTTTTTTTTTCTGTTTACCATTTGCTTCAATATGGCGGACAGTCACAGTCACATTCTTGGAAAATGACAAATGAGATATCGTCAGAATCCATAATCCAAGAAACATAATGACATAAAGAAATCAAATTTTGACCTATGTTTTCAAAAGTTATAAGCATATTAGCAAAACACCTTATACATCTGGAACACTAGGTGGCACTGTTCAAAATTCTCAGGTACCTTCAGGCCATGCTAATGATGATCCTTACCCATTTTTGTGCCGATATGTCAAATATTTGATAAGATATTGCAATTTATGACAAAAATCAAAATGGCGGATACATGGTTCATCCAATCCTAGCAAAATAGGTATCCACATATTCGTGGAAAAGTTATTGGCCAAAATAGCCATTTTTCATATCTCATGACCCGTAGGTGGCGCTGTTCCAAACTTTGGCATGTACCCTCTGATCATGCTTCCAATGAAGCATATCAATTTTTGTTTCGATTGATCAAACTTTGGCCGAGATACAGTCTCTGAAGCAATTTTGGGTCGACCTTGTTAAGTTTGCGACACCATAACTTTTAAAATAAAGTTGAATAAAAAAATCTGTTCAGTCATTTCTGTGCATCTCAGTCCAAAGATCATTTGACTAAATTTTTGTCAAAATTGGCCAAATTTTTGAAGGAGTAGCAGCAAAAAACTTAATACTGTACTTTTCAAAATGGCCACTACTGTAATGGGCGGAGTCTTAATGGACTAAATTGGTTGTGATCACCATGATGAGTGGAATCAGGTGTACTAAGTTTCATTTTTCTAGATCAAATGGTTCAAAAGTTATAACCATTTCAATGTTGAATTTTTGAACAAGTGGTGGCGCTATAGAGTTGGTCCTAGAGACTAAAAAATTGGTCCAGTTACTATTTATTACCATCTCTACAAGTGTACCAAATTTCATCATTTTCCTATGTTCCGTTGATAGTGCTGCCATTGACTCCCATTCAATGGCAAAAATAATAATAAGAAAACTAACAGATACAATAGGGCTATCCCCTTCAGGGCTTGTCCCCTAAAAAACTGCTTTTGAAAAACAGTCATCTGTAACTAACGATGATTTTTGTAATCGAGTATTCTGCCGATTATTGCGACGACTAATCGGTAATAATTTGTTTTGGGTGGTAATAAAAATGGACCTAAGCAAACAATAGCCTTTTACATTACTTAAAATACATAATTACAATAAAAAGGAAATAATAATTGGTTCAAACAAAGTATCAAAAGCAAGGGATATGGATTTTTTTGACCAACTCTGTAAAAATAGATCATGTAATATACATAGTAAAAACAATAATCTTATGTACATTAGAAATCTGGCAGACATCACTCCCATTTGGTTCCTAATGAAATGAGGCTGAAGTCTCACCTTTGACCTCAAAGGTCATGTTAACGGTTCCCCATTCAGTGTCCTGTCTGGATACGAGCTGGAAGTCAAGCGGAGCGTCAGGAGAGACTTCAGGAGCCGGAAGATACCAGTTCTCCCTGAAGCAATGAGAGAAAGATGTCACGAGGTTCATGAACTACACCAGGTTGAGCTGCAGGTGATGTTCCTTCATCCATGCCGAGATGTCCGCCAGATCCGTACAGCTACTGTGGGATCATCTGGTTGAAATGAGAGGAAGAGCTATGTCTCATCAGCATAGCAGTGGTAGGAGAAACCATGTGCCTGTATGATGTGTCCCAGTGATGTGGTGTAGATGGAGAAGAGCAAGGGTCCAAGAACTGAACCCTGAGGAACCCCTGTGGAGAGCTGATGTGCTCTGGATACCTCACCTCTCCATGCAACCCTGAAGGACCTGATGATTCACAGTATCGAAGGCAGCAGACAGATCCAGGAGAACGAGTGTGTGTGTGTGTGTGTGTGTGTGTGTGTGTGTGTGTGTGTGTGTGTGTGTGTGTGTGTGTGTGTGATACACTCACGTGATGGAGAACCATGGGAAGTGGCAGTAGTAATTCTGACAGTGTGTGTGGATGCTGTCGTTGATCTCCGGGATATGAGGAGTGATGTGCTGCATGCCGGTATAATCCAGACTGTTGATCCAGAATCCTGAGTCTGAGCTCTGCAGAGATCCGTCCAGCGTGTGGAACCTGCGTGTGATGTGCTGAACACGAACACACACACACACACACACACACACACACACACACACACACACACACTTGGATTTAGACACATTTTACTGAAGAATTAATCTAAAATGCTTCACAAAAAAAACAACAACATAAGATTAATATCTGTGCACAGCAAAAACTCCAGTGTAAAATGAACTCTCCTGGGAGTATATGTGAGACCACACTCAGACGTGTTAAAGTGTTAAAACATGAGTGTTAAATGAACACTAAGCATTGTTAAAGTTAATGAGATAATTAAGTGACGATTGACCATTATTGATGAACACCTGCTGTTAACAAGCAGAACCACTGAAGGAGAAAATCACAACCTTTATCGCCATTATGATGATCAGTGTGTTATTGAGAAAAAGAAGAAAGCACAAAAACATTTGAAATGGGCCGTTATTGTGACAGCAATATGATACAATTTTAAAATATGTAGGCTATTTACAACATTAAAAATACAAACCAAGCAGCTTTATGTTACCTTATGTAAATAAGAGGCTGCATTATCTTGTTTCCACTAATTTCCATATTTTTAAAATTACATCCTTTTGAGATTAAAAAAATGAGACAAAAATGAGAATTAAACAATAAATATAACATTATTTTCCTATTAAATCAAATACGAATGTATTCGTATTATTCCATGTATATGACATTTTATTTACAGCAATCATGCGATCACGTGATCAACGCGTTCGCAAGACCATGTGATCACAAAACTAATTTAAACTCACCATTTAAACAAGGATTTATTCCTCTGAATCAGTGATGTGTTTTGTATGATTGAGATACTATTACAGTATTTATTAGTATTTTGAAAAGTTGAGTTTTTATTTTTATATTTTCTGTTTAATTTCAATTTTAATTAACGTTTTAGTCATTTTATTGTTTGTTTGTCCTTGTCTTTTTAAATATGTCTTTATAGTTTTTTATGGTAGTTAACATGAACTAACAATGATAAATACTTCTACAACATTTATTAATCTTAATGTTAACCTCAACATTAAGTAATACATAATTAAGATCAAAAGTTGCATCTCTTAACATTAGTTAATGCATTGTGAATTAACATGAACATTTTTATTAACATTGAAAAAGATTAATAAATGCTGTAATATTGCATTGCTCATTGTTAGTTCATGTTAGTGTATAACTAATATTAACTAATACCTTATTGTAAAGCAATACCATTTTTATAAACGTTTTAAATTAAATTAAAATATATATAAAAACAAATCTACTTCCAGCTAATGCTTATTTTATTTCCCGACAGGACAGTATGTTATGGTTTGAGTTTGAGTAAACTCTGGTACCTGAACAAAGACTCGTTTGGGTCGCGGGCTGGACGGGTCACCAGAATACGGGAAGAACAGACCAGAGCAGACCAGAACAAACATCAGCGTGAACACTGACCCCAGAACAGCCAACACACACTTCGTGCTGCGCCACAGATAGATGAAATGCATCTGGAGAGAGAGAGAGAGAGAGAGAGAGAGAGAGAGAGAGTGAGAGAGAGATATATTTCAATGTATTTTCTTTAATTACATTTTGTATTTTCTTTTCCCAACATGATGACAGGCGAAATTGCTCCCCTCTTGTTCCCATTAAAATTCAACCCATTCTCCGAGAGAAATGATGTTCCTATACTGACGACAAGAACGCAGGACATTCTCAATTCTCTGGCTTAATGTTGTAAGGCAGTGATATTGGACGACCAAATTCAGTATTCACCTTATTATTGTAATAAAGCATATGTAGCTTCATAAGCAGACAAGCCCATAATATGAATGCAATCAATTATCCTACATGTTAAGCATTTTCTTTATAACAACTTTCCATAGGGAGAAAACGCTTAATATAGAAGTATTGTCTGTCCACTTTGTTTACGGTGCCGTTGTGTTAACTGTAGATGCTGATGACAAGAACATGTAATGTAGAAGTTGTTTTGGCCTTTAATCATATAAAACAGAGAGAAAAGCAAAGGGATGTGATGGAGACGCTAAACAAGAGGCTAAGGTTCAGTAATGGTCATGCGACTCATTCTATTGACGCCAGAGGAAAAGGCACTAGAGGGCGCTCTTAGAGTCTGTGTATTGACACAAAAACCCTAGAAATTAAACTTAGCATTATTTACATATTTTAAAAAAAAAAGATGTATATCATTTATATTATTTTTAATAAAATTAAAATTCCTAAAATTAGGAAAATTAGCTTGTGTTAAAATAAAAAAAGAAGAAACAGCATCTTCCATATTTCATTTCTGGTTTAAAAAAGGAAAAAGGAATGGATGCAAAAGTACACGAAATTTAAGATGATTTAATCTCTGGTTGTCATACTTTGAATGTTTGAATTGAAATGTTTGAATTTAAAGGTTTGAATTTTGAATGTTTACATTTTAATTGACTCTGTTACAGTTAGTCTGTATGACTCACAAAATAGGTAGACAGAATCACGGTTGCCACGGTAACAATTGACCCGATGAAGAAGTCGGGTCGGATTCCCCTGGTTCCAGTGCGGCCCTGGATGGGTGTAAACATCTCGCAAACCGCCCAGATGAGGAACATGATGTGGACATACGGTAAGGCAAGACCCACCAGGTACAGGACAGTGTACAACAGAGATGCTCCTGCACACACACACACACACACACGTGCCACTAAATCATGAATGACCTCATTTAAACATCAGAGCCCTGAATTCTGCCCTTCGACCCCATCTTCAGCTAAACTACTGTTGGACTTGAACCGGCGCTGCACAGACCGATCGGTTTATGACATTAAAGCACCGCGAGAGATTAGAGAGCAGACGCTCCTTATGCTTTTGAATCACTCTCGCGGTGCTTCGATGTCATAAACCGATCGGTCTGTGCAGCGCCGGTTCAAGTCCAACAAGCCTAGTAACATGGCAAATATGAGGGCTTGAATACACAAAGACTAATGACAACAAGAGCAAGTCGAACAAGCCTACTTTGTTGTGTATTGAAGTTTGAATGCTGGTCCATGTTCCAGGGTTATGGTTTCTAGTCAAGTATCTAGGTCATGTTTATTTTGTGTTTCACGCTTAACTCATGGTTCACATTTGTTGGATAATCACCATTATAATAAATGTATAATGTATTTGGGTCCTGTGCATCATGATTTTCTTCTGCGTCCATGTCAGCATTGTTACAGTGAGAGCATATCATTTTTTTCTACACAGTATTGATCAGTATACCAAACAAAAACATTTTCACTTATTTAAAAATAGATTTTTATAGCACTTAAAAAAGCAACAACAAAAAAATGCATAATATACAATTAATATCTTAAACAACCACGACAGCTGTAAAAAGAAATATGCTTCAAATACACCAAATAAGCTTAATCTCAAAGGAATAATGTAGACACACAATGTTTTACTGTACTGATAACTGTCCGCTAGTGGAGACGGGGCGAGTGAATGTGAATCAGGTGTGTGTGGCGTGACCTCTGACCTCTGGTTCTGATGAACATTCTGAGAAGCACTCTGCTGACGAGCGGAAACACCAACATCATCAAAGGCACGTACGCCGAACACAAGCCATGCACAGTGAGGAAGAGCAGCAAACACCACCACAACAGCAGACTGACGTCGAAGAAGAGCTCGGCCAGATCCACACGACTAGCGCTCTGAATACACTGAGAGAGAGAGAGAGAGAGAGAGAGAGAGAGAGAGAGAGAGAGAGAGAGATCAGCTGATTTTTAGATAGCAATTAAAAAGCGATTACCTGACTGAGTTCTTCTAACTCAGTCAGGTAATCGGTAGAAAGGAAGAGCAGACATGAAGGCGTGTTTGAACTCATCCCAGTTGGTTATCTTTAACTTTTCAGCTGCACACCAACTCCTGGACCTGTTAGCACTGCATTGATTATGGCTAGCAGGTCCACATCCATGAGTGGTCTGAGCGACAGGAAGTTTTCACACTTTTCAATGTACTCCAAAACATCACAGGTTTCACGGTTTTGACTAAAGGTAGGAAACTCTAGGTTGATAGGAGGCTTGGGTGTCGACGACGATTGACGATCAAATGTCCCCAAAAAGAGAAAAAATATTATCTGCTGGTTCCAGGCCCCACAGAAACACAGGTTGTCCTCCAGCTGAAAGAGGATAGTCCAGGAAAAATATATATTCCAGACTAGTGCGTCCACTTGTAAAGCAGCTCAAAAGTCTTATACTCCATGACTCTTTTTCTCAGAGATCATCTTTTTGGACCAAAAGCTCTGGAGTTAGGTAGCCAAAAGCATGCCACCTCACCCACACACGCCACAATCAAAATGGCCGCCCTTTCCCTCTTATGGGCTTGCCCATCATAATTAAAGTCTTTAGTGACCAACAAAAGCCCCCTAATTCCCCCTAGGTGAGCATCGTGCTGGGCTTTACTGTGGCAGTGTCACAGCATAAGAAGCTATACAACACGAAATAAAGCAACCAATCAGTTGAACGTACAAAGTCAACGCTCTAGTAGGCTACATCGGTACAGTTAAATAGCCTAAATTTATAAAGTCATGGAAATTCACTTTGCCCTTAGCGAAAATGATTTGCCAGGGAACAAATGATAGATTCCTGAGACCACAGATCACCAGTTAGATATACATGATAATGTTAATGAGCGCTGAGCACCCGCTGATCGCCTGGATCTCACAATCAAACTTCCAAATAGGCGCCATCTTTATAACTAAAGCACTGAGCTTTAAACAACTACATTCTCGCCTGAAAAACTCTTCAAACTACATTTCGTGAATACAACAACAGTAGTATTTTTAAATTACATGGGTTTACTCCTCCGCCATTGACGCTTGTTGGTTGGTGCGAGATGCATTCTGGGATACCTGGCTGGCTCAAATCCACACAAGTCACCTCTCTATGCATCCTGGGTAAAAGGGGCGGATCAAGAACACATCGGGGATTTGAACTGTATTGGCTAGATGCAAGCCCGGCTGCAGGATGGTGGCATGTGAAATTGTTCAGGGGGCTTAACTTTATACCATCAATGAACAATACACACTGAAAACTCGCTTTGGAACGACAGATTTTTAAATGCAGCGCTCCCTAAAACACTCCATATGCAACTGTACAGGTAACCAGCAACTGACTAGCAAAGTTTAAACAGCGTAATAATGATAGATCATGTCCTACCTTAATTGACTCCCCAGAGTGAGTTTTTTCATGACCGTTATTTTAGAACGTTCCCCCTTAATGTTTCCATGGCGACGCGTCATTTTTGTCACGTGACACACCACAGCCACAATAACACTGTATGACAGATCTATCGATTTTATATTGTTTTTCCTTTTTTATTCAAAATATTCACAAACTTGCTTACAATGTCATCAACCATCTGATATTCTGATTCTCAAACATGTGTGAGTGAGTGTGTTTGGTCGTTTAAAACCCTTTATAAATAATCTTGATCTTGATCTATAACATGAGATGGGCGCCACCATGTTTCTTTGCGCCACAGTTCAGAGAGTCCTGTCTGTCATCAGTTTCTCCCGAAACACATGTAAGAAAGTGGCCGGTGAACTGGGAGAAGAATAGAGTAAACTTTATAGTTTCTTCCACTATGTTTGTCTGATATGAATAACACACGTCGGCAAATTCAATTTGAATATATTGTTATTGCTGCTTCCACAGACATCAGTGTGTATTTTACAAACTCCAAATGTATTGTTTTACCAGTGCTTATCTGTATTTAAATATCTGAAACCTCAAATAAACATTTTGTGGTTGAAAACACTGCATAGTTTGTGATATATGACAGCGCTGAGCTCGTCCGACTCTCGCCAACACGCGAAAGCACAGTTTGAATCTGGCAGTTCTGTCACGACACTACATTATAAATCCCATGTGGGACCGTACCGCTCAAAAGGTTAAACATTTTATTTGTTACCATGAATACAGAAATGAAACTGAGGGGGCACAAATCAGATCTGAGGGGGCAATGCCCACTTTTGCCCCCTTGTGGTGCCGGGCCTGGCTAGATGTGAACTTTGAACTGGAACAGTACTTGGGCAGCGACTGATGACGTTTCACAAGAACACATATTGAGAAACAGTGTCATGATTTGACTCATGTGTGGTGTGTTTTGTCCCCTCACTCACCCTGTAGTACAGACTCTTAGCCAGCGTGTGTATCAGCAGGATCATGCCGGCGGCGGCGGATCCGTACAGAGAGATGGCAGCGTAGAAGTGTGTGTACCAGAACATGGAGCGACCCATGAGTGTGACGAGCAGAGCCACCAACAGAACCGTCAGCAGAGCCATGACCCAGCTCAGGAGCACCACACACACCGCACACACCAGATCACGGGTGTACCGACAGCCTACTACAATACACACACGCGCCAGATCACGCGTGCACCGACAGCCTGCAGCAAAACAAATGTTACATCAAGGCTAACATCAAATAATATATAAAATAATAATAATATAATAATTATATAAAATATATACAATAAATATTCTATAATATTTAATAAGTATAATGTATATTATCAGCATTTCAGAAATATAGCAATTATATAAGCCTTCTGATGTTCGATAAAAAATTATTCTAATTTGAAAAAATGCCCATTAATGAAATATCTGAATAAAACCATTCAGCGATATCATAAAATAAACACAACTGATGTCTGGTCATGTGACCATCACGTACCCACAGCGCTGCTCAACATGCACTTCCAGCCCAGGTAGATCACCGTGACGACGGCAAACACACAGTTGATGATGGTGCCGACGCGAGCGGAATACGCCACCATCGTCAATCCCAGCAGGTCGAAGAACACCATGTTACCATGGCGATGCTCCGAGGAATCCGCCAGCTCATCCGACATCACCAGGTGCTTGAGCACAGACAGGATGTTGTCGCCTAGTGACCGAGAGAAACAGGAAGTCCATCATTCTCAAAACAACTGATAGGTAAAGCAAGGCATCCATAGGCAGCAAAACACACATTCACACAAGTTCACACTATCATATCATTAAATAGAGTGAAGGTTATTTGTATTTGCCGTTTTGTCCGAAAGGGAAATTAATTATCTGAACGTGCTCCTCCTGATCTTTATTAATAAAACATCATTTAGTGTCTGCAATTTACGCATCTTTATGGATTGTGAGGGGAACCAGATCCGGATTCAGATCCAGATATAAGATACAGATACTTGTAGAATAATATATACATATATATAAAAAAAATAAATAATAATAATATATATATATATATATATATATATATATATATATATATATATATTTCACTTATTTGTATTGGTTAAAAAAAAACGTGTGTGTGTGTGTGTGTGTGTGTGTGTGTATGTGATCTTCTCTCCCATCTGGAGTGTCTTGAGCAGAACATCGGCTCAGATCTTCACTCTTACTCTCTCAGAAGCAGATGTTTTACTCCTCAGGTCCTCATATGAGCCTGAGGATCAGGAATCATGAGTCTCACCTGCTCTCTGGATGGAGTCGATGTGGATTCGCTCCGGAGTGTCATATTTAGTGTGATAGAGGTAACCGTTCTCTATGAACGCAAGATCAATCCCTGTAGAAGGAGACAGAAGAAGAAGAAGTCTTTAACATGATGGGAATCTCACAGTCTTGATAAAGACTCCTGATTTATTATTACCAATAACTTTTCTTTTTATATGAACAATACATCACTTAATGAATTACGTATTATTACTGTAAATTTAAGTTTAATCTCTAACTTGTTAATACTGTATTGTTGTATGTCAATGTTCTGCCAATCAGAGCTGCTGTTTTTGATTTGTCTTGTTTTTTACCATAACTTCAGATGTTTTACAGTGTGCATTCCATACCAGGAATATTCCCGAAGTCCCTGAAGATGCGGAAGTCTGTGTCTGAGGGAATTAATCCGCTCTGGAAAACCTCCTGACCGACGACTGAGGCGAACGGGTGAACAGCGGCTTGCACATACGCCTGGACCAGCCACGGGTTCTCTGGACCTGACACACACACACACACACACACACACACACACAAAATGCTGGGCCAAAATGCCAGGGCCGATTTTTTGTCCTGGTCCAGCCCTGATTTTGGTCCATCTACATCTATGATGATATGATGATGATACTATGTTAAAATGGCTAAACACCACAATATGGAACACAACCTTGTTTTTCACAATGTAAATTTAAACATAAAAATGGGAAGCCCAAAACTGACTGAAATGTGAGGTAGTTAGGGGGGTTCGGGGGCATGATTCAAAATCCAAAATTTGGATTTCTCTGACCAACATATGTGCAATTTAGGGCTTTTGAAGGCCAACATTTTTTTTGATAAGAAATAGCTTTAAAACTTTGTCATTAGATTATTTGTCAATACCTGCTCTCTCCTCATCTTCATCTTTCTTTTTCTCTCAGTCTCCTTCTGCCCTAATTCTTCCCCTCCTAAAGCTGAACTTTGACTGATAGTCTTTTCATTTTCGTCTGTGTCAGTGAAGAAAGTAAACATAGGCTCAACTGATATGTATATGTTTTATGAATCATTTTCTGAGACAAGTTAATTTACTCAAGGATACCAGGAAAGCTGTAGCCTAAGTCAGTATTGCCAATAGGAATCTTCTACAAGCTTTGGAATTTGAAAACGTCTGTTTTTAAATGTTAAAAGTAATTTTACGTAATAGTCTACGTTTAACGCAGTTGGTGGAATTGGCAGACGTTCCCTTAAGAATGCGCTGTGGAAACGCGTCAAAGCATTCTCAGGTAGGCTATAAATTAGTGTTGTTACGATACTAGAATTTCTAACTTCGATACGATACCTTGAAAAATATCGATATTCAATACCATTTTCGATACCACAGAGAAAAAAACTGCCACAATATTAAGGGGGTATTTTTTTATTTAAAGCTAAATATAACAAGTCTAGAACATGACAATGAGGTATATTTTACATGAACAAAAATGTCCTGAGTTCTATCTGTTAATATTTTTTCATTGGACCAGAGCTAACATGATCCGTTGTGTTTTTATTACCTACTGTTATCAAAGATTAAAATATACTGTAACACATGCATTGTTCA
Source organism: Gila robusta (assembly GCA_030770095.1). Taxonomy (NCBI): domain Eukaryota; kingdom Metazoa; phylum Chordata; class Actinopteri; order Cypriniformes; family Leuciscidae; genus Gila; species Gila robusta. The sequence continues at coordinate 456,342 of JAVALU010002426.1, forward strand.
TCGGTCATAAATGCTGGTTAATACATTAACTTAATTTGATGAACAGATTTAAACGCAAACGTGCGTGCATCACACGCGGAAACAATGCTCACTGAATCGGCATGAAGTCAAGTCACCTTTATTTATATATTGCTTTTAACAATACAGATTGTGTCAAAGCACTTAACAGTATCAAATTGGAGGATAGTGTCAGTAATGTATAATAATAAGATTAAACATTCAATTTTCAGTTAAAGACATTTCATTATTGAATTCAGAGATGCCATTGTCTAGCTCAGTTTAGTTTAATTAGTATCTGTGTAATCAAATTGATGATAATCGCTAATGAAGGCAAATTGCAGAATTAAATAATAATTTTTGAATAAAGTTAAAAAGACACAAGTTAATTTACATTTGACCACAGTTACAATATTTATGTAATGCCAAACCAGCAGAGGGAGCCCTCACCTGAGTACTGACTGTGTTCCACTCCCTCTGCTTCTTCTGCACTCATTTCCTGTTTGACTGCTATTTAACCAGAGACCATTCTTATACTCATTGCGAAGTATTGCCAGTTTACCTGCCTTACCGAGCGTTATTTCCTGTTGATCCTGCTTGTCTACTGTGTATGATTCTGCCTGGTTACCTGTTTTTCGATTTTCTGGATTATCCTCTTTGTTTTGGTTGCCTGATCGGACTGATGTTTTTGCTTGGACCTTTTGCCTGCCTACTCACTCTTGCCTGTTGGAATTCCCCTTTGTATGTTGAAAGATCCGACTGCTACCTTGGTTTTGACCCTCTGCCTGCCTTATCGTATTTGTTTGTGGAAACTGTCTTTAATAAACTTCCGCACGTGGATTCTCACTCAGCCTCAGCGTCCTCGTTACAGAATACTTCGCCTCCCATGAATCCAGCGGAAGTTTCGAATCTGCAAGCAGCATTCGCCTATCAAAGCGACATGTTAAAGGGATACCAGGAACAACTAACCAAGCTCCAATCAGTCAACGAACATCTAACGCACTACATCCGATCACTCCCACAGCCCACGCCAAAGACGGTAAGCTTTGCTCTTCCTGAAAAGTTTGATGGTACTTCTGAACAATGTAAAGGCTTCATTCGTCAAATCAGACTGTACATTGATCATCAAGGGGATAAATTCGAATCAGAGGAGAAGAAATGTGCATTTTTAATGACATTGCTAACGGGGAGAGCTATCGACTGGGCTGCAGCAGTTTGGGACTCTGATTCACGGTTCAGATATTCAGTGGATTATTTCATCCAGCAACTCCGTGAAGTGTTTGAATACCCCGCCGGAGGCAAAGATGTGTCAACACAAATCATTAACATCACACAAGGTAACCGCACCGCTGCTGAATATGCTATTGAATTCAGAACACTGGCTGCACAGAGTGGTTGGAATGATATTGCTTTAAAAGCCATGTTTCACCGTAGTCTCAACACGGAACTGCAAACCGAACTAGCTTGTAAAGGAGAGAATTCCTCTTTTTCTGAATTTGTCACTCTTGCCATTAAAATTGATAACCTCATGAGACAAGCTCCGAAACGCAAGGGCAGCAGGGGAAATCAGGGCAATTCACAGATTCCAGTCACTATCGAGGCACGCACTCACGATGAACCTATGCAACTCAACGTCTCCCGACTTTCTGAAGGGGAAAGGGAGAGGCGTCGGCAACATCAGTTATGCTTTTACTGTGGTGAAGCAGGCCATCGCAGTCTAGGATGTCCACACAAATCCCAAGCTGTTCCCAGGGTAAATATCGAACATTTCTCCTTACTCAGTAACAAATCATTTACTTTACCCATTACTCTCAGGACTGACACACTTGTTCTTGAATTAACAGCGATGATTGACTCTGGAGCTGCTCTGAATTTGATAAATAAGGACATTGTCACGAAGTATAACATCCCCATGCAACCATGTACCCCAACTATCAAAATCAAGGCCATCGATGACACACTCATTGGAGAGGGGATCACTCATCAGACAAAAACTCTCACACTTAATGTTGGTTTGCTGCATCAAGAGTCTATCACATTGTATATCGTTGATTCTCCCAAATTCGAGATCATCCTGGGACATCCCTGGCTATCTATTCACGACCCTGACATTTCCTGGTATCATGATGAGCTGACTCATTGGTCCACATTTTGTAAAAATCACTGCTTCCCCACTGCACCCCAACCATGTCTCACAACCAGCATTGAAAGTCCAGATACCCTCAAGACTGTGAACATCCCCGCCTATTACTACAATCTTTCTGAAGTCTTTAGCAAAACCAAGGCCGCACAGCTCCCACCACACCGACCCTGGGACTGTGCTATTGATCTGCTTCCCAATGCCATGCCTCCCAAAAGCAAAGTTTACCCTCTCTCCCGTACCCGAAAGTCAAGCAATGGAAGACTATATTGAAGAGGCTCTGAACTCAGGTTTTATTCATCCATCTACATCTCCAGCAGCTGCAGGATTCTTCTTTGTTGAAAAGAAGGATGGAGGACTAAGACCCTGCATCGATTACAGAGGACTAAATAATGTGACTGTCAAATTTCGTTATCCCCTTCCTTTAGTACCCTCTGCCCTAGAACAGCTGCGGGAAGCCACCATTTTCACTAAACTGGACCTAAGAAGTGCCTACAACTTAATTAGGATAAGAGAAGGTGATGAATGGAAGACTGCTTTTCTCACCACCAGGGGGCACTATGAGTACCAAGTTATGCCGTATGGGATGGCCAACTCACCCGCCATCTTCCAGTCATTCATCAATGAAATCTTCAAGGACCTTCTCAACCAGTTTGTGGTAGCCTATATTGACGACATTCTCATCTACTCCAAGTCTGAGGAAGAGCATATCAACCATGTTAAAATCGTCCTTTCTCGATTACTCGAAAATCAGCTCTATGTCAAAGCAGAAAAATGTGAATTCCATGTTAATCAAACCTCGTTCCTAGGCTACCACATAAGTCACCATGGAGTAAAAATGGATGAATTAAAAGTTCAAGCAGTCACCGAATGGCCCCAACCCACAACAGTCAAGGAATTACAAAGATTTTTAGGCTTTGCAAACTTCTACAGACGGTTCATCCGCAACTACAGTACCATAGCGTCCCCCCTAACATCACTTCTAAAAGGTAAACCCACAAAGCTAAGCTGGAATAAAGAAGCCACCAATGCCTTTGTCATACTGAAAGAAAGATTCACCTCTGCCCCCATTCTGAAACACCCAGACCCCAGTTTACCTTTTATAGTAGAAGTAGATGCCTCCGACTGTGGAATCGGGGCAGTACTCTCACAGAGACACGGTCAACCAGGCAAACTGCATCCATGCGCATTCTTTTCAAGAAAACTAACCGCCGCTGAACGGAATTATGATGTGGGGAACAAGGAACTGCTATCCATGAAGGCAGCCATCGAGGAGTGGCGACATTGGTTGGAGGGAGCGGTCCACCCATTTCTAATCATCACAGATCATAAAAATTTGGAATATATCAAAAGTGCAAAACGTCTTAACCCACGTCAAGCTCGTTGGGCTTTATTCTTTACCCGCTTCCAGTTTACAGTCACCTATCGACCCGGCAGTAAGAACTGTAAAGCAGATGCCCTCTCCAGACGATACGACCTTCCCACAGAACATCTCACCACAGAACCCATCCTTCCTCACTCTGTCATCCTCGCTCCAGTTTCCTGGGACATCATGGAGGAATTACAACAAGAACAACAACGCGAACCACAACCCGCTCACTGCCCTCAGGACAAACAGTACGTATGTCTACGACAACGTGTCATGCAATGGATCCACACTTCCATTAGTGCAGGCCACCCCGGTATTTCTCGTACTATTCGTCTGCTACAAAATTCATTTTGGTGGCCTGCAATGGCCAAAGAGGTCACCGCTTATGTAAAGTCTTGTCCAGTCTGTGCCCAGTCCAAAACCCCTAAAGAATTACCCTCCGGTCTCCTACAACCACTACCCATCCCACAACGCCCATGGTCCCACCTATCCATAGACTTTGTCACTGATCTACCTCCCTCCGACAATTGTACCACTATTCTAGTCATTATAGACCGTTTCTCAAAATCCTGTCGTCTAGTCCCATTAAAAGGACTACCTACCGCCATGGAAACAGCCCAAGCCCTGTTCCACCATGTCTTCAGAGTATATGGTCTCCCAGAAGATATTGTCAGCGATCGAGGCACACAATTCACTTTCCAAGTCTGGAGGGCTTTCTGCAAACAACTGCATATCAACGTTAGTCTCACATCAGGATATCATCCTCAAGCTAACGGCCAAGTTGAACGCCTCAACCAAGAAATAGGCAGATACCTATGAACCTACTGCAGTCGAGAACAACATCGATGGTCTGAGTTTCTACCTTGGGCAGAATATGCTCAGAACTCTCTCACACACACATCCACAGGCCTGACCCCCTTCCAGTGCGTCCTGGGGTTCCAACCTCCCTTGTTCCCGTGGTCTGGCGAACCTTCCTCAGTCCCAGCGGTGGACGACTGGATCCAACGTAGCGAGAGGGTGTGGGACAGTGCACACGTCCATCTCCAGCGGGCCGTGAGAACACAGGAGTTCCAGGCCAACAGACGACGTCGCCCACATCCTCCCTACCAACTAGGACAACAGGTCTGGCTCTCGACAAAGAACATCAAGTTACGGCTGCCAAGCAGGAAGCTCAGTCCAAGGTATGTTGGCCCTTTTAAGATTCTCAAGAGAATTAATGAGGTAACTTACCAATTGGAGCTTCCTGATAATTACCGGATCTCTCCCTCCTTCCATGTCTCCCTCCTCAAACCGGTCCACCCGAATGCTGACCCTGGCCATGAGACCCCAGAACCACCACCTTCATTGGACATTGATGGAACTCCTGCTTATCAAGTGAATGAGTTACTAGACTCAAGACGAAGAGAGGGTCGGCTCCAATATCTGGTGGACTGGGAGGGCTATGGACCTGAGGAGAGATCATGGGTAGCCGCCCGGGACATTTTGGATCCATCTCTCATCGAGGAATTTCATCGAGCCATACCTGACCGACCAGCGCCACGACCACGGGGACGCCCACGTCGAGCTCCAGGAGTCGCTCCTAGAGGAGGGGGTTCTGTAATGCCAAACCAGCAGAGGGAGCCCTCACCTGAGTACTGACTGTGTTCCACTCCCTCTGCTTCTTCTGCACTCATTTCCTGTTTGACTGCTATTTAACCAGAGACCATTCTTATACACATTGCGAAGTATTGCCAGTTTACCTGCCTTACCGAGCGTTATTTCCTGTTGATCCTGCTTGTCTACTGTGTATGATTCTGCCTGGTTACCTGTTTTTCGATTTTCTGGATTATCCTCTTTGTTTTGGTTGCCTGATCGGACTGATGTTTTTGCTTGGACCTTTTGCCTGCCTACTCACTCTTGCCTGTTGGAATTCCCCTTTGTATGTTGAAAGATCTGACTGCTACCTTGGTTTTGACCCTCTGCCTGCCTTATCGTATTTGTTTGTGGAAACTGTCTTTAATAAACTTCCGCACATGGATTCTCACTCAGCCTCAGCGTCCTCGTTACAATTTACTTGTCTACGATTCCTCAGCCAGATTATGTTAACTTTAAGAATTACGGTGAAAAAACGAGACAACACAGACTCATATCAACAACAATACTAGGCCATCTTGGTTAATGTTTCAGAAAAGTTAAAATGAGAAGAGCTACAGTGTTTCTTTTAGGATTTTTTTAGCAGTGGGGGCAGGTCTGTCCAAACAACAAACACCCCTGATGCTGAGCATATGCTGCTAAATGGTACCCCTGGAGCCAATTCCTTAAGTCTGTTTTCACCTATAAAATAATTTTAAAAAATGAGTGATGTGAGGGATATTGATAGTCAAACAATCTTTTGGGTGCCCGCAGCCCGCTCGCAGTGTGAAGCGCGTGTCCGCGCTATTCTCCGACATGCCCGCTCGCGGTGTGTAGCGCGTGTCCTGTCCACGCTATTCTCCGACTCCGACATGCCCGCTCGCGGTGTGTTTTTTACGCGTGTCCGCGCTATTCTCTGACATGCCAGCTCGCGGTGTTCTTTATCAATCAACCAAAGCCGGTCGCGGGGGCACCGCACTCGCCATCTTTCCATTCACTTTTGCTATTTAACCAGAGCGAATGAGACGAGTGGGTCACGTGTGGTGTATGTCAACGCGCCTTTGGAGAGAAGTGAACGTGACTGCTCGGCTAGTAGGCTATCGGTGTGTATCGATACTTCGGGAAATTAGTATTGGTACCGTTCAGATATATTTATCGAAATATCGATATTTTTGACAACACTACTATAAATATAATAAATAATATAATAATAAATAATAAAATATATTACAACAAGGGACAACAAATGTCCGGCAAATATCAAACCTAAAACTAACTTTACCGCGCTCAACCACCGTGAGTGCATTTCACGCATTAGTAATCGCTGGCGTTCAGCGGGGAGGGGAGGCGTGATGCACTCAAGTCAGACAGAAGAACCGTGAGAACATAACGTCGGGAAGCGTATTTGTGAAGGCGGGGCCAGGCGGTGATATTCAGTTTTGATTTGATGAATGATGAGAATCATTGAATTTGATGAGAATGATTTGATTTGAATCTATTTATTTATTAATTTATCTGAGGTGCCGAAACGCAGTTCCGGAACTTTCCGGCCCACTTTAACCCCTGCCTGTAAGTCTCAGAATTGAAAATTTCCTTGTTGGTCCAAAAACATCTTTTATTGAACTAAGCCCAGAGAACGACTCGTTGTGGAATGTGCCTATATATATGACGTCATAGATAGGCTAAAGACCGCCTCCGCTGAAAAATAATAAACTACGCCTACTTCATTATTGCAACTTTGGCCCCGCCCACTGGTGTGTTAGTGAGATGACGAGGAGAGAAAATCCATACAGGATCACTGGACCTTCCAAAGGATCCGAATGCTAGGAATGTGCTTTTTTTTTTTCAACAATGTGAATGTCTCAGTTGAGCATTATTTATTTATATCCGGTACATTTCACTGTGGATTATTTGGTAAATCAGTCGCAATTTCGGCGCAGGCTTTGCAAACAGATTTTTACTATATGGAGTTGACAGTATTGCCACAACATGTAATTAATGGTGTTAATTCGTATGTCTGATCTAGGCGTTTACACTGAAATCTCACAGCAGCCAATCACAGCAGTGGGCGTTTACACTGAAGTCTCACAGCAGCCAATCACAGCAGTGGGCGTTTACACTGAAGTCTCACAGCAGCCAATCACACCAGTGGACGTATAAATTTAAGCACTAAATGGAATAGCTCTGCAGTACTTGAGCGAGCTCTTAACACATTATAGTCCTTCACGTCTATTGCAATCTCAAAATTCCGGCCAGTTGATAATACCTAGAATATCAAAATCCACTGCTGGCGGTAGGTCCTTCTCCTATTTATCACCAAAACTTTGGAACAATCTTCCTAACATTGTCCGGGACGCAGACACACTCTGTCAGTTCAAATCTAGGCTAAAAACACATTTATTTGGCCTAGCATACACATAACACATTATAGATTATGTAAGATATATATAAGATAATTGTGTTTGTCAATTTAGCTCAAAGGAATTATTAATTAATTTATAGGGAATTCGAAAGAATCACTTATTACAACCGAGCAAGTGACTCGTTCGCGGTTCATTTGAACTGGCTGTAACTATCAGCTCTGCAGCGGATATAAAATATCCAACTCTAGTTAAATACTATTTGTTAGCAAGGTAACTTAGATCAGCAGTTTAAGACATTAAATTCGTAAGCACATAACACAAGTAACACTTTTCTTTAAAATACAAGCAAGACTTTATTGATTATTCTAACACATAAAACTAATATCTAACACAAACACACACACACACACACATTCATACGAGTTGCAGAAAGAAAGAAAGGGTGAGGAAAGAATGAGTTTTAAGAGTGAGATGATGAAATCTCAAGTTTCTATATGCACTTATAAGACATAACCTGAACGAACCATCAAGCATTAATTTAACCCTTCGTTTCTTAAGTGGGTTATTAAATCTATATCAATGCACCAGTTCAGTTTAAAAGTCTAGAGGTTACTTGCGTGTCATTGCTTTGCTTTTGGGGTTCCCTTTTTGTCGGCGTAAAAGGGGTTTCCCGGGTTCTTTGGTCAGCCGGTGTCCTCGTGCCTGATGTCTTGGGCGGCCAGTCACGTGGTGTGCTGGCGGGTGAATTAAAGTCTTTGTTGAAGCTGGCTTTGCAAAAGAAACGTAGACCGAAATCTTGCCGCAAAACTAAACTTAGAACCGAGACTCACAACGGAAAAGAAAGGAAACTAAGAAAAGAAATGTAAATTGAGATGAGAGTAGACGATGGCTTGAATGAAGTTGTTTAACCCATGTTCTTCTGATCTTGATTTGGGTTCTTTTGTCTCTGCGCGTATACATGGTTACTAGTCTGTCTGGTTTCTCCGTCATGGCTTCTGCATGACGGTTTTGGAATCTACTTTTTCATTTTCTCTTCTCGTCTTCTGCTCTTCTTTTTTTTAGCTTTGTTCGCGTCTAAGATTTTAAACTCAAAAGTTCGTCCAGCCTCCTGGAGATATCTAACCAATTAGACACTGGCTTTATTTAGGAGGTGGCTCTATTTTCTTCTTATCGTAAATCATGCGTTATCTGTGATCTCCTTGCTCTTCAGCACTAGCAGAGAGAACAAGAGGCCACAGTTTAGACACTATTACCATTATAAGAATACGAAACAATTTACACAGATTTCAATCAAGCCATCTTTTGAATTAAGAACATACGATCCTGCTGACAGGAAACACGACACACTTTCATTCACACACCTAATAGTTATAACAGTTACATGAATCATATGGCATCTAAGCATATTAGACACACACATATATTGTAGAAACAACATAGAATTATGTAGTTGCATGATGTTTGGTTCTAAGTCCATCGAGAATTGTTCTGGGGTGATTTTATGTATTGTTATGGGTAAAACCTCAGTTCTCTGGTTTGAAGAGAAGAGAACTTTGGTTTGGTCATTCAGAGGTCCTTAAGGACTCCAGGGGTTCTGGAATGTTTGGGGTTTCAGCAACTTCTGCTCTTGATATCTTGATCGAGCTGTGAGCTCTCAGCATCTCTGAACCAATCAGTCTTCTCAAAACTATCTCACATTGAGACGTTCTTCCTTTAGTTTGGCTCAGTTCTCTTTGAAGCTTGCATGGCCATAAAGTTCTTAGCTGGGGGTTTTCGTTGGTTAGGTAGACTGGCAGGAGCCGGGATGGGTGATTTGAGGTCTGGAATGTTTAGTTCTGTGTGGAGTTACGTTTGAATAAATCACCTGGAAGATTCAATTGTGTTTTGGTTCGCACTCAATCCTACAATTATAATTATAATTTAATGTTAGGCTGCATAGTTTAGAGATCAGCCGGAACCGGGAACACTACCCATAAATCCCTGTTACATCATAAGAAGGATGGTGTCTATGCTAATATTAGTCTCTCTGTTTATCCGAGGTTTACACGACCTCACCTGGACACAACGACAATGCAGTCCTGAAGTGTCAACTAGTCTCTCCCCTGTGAAGGCCTCCCTCCCTTTACCTCTCTACAGATAAAACGTTGTCGTGATAATTCTGGTTCACGTGGCTATGCGGAAGCAATAAAAGTTCTGTATTTTAAAATTTTCAAGGCTTGTACCTTGGAACCTATTTCATGGTTTGCGTTCTCGAGACACCAGGTACTGTTTTGTGCAAATGAGCGGCCGGATCGCATTAAGAGTTTTCTGTTAGAACGGAAGTGAATCAAATAAATCTAACTTTAGCTGGACAATAACTTTATTCTAGAGCTGCTGTAAAACCAAAACAATCTCTGTTACTTTAATTTCCTATTATCACTGTAAAGCTGCTTTGAAACAATCCATATTGTTAAAAGTGCAATATAAATGAAGGTGACTTGACTTGACTAGAAATCACTTTTACAATGAAGCTTCATCATTTATTCTAGTTTTTCAAGACCATGTGAATCCTGGGGTGAATTAAAACAAGAAATATCTTGATTTTTAGCTGCTTTAGCTGATTGTCATGCTTGCTCTGTGTTCTCGAGGCCGAGAACCGCTGGTTTAGCGAGGCACGAGCGTGAGTAAATGATGACAGAAGATGAGGTGAATCTCTTTAACTCTGGCACTTGTTCTACAGTGCAGATTCTCCTGCTACAGGCGTTCAGCTCTGATACACACAGGTGTGTGTGGAGTGTTTACCTGTCTGAAACACCAACTCTTTCCCTCCCACTCCTGCTGCCTCCAGGTTCACAAACGCTCGCACCTGCTGAGCCCAGGGATGCTGGGTAATGAAGCCGTGACTCCCCTGAGAGAGAGACAGATGTTAACAGAGATAAAACTACACCTTAACATGCAAGAGTGTGTGTGTGTGTGTGTGTGTGTGTGTGGCAAACACACAGTGAGACCATGAATGGTGAAAGTGATGTGAGCGATTCACATGAAACCGACTGAACACATTTCACTAAGATAATCACATGCTCGCTGAGGTCATCGTGCTTGGACAACTTCTGCCCCCTGTCATCCAGGCCAGCCCGCGTCACCCCCTCTGTCTGCTGGCTATCTGATGTTCTCCGACAACATCACTCTAAACTCAGGGCTGCAGAGAGGAAGTGACGCAAATCAAAAGATCCTACTGACCTTGGTCTTTATCAATCCCTTCTCTCTTCCTTCTCTGCTAATATCTCTACTGCTAAAATGACTTACTATCACAGCAAAATTAACAATTCTTCTGACTCTCACAAAACCTTTTCCTCTCTTCTCAACCCTCCTCCTCCTCCATCAAGTCATGTCAAGTCACCTTTATTTATATACTGGTTTTTACAATACAGACTGTATCAACTGCAGCTGCACAGTGATAACATGAAAATAATACAACAAAGTTGTTTCTAGAAGAAAATTGCATCATCGTCCACCTTAAGTAAGGCAGATCAATAATATTGTTGAATATTAAATGTCTCCAACTAAGCAAGCCAAAAGCCAAAGCAACAGTGGCAAGGAACCAAAACTCCATCAGTGACAGAATGGAGAAAAAAACCTTGGGAAAAACCAGGCTCAGTCGGAGGGCCAGTTCTCCTCTAGCCAACGAACGAACAGTGTATGACTATGATTCGGGCAGCATTACAGGTCAGAAGTCAGATTGGATCAGAACATTCAGAGTATTTATGCTTTTCCATCTGGTTGGAAGTCGGAGCCATCATGCTAACAGCTGACGATTTTGCCACATTCTTCATAAATAAATCAATAACCAACGGCGGCCAATTTGTCACACCACATACTGACACACACATCTTAACAGCTTACACACACATTCTCCCTTCTTTCTCTCAGCTCTCAGAGGCAGAAGTCTTCAAACTCATCATTTGCAATCACCCTACTAACTGTCCGCTTGATCCAATTCCCACTCATCTACTTCAAGCCATTTCTTCCTCAGTTGTACCTGTACTCACTCACTCAAATCATCAACACTTCTCTTTACACTGGTATCTTTCCCACAGCTTTTAAGCAGGCTCGGGTAACCCCACCGCTTAAGAAACCCACTCTAAATAAGAACAACCGCCTGAACAACAAGTAGTCTAGCTTCAAAAGCGACACTTTACTGAGACTGCCCTGCTCTCAGTTATTGAAGCTCTGAGAACGGCAAGAGCAGCCTCCAAACCCTCAGTTCTCATCCTGCTGGATCTGTCTGCTGCCTTTGACACAGTTAACCACCAGATCCTCCTGTCAATCCTAAAGACGAAGGGCATCTCGGGAACCGCACTCCAATGGTTCAAGTCTTACCTCTCAGGCAGATCCTTTAGGGTGTCGTGGAGGGGTGTGGTGTCTAAGACCCAACATCTAGCTACTGGAGTGCCTCAGGGCTCAGTGCTTGGAGCGCTTCTCTTCTCCATCTACATGTCATCACATGAGGATCTGTCATTCAGAAACATGGTTTATCCCATCACTGCTTTGCTGACAACACACAACTCTACCTCTCATTCCAGCCTGATGATCTGACGGTAGCTGATCGTATATCAGCCTGCCTGACAGACATTTCTGGCTGGATGAAGGACCACCACCTTCAACTAAACCTTGCAAAGACAGAGCTACTCGTGGTCCCGGCCAACCCAACACTTCACCACAACTTCACCATTCAGCTAGGCTCGTCATCCATAACTCCATCAAGGTCAGCCAGGAACCTTGGAGTGGTAATTGATGATCAATTGAACATCACAGACCACATTTCTAGAACTGCCCGGTCCTGCTGATTTGCCTTGTACGACATTAGGAGGATCAGGCCCTTCCTATCAGAGCTACACAACTACTTGTCCAAGCGCTAGTTCTATCCAGACTGGACTATTGTAATGTTCTCCTGGCTGGTCTTCCAGCTTGCTCTGTCAAACCTCTGCAACTGATCCAGATGCCGCAGCAAGAGTGGTCTTTAACGAGCCGAAGAGAGCAAACGTCACTCCACTCATAAACCTGCACTGGTTGCCAGTTGCCGCTCACATCAAAATCAAGGCACTGATGTTTACCTATAGAACAAGGGACCTGGGGACCTGGTTTACACACGCAACTGCATCACAGACAACATTTCGGTGAGACCTCTCCATGTTTCAGATCATTTCCTCATTACTTTCAGTCTAAAACTCTCTACCCCTGCACCACCAACCCCACCACCAGTCACTTTCAGGCGAAACCTGCGCTCACATTCTCCCTCCCATCTTTCCTCTGCCGTGTCATCTTCTCTTCCCCCACCCTCACAATTCTCATCTCTGGATGTAAATACCGCAACGGATACCTTATGCTCCATCTTAACTTCTTCTCTAGACAATATCTGCCATCTCTCCTCCAGGCCAGCACGCGCTACTCCCTCCAACCCCTGGTTATCTGAGGTTCTTCGTGAACACCGGACTAAACTCAGGGCAGCGGAGAGGAAATGGCGCAAATCAAAAGACACATCTGACCTGAGTATGTATAAATCTCTCCTCTCTTCCTTTTCTGTTGATGTTCATGATGCAAAATCTTCATACTTCCACAACAAGATAAACAGCTCGTCCAACACACAATCACTCTTTAAGACATTCAACTCTTTGCTCTGTCCACCTCCACCCCCACCCACCTCCTCTTTAACTGCTGACGATTTTGCAAACTTCTTCACCAACAAAACAACAACTATCAGCAGTCAGTTCTCAGCTCCACACACACAGGAACCCAGACTGAACACTTCCACAGCCAATATACTTCTGTCCTCCTTTTCTCCGCTAACCGAGGAAGAAGTATCTACACTTCTCCTCTCCAGTCATCCTACCACCTGCCCTCTAGACCCACATCCCCTCACACCTTCTACAAGCAATCTCTCCCACACTTCTACCAGCACTCACACACATCATAAACTCATCCCTACATACTGGCACTTTCCCTACAGCATTCAAACAGGCTCGGGTTACTCCACTGCTTAAAAAACCAACACTAAACACATCATCTGTAGAGAATTACAGACCTATCTCTCTCCTACCATTCATTGCGAAAACACTTGAAAGAGCCGTTTTCAACCAAGTAACATCCTTCTTGTCTCAAAACAACCAGCTGGATGTCAACCAATCTGGCTTCAAGAAAGGGCATTCAACTGAGACTGCATTACTGGCGGTCACAGAAGCCATACGGATTGCAAAAGCTGCTTCCAAATCTTCAGTCCTCATTCTCCTGGATCTATCTGCTTCCTTCAACACTGTGAATCATCAGATCCTTATGTCCAGCCTCTCATCACTGGGCATCAGGAACTTCCCTCCGCTGGTTCGAGGGCTATCTCACAGGTAGATCCTTCAGGGTCGCATGGAGAGGCGAGGTATCCAGAGCACATCAACTGACCACTGGGGTTCCCCAGGGTTCAGTTCTTGGTCCCCTCCTCTTCTCCATCTACACCACATCACTGGGACACATCATACAGGCACATGGTTTCTCATACCACTGCTATACTGATGACACACAGCTCTTCCTCTCTTTTCGACCAGATGATCCCACAGTAGCTGCACGGATCTCAAACTGTCTGGCGGACATCTCAACATGGATGAAGGAACATCACCTGCAGCTCAACCTGGCAAAGACTGAGCATCTCGTCCTCCCTGCCAATCCGTCTCTACAGCACGACTTCACTATCCAGCTAGAGTCATCATCAATCACCCCATCAAGGTCGGTCAGAAATCTTGGAGTAACGTTTGATGACCAGCTTACCTTCACAGATCACATTTCAAAGACAGCTCGATCATGCAGGTTTGCACTGCACAACATCAGGAAGATCAGGCCTTTCCTTACTGAGCATGCAACACAACTTCTCGTCCAGGCCCTGGTCATTTCTAGGCTTGACTACTGCAATGCTCTTCTGGCCGGACTTCCATCATGTGCAACTAAACCTCTACAAATGATTCAGAATGCTTCAGCTCGTTTGGTCTTCAACGAGCCCAAGAAGGCCCACGTCACTCCTCCGTTCATCTCTCTGCACTGTCTACCTCTCGCTGCTCGCATCAAGTTCAAGGCATTGACGCTTGCTTACAGATCCATCACAGGCTCAGCTCCCTCCTACTTTCACTCACTCCTACGAGTCTACATCCCTACCAGAAGCCTACGATCGGTCAAAGAGCGACGTCTCGTGGTTCCATCACAGAAAGCCACAATATCACTTTCCATAACATTCTCATTCACAGTTCCATGCTGGTGGAACGCTCTCCCCACCCTCATCAGGAATGCAGAATCCCTAACAACATTTAAAAAAACAGCTGAAAACCCATCTCTTCCGCGAGCACTTAACCTCATAATTTTTTTTTTTTTTTAAAACCCTTCCCCTTCCCTTTAAAACCTCACTTGTCGGGTTTATGCTACTCTGAATAATGCCTGAGCTTTGTATTTTGAGCACTTCTTGCGTTGTTTTTGCCTCTTCATGATGACTCGCTTAATTTAGTCCTAACTAGTAAGTCGCTTTGGATAAAAGCGTCTGCTAAATGACTAAATGTAAATGTAAATGTAAACATCCACTGGCTCTACACCCCTATACCTAAACTCATTACTCCAGACTTACGTGCCATCCAGAATCTTGTGTTCTGCAAGTGAATGTCGCCTTGTGGTGACACTTGATCCATTGATACTAACACTTGCTTTTCTCTTCTCTTCTACTTTATATCTATAAAAAAAAAATAATAATAATAAAAAACTTCAACTGCATCAGAATAAACTGGGAAGGGTCAGAGTACTTACATATTGTTGTCCTATTGTTAGTTTAACTACTTCTATTGCTCTCCTCATTTGTCGCTTTGTCAAGTAGCTTTGGATAAAAGTGTCTGCTAAATAATTAAATGTAAATGTCAAAGGTCAGCCGTGCCGTAACCTCTCACCAGCAGCCCGCTCTCCTCTGCCCCGTTGAACAGGAAGATGACGCCGTGTTTGAGTGGTGTAGAGAGATTGGCCAGAGAACGTAAAACCTCCAACATCACTGAACAGCTGACGGCGTCATCACTGGCTCCTGAAACACACACACACACACACACACACACACACACACACACACACACACAAACACAAACACAAACACAAACACACACGTTATTGGTCAAATATTACCTGCAATTATTACAGATACACTAGAGTAAAGCATGCAAACAAATCTAGAAACATGATTCAAAGAAAATAATAAAAATGCTATGGATACAAATGCATAAAACCATTAATTATAAGATGCTGATAATGCAGTTACAAAAATAAAATGTAATCCTGTCAATCAAATGCATTCAAATCATAACTGACTAGGATTTCACATAAATCCAAATGTGAAAGAACAACAACACTGTTGTGAAACAAAATCACATTCTGACTAAAACCACAACACCTATAAAGGTTATGCGTGTGACGTCACCATTGGCCGGAGTCACTGCGGTCACGCCCACTGAGTGGCAGAAACACTGAGAGACAGAAACACTGAGTGGCAGAAACACTGAGAGACAGAAACACTGAGAGGCAGAAACACTGAGAGACATAAACACTGAGCGACAGAAACACTGAGAGACAGAAACACTGAGAGGCAGAAACACTGAGAGGCAGAAACACTGAGAGACAGAAACACTGAGAGACAGAAACACTGAGAGGCAGAAACACTGAGAGGCAGAAACACTGAGCGGCAGAAACACTGAGAGACAGAAACACTGAGAGACAGAAACACTGAGCGGCAGAAACACAGAGACAGAAACACTGAGAGGCAGAAACACTGAGAGAGAAACACTGAGAGACAGAAACACTGAGAGAGAAACACTGAGAGACAGAAACACTGAGAGAGAAACACTGAGAGGAAGAAACACTGAGAGGCAGAAACACTGAGAGACAGAAACACTGAGAGACAGAAACACTGAGAGGCAGAAACACTGAGTGGCAGAAACACTGAGAGACAGAAACACTGAGTGGCAGAAACACTGAGAGACTGAAACACTGAGAGACAGAAACACTGAGTGGCAGAAACACTGAGAGACAGAAACACTGAGAGGCAGAAACACTGAGAGACAGAAACACTGAGAGGAAGAAACACTGAGAGACAGAAACACTGAAAGACAGAAACACTGAGAGACAGAAACACTGAGAGACAGAAACACTGAGAGACAGAAACACTGAGAGGCAGAAACACTGAGAGACAGAAACACTGAGAGGCAGAAACACTGAGCGGCAGAAACACTGAGAGACAGAAACACTGAGAGACAGAAACACTGAGAGACAGAAACACTGAGAGACAGAAACACTGAGAGACAGAAACACTGAGTGGCAGAAACACTGAGTGGCAGAAACACTGAGAAGCAGAAACACTGAGAGACAGAAACACTGAGAGACAGAAACACTGAGAGACAGAAACACTGAGAGGAAGAAACACTGAGAGACAGAAACACTGAGAGACAGAAACACTGAGAGACAGAAACACTGAGAGACAGAAACACTGAGAGAGAAACACTGAGAGGCAGAAACACTGAGAGGCAGAAACACTGAGAGACAGAAACACTGAGAGACTGAAACACTGAGAGACTGAAACACTGAGAGACTGAAACACTGAGAGACTGAAACACTGAGTGGCAGAAACACTGAGAGACTGAAACACTGAGAGACTGAAACACTGAGAGACAGAAACACTGAGAGACAGAAACACTGAGAGACTGAAACACTGAGAGACTGAAACACTGAGACACTGAGAGACTGAAACACTGAGAGACTGAAACACTGAGTGGCAGAAACACTGAGTGGCAGAAACACTGAGAGACTGAAACACTGAGAGACTGAAACACTGAGAGACAGAAACACTGAGAGACTGAAACACTGAGAGACTGAAACACTGAGAGACTGAAACACTGAGAGACTGAAACACTGAGTGGCAGAAACACTGAGAGACTGAAACACTGAGAGACTGAAACACTGAGAGACAGAAACACTGAGAGACAGAAACACTGAGAGACTGAAACACTGAGAGACTGAAACACTGAGAGACTGAAACACTGAGAGACTGAAACACTGAGTGGCAGAAACACTGAGAGACTGAAACACTGAGTGGCAGAAACACTGAGAGACAGAAACACTGAGAGGCAGAAACACTGAGAGACAGAAACACTGAGAGACTGAAACACTGAGAGACTGAAACACTGAGAGACTGAAACACTGAGAGACTGAAACACTGAGTGGCAGAAACACTGAGAGACTGAAACACTGAGTGGCAGAAACACTGAGAGACAGAAACACTGAGTGGCAGAAACACTGAGTGGCAGAAACACTGAGAGACAGAAACACTGAGCGGCAACATTTGATTTCAGCGTGAATGTCGCAAAAAACACACAAAACACATCTAAAATGGGAAAGAGCTTTGCGATTAACTGTATAAAGAGAAGATAATAAATCAATAGGGTGATAGATGTTGATAAATAATAAACAAACTAAAAGAGAACAAATTAGAGCAAACAACTTCTCTGGAGAACTACATTCCACCAGAAGTACCAATGCCCATACTCTCCACCCATAAATTAATCAACTAACAGTGATGTCTACAGGCAATCACATTCTGAGGTCGTACCTGTGGAAGACATGGCCGTAACAATATATATAACATTGATCTAAGTGATCACCCGGATTTAGACCTACCAATATTGTATGTATATAAAGCGCACAGACAGATTTGCTTTAAGTATTTCCCCGGCGTCGAAATCAGGCACATATAAATGTCAGGAAACATGATTCCTGCTGCATGTCAATATTTTATGAAGTTTAGTAACTTTAGTAAGTTGTAAGGAACACTATATCGAGTCCAAGCTTTAGTTTAAACTGATAATCGTTCTTTTTACTTTCGTTTTCGCCGTTTCCCCTATTAAATCCAGTCAGGCAGCAGCTCTTCTGCCACTCAGTCCGGCTGAAGGGGGAGTTATCCGGCGGGAAAGTGACGTCAGCATAACCTCTATTAATCATGCATATCCAACTTTAGCATGCAGACATCAGCAAACCAGATCACTGAGACTCACACACACACACTCACACATCGATGTTCCTGCTTTTCACTTTCACTTCCTGGTTTTCTAAGGATCAGAATTTCACAAAATATAAGAAATACAGAGCATTATCTGTTTATGACATCATGTCACAATTAATTCCTCAACATAATTTCTCATGAGTCAAACAACAGCCTGTCCTTTAGATTCCCAATCACAAATGAGATCTTTAACATCTCAGTTATTTCTCCCACGCAGCGATGAGATTAAACTGAAGTCTCATTAAGTACTTACTTTAAGACATAAAGTAGATACTATATCAAAGTTGAAACTTAACGTAACTGAGATCTCCATTAATTCTCACAAACTCTGTTTGTTTTTCCTTAGGAGGAATTAAGGAAGAAACATAACTCTATTAAAGCACATAAACTCAAAGTCTCCTGAGGAGAACCTCAGCAGGATGATGTGTGAAGCGTTGTAGAAACACACCTGGGCTGTCGGCCACCGTGTCGAAGTGGCAGTTAGCGAGCATGAAGTGCTGCGCGCCGGTCTTGGGCTCGAGCTTGACGGCGACGTTGGTCAGACGGTCGTAGCGGCTGATGAAGCCGTAGTAGTCAATGGAGCCGCTGGGCCGCTGGACGTCCACTGTGATGGAGTGAGAGCCAGCTTTACTCTCAGACCGGATCTGCTCGATCTGATCCTGAAGGTAGTTCACCGTGATCTCGATCTCTGGGCTTCCCATGGTCCGCGGCCCGACGCTGGTGATCTGATCCAAATGGATCCTAATGCACATCATAACACAGAACTTTACACACGTGAGCACAACTCAACTCTACTGCTTTGTTTTTATTTTACTGTTATTATTATAGTTTTGTTCCTATCGAGTTATTGCAGTTTTATTGCACCTGTGTATAATGACAATAAAGACTATTCGTTTCTACTCTATTCTACTCTATCATATCATACTTTATTCTGCTCAATTCTATTATATTATGCTCTATTCTATCCTACTTTATTCTGCTCTATTCTATTATGTTCTATCCTTCTTTATTCTGCTCTATTCTATTCCATTCTATTCTTTATGGATGTATGAAACATTTACAATAAGATGAAAAGCATTTATTTAGAAACATGAATTTTCAATTAATGCCAACTTTAAGCATCATTAGTAGAGATAACTGCAGTATAAAAATAATACTGCAAATATCCTCTTCTTTTAATGTTCATAAACTGTTAATAGTTACAGCATGTTTTAATATTTCCCCCTATCTAATCTAGGGATGCATTGAATCCAGATGTTTGGGGTTCGGCCGAATACGGAATCCACTGGTTAAGATTCTGCCGAATCGGAATACCGAATCCTACTCCCATCCTCAGTCCATTAACACAGTAAACACATTAATGAAGTAAACAACATCCACACCAGTGTAGCCTATTTTTCATTGTATTTTATTTTAACTGTAAAAAAAGATTAAAAAGTAAGAGTAATGGTCGTCTGGTTAACACAGGTTTTTAGCTGTGAACCCTCCTTTGCCGTATAGGCTACCTGAAGTTGCTGCATTTCGGCTGCTGTCTGTAGATTCCTTCATGCACAACTCGTATTTCGGTTTCATACGCAAATGTTTTAACAGCGGCGATGTTGTGTATTGTTTAGGGTCCTTGCCACCACGAGACAAATCGGCATTGCAAATTGAACATGTAGCTCGACTTGAATCATCTTCTTTTGACTGAAAGTACTGCCAAACAACACATTTTCTGCTCACGCGTGACGTCGACCAGCGTAGCGCGCGTAGTGAAGCCTAGGGTTCGGCTCGGTGGAGAAAAAAATATATAGGTTCGATAGAAACCAAACCTCGTCAAAAAAGCCCAATATTCGGCCGAATCCGAATCCTGGATTCGGTGCATCCCTGGTGAAACCCAAACAGACATAGGCCTATGCCTTTTGAACCTCATTTTATTAAGTTACAATGTAATAATCACTTATATTATTTTACCATGGCTTGGAAGATACATTTTTTTTCTTGTTTTAAGCTTACAAGGCATTGAATTAGATACCTTTTTTATTTTATTAAAGTCATGCTTAAAACAAAAATTAAAGTATATGATAATCCTATAGTAAG
This sequence comes from Gila robusta, assembly GCA_030770095.1. Lineage (NCBI taxonomy): Eukaryota > Metazoa > Chordata > Actinopteri > Cypriniformes > Leuciscidae > Gila > Gila robusta. Next base: position 476,996 of record JAVALU010002426.1, read on the forward strand.
GCACCTGATAGGCTGTTGCCTATGGTAAAGTGTACCTGGCCCGGGTGGCGTTGAAGTGTCCTGTGCTTCTGCTGCTGATGATGAGCTGCTGGACTGAGATCAGAACCAGAACCCACATCAGACTCAGGAACCCGAGCAGCAGAAACACAGCGCAACTCTCGCGCAGAAACTCTCTCTTCACCGCCGGCTTGTGTTCGCGGCTCCGCGGGCCGTTCAGCGCGGCCTCCTCATCGCCAGCGTCCGGCTCCTGGCTCTCCTGGGTCTCCTGGGTCTGGTTCTGGTTCTGGTTCTGCTGGGTTCTGATTCTGAGGACTGGAAAGTCTCTCTCGCTCATCTGCATAATATCTGGATTGCTCATTATGTTTAAGATCTGCTGTCTGTCTGTTCAGAAACAAACGTATCATAAGTCCTTCTTGAAAGCTTGTTTCTTCATTCCCCACTGGTCGCTGATTCTTTATTTCTTTTGTCCGGAGACAAAGAGTCAGTTTGACAGAAAAGAGGAATAACGACTGTTTTCCTGGTTAGTGTAGTAAGAGGGTGGAGTTAATGATTAGGCTACTTCCCACAAGTGATCACTACAGATTATTAACTCTTACTACACTCTGTGTTCAAACCATTTGTTTACAGTCTATAGTTCATACAGGACAGATGACACTATCCGGATTTCTTCAGGTTACATTTTACACAAACTTCTAGAAGTATAGGGGTGAGTCACTAAACATTTATTGAACCATAGCAAAAGTACAATTCTTACTTATGTTAATTTTTCATCTCTATTTTTGGTGTTTATTTTAAATTATACAAATCTTATATTATTTTAATCTCCAATATGTTATTTAACAGTTTCTTTAATGTTTTGCTAACCAGCAGAAGATACTCGCAGGGTTTAAATCCCAGTTGCTCAGGCGGGGCATGTCACACCGCGTTAAAATGATATAACTATTCCATTATTTTATTTTCTATTCTATTCTATTCTATTATATTCTACTCTATTATATTATATTATATTCTTTATATTATATTATATATTTAAAAACATTGAGAAAAACGTGAATAAAGACTGAGAGTCAATTTTCCTAAAGTATTTTTGTTTGTTTTCTGATGTGTTCGTTGTCAAACTCAAAAATTATTTTGTTTTTAATTATTAAAAAATGTAATTATCTTATATGAAAAAGATGCGTCAGATCCTTAAACTATCGTTACATTACATGATCACGCTCTTATTCATGCAAATGCTTTTATACCATTTAAGTGCGATAAGACAAAAGAGAACGCTCTGTCTGTGAATGTCCTGATGCACACACGACAGTATCGCCGGGATCGAATTCTCTTTCGCGCTTGAACGAACAAGAACACACACCATTATGCCAAAATGTCCGTTTTGTTAAGTATCCTTATAAGAGCAGTCAAATAAAGTATTAAATGAACGTAAAGACTTGTTAATCTAGTAAAAAAATAAAATTATCGATTGACAGCACTACTGCTAACATTACTGCATACTGCTATAGTGCTATCCACTAATAAGTCAAAGGCGCAGTGCTTTCTGCAATTGGGTCGGGTCATGTTCACACCGTAAACGAACTGTACCAGAGTTAATTTGGAACCAGTGATGTTACGTATGACCCTGAAGCTTTGATGTGCGTATCGCATATGTGACGCAATTTCTATTGAAGCCCCGTATCGGGGTGTGTATTGGTTTCCCAGAGTCACGTGATCGATGACAAATGAAGCCTCACTTTCCATCCAATCACGTGCACGTTTCGCTTTGGGTGTCAGAAGGCTCGAACCCCAGATCTTACTCAACCAGTCCTTGTCGGCTCAGTCTGGTTGATGGGTTTGTGAGGAGAGTGCTGTACTTTGAAAGTTAATCAATACATCACATTTAAATAACCAATTATTTTTTGTAGTTGTCTTTTTGTTTTTGTAAATGCACTTTTGGTGATTTTAGGTAATTTGGTGTTGGTATTTGGGGTTAGGGTGGGCTTAGGGGAGAGGGGATAGGGTGTTGGTGTTTGGTGAAGGGTTTGTATTTACAGCAATGGCAATAGCCAAAAAAAAGGAAGACTTCCCCAATCTTGGACTATTTTGAGCTTATAGCTTCAAATGTATGTGTGCATTTCTAAAAAAGAAGAAGAAAAAATAAATATTTATTAATATTTTATTTTTTATTATTGTATTTTATAATTGTTGACAATTGATGTGTCTTATATTCAGTCAATGTACATGTACAGTCACTCCCAATATTTTTTTTTCCTCCTCACACTTCTGAGGTGGAAACCTTTGTCTTCTGTTGGACAGTGCTGTAGACCAGCACAAACAAAGCTCAAATGCCACTTCGGATGTGATCCTAGAAGTGGATAAATACCTTACAGAGACAAACATACAAAGAGCTGAAGATCCAATTGGATACTGGAGAATGCAGAAACATGTCTATCCCCATCTATATACATTGGCATTACAGAATAATTAAAAACTTTATCACCTTTCTGTCATTCCTACAGTTACATAAGCACTATCACTGCCAAGTGTCATAGGCACATTTAATAACAGAAGATAATATCACACACTGTCCTTATTCACTATATATGTGTGTGTAGGTGTGTGTGTAGAGAGAGAGAGAGAGTAGGCCTACATTAGATCTTATTGAATCATATAAGCTCATTTTATATTTTATTGTCACACCTTAATGGGTAAAATAATTTATTTAATGGACAAATCAAACACAGACGTGTAAGGCTTTTATTTGTAGGCTACGCATAACATTACAATTATGGAGTGTGTTGTGGTTGCTTCATCTGACAGAGCTTCTTACAAAGGCTTCTGGCTGCTTTATTTTAAATAAGCACCAGATGGCGCTGTTCTCGACACTCTCGAAGCGTTGAATCTTTTCCCGGAACAGTCAGGGGAAAGCCTTATTGCTTCATGAGGCTTCATTTCTCCATCCATATTTGGAACCGTACCAAGACCACCTCTTCAGCTGGGTCTCGGTTCGGGTGTTTGGTCCGCACCCGAGTGCGATTGCTGTATTCACACCAGCCCAAAAGATCCGCACCAAGGGGGGAAACGAACTTGAGTTCAGTTCAATTGACCCAAACAAGGCAGGTGTGAATACACCCTTAGCAGGACGGAGTTCAGACACAGACTGACTGAACAGCATGGAAATAAATACAAACACAGATTAACACTGATTAACAGAACACAGGAGATACAAATGACAATAATGACTAAACATGTGACAAAACTGAACTGATAACAAGAGTAACCATAGATACAAATGAGTGGCGGGAAAACAGAACAAAGGAAGACATGTGACTAAGGAAAACAAGACTCAGAACACAACTGTGACAAAAGTGAGATGATCTGCTGATGATCCTGAATGTCTTGTTGAATGAGTGTTGATAGTCTGAGGATCATCAATATTAACAGATCTGCTGAAAACACTCAGGAGTGAGTTAACTGTAATGCAATTATGTTATTGAATTACAAAATGAATGTAATTGTATTTAGTTGTATTACATAATTACGATAATATTTAATAAACATTGTTCTGATCAAAACACTTTCAAATGGATTTATTTAGAAACACAGACATCAATAATCAGCCTGTGAATCTCAACAATGGTGACAATAATAAAGCATGTTGCAGTGGCTGCCACCAATCACAACTCATTAATGGCTCCCATCATGCATTGCGATATGAATAAATTATGATCTGAATTTTCTATGTAATTTACTTTTCCTAATTGAATATTCTGCTTGTCACCATTGTTGAGATGCATAGGCTGAATCTTGAAGTCTGTGAGTGCCTATAAGAGAGATTTCTTTTTTTTTTTTAGAAACAACTTTTAAGAAATCCTTTTTATTATAGCTAAAATTCTGGATATTTATGCAGAATTACAGTTATGCTGTAACCAACAACATAAATCAAAATCATAAAGTTCAAATGATGATTGTCATAATATAACCAACACCATCAGATCCCTTTTTTTCTTTGTTCATCTGGCAGTTATAACTCAGATACATCAGCCAAACAAAATCTAAAGTTAATAATATAAGGGTCAAGAGCCCAACTAAAGCAACCAATGATCGCCATAACGGTGGCTTACAATTTGAGTTTTTCTCCTTCAGTGATTCTGCTTGTTAACATCAGGTGTCTTCAATAATGCTCAATCATCACTCAATCAATCTCTTAATTATCTCATTAACTTCAACACTCTTGAGTGTGGACTCATATCCCAGGAGTGTTAATTTAACACTGGAGTTTTTGCTGTGTACAAAGAGCCGTAGTTAACTGACAAGCTGAGCCATATCGCATTAATTATCGCTGGCCATACGTCCGCGATATTGATGCGATATGGCTCAGCTTGTCAGTTAACTACGGCTCTGTGTAGTAAATGCCGCTCCATCTGAAAGCAGGTGAAGGCGATTTACTACTAATCAAGGAACCGGCTTTACTGATGAGATGCGCATAACAATATCGTGTGATATATCGCCAAGCCCTAGTTCTCACTTCAGAAACATGCGATTTTTGCCTATAATGTTTATAAAATAATAACTGGAAGACCAGTGTACCTCATTCATGGAAAGTTTCAGGGACGTTTAATTAATTTATAAAAATAGATAAATTATTGTAATATTTTATAGCAATTGTCCGTTACATCTGGGATAATTTTTATCTCCATTCATTCCATATTTCTCTCTTTCAATTATTTAGATTATTTCGAAAATTAGTTTCTTTCATTTCAGACCCGATGGAAGTGGAGGAGGAGAGTGAAGAACTGAGTGAAGTGGAGGATGAACATAATGTCAAACCTGGAGAAAAACCTTTGAGTCGCTCAAAGACTAAAAATTATTTTTTAAAGAAAGGACAAGACAAGAAATCTACAACCTGCACTCAGTGTGGAAACAGTTTCACAACCAAACAAAGTCTTGAGCGTCACATGAGAGTTCACGCTGGAGAGAAACCGTTCACATGTGATCAATGTGGGAAGAGTTTCAGCCGATCAACACACCTTGAAAGTCACATGAGAGTTCACACCGGAAAGAAGCCGTTCATGTGTGAAGAGTGTGAAAATAGATTCTCAGACAAAAAATCTCTTAAGATTCACATGAGAGTTCACACAGGAGAGAAGCCACATGTATGCTATAAATGTGGGAATAGTTTCAGTCAATCTTCATACCTTAATGTTCACATGAGGATCCACACCGGAGAGAAGCCATTCACATGTGATCGAGTTCATACGAAGGAAAAGCCACATTCATGTTCTGTGTGTGGAAAGAGTTTTTCACAGCTGCAAACTTTATATACACATCAGAAAACTCATACTGGTGTGAGAGAGTACATGTGCTTTGAGTGTGTGAGAACTTTTGCAACAGGGAGCGATTTAAAACTGCACCAGAGAATTCACACTGGAGAAAAACCTTACAAGTGTTCACACTGTGACAAGAGATTCAGTTGTTCATCAACTCTGAAAACACATGAGAGGATCCACACTGGAGAAAAACCTTACAAGTGTTCACACTGTGACAAGAGATTCAGTCACTCATCATCTCTGAGAACACATGAGAGGATTCACACTGGAGAAAAACCTTACAAGTGTTCACACTGTGACAAGAGATTCAGTAGTTCATCAACTCTGAAATCACATGAGAGGATCCACACCAGAGAGAAGCCGCACACGTGTTGAGTTGGACTTCGTTTTGAATGGGGATTTTGTCTCTTAAGAAGTCATTTAAATCCTTGAATTGTGTATGTGAAAATCTCTTTAGTCTATGTTAAGTCTGGATTTTGGAACCGGTCCATACTTCCTATGGAGGAATTTTGCAATGTGTCAAGGAGTTTCACACTCTTTCTGTTTTTTTTGTCCTCTTTCTGATTTTTCCCCTTTTCTGGTTCTTGTATTAAGTTTTACAGTTGTACAGGCGCTTTCTCAGTTAAGCATAATTTAAGGGGGTGGATGTAACGGAGTGTAATAGTGTTAAATAATGCATAAATGGGAACAGCATCATCTGTGGTCATGTGTGATGGCATTTAATGTGTGGAATGGAGACCGCCCACAGCAGAACTAACGAGACTTGCTGTGGGTAAGTTGCACGTTTTGAGCAGTCTGGATTATCAGTTAAAAGTGTATAAAACACATAAGTACTTGATTTGTTGTGGATTTTTCCTGCAATGAACTCCTTAGGGAACTCTTCATATGTGTTTGGTGTCGAATGTGTTACTTGTTTTGACTTTGTATATGTGGCACAATCGTTATTATCGTGTGCATTGTCTTGTGTTTTATAAAGAACTGATTAACTCTCTATGCATTGGATCCTTTATTTCCACGTTTTGTTTCCTCATTGTGCGGACCGCCCAGGCAAAACCGTCACATAGTCAAAGTTAAAAGGTAATATTAAATAGTCATTGAAATACAATTAAATAATCAGTGTTGGGTGTAATGCAATTCTTACTGTATTAAATAATTACTAAATAATTAAATAATTTTTTATTCTAATAGTAGGGGAGAGCCGGGACGGTTGAAACACTTTTCAGATAAACGTCGTTTTCTAAGATAAGGTTACAGATAGATTTTTTTTTGTGTGTTTTCTCTTAGTATCATGTGTTTTACTTTGAACGGGAGTTGGGCTTTGTTTCAATCGTCCCTCCAGAGCGGGACGATTGAAACACAGGGGTGGGACGGATGAAACATAACAGTTTAAACGGTAACTATTCATCTAATTCTTGTTTTTATGAACAATACCTGACAAGTAACTTATGTACATATTGTTACAAACATATTTTGTCATTTATTTTCATTTTAAGGTTCATATTAACATTTTTGTTCTGTCGCCCAATAAACAATCGGCGATAAGCCTTTGCGCATTTTGCGTAATCTTTCTAATAGGCTATTTTGAAGAAGACAGACAAATCCGTTTACAATTAATTCTTACATTTATTCCTTGAGTCATATTGAGTGATTTAGTCATATTGAGTGTTTTCCTATGACCAGGTTTAACTGGCACGAGTCGCTGTTTCAACCGTCCCGACAGCGCCTCCAGCCATTTAAACCTGTTTTGTCCGTAAACTAAAAAACTCTGATATTATACACTTAAGGGTGTGATGCAGTACTAATACACCTGCCGTATTATTATTACAATGGCACATGAAACAATAAATACAACTTGTCAGTCAAAAAAAAGTACCGCAGGAAAGATTTCACTAACCACACTCAAAAACAGCTTTCCGGCTCTAACTTTAAAACGGCAAGACGTAAAGAAGAAATGTTTTCGCGGGTCTGATAGGCATTGCGTGCTGTACGTGCTGACGAAATTTGACTTACATAACGTGAGTGGTTTTCAAGGAAATCTCAATGTTTCATCCGTCCCGCGTTTCAATCGTCCCGGCTCTCCCCTAGGCTAAAATAAGGAATTACTCGTAAAAAAATGGTACAATAATGGTATTACACTGTTGAAGAAGTAATTAGTAGCTTTTAGTAGAATAAAGTAAAAATTACAAGAATACTGTTGATCTATGTAATTGTGTGTTCTCTAATTGACTGTGATCATGATGTGGGTGGAGTAACATACACAGGTGTGCAATCATTAATAAAGTGGCCGCCGCTCTATTGTGTGAGTGTGCAGGCAAAACGCCAGATCATGTCTGAGATGTAAGTTATTTTATCCTTCGTCATGTTACCGGTTACCTAGCTCTAACTGAGATGGCAGCGCCAACAGGTTATGGGCCCAGTAAAGAGTATGGGATCCGATGGAGTCGTTTATGTTTCGACGGAGAGGAAAAGAATTACGAACTGTGGGAAACGAAGTTCCTGGCACAATTGCGTCTTCTGGGTTTGAAATCCACCATATTGGGTGAAGCCTCTACCGTGGACGATGAGGGCGAGGAAGTGGAAGACGACAGTAAAAATGAAGAGGCATATGCAGTGCTGATCCAATTATTAGATGACAAGAGTATGTCGCTTGTGATGAGAGAGGCTGCTGATGATGGCAAGAAGGCGTTACAGATTTTGAGAGATCACTACGCTGGGAAAGGGAAGCCACGTGTGATAAGTTTGTATACGGAGTTGACATCTCTTCAGAAAGGTGTAAATGAAACTGTTACGGATTATATTATTCGTGCGGAGACCGCAATCACAGCATTGCGGAATGCGGGAGAGACTTTGAGCGATGATTTATTGACTGCCATGATTCTAAAGGGTTTACCCGATACTTTCAAACCATTCTCTATTTTTATTACGCAGAGTGATGAAAAACTAACATTTGCCGACTTTAAAGCAAAACTGAGGAGCTATGAAAGCACAGAGAAGTTTGGGCCTGCTGGTTCGGTGGAGGACAGCGTAATGAAAATTAGAGGAAGAGACAATTGGAGTATGAGACTCACCTGTTACAACTATGGACAGAAAGGTCACAAAGCCGCGGCGTGCACGGTGGTTGATGAGGAGCGCGGGGAACGGAAACAATGGTGTAGTTTCTGTAAAAGCACCTCACATAAAAATGTGCACTGTCGTCGAAGAAAGCGGGATAAAGTGAAGCAAATGATGGATGAAGATGAAATAATGGATCATACATTTGCGTTTATGGTGGAGCAGGTGAATAAAGTCCCAATTGGTGGAGTGGAAATGAAAGGTCTCATGGTGGATTCTGGAGCTACTAAACACATCGTTACGGACATTGAGAAGTTCGTGGATTTCGACTCAAGTTTCAAGCCTCAGAGCCACATACTGGAGCTGGCTGATGGAAAACGGGCCAGTGGTATCGCGTTAAAGAAAGGTACCGCAAAATTGCGTTTGAGAAATAACAATGGCCGCATTGTGGACATGATGTTGACAGAGGCACTTTATGTGCCATCATTTTCTCAAGACATTTTTTCCGTCAAAGCGGCAATTACACACGGAGCGACAGTAATCTTCAAAGAGGGACAGAACCGTCTCATTCACAAAAATGGTACAACTTTTGATATTCATATGTATGACAGATTGTTTTACTTGAGTACTGTAGCCAATGAGATTGATGAGTGTAACGCGTGCTACGATATTCAGACATGGCATGAAATACTGGGTCACTGTAATTATGATGATGTGTTAAAGTTGGAGAGTGTTACAGATGGGATGAAAATTAGAGGTAAAATAGACAGATCCATTTTGAAATGTGAAGTGTGCATAAAAGGCAAATTTGCTCAGAACAGAAATGGAGATCTAGATGAGAAAGCAGAAGATGTATTTGTACTTGTTCATGCAGATCTGGCTGGTCCTATAGAACCAGCAGGGAAAGATGGTTTTAGATTTGCCTTAGCATTCACAGATGACTATTCAGGAGCTGTGTTTACCTATTTTTTGAAGAGCAAGAGTGACACTGCCGTAGCCACTGAGAAATTCATTGCTGATGTTGCACTGTATGGTAAAATTAAATGTCTAAGATCAGATAATGGAACCGAGTTTACATCTTCTGTATTTCAGTCATTGCTCAGCAAAAAAATGCTATAAGACATGAAACCTCAGCTCCTTACTCACCCCATCAAAATGGGACAGCTGAAAGAGCTTGGAGGACTTTGTTTGAAATGGAAAGATGTATGCTGATCGAGAGTAATTTACCAAAGGAGTTGTGGACATATGCGGTACAGACCGCGGCTATAATTAGAAACAGATGTTATAATAGGCGTCTGGGACAAACTCCATACTATCTGATAACTGGAAAAAAGCCTGACCTATCCAAAATGAGAGTGTTTGGGTTAGAGTGTTATGCATACAAGTATGATAAGAAAAAGTTGGATGCCCGATGTGAAAAGGCTATATTCGTTGGTTATGACAAAAATAGCCCTGCTTATCTTGTTTTCTATCCAGACACAGGGAGAGTACTCAAAAGTAGACTGGTGAAGTTTGTCACAAAAAGTACAAATGAAAGAGATACTCAGACAGAGGAGGATGTGGATTTAGAATATAGGAAGGAGGTTGAAGTCCTAGTACCAAAACTAGATAAGACTAAAATAATTCCACAAGAAATGAAAGTTGAGGATGAAGTCAGTACAAAGGGTGAAAAAGAGAATGATCTAGGTACTAGATATCCAAAAAGAGAAAGAAGACCCCCCCCAGTACCTTGCAGACTATGATTATGAGGTTAAAGATGATGCAGATCAGCCATTGACTATAGACTATTGCTATCGTGTTGCATGTGATGTTCCCCAGACACTGAAGGAAGCCTTAGGCTCTTCAAAATCAGAGTAGTGGGTTGAAGCTATGGAGGATGAGATGAACTCTCTAAAAGAGAATAATACGTTCACATTAACAACACTACCAGAAGGTAAACAGGCAGTAGGGGGAAGATGGGTTTATGGTGTAAAGGAAAATCCTGATGGGGAATTGTATAAAGCCAGGTATGTGGCAAAGGGTTATAGTCAAGTGGCAGGTATTGATTATAATGAGACCTTTTCACCTACTGCCGATATAACTTCAGTACGTGTTTTAATGCAGCTTGCAGCACAATATGATTTAGAGTTACATCAGATGGATGTTAAAACTGCATATCTGCATGCTCCTATAGATTGTGAAATTTATATGAAGCAACCTGAAGGATTTGAAGTTAAGTCAAGAACAGGAGGAGAATTGGTATGTAAGCTCAATAAATCACTGTATGGTCTGAAACAATCTGGACGCAATTGGAACAAGATGTTGAATGATTTTTTAATTGAAAATGATTTTATTCGGAACTCAGCAGATCATTGTGTTTACAGTAAACAAATTGATGAAGACAGAATCATACTGATTATTTGGGTTGATGATCTTATTATTGCAGCGAGTAATGATCAAATACTCAGAGATGTGAAGGAAATGTTGGGAATTAAATTCAAAGTAAAAGATCTAGGAAAACTTCGACATTTCTTAGGCATTGACTTTACGCAAGAACCTGGTAAAGTAAAAATGAATCAGGAAAGATACATCTTAAAAATTTTGGAGAGATTTGATATGACTCACTGCAAACCAAGATCAACCCCATGTGAAATCAAAGTAAAATTTGACAATGATGGTGAACCTGTTGACTTAAAGAGGTATCGTGAAGTGATTGTCAGTTTAATCTATATGATGACAAGTACTCGCCCAGATTTAAGCTTCATTGTTAGTAAATTGTCACAATATCTAAGGGGACCAAAAGAACAACATTGGGTGGCTGCTAAACATGTTTTGAGGTATTTGAAAGGTACAGCAGACTTGGAATTATTTTATAAGAGAAGTGATGTAAATCTGAAACTTGTGGCTTATAGCGATGCAGACTGGGCAGCAGACTTGAATGACAGGCATAGTATTACTGGCTGTTGTTTCAGTTTATCTAAGAATGGGCCTTTTGTCTCTTGGAAATCTAAGAAACAACAAACTGTTGCTTTATCCACATGTGAAGCAGAATACATGGCTTTATCAGCTACTGCACAAGAAAGCTTGTATCTGACCAATCTAATCAATGGAATGGATAATGTACTTGAATATGCACCAGTGACTATTTTTGGGGACAATCAGGGTGCTATTGCACTTTCAAAGAATCCAGTGTGTCGACAAAGATGTGAGCATATTGACATAAGGTATCACTTTGTTCGATCTGTACTGAATGACGGCCAGATAATTCTTTATTATTGTCCTACAGCTGATATGGTGGCAGACATTTTAACAAAATCTGTGTCTAAAGCTAAAATGGATAAATTTATGTGTTTTTTATTTGGAATGTGAATGAATTGGTATTCAGAGATGTATGTATATGATGCATTGTGTTATATTCTGTCAATTTAAGAACAAGTGGGGGTGTTGATCTATGTAATTGTGTGTTCTCTAATTGACTGTGATCATGATGTGGGTGGAGTAACATACACAGGTGTGCAATCATTAATAAAGTGGCCGCCGCTCTATTGAGTGAGTGTGCAGGCAAAACGCCAGATCATGTCTGAGATGTAAGTTCTCTTATCCTTCGTCATGTTACCGGTTACCTAGCTCTAACTGAGATGGCAGCGCCAACAAATACAGTCTTATGTAGAAGGTTTTTTTTTTTTTTTTTTTTTTTTTTTTAAGAAATGTAGTCGAACTGCCTCAGACATGGATTTAAACATAATAGAAGCTTTTTACTTTTATTTGGGGTTTCAACAAAAGGAAACTCTACAGGTGCTAAACTACCAACATGGCATTACCATTTGTCTTAGGACATTACAGAATATACTGAGCCGGACTTTACATTGAAAGTGTTTTAACCTTTCATCTCTCTGCTTGGTTTGGCCATTTAAACTGCAAACTTAAAGGAGCATTTCACCCATGGGAACATTCATCTTTATTAAAAAAAAAGTGGGTCATATATGTAGTCGAAATATAATAAAATCTTCGAATTTGGTGCCTTCTTGACAGAGTAAAGACAGAAAGTAACTGTAGGGCGCATTTGTACTGAAAACCACAATGCACCACATTGCACAGCTCCGCAAGCCACTCCCACTAATCCAGAACAAGAGGAGGTATCCGCCTATCAGATTCAGAGAAAGCACTCTACCGTCTACAAGGCTGGGTGGCGCCAGAGTTTGAAATTCATTTCACAGAAAAAAAATCTAGTTTGTTGCCGAAATCATTATTGAATTACTCCTCGTTTCTATTTATGTTGAATGTTCAGTCCGAGCATTGTAATGCAATTTGGATTTGCAAAATAAGAATAAAAATATGTAGGCATGACCATTATTTTGTTATCTATTATCATGTAAGGTAACATTAATTCCACTGATGGAATGTTGGTTGTCCAAATTTATCTAACATACACGTGGAATAAAACACTAATAAGGAAAACAACGTAAATGTGAACCATTTATTTCAATAATGATATCAACAAAAATAATTGTGTTAACAATAAAAGTTCAACAATACAATAGTAACAACAATAGTTCCTCCTGAGCTTCCTCAACTTATTGGTGCCTGCAGTACTGGCAATCTGGAGCTGGATATTTCAGTCGGATTGCCGACACGGGTAGAACGACACACGACCACCGCCTCAACTCGAGCCAGTCCGGGCTCCTCGTCCACGACAGGCAGGTCTTCTGATTTGGCTGATGGAGGAACAGAGCGCGGCTTCTGCAGCCGATGCAGAAGACCTGCCTGTCACTAACGAAGAGCCCGCACTGGCTCGAATTGAGGCGGACTGGTCCTGTCGTTCTACCCGTGTCGGCAATACGACACTTCGCTATATTGCGGCTCGTAAAGATACCCACGAACATCGGATTTGAGCAGAAGACTTTCAAAATCATCTTCTTCCATATCATGTTTATTTCCTTCCATCATTGTCATAACTTCCCATCTGGCCCCACGGCGCTTGTTAGCTTATGGTGCTTTTCCACTGCATGGTACGGTACGGCTCGGCTCGGCACGGCTCACTTGTGGCGCTTTTCCACTGCATGGTACGGTACGGCTCGGCTCGGCACGGCTCACTTGTGGCGCTTTTCCACTGCATGGTACGGTACGGCTCGCTTCGGCTCGCTTTAAATGGTACCACCTCTGTTGAGGTTCCAAGCGTACCGTACCGATACTAAAATGTGACGTGGAAGCACTGTAGATCACTGATTGGTCAGACAGACAGAATCGTCACTACCAGCGTCATTGTATTTGCGAGACATCAAACCCGCTAGATTTAAATAGCCAGTAACAGCCTCCAATGTTTTAAAACTACTTGCTTGAAGAAAAAAAACTTCCAAAAAAGAAATGGCTGAATCGTGGTCAGTGGACGAGAAGCGTAGACGTTCCTCTTGTTGCCGAGGAGCGGATAAACTATAACGATCAGTCATAATCCCACCCACTTTGAAGCGGTACTAACTGCAGTGGAAAAGCAACCGAGCTAAAGCGAACCGAGCCGTACCGCGCCGCGCCGAGTCGTACCACGCAGTGGAAAAGCGAGGGGAGCCGAACCGTGTTGAGCCGTACCATGCAGTGGAAAAGCGCCATTAGCTTCCAAACAAGATGGCGGATATTGCTATTAGTTTCGGCAAGTGAAGTCCCACCCACTGATCTGTAATAGGTCTGTAGCGTGAGTGGGCCAGTGGGATTTTTACATCATAAAAAGCAGGAAGTGGAACACTTAAATCCTTATTTCTCCCATCTCAGGGGAAAATAAGGGAATAAATCATGACAAATCAAAAATATGACTGGGTTTCTAAAGATACAAAGCTTAATGCAAATGGGTGAAGTGTCCCTTAACCCTCTGGGGTCCAAGGTGTTTTCTGGGTCCTGGAGGTGTTCTGACATGCTGACATTTGTGCTTTTTTCAGTTATTTATAAACATGTTAATGACAAAGGTGTAAATTCACTCTATATAGCACAAACGGGGCTACCGTAATATGTGAGCAACATGTATGTACATGTTTGTATTTTTGAGAGAATATTGTTTATGCATGGTTATTGAAAAAACTAAAACTTAAAGTGTCTGAAATAAGGCCACAAAACACATACTAAATATGTGTCCACAAGACTTTTGACTAATGGGCGTTGTTGCCTAGATTTTTTGCTTCAAAATGATCTGAAAATCATCCCGCCTAATCATTTACACAAAAGAATACATTGATTTAAATTTTATAAGACACCTTTTGTTTGGAAAGGCAATATGCGTGGAGGCGTGTTCACACCTGAGAAGACAAAGGCCGGATAATGTGCCACATACATAATGAGCTGCATATTAATTAGCCTTTCACACAGGTGTGTCACAGGGTCCCAAAGAATGCAAGGACAAAATAAATTATCTATATATACATATTTTACAATTAGAAATTGTAACCAATTACAACAACAATTACAATTTTAACAATATTTCAAGTGTACTCTTTCTTTGTAAAAAGTATACATTTGATCATACGTATTAAAAAAGGTAAGGATTAGGTAAGGTAAGGATTAGTTTGAATATTGGAACAAACACTATAATAACATCTTAGTTGATAATTCAATATACCTACTTTATTTTTGACAAAACATCATACTATAGTATATTTAACATATGAGCAGAAATTGGTGAACAAAAGCTTAACTATTTAATGTGACAGTAGTCTTTTTTTACAGTCAAAACTTTATAATCTATCCAAAACTAATCACAAAATCTTGTCTAAACATTCATATTTAGTCTATAACATATTGTGTATGATATATTAGCATATACATGTTAATTTGCAGTTTGTTGCTTATACAGACATTTTATTTCAACATATTTCAGTCTATTTTTACTCATCTTAGTATAGGCTATAGCAATATAGTTTGGATGTGTTCATGTAAACATAACGTTTACTAATGTAGGTGCGAGAGTGAATGAACGGCACAGACACGCGCTGTATAACTGAAAGTAAACAAAGCGCGCCTGTGCTGTTCATTCAACATTTAGCCTACACACAGACACGCAATTCATATTTAAACAGTCTTTTTGCGGTTTACAGACACTATCCAATATCGCGATTAGAACAAAGCACTTAAGAATAAATAACTTACTACATCAGCTGGATCCGTTGCTCCTCGAAATGAAACTACCAGCACTTCTGGTACATTTTCCAGGGTTATTAGATAGTATTATTCCTACTAGACGAGGTAGCAAGACGAGGTAAAGTACAAGTTTTTATCAAACATGATGTGTTTTATAAACCAGCTGGTGGGCGTTGGCATGTTTGAATGGCTTGCCTTAAATCATTTGCGTTTGAATACCGCGCGCTCTCCGTGGGCGTGGCACATTAGCAGAATAATGAGCTGAGAGAAAGATAATGAGATCAGCTGACACCTCTCTCTTTTTTTATAGATTACATAAACAGAGAATATTTATTTTAAATTTGAATTAGATATTTTAATAGTACAAACTTAAATGATCATAAAGATATATTGCTCATGCTTGTGTGAATAGTATTCGCTGAGCTTTGTTTAAGTTTAGAGACGTGCTCCAGAAAAAAAGTTAACGGAGACGGAGAGACAGAAAGCACACCCTGTTTATTTTCTTCATTTTACAAAAGCACACGGTTTTGATGTTAATGTGAGTGTACACAAAAAAAGAAGACCCTCTATAGTTTATAATCATGTATTGATTACAAAGTATTTTGAGTATTTTAAGTCTATGTTGCTGCTATGTGGGAAAAAAACAGCAAAACGCGCCGGCGCGTTTCTTGACCCCAGAGGGTTAAACAACAAAAAACATCCACTTGCACATATTTGACAATCGGAATATCAGTGTTTCATGCTATAGCTAATACATTTGTGAACATATTTAATAAAAAAATCATCATTCATTCAGCACTGTGTTGTGGTTGCGCGGTGTCACGTGACAAGCAGTGACGCGTCACCATGGAAACGTTAAAGTGACAAGTTCTAAATAACGGTCGCCTTGAAAAACTCACGCTGGGGGGTCAGTCAGAATATTATAAACTTATGTGGGAAAGGGTTAATAGAGAAACTAATTTCGCACTGATCAAACGTGTGCAGCTTCTCTCTGCTGTGGATCCTCTCATGTGTTTTCAGAGTTGATGACTGACTGAATCTCTTGTCACAGTGTGAACACTTGTAAGGTTTTTCTCCAGTGTGGATTCTCTCATGTGTTTTCAGAGATGATGAGTGACTGAATCTCTTGTCACAGTGTGAACACTTGTAAGGTTTTTCTCCAGTGTGAATTCTCTGGTGCTGTTTTAAATCGCTCCCTGTTGTAAAAGTCTTCCCACACTCAAAGCACATGTACTCTCTCACACCAGTATGAGTTTTCTGATGTGTATATAAAGTTTGCAGCCGTGAAAAACTCTTTCCACACACAGAACATGAATGTGGCTTCTCCTTTGTATGAACTGTCAGGTGTATCTTCAGGTTTGATGCTCTAAGAAATGTTTTGCCGCATTGATCACATGTGAACGGCTTCTCTCCGGTGTGGATCATCATGTGTCCTTTAAGGTGTGTTGACTGCGTGAAACTCTTCCCACACTGATCACATGTGAACGGCTTCTCTCCGGTATGAACTCTCATGTGACGCTCAAGACTACCTTTGGTTGAGAAACTGTTTCCACACTGAGTGCAGGTGAAAGATTTCTTGGCTCTTTTCTTTAAAAATGTCTGTTTAGTCTTTGAGCGACTTTCTCCAGGTTGGACATGATGTTCCTCCTTCACTTCTCTCAGTTCTTCTCTCTCCTCCTTCACTTCTCTCAGTTCTTCTCTCTCCTCCTCCACTTCCATCAGTTCTTCACTCTCCTCCTTCACTTCACTCAGTTCTTCACTCTCCTCCTTCACTTCACTCAGTTCTTCACTCTCCTCCTCCACTTCACTCAGTTCTTCTCTCTCCTCCTTCACTTCACTCAGTTCTTCTCTCTCCTCCTTCACTTCACTCAGTTCTTCTCTCTCCTCACTCTCTTCCATCAGGTCTGACATGAAAGAAACAAATATTACATTTAATTTTCAGTACATAAAAATAATTCAAAGAGAGGAATATAAAGTGAGAGGACATGAAAGTGAGCCCTGATGTAATAGTAGAACGTAGACAACTGTTATAAAATATTATAATTTTTACAAATTGATTTTATGTCCATGAATGAGCTAAATTTCTTCCAATTACTATTTTTTAAAACTTTATAGGCACGAATCCCATGTTTTTTTTTAGCAAGAACTATTAATTTGATCAATAACACAATTATCTAACATGATATTAACATTAAAATATACAATACTGCCATGTTTCGACACCAACTTTGAGATTGATATTTATTTTACTAAAACGTTTGAATTATTAATGGCCGTTCACACTAGACTTTTCCTTGCACTGACTTCCATTCATACGCATGTGAAAGTGGGACACCAGAAACACAAGCTCAAGAGAATAACCCTGTGAGAAATAACAAGCCTTTAGCATTCAAGTGGAGTGGATTGTTTATGTTTAAATCCTCCTTTAACATTTTTTCCTCCTTTCAAAAACAGCATTTCTTAAAACTGTGACACTCAGGAAGTGACATCATCTGGGCTATTTCTACTGCATGATGGGAAGACAAGAAAATAATCTCAATCCATTGTCTCAGTTTTTACACAAACTGTAGCATTGACTCTGTAAGAAGCATCTCTATAACTATGAATAACTTATGATATTTGACAAATACAACTTTATCAGTAACTTGGTGTTTACTGATTATTCCAAAAAATAAAATGTGTACACTAGTTTGAAAATGACAAATTCTGGTAACGTTGTTGCAAATTGTGAACCAGATATAAAATAAATGTAAAATAAAACAGTTAAAATAGCCACTGACCATTTGTTGAAGAAAAAAAACATTCTGTACCATTTCATAGTTGAACTGTTTATCTAAAAGTGATGAAGTGCTTGAATGTTTCTAACATGAATGTTCTTCAGCATCATGAATGAATGAAGAATAAACACCAACCTCTTTGTTCTTCAGGATCTTCAGTGTGTTTCATTCTGCAGGTTCTGGATCACTCGTGTTCTCACTGTCCTCTTTAATAAACTCAGTCTTTGCAGATTTCAGCTCTTCCTGATGCTCTGATGCTCGTCTTCACTTGTAGCTGATGGGAATTTACAGCATTTATTGGAGAATTACAGTGGGAGGAGCTTCACTGATGATGTGATGGTGATGGGAGGAGCTTCACTGATGATGAATTCCAGTGTGGGAGGAGCTGATCTGCCAAAATTCAAAATATCAATTATGGAGTTTGTTTTTATAATAAATGACACTTCTAAGCATTTATGAATGTGACCGGTAGTACAACACAGGGCTTCAATTGAAAACACAGGTTTTGGCTGTTAATTCTACTCTGAACAAAATTATAAATGCAACACTTTTGTTTTTGCCCCCATTTTTCATGAGCTGAACATGAGAAGTACTCACTAACACATATTTACAGATTTGTCAACAATATTTGAGAGAAATAGGCCTTTTGTGTACATAGAAAAAGTCTTAGATATTTGAGTTCAGCTCATGAAAAATGGGGGCAAAAACAAAATGTTGCGTTTTTAATTTTGTTCAGTGTAGTTATCAGTATCCCAGAAACTATCAATGTGTTGGACCTTCTAGACGAACGTGGAGTGTTAGGGAGGTCTAAGGAGTAAAATGCATGTACTCAAATTGCAAGAAAAAATTTGGGATTAAACGTGTTAAGTGTCAATTTACAGGAGATCTGAAGACATCAGCATAATAAATGAGGTGAAAACAGGAACTATTGTCATGAAATAAAGAGTTTTTTCAGCAGATCTGTTAATATTGATGATCCTCAGACTATCAACACTCATTCAACAAGACATTCAGGATCATCAGCAGATCATCTCACTTTATTCTGAGTGTTTGCGGTTAGAAACACATTGACTCAGATAAATGACATAAGCCTATTAAACTGCTCTATTGAACGACAATACTGATAGTAGTAAATCGCCTTCACGTGCTTTCAGATGGAGCGGCATTTACTACAAAGAGCCGTAGTTCACTGACAAGCTGAGCCATATCGCATCAATATCGCGGACGTATCGCCAGCGATAATTAATGCGATATGGCTCAGCTTGTCAGTTAACTACGGCTCTTTGTACACAGTAAAAACTCCAGTGTTAAATTAACACTCCTGGGAGTGTATATGAGTCCACACTCAAGAGTGTTAAAGTTAATGAGATAATTAAGTGATTGATTGAGTGATGATTGAGCATTATTGAAGACACCTGATGTTAACAAGCAGAATCACTGAAGGAGAAAAACTCAAATTGTAAGCCACCGTTATGGCGATCATTGGTTGCTTTAGTTGGGCTCTTGACCCTATATTACTAACTTTAAATTTTGTTTGGCTGCTGTATCTGAGTTATAACTGCCAGATGAACAAAGAAAAAAAGTGATCTAATGGTGTTGGTTATATTATGACAATCATCATTTGAACTTTATGTTTTTGATTCATGTTGCTTGTTACAGCATAACTGTGATTTTGCATAAATATCTAGAATTTTAGCTATAATATAAAAGATTTCTTAAAAGTTGTTTTCTAAATTTAGGCACACAGACTTCAAGATTCAGTCTATGCATCTCAAGATAACTTTGATTTTTGCAGATCAGCTCCTCCCACTGCAATTCACCAATAAATGCTGGAATATTCCCATCAGCTGCAAGTGAAGAGGAGCCTCAGGAAGAGCTGAAATCTGTAAAGTTTATTAAAGAGGACAGTGAGAACACGAGTGATCCAGAACCTGCAGAATGAAACACACTGAAGATCCTGAAGAACAAAGAGGTTGGTGTTTATTCTTCATTCATTCATGATGCTGAAGAACATTCATGTTAGAAACATTCAAGCACTTCATCACATTTAGATAAACAGTTAAACTATGAAATGGCTGCAAAAGTTTTTTTATATATACAAATGGTCAGTAAATGGAGGTTTCATATTGATTGTCAACATCAGGTCAAACTCAATTTAAATATTTTAACCTTTTTATTTTACATTTATTCTAGCTATGGTTTACAATATGTAACAATTTTACCAGAATTTGACCTGAATTGTGTGTGTATTTTTACAAACATATTTAACAAATATATACAATAATAATTCCAAAATGTACAATCTACTCCTCTTTACTGCAAACATTTGTGTTCTTTCTCGCAGTGAAATTCACTTGATCTTGTGTTTCTTGTCACACATGCGTGTGAAATCAATAGAAGAAGTTTAGTGTGAACCGCCCTTAATAATTAAAATGTTTTAGTAGTTTTTAACATAACTATATAGTAAAAGTTGGTGTCAAAATATGGCAGTATTGTGTATTTTAATGTTAATTTCATGTTAGATAATTGAGTCATTGATCAAATATTTTTAATAGTTCTCACTAGGGCTGGGTGATATATCGCACGATATTGTTATGCGCATCTCGTCAGTAAAGCCGGTTCCTTGATTAGTAGTAAATCACCATCACCTGCTTTCAGATGGAGCGGCATTTACTACACAGCACAAACTCCAGTGTTAAATTAACACTCAAGAGTGTTAAAGTTAATGAGATAATTAAGTGATTCATTTAGTGATGATGAGCATTATTGAAGACACCTGATGTTAACAAGCAGAATCACTGAAGGAGAAAATCTCAAATTGTAAGCCACCGTTATGAAGTTGGCCCCCCACCCAACGCAAAACGTCGTCAAAATAGGCTCAATCATTTGTGCTGTAAAAAGTTTCGTTTGTGCTGCTTCGGTTTTTTAGATATTAAAATAATATTTTTAGGTCATTCTGAGGTCACTTAGCCCCCCCACATGATCCAAACTCACCCAAAATAGTCTCGTTCGTTTGTGCTGGATTGTGCGGTAAGAAATTCGCTTGTGCTGCGTCGGGTTTTAAAATATTGGACACTGAATTATAGACGGTGACTTCTCCAGCCCCCTTTTTATCTACTACAGTTGAAGTAAGACCGAAACGGCAAACCAAATCACAATATTCACTTCTGTTACCTATCCTGTGCGTTTTCAACTTTTAACGGACACTGCGGATCGCAGGATGTGTGGAATGTAACACGAAAACTACAAGGTAAGTGTTTTTTATGTTTTGTTAGTAGCCTAACATAATATGAACATTGTCATAAATACACGCACCATAATCTGTTTTGCTGTGTTTATACAGTGTGTGTGTGTATTCTTTTTCTTTTTTTAAAGGTCTCTTAAGCTCACCAAGGCGGATTTTTTTTTTTATGGTACACTGATATTGTGAAATGTAGCCGGCTATTTTCTGTTTTAATAAAATTAAAATGTAATTTAGTCCTGTGATGTCAAAGCTGAATTTTCTGTATCCTTACTTGACTACATGTCACATGATTTTTCAGAAATCATAGTAAAATGTTGATTGATCAATTATTATTGGTGCTCAGTTAAGAAAGGTTCTTAATTTTATCAATGTTGAATAGGCTACCCATAGCGTGGGTTTTGGATGCTTAATATGTTTGTGGAAACCGTGATCATTTTTTCACTTTTGATTAGGCCTATTTAATGCGTAGGCCTACTTGCTAAATAAAAGTAGTATTTTTTTATATGCATTACTTAACCAAAAACTTTGAATGGTTGTATATCTTGGTTTCCAGAAGAAGAAAAAAGAACAATATTAAGCAGCACAACTGTTTTCAACATTGATAATGATCAGAAATGTTTCTTGAGCATCAAATTCATAACATCAGCATATTATAATTATTTCTGAAGGATCATGTGACACTGAAGACTGGCGTAATGATGCTGAAAATTGAGGTTTGATCACAGGAATAAATTACACTACTATATATTCACATAGAAAACAGCAGTGAAATAATATTTCACAATATTACTGTATTTTTCATCAAATAAATACAGCCTTGGGGAGCAGAAGGGACTTCTGAGAAACATTAAAAAATGTTCAAACTTTTGACTGGTACTGTGTGTGTATGTATAGTATGTGTCTGTGTATATATATATATATATATATATATATATATATATATATATATATATATATATATATTTAATAACTATTATTATTATGTATGTGGAAATTCATGACAATGAATTAAGTCAAAATGATTAAACTTTTGAAATTTAATCATGTAGCCTACTATCGAACATCCATTAACAAAAAAAATTGACCTTTAAAAACTTAAACTTAAACACTTAATACTGACAAGTTACTATCTGTCTTCAAACCAAAAATACCACCCAAAGTAATAGACTTGAGTGCAAACTCCCATAAAATAGCACACTACATCTCCTGAACAAATTATGTGATGAAAGTCTTTGTCAATTCTACTTTAAAAGTGTGCTCACCTCGAGGATATTTTTGCTGTTCTCGTGCCCAAACTTGCTGAAGTTACATTTTAAACTACGACTTGAGGGCACAAATCCATTTTGCCCAGAGAGAAAGTGAGTGACAGAAAAAAAAAATAGTCTGACAATGTCGGAACAATACAGGGACTACAAAAACACTGATACGAAATTGATGTTCTATTAAATCATCTTTATTAGCATCTAACATTTTGGTAAGAGATTTAATATAACAAACCCGAACTGACTTCGTATAAAAATAGATAGACATGTCTTAGTAATGGTCATTCTGGTTACTTGGGCTATTTCTAACTATTTTTGATCTTGGTGACCAATTGAATTATCTATTTTATTCAGTCAGCTTTAGCCTATAGCCTAATAAATAACATTTATAATTTGATATAATGTCATATGTTAAAACCCGACGCAGCACAAACGAATTTTTTAGCGCACAATCCAGCACAAACGAAGCACAAACGAACGAGACTATTTTGGGTAAATTTGGATCATGTGGGGGGGCTGGTGACCTCAGAATGACCAAAAATATTAGTAGGCTATTTTATTATCTAAAAAACCGAAGCAGCTCAAACGAAACTTTTTACAGCACAAGCCAGCACAAACGGAGCACAAACGAACGAGACTATTTTGGGTGAATTTGGATCATGTTGGGGGGCTGGTGACGTCATCAACAATACTTTAATGTCTAATATTTAAAAACCCGACGCAGCACAAACGAAAATTTTACCGGCACAAACGAAGCACAAACGAACGAGACTATTTTGGGTGAATTTGGATCATGTGGGGGCTGAGTGACCAAAGAATGACCAAAGAATATTATTTTAGGCTATTATCTAAAAAACCGAAGCAGCTCAAACGAAACGTTTTACAGCACAAACCAGCACAAACGAAGCACAAACGATTGAGCCTATTTTGGATGAATTAGAAGCATGTGGGGGGGCTGAGTGACGTCATCGACCTAACCTTCAATGATTAATATTTTAAAACCCGGTGCAGCACAAAATTGACTTTTTACAGCACAAACCAGCACAAACGAAGCACAAACGATTGCGTCTACTTCGGGTGAATTTGGAGCATGTGGGGGGCTGGTGACGTCATCGTCTATAATTCATTATCTGATATTTTGAAACACGACGCAGCACAAGCGAAACTTTTACCGGCACAAACGAAGCACAAACGAACGAGACTATTTTGGGTGAGTTTGGATCATGTGGGGGGGCTTAGTGACCTCAGAATGACCTAAAAATATTATTTTAATATCTAAAAAACCGAAGCAGCACAAATGAAACTTTTTACAGCACAAACGATTGAGCCTATTTTGACGACGTTTTGCGTTGGGTGGGGGGCCAACTTCACGCAGGCCCGTTATGGCCATAAGTGTTTGCTTTAGTTGGGCTCTTAACCTTTATACATTCACTTTAAATTTGTTTGTCGGCTATTTATTTATAACAGTCAAATGAACAAAAAAAGTGTGATCTGAAAGTGTTGGTTGTGTTCTGGCATAATCATGCTGTGATATGAAAATGAATCTTTTTGAGATAGTTTGGTTTAACTTGTTGGCAACAACTTTTTGATTCTACAGCATATATGAATATAGGTATGTTTCTTATAATCCAAAATATTTAATAAACATTGTTCTGATCAAAACACTTTCAAATGAATTTATTTAGAAACACAGACATCAATAATCAGCCTGTGAATCTCAACAATGGTGACAATAATAAAGCATGTTGCAGTGGCTGCCACCAATCAACTTATTAATGGCTCCCATCATGCATTGCGATATGAATAAATTATGATCTGAATTTTCTATGTAATTTACTTTTCCTAATTGAATATTCTGCTCGTCACCATTGTTGAGATGCATAGACTGAATCTTGAAGTCTGTGTGTGCCTATAAGAAAGATTTTTTTTTTTTTTTTAGAAACAACTTTTAAGAAATCCTTTTTATTTTAGCTAAAATTCTGGATATTTATTCAGAATCACAGTTATGCTGTAACCAACAACATAAATCAAAATCATAAAGTTCAAATGATGATTGTCTTAATATAACCAACACCATCAGATCACTTTTTTCTTTGTTCATCTGGCAGTTATAACTTAGATACATCAGCCAAACAAAATCTAAAGTTAATAATATAAGGGTCAAGAGCCCAACTAAAGCAACCAATGATCGCCATAACGGTGGCTTACAATTTGAGTTTTTCTCCTTCAGTGATTCTGCTTGTTAACATCAGGTGTCTTCAATAATGCTCAATCATCACTCAATCAATCTCTTAATTATCTCATTAACTTTAACACTCTTGAGTGTGGACTCATATACACTCCCAGGAGTGTTAATTTAACACTGGAGTTTTTGCTGTGTACAAAGAGCAGTTAACTGACAAGCTGAGCCATATCGCATTAATTATCGCTGGCGATACGTCCGCGATATTAATGCGATATGGCTCAGCTTGTCAGTGAACTACGGCTCTGTGTAGTAAATGCCGCTCCATCTGAAAGCAGGTGAAGGCGATTTACTACTAATCAAGGAACCGGCTTTACTGACGAGATGCGCATAACAATATCGTGCGATATTTCGCCCAGCCCTAGTTCTCACTACAGAAACATGTGATTTTTGCCTATAATGTTTATAAAATAATAACTGGAAGATCAGTGTACCTCATTCATGGAAAGTTTCAGGGACGTTTAATTAATTTATAAAAATAGATAAATTATTGTAATATTTGATAGCAATTGTCCGTTACATCTGGGATAATTTTTATCTCCATTCATTCCATATTTCTCTTTCAATTATTTAGATTATTTCGAAAATTTGTTTCTTTCATTTCAGACCTGATGGAAGTGAAGGAGGAGAGAGAAGAACTGAATGAAGTGGAGGAAGAACATCATGTCAAACCTGGAGAAAAACCTTTGAGTCACTCAAAGACTAAAAATAATTTTTTAAAGAAAAGACAAGACAAGAAATCTTTCACCTGCACTCAGTGTGGAAACAGTTTCACAACCAAACAAAGTCTTGAGCGTCACATGAGAGTTCACACCGGAGAGAAGCCGTTCACATGTGATCAATGTGGGAAGAGTTTTAGCCGATCAACACACCTTGAAAGTCACATGAGAGTTCACACCGGAAAGAAGCCGTTCATGTGTGAAGAGTGTGAAAATAGATTCTCAGACAAAAAATCTCTTAAGATTCACATGAGAGTTCACACAGGAGAGAAGCCACATGTATGCTATAAATGTGGGAATAGTTTCAGTCAATCTTCATACCTTAATGTTCACATGAGGATCCACACCGGAGAGAAGCCGTTCACATGTGATCAGTGCGGGAAAACATTTCTGTGGGCATCAAACCTGAAGAAACACCTGAGAGTTCATACGAAGGAAAAGCCACATTCATGTTCTGTGTGTGAAAAGAGTTTTTCACAGCTGCAAACTTTATATACACATCAGAAAACTCACACTGGTGTGAGAGAGTACATGTGCTTTGAGTGTGAGAGAACTTTTGCAACAGGGAGCGATTTAAAACTGCACCAGAGAATTCACACTGGAGAAAAACCTTACAACTGTTCACACTGTGACAAGAGATTCAGTTGTTCATCAACTCTGAAAACACATGAGAGGATCCACACTGGAGAAAAACCTTACAAGTGTTCACACTGTGACAAGAGATTCAGTCACTCATCATCTCTGAGAACACATGAGAGGATTCACACTGGAGAAAAACCTTACAAGTGTTCACACTGTGACAAGAGATTCAGTCACTCATCAACTCTGAAATCACATGAGAGGATCCACACCAGAGAGAAGCCGCACACGTGTTGAGTTGGACTTCGTTTTGAATGGGGATTTTGTCTCTTAAGAAGTCATTTAAATCCTTGAATTGTGTATGTGAAGATCTCTTTAGTCTATGTTAAGTCTGGATTTTGGAACCGGTCCATACTTCCTATGGAGGAATTTTGCAATGTGTCAAGGAGTTTCACACTCTTTCTGTTTTTTTTGTCCTCTTTCTGATTTTCCCCTTTTCTGGTTCTTGTATTAAGTTTTACAGTTGTACAGGCGCTTCCTCAGTTAAGCATAATTTAAGGGGGTGGATGTAACGGAGTGTAATAGTGTAAAATAATGCATAAATGGGAACAGCATCATCTGTGGACATGCGTGATGGCATTTAATGTGTGGAATTCTTATCATTTACTAATTCATTCTTATCATTTACTAATGATAAACCATGGTTTACTGGAAAACTCAAACACCTTCGTCATGCCAAAGAGGATGCCTACAGAAGTGGGGATAAAATCTTGTATAACCAGGCCAGAAACAGACTGACAAAGGAGATCAGAGTTGCTAAAAGAAGCTACTCTGAAAAACTGAAAAACCAGTTTTCATCCAACGACCCATCTTCAGTCTGGAATGGCCTGAGGAACATCACCAACTACAAGTCACCATCTCCCCGATCTGTGGACAATCAACACCTGGCTGATGATTTAAACTCATTTTATTGCAGGTTTGAAAAGCCCTCATTCACACCACACACCGGCTGTGACCTGCCCTTCACACATTCACCATCACCTCCTGCACTCCCATTACTCCCCCCTCCTGCCATCCAACCTGAGCTTAAGGTCTGTGTGGAGGACGTGAGCCGAGTCTTCAAAAAACAGAAGACTAGGAAAGCCTCAGGCCCAGACGGCATCTCATCTGCTTGTTTAAAAGCCTGCGCTGACCAACTGGCCCCGGTCTTCACGCAGATCTTCAATAGATCATTGGAGCGGTGTGAAGTTCCCTGCTGCTTCAAACGCTCCACTATCATTCCTGTCCCCAAAAAACCCAAAATCACTGGACTTAATGACTACAGACCTGTCGCTCTCACGTCTGTGGTCATGAAGTCGTTTGAAAGACTGGTGTTGGCCCACCTGAAGGACATCACTGGACCCCTGCTGGATCCCTTTCAGTTTGCTTACAAAGCAAACAGGTCTGTGGATGATGCAGTCAACATGGGACTGCATTATATCCTGCAACATCTTGACAGACCAGGGACTTATGCAAGGATCCTCTTTGTGGACTTCAGTTCGGTCTTCAATACCATCATGCCTGATCTTCTCACAGCCAAACTGACCCAGCTCTCCTTACCATCCTCGATCTGTCAGTGGATCACCAGCTTCCTGACGAACCGGCAGCAGCGAGTGAGACTGGGGAAACACACATCCAAGACTCTCACCACCAGCACTGGCGCCCCTCAAGGGTGCGTTCTCTCCCCACTGCTCTTCTCCCTGTACACTAATGACTGCACTTCTAAAGACCCCTCTGTCAAGCTCCTGAAATTTGCAGACGACACCACTGTCATCGGTCTCATCCGGAACGGTGACGAGTCTGCTTACAGACTGGAGGTTGAACAGCTGGCTGTCTGGTGCAGTTATAACAACCTTGAGCTGAACACGCTCAAAACAGTGGAGATGATCGTGGACTTCAGGAGGAACAGCCCAGCACTCCCCCCACTCATCATCATGAACAGCACTGTGGAAGCAGTGGAGTCATTCAGGTTCCTGGGTACTATCATCTCTCAGGACCTGAAGTGGGACAATCACATTGACTCCATCGTGAAAAAAGCCCAGCAGAGACTGTACTTCCTTCGCCAGCTGAGGAAGTTCAACTTGCCACAGGAGCTGCTGATTCAGTTCTACTCAGCTGTCAATGAGTCTGTTTTATGCACTTCCATCACTGTCTGGTTTGGTTCAGCTACCAAATCAGACATCAGGAGACTACAACGGACAGTCCGGACTGCGGAGAGGATCATTGGTGCCCCCCTGCCATCCCTCCAGGACCTGTACTCTTCCAGAGTGAGGAAGAGAGCAGGTAAAATCATCACAGACTCCACTCACCCTGGACACCACCTGTTTGAACTGTTACCGTCAAGACGGCGAATCAGATCACTGGCCACAAGAACATCTCGGCACAGGAACAGTTTCTTCCCACAGGCCATTTCCCTCCTGAACAGTTAACATATCTCCCAAGGCATATGCCTTAAGTGCAATACTCCCACTGTTTAGTGCAATATCCTACAACTCATGTGATACTTATATGTAGATTTTTTCTATTTTATTCTCATATATTTATATTTTTATTTTTTATTCTTATAATTTGTAGTATTATGTTTCTTGTTGTATTTGTATCTGTATATGTCCACTGGAAGCCTCAGTACCAAAACAAATTCCTTGTGTGTGCAAGCACACTTGGCAATAAAGCTCTTTCTGATTCTGATTCTGATTCTGATTCTGAATGGGGACCGCCCACAGCAGAACTAACGAGACTTGCTGTGGGTAAGTTGCACGTTTTGAGCAGTCTGGATTATCCGTTAAAAGTGTATAAAACACATAAGTACTTGATTTGTTGTGGATTTTTCCTGCAATGAACTCCTTAGGGAACTCTTCATATGTGTTTGGTGTCGAATGTGTTACTTGTTTTGACTTTGTATATGTGGCACAATCTGTCAGGTTTGTGCAAGATGCTGAAGACGAGGACATGGGAACTGCAGTTTAGGTTATTTATTCTCACAAATCACTGCAATAAACATACAGGAACCAAGGAAAAGGATTTCCAGGACTTCAAACACACAACCGTACACGGACGACGATCAACAAACACTGAGGGAAAACACAGGGCTTAAATGAACAGGGCCTAATGGGAAGATTAACTGAACACAGGTGAAGGGAATAGCTAATTAGACAGAGTGGGAAAACTAACAGGACTGAACCAAAATCACAAAGACAGGGGGAAACAAGATCACAGAACATAACTAAACACATAGAAAACGTGACAGAACCTCCCCCTCCCCGAAGGCGCGTCCTCGCGCCGTATAACATCCAAAGGGGTGGGAGGGTGGGGGCCCTGGAGGCTGACGAGGGCATGGTGGTGCAGGGACGGGAAGCCTCCAGGGCGGAGCTGGTAGCTCAGGGAACCGGGGTGGAACAGGCTGTGGACATGGCCATGGCGGAGCAGGCTGTAGGTGTGGCCACGGCGGAGCAGGCTGTGGGCGTGGCAAGGGCGGAGCAGGCTGTGGGCGTGGCCACGGCGGAGCTGTCGGACCCTCGGGCGTCCAGGGCGGAGCTGTCGGACCCTCGGGCGTCCAGGGCGGAGCAGTGGGACCCTCGGGCGTCCAGGGCGGAGCTGTGAGACCCTCGGGCGTCCAGGGCGGAGCTGTGGGACCCTCGGGCATCCAGGGCGGAGCTGTGGGACCCTCGGGCGTCCAGGGCGGAGCTGTGGGACCCTCGGGCGTCCAGGGCGGAGCTGTCGGACCCTCGGGCCTCCAGGGCGGAGCTGTCGGACCCTCGGGCGTCCAGGGCGGAGCTGTCGGACCCTCGGGCGTCCATGGTGGAGCTGACCCTTCGGGTGGCCATGGCGGTGAGGATCCTTCGGGTGGCCATGGCTGTGAGAACCCTTCGGGTGGCCATGGCGGTGAGGACCCTTCGGGTGGCCATGGCGGAGATATTTCTTCAGGTGGCCATGGCGGTGCAGACCCTTCGGGTGGGCGCCCCCCCAAAATTTTAATGGGGAAATTGACAGGAAAGGGGGGATCCGGCAGCAAAGAGGGTCTTGGGCTGGGCAGGACCAGCGGAGGATCAGTGGGCTCTGGCGCAGGATCAGTGGGCTCTGGCGCAGGATCAGTGGGCTCTGGCGCAGGATCAGTGGGCTCTGGCGCAGGATCAGTGGGCTCTGGCGCAAGATCAGTGGGCTCTGGCGCAGGATCAACGGGCTCTGGCGCAGGATCAACGGGCTCTGGCGCAGGATCAACGGGCTCTGGCGCAGGATCAACGGGCTCTGGCGCAGGACTGGACGGGACCAGCACATCATGGGACTCGGAACTGGACGGGGCCAGCACATCATGGGACTCGGAACTGGACGGGGCCAGCACATCATGGGACTCGGAACTGGACGGGGCCAGCACATCATGGGACTCGGAACTGGACGGGGCCAGCACATCATGGGACTCGGAACTGGACTCATGGGCCAGAGCTGATGTGCGTGTAGCCCACACACACAGAATCGCCGCAGACATCACAATCAGCGCTGTCTTCTCGTGTGGACTCACGTGTGGTGTGCTCAGTCTCTGGCGAACAGGCGATGGGCTCTGGCTCTTGCTCGAAGACTGGCTCTGGCTCTTGCTCGAAGACTGGCTCTGGCTCTTGCTCGAAGACTGGCTCTGGCTCTTGCTCGAAGACTGGCTCTGGCTCTGGAACAGCGGGCAGGCGATGGGCTCAGGCGGGCAGGCGATGGGCTCAGGCGCTGGCGGGCAGGGGACGGGCTCAGGCGCTGGCGGGCAGGCGACGGGCTCAGGCGCTGGCGGGCATACCGGACTTGGGACTGGCTGGAGTGGGAGATCTTCCACGTGGTAGCTGGATCCACACGCCCACAGCGTGTGATCCACAAACTCCAAGAAGGACATTTTTATGTCCTTCACCAGAATTATTTGGGCTAGTGGGTCCTTCAGTCCACCCCAGAAACTCCTTGTAAGTGCCTCTTCATTCTGAGTCACGTCATCATAGAGGCCTATGTACAGCCCTGCATATTCCTCCAGAGAGAGCTCATTCTGGCAGAGGATAGGTGTTTCCATGGGGCTCACCTTGTTGTTCCTTTTCCTTCTGCTCATCTTTTCGCTTTTTTAAAGGTTGATCGTTCTGTCAGGTTTGTGCAGGATGCTGAAGATGAGGACACGGGAACTGCAGTTTAGGTTATTTATTCTCACAAATCACTGCAATAAACATACAGGAACCAAGGAAAAGGATTTCCAGGACTTCAAACACACAACCGTACACGGACGACGATCAACAAACACTGAGGGAAAACACAGGGCTTAAATGAACAGGGCCTAATGGGAAGATTAACTGAACACAGGTGAAGGGAATAGCTTATTAGACAGAGTGCGAAAACTAACAGGACTGAACCAAAATCACAAAGACAGGGGGAAACAAGATCACAGAACATAACTAAACACATAGAAAACGTGACACAATCGTTATTATCGTGTGCATTGTCTTGTGTTTTATAAAGAACTGATTAACTCTCTATGCATTGGATCCTTTATTTCCACGTTTTGTTTCCTCATTGTGCGGACCGCCCAGGCAAAACCGTCACATAGTCAAAGTTAAAAGGTAATATTAAATAGTCATTAAAATACAATTAAATAATCAGTGTTGGGTGTAATGCAATACTAACTGTATTAAATAATTACTGTAATTTAATTACTTTTTATTCTAATAGTAAAATAAGGAATTACTCGTAAAAAAATGGTACAATAATGGTATTACACTGTTGAAGAAGTAATTAGTAGCTTTTAGTAGAATAAAGTAAAAATTACAAGAATACTGTTGATCTATGTAATTGTGTGTTCTCTAATTGACTCTGATCATGATGTGGGTGGAGTAACATACACAGGTGTGCAATCATTAATAAAGTTGGCGCCGCTCTATTGTGTGAGTGTGCAGGCAAAACGCCAGATCATGTCTGAAATGTAAGTTCTTTTATCCTTCGTCATGTTACCGGTTACCTAGCTCTAACTGAGATGGCAGCGCCAACAGGTTATGGGCCCAGTAAAGAGTATGGGATCCGATGGAGTCGTTTATGTTTCGACGGAGAGGAAAAGAATTACGAACTGTGGGAAACGAAGTTCCTGGCACAATTGCGTCTTCTGGGTTTGAAATCCACCATATTGGGTGAAGCCTCTACCGTGGACGATGAGGGCGAGGAAGTGGAAGACGACAGTAAAAATGAAGAGGCATATGCAGTGCTGATCCAATTATTAGATGACAAGAGTATGTCGCTTGTGATGAGAGAGGCTGCTGATGATGGCAAGAAGGCGTTACAGATTTTGAGAGATCACTACGCTGGGAAAGGGAAGCCACGTGTGATAAGTTTGTATACGGAGTTGACATCTCTTCAGAAAGGTGTAAATGAAACTGTTACGGATTATATTATTCGTGCGGAGACCGCAATCACAGCATTGCGGAATGCGGGAGAGACTTTGAGCGATGATTTATTGACTGCCATGATTCTAAAGGGTTTACCCGATACTTTCAAACCAT
The DNA here is from genome assembly GCA_030770095.1 of Gila robusta. NCBI lineage: Eukaryota > Metazoa > Chordata > Actinopteri > Cypriniformes > Leuciscidae > Gila > Gila robusta. The sequence continues at coordinate 509,825 of JAVALU010002426.1, forward strand.
TCTCTATTTTTTTTACGCAGAGTGATGAAAAACGACTCTGTTACTAACGTAACCTCGGAACCTTTCGTACGGCCGCCAAAGCATACAAACAGTTGTTCTGTCTGTCTGAATAGGGCAGAACGCTCCAAATACACTCTGAGAGCCCTAACGGGGCAGAGTAGATTAGCGTTGTGTTCGTCTGCTGGAGACGAAAGCGCAGTTAGGGAGATAACCTGTGCTCTGAAGGGAGTGGTGAGCACTTTAGGAATATACCCATGTTTTGGTCTAAGGACGACCCTGCAGTCGTTAGGTCCGAATTCTAGACAGGCAGCGCTTGTCGAAAGCGCGTGCAGGTCGCCCACTCTCTTGACCGAGGCGAGTGCCAGCAAGAGCGCAGTCTTGAGCGAGAGCTGTTTAAGGTGCACTGTTCGGAGTGGTTCGAACGGGGGCCCTTTAAGAGCGTCTAGGACAGTAGCTAAGTCCCAGATCGGCACTGAGGGGGGGCGTGAAGGGTTCATCCTCCTGGCGCCCCTTAGGAAACGAATAATTAGGTTGTTTCTTCCCAATGGACGTTCCATTACAGGGTCGTGTGACGCTGTGATGGCCGCCACATATACTTTGAGCGTGGAGGGGGTGCGGCCCGCCTCCAGAAGCCCTTGTAGAAAATCGAGTACATTCGTAACCTCGCATGTTTCAGGGTTCAGGCCCTTGGCATTACACCAGTCACTGAACACTTTCCATTTCTGGGCATATAAGCGTCTCGTGGAGGGCGCCCGCGCCTCAGCGATGGTTTTTAGTGCTCCGCTCGCGAGGTTCCTGGGAACCCGTTGAGGGGCCATGCATGAAGGGCCCACAGATCGGGGCGGGGATGAAATATCATCCCGCTGGCCTGACTGAGGAGGTCTGGCCTCAGTGGAATCGGCCGTGGTGCAGATTGCATTTGCATCAGATCTGGAAACCATGTTTGGTTCTTCCAGAGTGGGGCTATCAGCAGCACTGCGTTTTTCTCCTCTCTGACGTGACTGATGACCTGTGGCAGCATCGCGATCGGGGGAAAGGCATATAAGGGGCGGCTCGGCCAGCTCTGGGCGAGCGCGTCCGTGCTTTTCGTGAAGAAAAGAGAGCAGTGCGCGTTCTCCTTGGAGGCGAAGAGGTTGATCTCCGCTTTGCCAAAGGTTTTCCATAACCACTGAATCGTCAGTGGGTTGAGAGCCCATTCTCCTGGGAGAATCTTGTCTCTGGATAGCATGTCTGCCCCCTGGTTCAGGGCGCCTGGCACATGCGCCGCTCTCAGCGAGCGCAAGTTGTGCTGGGACCATAAAATGAGTCTCCTGGCCATTGAATGCATGGAGCTCGACCTGAGTCCACCCTGGCGATTTATGTACGACACTACCGTCATGTTGTCCGTTCGGACCAGGACGTGTTCGTTTTTTAGATGTGGGAGCAGGGCTCTGAGAGCCAAAGCGACCGCTTTCATTTCCAGACAGTTTATGTGTAGGCGCTTCTCCGGGTTTGACCAAAAGCCGGAGACAGGCCTGCCCTCGTAAAGGGCCCCCCAACCTATTTTGGAGGCATCTGTCGTTATCATCTTTCTCCTTGTGTTCACACCCCGACTCATGCCTGACTGGTACCAGTCGGCGGCTTTCCAGTGCGTCAGGGCTTTTATACAGCCGTGGTTCGCTCTGATTAAAAAGTGGCCCGAACGCCACGCGTGAGTAGGGACGCGGCTCTTGAGCCAGCGTTGGAGAGGGCGCATATGCAACAATCCTAGCTGGAGTACGGCCGATGCTGAGGCCATGAGACCGAGCATTCTCTGAAACCGTTTGACGGGGGCGCGCGCGCCCGCTCTGAATGATGTTGCAAGGCGCCGGATGGTGAGCGCGCGCTCTGATGAGAGACGCGCTGTCATTTGCATCGAGTCTAGAACTATTCCCAGGAAGGAAATCCTCTGGCTGGGAGATAGTATGCTTTTTGCAAAGTTGATTCTTAGACCCAGGCATTCTAAATGGCTGATAATCCAAGATCTGTGTGTTATTAACTGACTCTCTGATTGTGCTAGAACCAGCCAATCGTCGAGATAATTCAGTATTCGCACTCCCCTTCGCCTTAGGGGGGAAAGTGCTGCATCCATACATTTCGTGAATGTACGGGGAGCCAGGGACAGGCCGAAGGGAAGTACTGTGTACTGGTATGACTGTCCCTCGAAAGCGAATCTCAGAAACGGCCTGTGATGAGGCGCTATTGGAATGTGAAAGTAAGCATCTTTCAGATCCACTGAGAGAAACCAATCTCCTGGGCGTACTTGCGCGAGGATATGCTTGGTTGTTAACATTCTGAACGAGCGAATCAATGTGTTTTGTTCAGGTGTCTGAGATCTAGGATGGGGCGGAGACCGCCATCCTTTTTCGGGACGAGAAAATAGCGGCTGTAAAAACCTGTCCCGCTCAGAGAGGGGGAAACAGTTTCCACAGCGCCCTTTTCTATTAGTTTGCGCACCTCAGTGCGTAGAACATGTGAACACTCCTTTCTCACTTTCGTCTCGACCACGGCCGTAAAACGTGGTGGTCTGCGAGCGAACTGGAGCGAGTATCCGTGCTTTACTATATTCAATACCCATTTCGGCATGTCTGGAATGTTTTCCCATGCCGCTGCGTGTACAGATATGGGCTGAATACAAGTCAAGTCAAGTCAAGTCAAATATATTTATATAGCGCTTTTCACAATACAGATTGTATCAAAGCTGCTTCACAGTATCAATCAAAACAACTTAACAATGTTTGTTTATTACTGGAAAAAAGACATCCAAGTTTGGTAGAGCTGATCAATGGTATGATTGGTTAATTAATTTGAATATCCCCAACTGAGGAAGCCAAAGGCAACAGTGGCAAGGAACCGAAAAACTCCATCCAGTGACCTAATGGTGTCCTAACACCCCATCAGATGACCCAATGGAGAAAAAAAAACCTTGGGAGAACCCAGGCTCAGTCGGGGGCCAGTTCTCCTCTGGCGTTTATGAACTAGAGGCCGAATTTACAGTAACTGTCAGATAAAAAAATTTATATGAATGCCTGGCTAAATAGATACGTCTTCAGTCTAGTTTTAAATTGGGAGAGCGAGTCTGAGCTACGAACAGTATCAGGAAGGCTATTCCAGAGCTTCGGAGCTAAATGTGAAAATGCTCTGCCTCCTTTGGTGGATCTGGATATCCTAGGAATGACCAGAAGCCTCGAATTTAGTGATCTTAAAGAGCGCGATGGATTGTAAGGCGATAGAAGATCCGTTAAATAGACTGGAGCTAAACCATTTAGAGCTTTATAAGTCAAAAGCAATACCTTGTATTTAATACGGAACTTTATAGGTAACCAATGAAGTGATGATAAAATCGGTGTTATATGATCATATTTTCTTGATCTAGTAAGAACTCTAGCGGCTGCATTTTGGACTAACTGTAGCTTGTTTATTGAAGATGCAGGACAACCAGCTAATAAAGCATTACAGTAATCTAGTCTCGAGGTCATGAATGCATGAACTAACTTTTCTGCATCAGAGACTGATAGCATATTACGTAGCTTAGCAATGTTTCTAAGGTGGAAAAAGGCAGTTTTTGTAACATATGAAATATGCTTTTCAAAAGACAGGTTGCAGTCTAATGTAACACCCAGGTCTTTTACTGTAGCGGATAAAGTAACAGGGCATCCTACTATGTTAAAGTCGTGCTGTGAAAGGTTTTGTGGACGGTTTTTAGAACCGATAAGTATTACCTCTGTCTTGTCTGGATTTAATAAAAGAAAATTACGCGTCATCCAATCTTTTATATCTTTAACACAATCTGTCAATTTGGATAATTTAGCGTATTCATCTGGCCGTGATGAAATATATATTTGAGTGTCATCAGCATAACAATGGAAACTAATTCCATGTTTCCTTAGAATATTACCAAGTGGCAGCATATATATTGAGAATAATAAAGGGCCTAACACAGATCCCTGCGGCACTCCATAGTTTGCCGAAGTTATAATCGATTTTTCTCCATTTAAGTAGACGAAATGGTAGCGGTCAGATAAGTATGACCTGAACCAGCTTAATGCTTGTCCTTGAACACCAGTGTAATTTTGTAGTCGATCTAAGAGTATTGTGTGATCTATAGTATCGAACGCAGCACTAAGATCAAGTAAAACTAGTACTGAGATACAGCCTTGGTCCGAAGCTAAAAGTAAATCATTTGTGATTCTAACAAGCGCAGTTTCAGTGCTATGATGTGGCCTGAATCCAGACTGAAACTTTTCATAGATGTCGTTTTCTTGCAAGAAAGAGCCGAGTTGAGCGGACACAACTTTTTCTAATATTTTTGACATAAATGGAAGATTCGAAATGGGTCTGTAATTTGCTAGGTTATTTGGATCTAATTGTGGTTTCTTAATAAGAGGTTTTATAACTGCCAGCTTGAACGTTCTTGGAACATGACCTAAAGATAAAGATGAGTTAATAATATTGAGAAGAGGCTCTTCCACTATAGGTAACACTTCTTTCAGTAGTTCAGTTGGTATAGGATCTAATAAACATGTTGTTGTTTTAGATGAAGTGATAAGTTTATTTAACTCTTTTTGTTCTATGGTTGTAAAGCATTGTAATTGTTCTTGCGGGGTGATAATTGCGGCCGAATTATAAGGCGCGAGCAAAGATCGAACGTTTACGATTTTGATTCTGATGCTTTCAATTTTCTCGGTGAAGAAGTTCATGAAATCATTACTACTAAACTGTAACGAGGTATTTTGTTCAGACGACGTCTGTTTATTTGTTAGTCTAGCCACGGTATTAAATAAAAACCTTGGATTATTTCGGTTGTTTTCTATTAATTTGCTGAGGTGCTCAGCCCTGGCCGTTTTAAGTGCCTTTTTATAAAGTGACATACTGTCTTTCCACGCGATTCTAAAGACCTCTAAATTAGTTTTTTTTCAAGCTAGGGGAATACAAGCTAGGGGCGGGCCGCTGTGATGTGGGGACCCGGCCAGCGAATCGCCTGAGCTCGTAGCTCTCAGCGGCGCGGGCGCGCGCTGAGCAGCTGAGTGAATGGGCGCGTGTGTGATTACAACAGCGCGCGCTGTGTCTGTAAAACTCGCAGCCTGAGCTGAGGTTGTGTTTGACACTGTAAGGACAGTGTTTATAAGTGGGGGTGCATAAACAGTGGTAGGCACACGCGTCACTTTTATAATGTTTCCCGCTTTTACTGGGGATGAATTTATAACTGTGTGAACAGTGCTTGTGTGTAGTGGTGCGTACATGACCGTAGGCACGTGATCTACATTCATGGGAAGCGCAGCTTGAGCTGGAAATGAATTTGGCACTGTTTTGACAGTATCTGGGAATGCACACTTTGTGGACATATGAACCCTTAGTGACGCAGGCAGAAAAATACTCTTTTTGTGTTTTCTGTGCGTCGCCGTAAAAACGGCGTTTGTTTGCAGGTGAGCGAGCTCTGTGACTGACCCATTGACTGCTGTATGGACATATCCAGCCGCCTGTAAGGGGACTGGGTAATGTTTTAGCTTTTGTGGAGAGAGTGGTCCGGCTTTTGCGAAACACGCACTCTCTCTTCTCATTCCTGTGGCTAGGACGGCTTTCGAGGCTCAGGGTTCAGCACAATCTTGGGCCGAGGACCCCGTCGCTCAGCGGGCGGTTGTGAGAGCGCGATCGGCGTCGAGCGTCAGCCTGAGGCGCGGGCTGAGAGGCGGTGGAAGCTGTTCTAGCTCGCTGCGGCTGTGGCGGTCTCTGTCTGCTCTGCGATGAGCTGGAGCGTTTTGGCAGGAAATGACGCATAGCTTGTGAAGCGTTCTGAGCCTCAGTGAAGCGTTCGGCGAAACCTTTAACCGCCGGTCCAAACAGCCCGCTGGTGGAGATAGGCGCGTCGAGAAATGGCGCCTTATCTGCGTCCTTCATCTCCGTCAGAGTTAACCACAGATGGCGCTCGAGAACAGTCAATTTAGCCATAGCACGGCCAATAGACTGGGCGGTGGCCTTCGTGGCTCGCAGAGCTATATCAGTTGCGCTGCATAGGTCCCTAAAGGCTTCGGGTTCGGGGCCAGACTCGTCCATAGAGCGGAGAAGCTTGGCTTGGAACACTTGAAGTACCGCCATTGAGTGAAGCGCTGATGCAGCTTGGCCGGCGGCGGCGTAGGCGCGACCGGCGAGAGCAGAGGTAGTGCGGCAGGGCTTCGAAGGGTGGGAAGCTTTGGCTTTCCATCCGGCGGTGGAGGGCGGGCAGAGATGATTGGCCACGGCCTCCTCGAGGGGCGGCGTTCCCTCGTAGCCTCTTTCCTTCGCGCCGTCCACAGAGGAGAGCGAATTGAAAAAGAAGGCTTTAGGCGCGCAGAGTGGGGGGCTTTCCACGACTTGGTGAGTTCGTCGTGAACTTCCGGGAAGAAGGGAGAAGGTCTTTGCCGAGGGGCCTGCTGGCGCCCCTGCAGAAACCACTCATCCAGTCGGCTCCGGGTTGGTTCTTCGGGAGAAGACCAATCGAGCCCGAGGTCTTCCACGGCCTTAGAGAGGACACGGATAATCTCGGCATCCATGGTGGAGCCCCCGCTCGTGCTAGCTAGCGTCGACGGGGCGGGGTCGAGAGTGGAGCCTGGCCAGTCGTCTGACGCAGCGTCGATGGACAAGCTGTCATCCAATCCCCCATCGTCCTCGGACGCGCCAAAAGTCACAAGGCCCACCGCTCTGCTAGAGGGGTATAGGTCCGGCTGGGTGAACTGCACCGGCGGCGGGGAAGGCAAGAGCGGCGGTGAAGCACGCGGAGACTGGCTCGGCGTGACGTCACTGAGCTCAGGTTCAGGAAGCCTCTGTGAGCGGCGCTTTTTCTTAGTGCGCGGCTCAAACAGAGGGGTGGCGATGGGCTCGCTCACGGCGAAAGCGGCGAGGCGAGCCCGTAGTGCGGAGAGACCCAGGTCATCACATTCCGGGCATCCGCCCTTGGTCAATGCAGCTTCTGCGTGGTCCCGGCCCAGGCAGCGAGCGCAGATGATGTGACGATCCCCGTCCGGGAGAAGGTCTCTGCACGACGCGCAGGAAGGCATTTGAAACAACGCCTTGCAGGAAAATTGCTCTTTCACAAATGTCGCGGGGCGAACAGATGTAAAATACTTGCGTTAACGGCGCGCCGGATGGCTCAGTAGGAGGTGCTTGAAGGCGGCTGAAGGTGCCGACGTCCTCGTAGCAGATCCCGCAGGTGTGCTTTTCCACGGCGGCGAAGGCTTTCAATAATCCGGAAGATTCAGCGAAGAAGGTGTTGGCTGAAGGAGATTAAATCTAAAGAACTCTCATGACAGGGCGCCCAGTATATAGCTCTTGGCCACGCCCATCTTGGCGGGCTCTGACGCGCGTGGGCGCGAAGTGCGCTCATTGGTCGCGCATTCAGAGTCGCCCCGTCATTGGTTCGAGCAAGTTGCCGCAGCACAGCCAATGACCGAGCTCCTTCGTTCATTGCTGTCAGCTGTGCAGCTGCAATGCGTTTTACATAAAGACTTCAATATTCTCGAGAAAAGGAGTTTTCCCATAACGTAAGCTACTTACGCAATAGGAGAGACCTCTCGAAAGGGAACTAACATTTGCCGACTTTAAAGCAAAACTGAGGAGCTATGAAAGCACAGAGAAGTTTGGGCCTGCTGGTTCGGTGGAGGACAGCGTAATGAAAATTAGAGGAAGAGACAATTGGAGTATGAGACTCACCTGTTACAACTGTGGACAGAAAGGTCACAAAGCCGCGGCGTGCACGGTGGTTGCTGAGGAGTGCGGGGAACGGAAACAATGGTGTAGTTTCTGTAAAAGCACCTCACATAAAGATGTGCACTGTCGTCGAAGAAAGCGGGATAAAGTGAAGCAAATGATGGATGAAGAGGAGGATCACACATTTGCGTTTATGCCATCATTTTCTCAAGACATTTTTTCCGTCAAAGCGGCAATTACACACGGAGCGACAGTAATCTTCAAAGAGGGACAGAACCGTCTCATTCACAAAAATGGTACAACTTTTGATATTCATATGTATGACAGATTGTTTTACTTGAGTACTGTAGCCAATGAGATTGATGAGTGTAACGCGTGCTACGATATTCAGACATGGCATGAAATACTGGGTCACTGTAATTATGATGATGTGTTAAAGTTGGAGAGTGTTACAGATGGGATGAAAATTAGAGGTAAAATAGACAGATCCATTTTGAAATGTGAAGTGTGCATAAAAGGCAAATTTGCTCAGAACAGAAATGGAGATCTAGATGAGAAAGCAGAAGATGTATTTGTACTTGTTCATGCAGATCTGGCTGGTCCTATAGAACCAGCAGGGAAAGATGGTTTTAGATTTGCCTTAGCATTCACAGATGACTATTCAGGAGCTGTGTTTACCTACTTTTTGAAGAGCAAGAGTGACATTGCCGTAGCCACTGAGAAATTCATTGCTGATGTTGCACCGTATGGTAAAATTAAATGTCTAAGATCAGATAATGGAACCGAGTTTACATCTTCTGTATTTCAGTCATTGCTCAGCAAAAATGCTATAAGACATGAAACCTCAGCTCCTTACTCACCCCATCAAAATGGGACAGCTGAAAGAGCTTGGAGGACTTTGTTTGAAATGGAAAGATGTATGCTGATCGAGAGTAATTTACCAAAGGAGTTGTGGACATATGCGGTACAGACCGCGGCTATAATTAGAAACAGATGTTATAATAGGCGTCTGGGACAAACTCCATACTATCTGATAACTGGAAAAAAGCCTGACCTATCCAAAATGAGAGTGTTTGGGTTAGAGTGTTATGCATACAAGTATGATAAGAAAAAGTTGGATGCCCGATGTGAAAAGGCTATATTCGTTGGTTATGACAAAAATAGCCCTGCTTATCTTGTTTTCTATCCAGACACAGGGAGAGTACTCAAAAGTAGACTGGTGAAGTTTGTCACAAAAAGTACAAATGAAAGAGATACTCAGACAGAGGAGGATGTGGATTTAGAATATAGGAAGGAGGTTGAAGTCCTAGTACCAAAACTAGATAAGACTAAAATAATTCCACAAGAAATGAAAGTTGAGGATGAAGTCAGTACAAAGGGTGAAAAAGAGAATGATCTAGGTACTAGATATCCAAAAAGAGAAAGAAGACCCCCCCAGTACCTTGCAGACTATGATTATGAGGTTAAAGATGATGCAGATCAGCCATTGACTATAGACTATTGCTATCGTGTTGCATGTGATGTTCCCCAGACACTGAAGGAAGCCTTCGGCTCTTCAAAATCAGAGCAGTGGGTTGAAGCTATGGAGGATGAGATGAACTCTCTAAAAGAGAATAATACGTTCACATTAACAACACTACCAGAAGGTAAACAGGCAGTAGGGGAAGATGGGTTTATGGTGTAAAGGAAAATCCTGATGGGGAATTGTATAAAGCCAGGTATGTGGCAAAGGGTTATAGTCAAGTGGCAGGTATTGATTATAATGAGACCTTTTCACCTACTGCCGATATAACTTCAGTACGTGTTTTAATGCAGCTTGCAGCACAATATGATTTAGAGTTACATCAGATGGATGTTAAAACTGCATATCTGCATGCTCCTATAGATTGTGAAATTTATATGAAGTAACCTGAAGGATTTGAAGTTAAGTCAAGAACAGGAGTAGAATTGGTATGTAAGCTCAATAAATCACTGTATGGTCTGAAACAATCTGGACGCAATTGGAACAAGATGTTGAATGATTTTTTAATTGAAAATGATTTTATTCGGAACTCAGCAGATCATTGTGTTTACAGTAAACAAATTGATGAAGACAGAATCATACTGATTATTTGGGTTGATGATCTTATTATTGCAGCGAGTAATGATCAAATACTCAGAGATGTGAAGGAAATGTTGGGAATTAAATTCAAAGTAAAAGATCTAGGAAAACTTCGACATTTCTTAGGCATTGACTTTACGCAAGAACCTGGTAAAGTAAAAATGAATCAGGAAAGATACATCTTAAAAATTTTGGAGAGATTTGATATGACTCACTGCAAACCAAGATCAACCCCATGTGAAATCAAAGTAAAATTTGACAATGATGGTGAACCTGTTGACTTAAAGAGGTATCGTGAAGTGATTGTCAGTTTAATCTATATGATGACAAGTACTCGCCCAGATTTAAGCTTCATTGTTAGTAAATTGTCACAATATCTAAGGGGACCAAAAGAACAACATTGGGTGGCTGCTAAACATGTTTTGAGGTATTTGAAAGGTACAGCAGACTTGGAATTATTTTATAAGAGAAGTGATGTAAATCTGAAACTTGTGGCTTATAGCGATGCAGACTGGGCAGCAGACTTGAATGACAGGCATAGTATTACTGGCTGTTGTTTCAGTTTATCTAAGAATGGGCCTTTTGTCTCTTGGAAATCTAAGAAACAACAAACTGTTGCTTTATCCACATGTGAAGCAGAATACATGGCTTTATCAGCTACTGCACAAGAAAGCTTGTATCTGACCAATCTAATCAATGGAATGGATAATGTACTTGAATATGCACCAGTGACTATTTTTGGGGACAATCAGGGTGCTATTGCACTTTCAAAGAATCCAGTGTGTCGACAAAGATGTGAGCATATTGACATAAGGTATCACTTTGTTCGATCTGTACTGAATGACGGCCAGATAATTCTTTATTATTGTCCTACAGCTGATATGGTGGCAGACATTTTAACAAAATCTGTGTCTAAAGCTAAAATGGATAAATTTATGTGTTTTTTATTTGGAATGTGAATGAATTGGTATTCAGAGATGTATGTATATGATGCATTGTGTTATATTCTGTCAATTTAAGAACAAGTGGGGGTGTTGATCTATGTAATTGTGTGTTCTCTAATTGACTGTGATCATGATGTGGGTGGAGTAACATACACAGGTGTGCAATCATTAATAAAGTGGCCGCCGCTCTATTGAGTGAGTGTGCAGGCAAAACGCCAGATCATGTCTGAGATGTAAGTTCTCTTATCCTTCGTCATGTTACCGGTTACCTAGCTCTAACTGAGATGGCAGCGCCAACAAATACAGTCTTATGTAGAAGGTTTTTTTTTTTTTTTTTTTTTTTTTTAAGAAATGTAGTCGAACTGCCTCAGACATGGATTTAAACATAATAGAAGCTTTTTACTTTTATTTGGGGTTTCAACAAAAGGAAACTCTACAGGTGCTAAACTACCAACATGGCATTACCATTTGTCTTAGGACATTACAGAATATACTGAGCCGGACTTTACATTGAAAGTGTTTTAACCTTTCATCTCTTTGCTTGGTTTGGCCATTTAAACTGCAAACTTAAAGGAGCATTTCACCCATGGGAACATTCATCTTTATTAAAAAAAAAGTGGGTCATATATGTAGTCGAAATATAATAAAATCTTCGAATTTGGTGCCTTCTTGACAGAGTAAAGACAGAAAGTAACTGTAGGGCGCATTTGTACTGAAAACCACAATGCACCACATTGCACAGCTCCGCAAGCCACTCCCACTAATCCAGAACAAGAGGTATCCGCCTATCAGATTCAGAGAAAGCACTCTTCCGTCTACAAGGCTGGGTGCCGCCAGAGTTTGAAATTCATTTCACAGAAAAAAAATCTAGTTTGTTGCCGAAATCATTATTGAATTACTCCTCGTTTCTATTTATGTTGAATGTTCAGTCCGAGCATTGTAATGCAATTTGGATTTGCAAAATAAGAATAAAAATATGTAGGCATGACCATTATTTTGTTATCTATTATCATGTAAGGTAACATTAATTCCACTGATGGAATGTTGGTTGTCCAAATTTATCTAACATACACGTGGAATAAAACACTAATAAGGAAAACAACGTAAATGTGAACCATTTATTTCAATAATGATATCAACAAAAATAATTGTGTTAACAATAAAAGTTCAACAATACAATAGTAACAACAATAGTTCCTCCTGAGCTTCCTCAACTTATTGGTGCCTGCAGTACTGGCAATCTGGAGCTGGATATTTCAGTCGGATTGCCGACACGGGTAGAACGACACACGACCACCGCCTCAACTCGAGCCAGTCCGGGCTCCTCGTCCACGACAGGCAGGTCTTCTGATTTGGCTGATGGAGGAACAGAGCGCGGCTTCTGCAGCCGATGCAGAAGACCTGCCTGTCACTAACGAAGAGCCCGCACTGGCTCGAATTGAGGCGGACTGGTCCTGTCGTTCTACCCGTGTCGGCAATACGACACTTCGCTATATTGCGGCTCGTAAAGATACCCACGAACATCGGATTTGAGCAGAAGACTTTCAAAATCATCTTCTTCCATATCATGTTTATTTCCTTCCATCATTGTCATAACTTCCCATCTGGCCCCACAGCGCTTGTTAGCTTATGGCGCTTTTCCACTGCATGGTACGGTACGGTTCGGTTCGGTGCGGCACGCTTTGGCGCTTTTCCACTGCATGGTACGGTATGGCTCGGCTCGCTCGCTTTAAATGGTACAACCTCTGTTGAGGTGCCAAGCGTACCGTACCGATACTAAAATGTGACGTGGAAGCACTGTAGATCACTGATTGGTCAGACAGACAGAATCGTCACTACCAGCGTCATTGTATTTGCGAGACATCAAACCCGCTAGATTTAAATAGCCAGTAACAGCCTCCAATGTTTTAAAACTACTTGCTTGACTTGCTTGAAGAAAAAAAACTTCCAAAAAAGAAATGGCTGAATCGTGGTCAGTGGACGAGAAGCGTAGACGTTCCACTTGTTGCTGAGGAGCGGATAAACTATAACGATCAGTCATAATCCCACCCACTTTAAAGCGGTACTAACTGCAGTGGAAAAGCAACCGAGCTAAAGCGAACCGAGCCGTACCGCGCCGCGCCGAGTCGTACACGCATGGAAAGCGAGGGAGCCGAACCGTGTTGAGCCGTACCATGCAGTGGAAAAGCGCCATTAGCTTCCAAACAAGATGGCGGATATTGCTATTAGTTTCGGCAAGTGAAGTCCCACCCACTGATCTGTAATAGGTCTGTAGCGTGAGTGGGCCAGTGGGATTTTTACATCATAAAAAGCAGGAAGTGGAACACTTAAATCCTTATTTCTCCCATCTCAGGGGAAAATAAGGGAATAAATCATGACAAATCAAAAATATGACTGGATTTCTAAAGATACAAAGCTTAATGCAAATGGGTGAAGTGTCCCTTAACCCTCTGAGGTCTAAGGTGTTTTCTGGGTCCTGGAGGTGTTCTGACATGCTGACATTTGTGCTTTTTTCAGTTATTTATAAACATGTTAATGACAAAGGTGTAAATTCACTCTATTTAGCACAAACAGGGCTACCATAATATGTGAGCAAGATGCATGTACATGTTTGTATTTTTGAGAGAATATTGTTTATGCATGGCTATTGAAAAAACTAAAACTTAAAGTGTCTGAAATAAGGCCACAAAACACATACTAAATATGTGTCCACAAGACTTTTGACTAATGGGCGTTGTTTTTTGCTTCAAAATGATCTGAAAATCATCCTGCCTAATCATTTACACAAAACAATACATTGATTTAAATTTTATAAGACACCTTTTGTTTGGAAAGGCAATATGCGTGGAGGCATGTTCACACCTGAGAAGACAAAGGCCGGATAATGTGCCACATACATAATGAGCTGCATATTAATTAGCCCTTTCACACAGGTGTGTCACAGGATCCCAAAGAATGCAAGGACAAAATAAATTATCTATATATACATATTTTACGATTAGAAATTGTAACCAATTACTACAACAATTACAATTTTAACAATATTTCAAGTGTACTCTTTCTTTGTAAAAAGTATACATTTGATCATACGTATTAAAAAAGGTAAGGATTAGGTAAGGTAAGGATTAGTTTGAATATTGGAACAAACACTATAATAACATCTTAGTTGATAATTCAATATACCTACTTTATTTTTGACAAAACATCATACTAAAGTATATTTAACATATGAGCAGAAATTGGTGAACAAAAGCTTAACTATTTAATGTGACAGTAGTCTTTTTTTTACAGTCAAAACTTTATAATCTATCCAAAACTAATCACAAAATCTTGTCTAAACATTCATATTTAGTCTATAACATATTGTGTATGATATATTAGCATATACATGTTAATTTGCAGTTTGTTGCTTATACAGACATTTTATTTCAACATATTTCAGTCTATTTTTACTCATCTTAGTAGGCTATAGCAATATAGTTTGGATGCGTTCATGTAAAAATAACGTTTACTAATGTAGGTGCGAGAGTGAATGAACGGCACAGACACGCGCTTTATAACTGTAGTAAACAAAGCGCGCCTGTGCTGTTCATTCATCATTTAGCCTACACACAGACACACAATTCATATTTAAACAGTATTTTTGCGGTTTACAGACACTATCCAATATTGTGATTAGAACAAAGCACTTAAGAATAAATGACTTACTACATCAGCTGGATCCGTTGCTCCTCGAAATGAAACTACCAGCACTTCTGGTACATTTTCCAGGGTTATTAGATAGTATTATTCCTCACAGGTAGCAAGACGAGGTAAAGTACAAGTTTTTATCAAACATGATGTGTTTTATAAACCAGCTGGTGGGCGTTGGCATGTTTGAATGGCTTGCCTTAGATCATTTGCGTTTGAATACCGCGCGCTCTCCGTGGGCGTGGCACATTAGCAGAATAATGAGCTGAGAGAAAGATAATGAGATCAGCTGACACCTCTCTCTTTTTTATAGATTACATAAACAGAGAATATTTATTTTAAATTTGAATTAGATATTTTAATAGTACAAACTTAAATGATCATAAAGATATATTGCTCATGCTTGTGTGAATAGTATTCGCTGAGCTTTGTTTAAGTTTAGAGACGTGCTCCAGAAAAAAAGTTAACGGAGACGGAGAGACAGAAAGCACACCCTGTTTATTTTCTTCATTTTACAAAAGCACACGGTTTTGATGTTAATGTGAGTGTACACAAAAAAAGAAGACCCTCTATAGTTTATAATCATGTATTGATTTTATTTATATGACCAAAAATGACAGAGTATTTTAAGTCTATGTTGCTGCTATGTGGAAAAAAAACAGCAAAACGCGCCGGCGCGTTTCTTGACCCCAGAGGGTTAAACAACAAAAAACATCCACTTGCACATATTTGACAATCGGAATATCAGTGTTTTATGCTATAGCCAATACATTTGTGAATATATTTAATAAAAAAATCATCATTCATTCAGCACTGTGTTGTGGTTGCGCGGTGTCACGTGACAAGCAGTGACGCGTCACCATGGAAACGTTAAAGTGACAAGTTCTAAATAACGGTCGCCTTGAAAAACTCACGCTGGGGGGTCAGTTAGAATATTATAAACTTATGTGGGAAAGGGTTAATAGAGAAACTAATTTCGCACTGATCACACGTGTGCAGCTTCTCTCTGCTGTGGATCGTCTCGTGTCTTTTCAGTTGTGCTGACTGACTGAATCTCTTGTCACAGTGTGAACACTTGTAAGGTTTTTCTCCAGTGTGGATCCTCTCGTGTGTTTTCTGATGAGATGATCGACTAAATCTCTTGTCACAGTGTGAACACTTGTAAGGTTTTTCTCCAGTGTGGATTCTCTCATGTGTTTTCAGAGATGATGAGTGACTGAATCTCGTGTCGCAGTGTGAACACTTGTAAGGTTTTTCTCCAGTGTGAATTCTCTGGTGCTGTTTTAAATCGCTCCCTGTTGTAAAAGTCTTCCCACACTCAAAGCACATGTACTCTCTCACACCAGTGTGAGTTTTCTGATGTGTATGTAAATGATGCCACCGTGCAAAACTCTTTCCACACACAGAACATGAATGTGGCTTCTCCTTTGTATGAACTGTCAGGTGTATCTTCAGGTGTGATGCACTAAGAAATGTTTTGCCGCATTGATCACATGAGAACGGCTTCTCTCCGGTGTGGATCCTCATGTGACGCTCAAGACTGTGTTTGGTTGTGAAACTCTTCCCGCATTGATCACATGTGAGCGGCTTCTCTCCGGTATGAACTCTCATGTGACGCTCAAGACTACCTTTGGTTGAGAAACTGTTTCCACACTGAGTGCAGGTGAAAGATTTCTTGGCTCTTTTCTTTAAAAATGTCTGTTTAGTCTTTGAGCGACTCAAAGGTTTTTCTCCAGGTTTGACATGATGTTCCTCCTTCACTTCACTCAGTTCTTCTCTCTCCTCCTTCACTTCACTCAGTTCTTCACTCTCCTCCTTCACTTCTCTCAGTTCTTCACTCTCCTCCTTCACTTCACTCAGTTCTTCTCTCTCCTCCTTCACTTCATTCAGTTCTTCACTCTCCTCCTTCACTTCTCTCAGTTCTTCTCTCTCCTCCTTCACTTCTCTCAGTCCTTCTCTCTCCTCCTCCACTTCTCTCAGTTCTTCTCTCTCCTCCTTCACTTCACTCAGTTCTTCACTCTCCTCCTTCACTTCTCTCAGTTCTTCTCTCTCCTCCTCCACTTCTCTCAGTTCTTCTCTCTCCTCCTTCACTTCTCTCAGTTCTTCTCTCTCCTCCTTCACTTCACTCAGTTCTTCTCTCTCCTCCTTCACTTCACTCAGTTCTTCTCTCTCCTCCTTCACTTCACTCAGTTCTTCTCTCTCCTCCTTCACTTCACTCAGTTCTTCTCTCTCCTCCTTCACTTCACTCAGTTCTTCACTCTCCTCCTCCACTTCACTCAGTTCTTCACTCTCCTCCTTCACTTCACTCAGTTCTTCTCTCTCCTCCTTCACTTCACTCAGTTCTTCACTCTCCTCGCTCTCTTCCATCAGGTCTGACATGAAAGAAACAAATATTACATTTAATTTTCAGTACATAAAAATAATTCAAAGAGAGGAATATAAAGTGAGAGGACATGAAAGTGAGCCCTGATGTAATGGTAGAACGTAGACAACTGTTATAAAATATTATGATAATTTTTACAAATTGATTTTATGTCCATGAATGAGCTAAATTTATCTTCCAATTATTTTTAAAACTTTATAGGCACGAATCCCATGTTTTTTTTTAGCAAGAACTATTAATTTGATCAATAACACAATTATCTAACATGATATTAACATTAAAATATACAATACTGCCATGTTTCGACACCAACTTTGAGATTGATATTTATTTTACTAAAATGTTTTAATTATCAATGGCCGTTCACACTAGACTTTTCCTTGCACTGACTTCCATTCATGCGCATGTGAAAGTGGGACACCAGAAACACAAGCTCAAGAGAATAACCCTGTGAGAAATAACACAAGCGTTTAGCATTCAAGTGGAGTGGATTGTTTATGTTTAAATCCTCCTTTAACATTTTTTTCCTCCTTTCAAAAACAGCATTTCTTAAAACTGTGACACTCAGGAAGTGACATCATCTGGGCTATTTCTACTGCATGATGGGAAGACAAGAAAATAATCTCAATCCATGGTCTCAGTTTTACACAAACTGTAGCATTGACTCTGTAAGAAGCATCTCTATAACTATGAATAACTTGTATGATATTTGACAAATACAACTTTATCAGTAACTTGGTGTTTACTGATTATTCCAAAAAAAAAAAAAAAAGTGTACACTAGGTTGAAAATGACTAAAATTCTGGTAACGTTGTTGCAAATTGTGAACCAGATCAGTGGCGTCATGCCCATTCAAAGTGAGGGGGCACGTGCCCCCTCAGATTTTTTCTCCCTTATAATTTTTTTGTCAAAACTTTATTCCTATTATGCTCCATAATTATCAGAGCCTATA
The DNA here is from genome assembly GCA_030770095.1 of Gila robusta. NCBI lineage: Eukaryota > Metazoa > Chordata > Actinopteri > Cypriniformes > Leuciscidae > Gila > Gila robusta. Next base: position 527,596 of record JAVALU010002426.1, read on the forward strand.
CGACTCAAATGTATTCTTCTGGATGTGTAATAAATCGGTCAGCATCAGCTCGCCCCTTTTTCCTAATATGGTGTCTGTGTATTTCAAATCTAGAGCGCTACGAATCTTTGCTGTGTATGTTCAAGCAACTCACTCGTCTCGCTGGCAATGTTTTACAGATGGTCTTGAAGTGGTAAGTGGGCAAAGCAACAAATCGGCATTGAATTAGTTATCGGATGATATTAAAAGGTAGTGGGATTATTTGTGGTTCAGGGCTCGCGAAATCGCTAGCCCGACGTCCCGGGGCTATTGTGTTTTCAAGTCGGGCTACCAAAATGCATAACCGGTCTGCCCGACGGGCTATCTGAAATAATGTAATCAAATTCCCCTAAACTTCTGCCTCGCCCCCCTAAAAATGTGTGATTAAGTGTAAGCTACACAAATTCGTGTTCGCTTCAGTCTTGTTATAATCAGATTCAGCGCATTCATCTCCGCAGCGGCGCGCGAGCAGAGTGCACGTCAGAAAAAGAGGACAGGGGGTGTGTGAGTGTGTGTGTGTGTGTTCATCTTAGCCTCATTGGTCTGTCACAGCTCGTCAATGTCAGAATATTTGAGATGACCAATCAAATAGGCGGGCTTTATGTCACAGAAGCTGCTGAGCGCGAATTTTAGCTGAGTGACTGATGCTTCAGTTTATGGTCAAGTGCGAGATAAGATGTAAGTAGCTAAACTAAACATTTCATATTTGACAGTTTTTTTAGGTCATAAATGTTAAACGAATGACAAAAATAATCAGGCAAACTAATATACTGAAAATAGGCTTATGTAACGTGATTCATGTAATAATTAGTTTACTGTCATTGTGAGGTGACAAGAAACATTAACAAAGCCGTTTGCATCATGTTGGGCACAAGATTAATAATGAATGTGTACATGTTGAGAATTAATATAATACAATTTGTAGCCTTCAGTAAATTAAAAAAGTTCATTTTTCGGAGGGGAAGAGAGACAGGGCAAAATGAAGAGACTGAGAGAAAAAGAAAGAGTGATGGAGATGAGAGAGCAGGTATTGACAATCTACTGCCACTGACATGGTTTTAAAGCTATTTCTTATCCTTTTTTGGCCTTCAAATATCTTGAAATGCACATATCAGAGAAATAAAAAAATTGAACCCCTGACAACCTTAAATTTAGGACCTCTTTGATAATAAAGCCCTGTCTACGGCCCTGTGTTAGGAATAAGATCAATAATGAATGTGTATATTGTGAATGAATTTAATAAACTTAGTTAGGCTACCTAGCTTTCCTAGTAGCTTTCAGTAAATGAACGCTTCTGAGAAAATTATTCATAAATCAACCTATCAGTTGACCCTATGTTTACTTTCTTCACTGACATAAGGAAAATAATCAGCTGCATGACATGTTTTTAAAGTTATTGTTATCCAATTTTTTGGGATATGTAGATCAGAGAAATTAAATTTTTCTCGAACCCCCCTAACTAGCCTACCTCACATCCGGGACCTCAGTAATTATAAAACCCTGCCATCTGCATGTTAATGAAACTAGTTAATAGTGAGCATTAGACACAAAACTAAAGTGTTAACTTTTTTAGTCATACCCTCATTGGGGGCTGAGCCACAGACTGATTCATGTTCCATACTGGTCACACACATTTCAGTTCAGTTAGAACCAGATGCATATTTGTATTGATGATGCTAATTTGATTATTTTATATCCAATTGTTGATATTTATGTTTTGAAAAAGTTTTTGATTGATGTTTGACTCCGAACCAATTTTCTACATTAAAAATTGTCTTTTTATTTGGGCTAGTAAAATCCATTTCGGGCTACCAAAATCGGAAGAGTGCCTGCCCGAAGGGCTACCAGCGATTTTCAAATTTTGCGAGCCCTGTGGTTGACCTGGAAAATTTAACTTGATCAAAAAGTTATGGATTTGATATTAGCTGCGAATTCAGAGCATTAACATAAGTTGTGTCAGTGTAACGTTATCGATAGCTAGCCTAGTCTAACCGTAAACTAGTTGGCTAACGTTACTGCCTGCCATACAATTTGTACTCTTTACAAGTTCCTTATTTAAAATATAATAATGAGCAGTGTAACTACATTATTTCAATGATTTTACTAAAGTAATGTTACATATTACATTTGATTTGATTGCTTTTTTACATTTCTGTCAAATATTAATAAACGGGGTAGTGTTAACCTTATTCAGCACTGAAATCTGTCAAACTTCTTTCAAAGTCCTTCATCACATATTAATACTAAAATAACTTAATTTCAGAGCACCACAAAGTCAGGCCTCAGCACCTTTATGTACCTTTAATGTAAGATCGTTCTTAGGTCACATACCAATTTAAAATCATAACATAAAAACTGCAATGGTACTGTTTTTAAAATCATGTGTAGTAGGCCTAAGTGTACAGTAAGTGTGTGTGTAAACATGCTTTAATGAAGTAGACTTCAAAAGCTTTTGAATTTGAGCTTACAGTTCTTTCATCAACCTGTCTTTTACATAAACTTACAAAATAGATACTTTAACTTAGTCCTCAGATAGAGGAGGGTTGCTGCTAGCTCCGTTAAGGTATTTCTGTCCCTCCCAAACTGTTTAGCAGCCAGAATTTAATAATTTTCAGGGGGAGAAACCCCGACCCCTCCTAACATGATCCATATCACCCGTCAGAAAACAATTGCAACGTCTCAGATTGTGCCCCCCCAGAATTTTGGCTTGCATGACGCCCCTGAACCAGATATAAAATAAATGTAAAATAAAACAGTTAAAATAGCCACTGACCATTTGTTGAAGAAAAACCCAGAACATTCTGTACAATTTCATAGTTGAACTGTTTATCTAACTGTGATGAAGTGCTTGAATGTTTCTAACATGAATGTTCTTCAGCATCATGAATGAATGAAGAATAAACACCAACCTCTTTGTTCTTCAGGATCTTCAGTGTGTTTCATTCTGCAGGTTCTGGATCACTCGTGTTCTCACTGTCCTCTTTAATAAACTCAGTCTTTGCAGATTTCAGCTCTTCCTGATGCTCTGATACTCGTCTTCACTTGTAGCTGATGGGAATTTACAGCATTTATTGGAGAATTACAGTGGGAGGAGCTTCAATGATGATGTGATGGTGATGGGAGGAGCTTCATTGATGATGTATTCCAGTGTGGGAGGAGCTAATCTGGCAAAATTCAAAATATCAATTATGGAGTTTGTTTTTATAATAAATGACACTTCTAAGCATTTATGAATGTGACCGGTAGTATAACACAGGGCTTCAATTGAAAACACAGGTTTTGGCTGTTAATTCTACTCTGAACAAAATTATAAATGCAACACTTTTGTTTTTGCCCCCATTTTTCATGAGCTGAACATGAGAAGTACTCACGAACACATATTTACAGATTTGTCAACAATATTTGAGAGAAATAGGCCTTTTGTGTACATAGAAAAAGTCTTAGATATTTGAGTTCAGCTCATGAAAAATGGGGGCAAAAACAAAATGTTGCGTTTTTAATTTTGTTCAGTGTAGTTATCAGTATCCCAGAAACTATCAATGTGTTGGACCTTCTAGACGAACGTGGAGTGTTAGGGAGGTCTAAGGAGTAAAATGCATGTACTCAAATTGCAAGAAAAAATTTGGGATTAAACGTGTTAAGTGTCAATTTACAGGAGACCTGAAGACATCAGCATAATAAATGAGGTGAAAACAGGAACTATTGTCATGAAATAAAGAGTGTTTTCAGCAGATCTGTTAATATTGATGATCCTCAGACTATCAACACTCATTCAACAAGACATTCAGGATCATCAGCAGATCATCTCACTTTATTCTGAGTGTTTGCTGTTAGAAACACATTATTTGAGTCAGATAAATGACATAAGCCTATTAAACTGCTCTATTGAACGACAATACTGATATTTCTCACAATATGGGTAAAACATCAATAACAAAAAAACAATCACTAATGACAGTCATCTTCATCAACCACTACAGATAAATAAGATCTTGTAAAAAACAAGAATGAGACTGATTGAATATGTAAAAAAATAAAATAAACAAAGGAAAGAGAATAGAACAAACTTTTGGAACAAAAAAAATAAAACAACTTTTTTTTTTAAATAGCCTATACGCTACAACAGATTCGCTTAAATTTAACGAAAACAAAACGTAATTATGTAAAAGTACATTTTAAACAGAATATAACAAACTTTTAGTGCAGAACATTTTATGAATCAAAAGTTAAAATAGGCCTATCTCGCATTCAGTGAAAATAAATGAGCTGCAATGAAGCTGATTATTTTTAGTGTAACTTCTATAGAGGAATGAGAGAGTGAAGAGCGCTTCTCTCGTGTGCGCGCACACACTGACTGCTGAACAACAGCACTTCTGGGCATTTCTCAGTGAGAACTTAGGTTTCAGTAATTTAGATGACACTGGTTCAAATCCCGAATAAACATGGTCTACTGTTATTTTGTATTAGAATTTTAATGCAGAGATCTGTCTAGTTCACCCTATTGTTTTTTGTGCCTATATTTATCAAATTAAATTACCATGCATTTCCATTTTACACTAAGAAACAAATCTTATCCAACAGATTGACTGAATTTACATCTGTATAATAATTCCAATCGTAATTTCAAAAGCAGTTCTGTTAAATAAAATAGAAAATAAAACTTAATGGGGTTCATATAGAAAGAGTTTTTAAAAACATGATTGTGAAGCAAGGTGCGATTTCCCCCTCCACAGTAATCAATAGCCTACTTCACCAATAGACCATATAAAATATATTTATGCAACACACACGTTTAAACAACAAACAATAAAATCTGAACCAACGCTTCTGCTCCTGCATTGAGAGATAATAACCTTTATTTCTTTGTCGACATTTATCTTTGTCAGATTATATTTACTTAAAACAAACACAGTTTACAAGTACACAAGAGGTTGCAGTTTATTCTTATTAGTCTATGCTGATCATGGATTAGCATACCAACAGCATATGAATGGGAGAGTTCACCCAAAAATAAAATTCTCACTTATTTTACTCACCCTCATGCTGTCCCAGATGCATTTTACTTTCTTTCTACAGATAAATACGAATTAAGATTTTAAGGAAAGTAATCCATCTCTGCGAGTCCTAAAGATGCTTTAAAAACCACACACAGTGACCGTGATGTCCATGCGACCTCAGTGGATGAATCAATGCCTTCTGAAGTGAAACAATAGGAGAAGAAAAATACTAATAATGTAAACTGTTTTAACTATTAAAAATCACTTCCGACCAACTGTCATACATGGACTCACAGAGATGGATTATTTCCTTAAAAATCTTTGTAATTATGCATTTTGTATGTATATTATGAGAATACTGTGCATTACATGTATAGTATGCAGTTAATGTTTTGTGGCTTCTGGTCTTTCCTGTCACAACATAATCGCATCCAAGACTTTCACTTTGATACTTGTGTATATGCTGTAGTGACAATAAAGAATTTAAATTTATTTGATTTTTTATTTAAATTCATTTAACTGATTTTATAAGTCATAATTGAACCTGTTGATGATTGTTCAAATATATTTACAATTTTAAATGTTAGAAGATAATATTAACTAAATGAAAATTATCAGCATGATTAAAAAAATGGCAATATTCTTTGTGTGAAATATGTAATGAAATGCCCTTTGAGGTCTGTATCATCTGACAGCAAGCCACGATTGTAATTTTCATAGTTTCAATTCCTCTTATTTAAGTGATCATACATTTTGATGGTGTAAATGCATATGGTAACAATGAGAAATTTGATGGCCATGGTTGCCAACCTTGATTACCTGGTTGAAGTGAAACTTTCTTGACGGCTGAATATATCACACACGTATACTAGTAGGCTATTCTCTTTAAATTGGCTTTATGCCCAGCTGCACTACTTCCTGAACTTCAGCCAGCTCCTTGTTTCCTGTCTGCCATTATTGGGCAAACTTGATTAATTCAGGTGTGTCTGATTATTGTTGCCATGACTACTGAGATCAGGCACACCTGAATTAATCAATTTGTCCAATAATGGCAGACAGGAAACAAGGAGCTGGCTGAAGTTCAGGAAGTAGTGCAGCTGGGCATAAAGCTAGTGATGGGCAGATCGAGGCTTCGTGAAGCAATGAAACAGTCGAAGCAAATGTGCCATTTTGTTTCGAGGCTTCGAATCAATCCGAAACCCGTCTCCACGGTGACACCTAGTGGTCACTTGCAGGTGTTGATCTGAAACAACCTTTACAAAGAGCTAATAAAAAAATGTGTTGGTTTTTTTTTTTTATTATTGTATTTTTGTAATATATGAAGCTTGTAACCTGTAGTCTCTTCACATTGCATAATGTGATTTTGGTCATGAAAAATGAATATTAATAAAAATAAATCAAGCCACAATGTCTCCCTTTCTTATAGATTTTTATTCAAAAATATTAATTTCTCTGCTGTTGAAGGACTCAGCCTACTTCTTTTTTTACAGATAATTTCTCCAGCCTTTGAAAAAATTCTCTCACAAGGGACACTTGTTGCTGGCATACAAAGATATTTTTTAGCTAGGACATACAAATGAGGAAAGATTACTGCTCTCTCTTTCCAGTAAGTTAGAGGATCATGAGTTCTGGGCAAAAACGCATCGCTGAGGTATTTTTTCACTTCCACTGTGGCATCAGCTGTAGGATTGTGTATCATCTGGGTCTCACGGATACGATTGTCAAAATGTTCCCATAAACTGTCTTGTGTTTCAACTGGTGTTGATGATGATGGGCCTGATGTTGACATTTGTGGTTCTGAATTAAAAGAAAACGGCAATTAGTAACAAATCATAAACTGACAACACATATGAAGTATAAATTTCATGAATCACATTACATAAGATAACATAGACTGAAACTCACCAGGAGTTGTGTTTGAACGCATCAGTGAAGCACACTCCAGTGTGATGTGCTTTTCAGCATCCAGGGCTTTGGCAGGATTTCCAAAAGCCACATTTTTAAACCTTGGGTCCAGCAGTGTAGCCAGTGCCAAGGCTCTAAAAGTCTCGTACCCTCCACATCTGGAGTGCAGACCTTCTTGTAGATGTGAGCCTATGAGCCAACACAAGAGAAAACCATATTAATTAAAATAATGACAACAATATGAGAGTTATGGCCAATTACACGTATGGTCATAGTGTCCTACCTAATTGTACAGTTGATTCCTGCGTTGCATTTCCTTTTTTCTGTGCAAGCTTGTGCTGCAACATCCTGTACAATGGTATGAGCTTTGAAGCAGACACTCTCTGTTCCTCTGACATCTCTGTTGTTGCTAGTTTGAATGGTTGAAGAAGTGTCAATGACTGTTGAATAATGTCATACTCAAGACTTGTCAGGGGAGCAGTATCACTGTTTAAATTGGCAAGTGCAGCACCCACTGGCTCACGTTGCTCATACAAGCGTTGTAGCATGTCGAATGTGCTGTTCCATCTCGTTTCAACCTCCTGTATCATTTTCAGACTTGGTCTGCCCATCAAGCTCTGCATCTCCACAAGCTTGTCCTTTGCTTTGCAGCTGGATCTGAACAACCCCACTATCTTTCTGGCTTTCTGGCGAATTTCATTGATGACTGGGGTTTGATCCAGGGCCTTTTTCACTATCAAATTCAAATTATGAGCAAAACATGGGACATGGCGAAGGTTGAGTAGCTGGGCACTTAGGATCATGTTGGATGCATTGTCAGTCACCATGCAGTGAACTTTGGAGGTTATTCCCCACTCAGCCATTAGCAAGGCTTTAGCCTCCATGAGATGCTGGGCTGTGTGGGTTTGGTAAAACCTCCTTACACCCAGTAAAACAGTTGCCATTGTTGCCTCTGGTGTTATGTAATGGCATGTTACACCAAGATATCCATCCATATTAATGGAAGACCACATGTCAGCCGTAAGGCTAACAAATTCCGCCTTTTGTAGGTCCTCCATTGTCTTCTCCTTGGTTGTGTTGTACCTTTCGCTGACCATTGTTTTAAGCACCTTCCGGGATGGGAGGACATAGCTTGGATCAAGCTTGTTCACAAAGGCCCTGAAACCCTCATCCTCCACGATGGTGAAGGGCTGCAGATCCTTCACCACCATGTTCAGAAGAGCCTCATCCAATTCCCTCTGTCTGCCTTTTAAAAGAGAAGATAAAACATACTTTCAGACAAATATATTGGAAAAATAGTAGCCTACCGTGAAAGTAGTCTACTGGTTCATTTGGAAACCTTCCTAAACAAAGTTATGTTATGAATATTTATGCTCAGTGTGCAGAGAAAGATAAAGTGCATTATAGAAATACAACAATTACAAAAAAACAAAATGATGTCTTGGCTGTAGATTGGGTACTCATATGTAGACATATAAAATGTATATTCACAAAGTATAATATTATATTGACAACATTTGTTTTTAAAGTGATTGGCAGTTGTGATTGGGATGTTAGGCATGTCTTAGTCCATGGCCTTTCTAAACAATGGCCCAACACTTAGTTATTATATTTCACTTATAATTAGCCTATATTTCAAACAATGCATACCTTGCTTAGATGGCCCAGCAGTGTCAGTAGCAGGCCTTGGTACAGGGGGAACACTACCATCCTCTGCACCCTGCAGAATGGCAGGATGAATGCTCCTCAAATGGCGCATCATGGATGATGTATTGTTGCAGTAGGCTAGCTGCCGATCACAATACACACATCTCACTTTATTTGGGGTTTCCAAATGGAAATGCTCCCACACCACAGATGTACGGCATCTCTTCTGTGGAGCCTCCATTTCTATCTATCTATCTATCTATCTATCTATCTATCTATCTATCTATCTATCTATCTATCTAATAATCTATATGTATCTGTAATATATGTATCTATCTATTAATCTATATATATATATATATATTTCTATCAATGCATCTATTAATGTGTCACTATATGTACTCTGTGTGTCTCTAAGTCAATGTGTAAATGTAAATTAAATCCTAAATATAACTAAACAAATCGCACTATAAATGTCACTATATCACCAAAAATCCGCTATCTCAAAACCAAACTCCTCTCACAAAAACCCACGATATGAAAATGCGTTGACAAAACTTTTATACTGTGTGATTGTGTGATTTGTTCCCGAACCGACCAATCAATGAAACCCTGATTCGGCGGAGCACTCCACCTGATGAAACACTTAGACGCTTCATTTAGCCGTTGTCACGTGACGTGGGTGTTTTGAATCACGCTTCGGATCAGTGTTTCGAATCATCTTTGCTTCGGGATCTCGCAAAGCTTCGGAACGTCTGTTTCGCGCCAGCCATAGGGATGGGCATGATTAATCGACGACCGATTATTGATCATTAAGAATTTCGTCGATCACGTTAATTTGTTGTCGATTAAACTAATGCTGGTTTTGTTGCGTAGAGTGAGTGGAAAGTGAACGGAATAAGGTTCCCCAGGCTGGCCATGTTAGCGCGGAGGTACCTGTGCATCCCGGCAACGTCAGTCCCCTCAGAGCGGGTGTTTTCGGCGGCTGGACTGAAAGCCTTGTTTACGCCGGATTCACACCGGACGCTGAAGCGACGCGGAACGGTCCGGCGCCTGCCTGTTCACACCAGACGCGTATTCTTCGCGGAGGTCGACAAGCGCTTCTGCTCAGTTGTTGTAAATTCAGAGCTATTTTTTTTACATCATGGGTAGCCTAAGTAAATAACCTCATAATACAAATACACCATGTTTCTGTAACCAAGAAGTTTGTACACTTCTTTTATTAATCCGTTGTCGAGACACACACGCAGCCAGAGAGAGAATATGGTAGACAGTTATAGTAGTGTAGGTATATATACCGTTGAAATATACATTCTCTCTTCAAATTTATTAAATCTATTTTCCTCTTCCTGTTTCCCAGTGCGAGTAGACAGGAGGAGAGCCCTTGCCCTATATCTTTTGATTATAGGGCATTATAGGGTATTTTAATTTGAAAATTGCTTATATTTTGACAATTGACCGGATGGTCGAGTGTTTCTTGGTGTAACTTCCTTCCGGAATTGACGCGGATCACTCGCGGCTCGCGAAAAAAATAGACCAGACGCCGAAACTGGCGCTTCACGGCGCATGCCGGCTGCACCGCGCTGCGGCGCTCCGCGTCTGGTGTGAACGACACCATAGGTTAACATGGGCGCCGAAAGGAAGCGGCCTCCGTTCCGCGTCGCTTCAGCGTCCGGTGTGAACCCGGCGTTAACCCGGCACTCGACGCGTACCCACAAGCGCAAAGATGCGCGCGGCAAAAATGACGTCATTGCTGTATTCGGTGTTTCACAGGCGAGCGCGTCGAGTATAAACGCCTAGTCCGTTTGGGGAGGTGCGCGCGCAGTCTGCGGAGACTCGCGCTGCAGAGCCAGGATAAAGTATAAACAAGGCTTGACGGTCACTAGGTTGCGGTCGCGTCTGACCCCAGATCATGTCATCAACATGCTTATCTTTCTCAACAAAAATCAGTAGACTGGTGCAGAAGTTGTATGTGAGTTACTAGTTATTTTTTATGAGGCTTTGTTAAGTAGCCTAGCCTAATTGTTAGGTAGGCTAAGTTAATCTCTCTCTCACCCTCTTTCTCGACTCCGTGCCTTGGTTGGATAGTTTTGAGTTACATTTTGACAAAACCTGTCAGATCTAAGTAGGCCTATTATTATGTTTTTGGTTAAGTTATTGTTTAACATGATTTTTTTTATTATTTTGGAACAAACGAGGGTCTCTGTTTGAGAACGCCAACTCGCAGCTGCAGGTTCCGTTGCTTTAGAGCAGGGGTTCCCAACCTTTTTTGTGCCAGGGACCAGCATATTCATAAAAAAAATTCCAGGGACCAGTTGTCAATTTTAATACCTCAATTTTAAGATGCATTGTTTGGATTCGGAACATATCACTGTGTAAAACAGTAACAGCCTATCATTTATTTGCATATAATGAACTAGGTGGCAACAAAGGCTACTTGTATGAATATACCAATCTTTTTAAACTTTCAGACCGGTTCACAAAATGTTTCCCTTTTCTCCCATACAATTAGGCAATTGTCTACTTCAAAAGCAACACACAGCACTCACTCACTAGCAGGTGGCAGTAATGGCAAATTGAATGAAAATACCAGTCCATTTCACCTGTCAAATCTCTCCAGAACCACTAAAGACCAGCAACTTAGTGTTTTCACTCACCAACAGGTGAAAAAAAAGGCTAATTGTATGAAAATAAAAGCCAGTTTCAACAGTCAGACAGTTTCAGAATACAATAGCAAACACACAGTGATTTCAGCCAATAATTTTTAAAAGTATAAAATTAGAGATTAAGCTTTAACAAAAAATACCAGACCAGACCAATGAGAACAAAACTATTTTAATGTGAGCATGAACTGCTTATTGATATTACTATATTTGTAGCTGTGCACAAGACAAGCTGTTCTTCCTGGGCATCCATAAAAAAACATATATGCATCCAAAACAATGCACACAAATTCCAGGATACAATAAAACGAAATTAAAAAAGGTCTGCTTCACAAATATGAACGAAAACCAGCTTACAGTGATATCCATATCAGTGAGACCCCTGGGATTGCTTGGCAGCCACAAGAACATCATACCGGGGCTTGATGGTTGACAATGAAAAACGCAGGGTATTACTCACGTTTCTTTCTTTCGAAAAAACTCCTCCGTTTTGTCTGAGAGTTGGGTGTTTGGTGGTTAAGTGCCGCTGAAGTTTTGACGGCTTCATTGCACACAACGGATTGGCGCCACGGAATCGCCTGTTGTCGTAAATTCATACCTAACGTATGAGGTATCGTATTTACGATTGAAGCTTGACTTCTCTCTCTCTCTCTCTCTCTCTCTCTCTCTCTCTCTCTCTCTCTCTCTCTCTCTCTCTCTCTCTCTATTTTCGAGTTGGTCATCGCCTTTCCTTTTACCGGAACTGTCCGCAATTAAATTAGCCATTGAAGTTTGCTGAGGCCCGCTCATCTCTCCACATACTTCTCTGTCACTTCAGGTGCACCGCGCTTTTTTTGCAGTCTGTTCAGATACGACGCGTTGCTAAGCAATCGCAAGGCGCTCAAAGAAAACCATTTTAATCTATTTATTGTTAATGTTTTGGATTAAATAACATGACATGTCATAGCACTTTAAAAAGCATTTAAGAAAGACAATTATTATTATATAAAAAAAAACATTATTCTGCGAATATTTCAAGGCCCGGTACCAGGGTGGGAATTATGTAATTTTAGGGGCAAGGCCATTTGGCCTCCACCTTTTCTTTTTTTTTAGGGGCACCAAGGCCATATGACAGGGCACAAAGGCCATTGAGTACAATTCGATGGTTTTCCCATTCAGATTGATACCATAACATCCTAATTTGGAATAAGACACGGATTATGACTTTTTTTAATAAAAAATAAATTTTTTACCTTCTGTGATCTGATTTGGCTTCAGATAAAAAAAAATCAGACAGAAAATATAATATTTTATGTATAATCAGGCATGAAAACGGTTCAGGGGTGAAAAAGGTGAGAAGGATATTACCCATCTAGGGGGGTCCGGGGGGCATGCTCCCCCGTAAGAAAATTTTATATATTCCATATTTTAAAGCATCAATCTGATGCATTTTTAGATGCATTTTTTTGCATACCAGCGCAGTTAAAAAAAAAAATCAAATAGAATTTCTATAACTGTGTTGAACTGATAATCACTCTTTTGTGTGTTAAACACAATCTACTTAATACAGACAACTTCATTATAAAGAAAAACAACAAATAAAAAAACATATGATCATAACCAATCATGACAAAAAATTCTATTATAAACTAGATTAGTGAATAACTCAGCAGTAAAATTTAGTCTAGAAAAAATCACAAGTGTACAATAATTTTATCAAATCTGAACATTTGGTGAAAAAAAACATTATTTACTGGGGAACAAATAAGAGACAATAAGTGTAGCACTAAATCTGGTAAAACGTTACACATTGCTCTTTGTATTGTTGTAAAATACATGAATGAAAAACAAGATAAAAATCAGAAAGATCAATTATTTTATATATACAGGTCCTTCTAAAAAAATTAGCATATTGTGATAAATTTCATTATTTTCCATAATGTAATGATAAAAATTAAACTTTCATATATTTTAGATTCATTGCACACCAACTTAAATATTTCAGGTCTTTTATTGTTTTAATACTGATGATTTTGGCATACAGCTCATGAAAACCCAAAATTCCTGTCTCAAAAAATTTGCATATTTCATCCGACCAATAAAAGAAGTGTTTTTAATACAAAAAAAGTCAACCTTCAAATAATTATGTTCATTTATGCACTCAATACTTGGTCGGGAATCCTTTTGCAGAAATGACTGCTTCAATGCGGCGTGGCATGGAGGCAATCAGCCTGTGGCACTGCTGAGGTGTTATGGAGGCCCAGGATGTTTCGATAGCGGCCTTAAGCTCATCCAGAGTGTTGGGTCTTGCGTCTCTCAACTTTCTCTTCACAATATCCCACAGATTCTCTATGGGGTTCAGGTCAGGAGAGTTGGCAGGCCAATTGAGCACAGTAATACCATGGTCAGTAAACCATTTACCAGTGGTTTTGGCACTGTGAGCAGGTGCCAGGTCGTGCTGAAAAATGAAATCTTCATCTCCATAAAGCTTTTCAGCAGATGGAAGCATGAAGTGCTCCAAAATCTCCTGATAGCTAGCTGCATTGACCCTGCCCTTGATAAAACACAGTGGACCAACACCAGCAGCTGACATGGCACCCCAGACCATTACTGACTGTGGGTACTTGACACTGGACTTCAGGCATTTTGGCATTTCCTTCTCCCCAGTCTTCCTCCAGACTCTGGCACCTTGATTTCCGAATGACATGCAAAATTTGCTTTCATCCGAAAAAAGTACTTTGGACCACTGAGCAACAGTCCAGTGCTGCTTCTCTGTAGCCCAGGTCAGGCGCTTCTGCCGCTGTTTCTGGTTCAAAAGTGGCTTGACCTGGGGAATGCGGCACCTGTAGCCCATTTCCTGCACACGCCTGTGCACGGTGGCTCTGGATGTTTCTACTCCAGACTCAGTCCACTGCTTCCGCAGGTCCCCCAAGGTCTGGAATCGGTCCTTCTCCACAATCTTCCTCAGGGTCCGGTCACCTCTTCTCGTTGTGCAGCGTTTTTTGCCACACTTTTTCCTTCCCACAGACTTCCCACTGAGGTGCCTTGATACAGCACTCTGGGAACAGCCTATTTGTTCAGAAATTTCTTTCTGTGTCTTACCCTCTTGCTTGAGGGTGTCAATGATGGCCTTCTGGACAGCAGTCAGGTCGGCAGTCTTACCCATGATTGCGGTTTTGAGTAATGAAACAGGCTGGGAGTTTTTAAAAGCCTCAGGAATCTTTTGCAGGTGTTTAGAGTTAATTAGTTGATTCAGATGATTAGGTTAATAGCTCGTTTAGAGAACCTTTTCATGATATGCTAATTTTTTGAGATAGGAATTTTGGGTTTTCATGAGCTGTATGCCAAAATCATCAGTATTAAAACAATAAAAGACCTGAAATATTTCAGTTGGTGTGCAATGAATCTAAAATATATGAAAGTTTAATTTTTATCATTACATTATGGAAAATAATGAACTTTATCACAATATGCTAATTTTTTGAGAAGGACCTGTAGTCTAGGCTACTATAAAATTAAGACATTTTTTTAAATGTATATCACAGCTGTTTAATGAGGCAGCAACATATGATAGACAGGACAGAACAAAAAAGGCTATTAAGAATCTTTCATTGCGCAAAAGTATTATATGATTATGAAAGGATCCAACACAGTGCGGCACAAAGCGCTTATGCGCATCCCGAGCACAGCGCGCAGCGCGTCGAGTCCGCATTGAAAAGTTCAAAGCACAAAGGAAAGACATATCGATGCATAGTGTATTATACAGTATCTATCTATGCAATAGTTTATTGAGCCTTTTCTTTTAACAGTTTTAAATTTCAGTTACTGTGCGCGTGAAGAACAATTATAGTGCTCCAGTGTTGTGATCTAACAGACACACGATAGAAAGTAACATGATTAAGTTACAGCAATACAGTCCAGCAAGATAGTCATTTTATGCGAAACCATAGAGCTTTATCTACAGATCAAGTATAATAATATTAACATTGAATCATCTTGGAGAGGGTTTCATCTGTAACCGAACGCGACGCGCTGTTTGATGCTGAATGGAGAATGACTGACAGTCGCAGCGGAGGGAAAAGTTTTCGTGAACTTGAATTTAATGACTTAAATTTCTATCTCACATCATAGGCTACTATAGTATGGCTTCATATAGTATACCATTCTATTCAATTCAATAAAATATTATTCCTGTTAATAGAAATCTGATGTAAACTGAGAATATATAAATATTTCTCCAAATCTGCACACTTTTGAGCTAAAAGCCGTGAGTGACGTTGTTTTGTGAATCGCTGTCATGACGACAGCACATGAGTTTTTTATGAATGGGAACGCGATGGGAAAAAAAAAAACGCTTCAGTGCGCCGACGCACTGGTTATGACACTGCACCTGCGCAAATCCACGAACTAATTGAAGTTCAGAGACTACTTGGGTGGCCCACTATGCCGCACTGGCGCTTTATACATGGAACTTGGACAGGGCCAGGGCACACAGGCCACTGTGGCCTTACGATGATTTTTTTTTCACGGGGCATGAAGGCCAAAGTGTAGGGCAACGGCGGCCATGGCCGCGTGGCCGCGGTATAATTCCCACCCTGCCCGGTACTAACGGGTCCACGGACCGGCACCGGTCCGGGGACCGGGGGTTGGGAATCACTGCTTTAGAGCACCGCAGCGCATATATCTTCAAGTTTAGCCTAACCGAACGTCCAGTTTAACTGCCACAAGTTGTAATAAAGATCTCATCGAGGAAAAACACGCTGTATTTTTGTATTTTCATTGCATTTTTAATTTATAAAAAGTTAAATAAATAATGAATTAGAATATAAAAATATTAATGATTAATCGATAGTCGATCGTTAATTCTCCCGACGATCGACTAAGAAAATGTAATCGAATGCCCATCCCTATACAGTAGGCCTACTTTGATGTATAATTACACCTGAATAGACTGAAGAGATCTCTTGCACTCCTAAAAGTTTCTGTTGACAAAGTAGTAGCAGCAGCAGGTAAATACAGATAAAATTCAAAAACAAACATAACTTAATATCACTAAAATTAAATAGAAAGCTGCGCTTACAGACGCTCACATCCACACCATAGACAGTAAAAGAAATGGACACAGCGACCCCGTTTATTTCAACGGAGAGAGTTGAAGCCCAACATGGTAGTGATGGGAAGTCCGGTTCTTTTCCGCGAACCGGTTCTTTCGGACAGTTCGTTTCAATGAACCGGTTCAAAAAACCGGTTCACCAGTTCTTTTACGTCATCAAGTAATGACGTCAATTCTATCATCCCGGCGGTTAAAATCAATCAAGGCATTTGTAATCATAACTTCAGTTAAATAATAGTACTCATATATCATAATCATCTTGTATTTTCTTAATACGTTTTGAAAACGAACCCTGTAGCCTACAGGCGATGTGCAAACGCGGATGTTTTACATGTCTTAAAGATATAAAGTGCATAAATGGTCTTCATCATTTTATTATATAAACTTACATTTCGCCGAATTCGGCCACTCATTGAAGTCCTCGGTTCACTCGTGCTGCGTGCTCATGTATCAGCACAACATCATCAGTTGGCCGAAAGAAAGTTCTGTTTAAACTTAAGAGACGGTGCTATCACGCATGCGCAGTATCTCCAGCTCATCGGTTCTCCGTATCGAACGTGTCCGAAAGAGACAGTTCTCGGTTCTGTACTGGTGATTCAAGAACTGCAACAACCAGTTCTTGACTCGAGAACCGTGTGCTGATCAGAGAACTGCTGAAACCGGTGTCGACAAAACAAAAAAAAATCGATGCATGTCTCCAGTAGGCTAGGCTATGTTTAATACGTTAAGCAGTGCACCATTAAAACCTTGGCAAGAGTTTACGTCAAAGATTTATATCAACTTACTTAGAAATTAAATTAGCTGTTCCTGAAAATATTATTTTAATATAATAAATGTTTAGTTTGACAGTTTTACAATCCATTCATTGTTTCCAAACTTTAAAATAATACAGTAATAATAAAGTAATTATGTGATCAACATGTTTCCAACATGTTTTATTTTGTTACACTTAGCCTACTGATGTTCAACTAAATACTTAAGAAACGTACATTTCGTCCCTCAGAAAAATTGCACGCATGATCAGCTCATCAACTCATCAGTTCTCATTATGTCGAACGTGTCCGAAAGAAACAGTTCTCGGTTCTGTACTGGTGATCTGAGTACCGCTGTACCTGTCCGTTCGGTAGTACGCGCATGCGCAGTACCAGCTGCTCGTGCTCATTTCCTTCTCTCAGCACCAACATGTCTCAGTTCAGTGAATTGTTGGAGTTACTGGAGTAAAATATACGCCGGGATATTGGTTTATTTCGATTCGGAGGGACTGTCAGGCATGTCTGAAAGTGAGTAACGTCAGTAACTTGTGGATCAGCACTGACGCAAGACGCGAACTGTTTCGAACGATTCAGTCCGATTTAGTGTACTGGTTCGACCGGTTCACTAAAAAGAACCGGTTCAAAAGAACGATTCGTTCACGAACCGGCCATCACTACAACATGGGCACTCACTTCCTGATAGCCAAGCGTTCTGCGCAGGCTCAAACTGAGCTTGATGACGTAGACGTCACGTGAGCAACCTGACTGACAGTTGTAAATCTTCTAGTAGCTGTGTGGAGAAAAAGAAAAGAAAAAAGCCAACAAAAAGTTATCACACTGAATTAACAAAATACCACCTATAACACAATACTTGTCTTGAATGATGATCAGAAGTTTCCAAGGTCGAAGTATCACGGCTCTCCAGAAATAAGGGCTTTGACTAGCAGGCGCAAGCAAGCTAATCTCGAACGGTCAATGACGCATCAGAGTAAAGAGTAAACTCACATTGATGTGTGTGTGTGTGTGTGCGTTTAGTATTGTAAAAACATAATATAATGTTTATTAATATATTACAATACTATTAATAATTATAATAATTAATTTAATATAACATATTACGCTATATAATTACAACATGACATGATAAAAGAAGTGGCTAAAATCGACTTTAAAATAGCCTACTTTAGGATTGTAATCGTTTGAGTAGCCTATCTGCAGTTCTAGTAATTTTAGTTAGTTTAGTTTATTTTAAACATGTTTATGTATATATCCATTAGATTTAAATATTTGGCTAGTACACACACACACACATAATACAATCAAAAATAACAGATAAATAAATGCATGTAGTAGGGCTGGGCGATATATCGCATGATATTGTTATGCGCATCTCGTCAGTAAAGCCGGTTTGCTATGTTGCTATCTGGGTAGTCTGTGCCCGCTCTCCCTACTTCAAATCATGAACAGGCATGATCTCACATTATAACATATTTACCCTAACCCAAACTTAATTAAGCACAAGAAAAGAGATTAATTAAGTGTAAAGCCTTTGACACGTGGTTGTAATCTTTTAAGAACCAGAGCCGAGATATCTCAGTATGGCTCATCAGTTAAAGGAGCATTTCACCCGTAGGAACATTCATCTTTATTGAAAGTGGGTCATATATGTAGTCGAAATATAATATAATATAATATAATATAATAAAAATTTCGAATTTGGTGCCTTCTTGACCGAGTAAAGACAGAAAGTAACTTTAGGGTTCATTTGTACTGAAAACAACAACTCCCACAATGCACCACATTGCACAGCTCCGCAAGCCACTCCCACTAATCCAGAACAACGCTGATGAGGTATCCGCCTATCAGATTCAGAGAAAGCACTTTTCCGTCTACAAGGATAGCTACCGCTAGGGCTGGGCGATATATCGCACGATATTGTTATGCGCATCTCGTCAGTAAAGCCGGTTCCTTGATTAGTAGTAAATCGCCTTCACCTGCTTTCAGATGGAGCGGCATTTACTACACAGAGCCGTAGTTAACTGACAAGCTGAGCCATATCGCATCAATATCACGGACGTATCGCCAGCGATAATTAATGCGATATGGCTCAGCTTGTCAGTTAACTACGGCTCTTTGTACACAGCAAAAACTCCAGTGTTAAATTAACACTCCTGTGAGTGTATATGAGTCCACACTCAAGAGTGTTGAAGTTAATGAGATAATTAAGTGATTAATTTAGTGATGATTGAGCATTATTGAAGACACCTGAAGAATCACTGAAGGAGAAAATCTCAAATTGTAAGCCACCGTTATGGCGATCATTGGTTGCTTTAGTTGGGCTCTTGACCCTTATATTATTAACTTTAGATTTTGTTTGGCTGCTGTATCTGAGTTATAACTGCCAGATGAACAAAGAAAAAAAGGATCTGATGGTGTTGGTTATATTATGATAATCATCATTTGAACTTTATTATTTTGATTTATGTTGTTGGTTACAGCATAACTGTGATTCTGAAAAATATCCAGAATTTTAGCTGTAATAAAAAGGATTTCTTAAAAGTTGTTTCTAAAAAAATAAAAAAAAGTCTTTCTTATAGGCACTCACAGACTTCAAGATTCAGTCTATGCATCTCAACAATGGTGACCAGCTGAATATTCAATTAGGAAAAGTAAATTACATAAAAAATTCAGATCATAATTTATTCATATCGCAATGCATGATGGGAGCCATTAATGAGTTGTGATTGGTGGCAGCCACTGCAACATGCTTTATTATTGTCACCATTGTTGAGATTCACAGGCTGATTATTGATGTCTGTATTTCTAAATAAATTCAGTTGAAAGTGTTTTGATCAGAACATTGTTTATTAAATATTTTGGATTATAAGAAATACACCTATATTCATATTGTAGAATCAAAAAGTTGTTGCCAACAAGTTAAACCAAACTATCTCAATGAGATTCATTTTTCAGATCACAGCATGATTATGCCAGAACACAACCAACACTATCAGATCACACTTTTCTTTGTTCATTTGACTGTTATAAATAAATAACAGCAGACAAACAAAATTAAAGTGAATGTATAAAGGTTAAGAGCCCAACTAAAGCAAACAATGATCGCCATAATGGTGGCTTACAATTTGAGATTTTCTCCTTCAGTATTTCTGCTTGTTAACATCAGGTGTCTTCAATAATGCTCAAACATCACTAAATTAATCACTTAATTATCTCATTAACTTTAACACTCTTGAGTGTTAATTTAACACTGGAGTTTGTGCTGTGTAGTAAATGCCGCTCCATCTGAAAGCAGGTGATGGTGATTTACTACTAATCAAGGAACCGGCTTTACTGACGAGATGCGCATAACAATATCATGCGATATATCGCCCAGCCCTAGCATGTAGGCTACAGCACAATCTTCCAAAATTATTAAAAATGATTCAAATATAGGCACATATGCAAATAATTTTTTCCCTTCTTTTTCGTTTCCTTCTACATCAAACAGAATAACCCATCCAAAAAATACTTCTTAGTATGAGCCCAGGAACCATACTATAAAATACTGTCCCCTCGAGTCATTTTCGTATCCATTCAATATTACATGACCATATAATATTCCAATAAAGAATTGTGAGCTAGGTGTTAAATCATGTAGTTTTGGCTAATAAATCATGGTCACAAACACTTGAACAAAACCGTTTTTCTTTATTTCACGTTATGTAGGCATTTTGTACATAATGGCTTCCGAACGGGATCACATTCATCTTCAAGCGTAGATCTGTAAATAAATAAAGGAACAACGTTAACCGCGATAGACATTGAGATGTTTTTTTTCTTCTTCCATTGCCTGTATAATTTCCTGATAATTAATTTCCCCATCCCCCGTAGGTGTAGTAGTAGATAAATAATTTAAAGTTCGTGGATAAATGTTACTTCATATGTATTCACTTGCCACATATCGAATTATTTCCAATTCCTCAAAAACGTTGTTTAAATATTTTGTCGCGTTGCTTTTATGGACTCTGTCTATCTATGCCATGGGCTGACTTTAGACAGTAAAAGACTGCCTGCGAGACTGTGCGAGCTTCTCCTCCTGTCTATACGGTAATGCCTCTATTGTGCGATAAAGTCGCGTGGTTATGACGCAATTTTTAGCCTATTTTTACAAGAATGGCTTCTATGGGGCCATAACGTAAGATACAAAGTAATGGAGCCTTTTATACATTGTCGTGTTTCTTTAGAAATAAATAATGGACAAATGGAGTCTTTGGACGCCTCAGATGTAAAGTTATTCGCTGTCAAAGTGACGCCAAAATGAATGGGAGTCAATGGGATGCTAACAGCAGGTGATAGCCAGCTACAATGGCGGCCCCCGGAGGCAGCTTCAACTTCCGGCTGATGGATTACCCCCTTGATCCACACAAGTAAACGCAACACTGACGTCTTCACTTCCAGGTCAAGAAGCTGTCAATCAAAACCTCAGTAGCCAATGAGAACACACTGCTACTAGCCCCGCCCCCACGAGAGATTTGTGTCCGAACAGCAAACGAAAACTCAGGGAGCGTAAACGAAAACTTCAGAAGCGTAAATGAAAACTTCAGAAGCAAACGAAAACTTCAGAAGCGTAAATGAAAACTCTGGAAGCGCATTTGTAAGTTTAGATCAGTAAAAGAAATATGAGGAATAGTTAGCAAAACATGCAGTGTATTAAAAACAAAGTCAAAAAAATTGCTTGCGATTCATTCTTTTTCAGTTTCAAAGATATTTTATTCAATTTCAATTTATATTTTCATTAGTTTCTTGAAAAGTTACGTTCATTATTATCGGCACAAAAATAATTCCATAGATTATGATCTATTTTAATATCATGAAGATGATTTGTGTTATAAATCACTAGTTTGGTCATGAAACTCTAGACGAAGCAGGCCCGACATGTGATCTATAATCAATAATATAGTTTCACTGATTCTCCAGAAGGAAATACGATGCATTAAAAGCCGGGGGTGACAACTTTCACAACAGAAGATACATGCATGTTTCCCAGAAGACAAATTAAGTAAAATTGAACAAAATTAAAAAATCAAAAAAAATCTGAAGAACATTGTTTTTCACTCTTTTTTACAATAATAAAAAAAAAGTATTAACCCTTGTGTCCTGTTCGATTTCTGTGTACACCCCTTATGGACCGGGTCAAATTGACCCTAATTGGATTCAATACAATTCCTCAAAAATCACACTATGAAAAACAACAAAGATTTAGATACAAACTGTAAACTTTTAATATCAACATTTGTCAAACATTACAAAAACATTATATCTGAAAATATGATTTATGAAAATGTTTTTAAACCATTTTTTAAAACAGTTTTGTTTTGACAAAATTGGAAAATAAACAGTACACTGACTTTTTTTGCATATCATTTTTTTTTATTATTATTTTTTTTAACTTTTTATGCTTTGAACATCGTAACTGAACAAAAAAAAAATTGCTGTATAATGAAAATTTTTCATTTTCCTAAGTTAACTTTCCCTAGTTTCCTAAGACCTATTTTCCTAGTTTCATTATTCACTCACTGGGAAGTGAGAAACCAAACATAACAAAAACATACATCAAATAAATGTTTTTTTTATTTATTTTTTGGCTCTGTGAATCTGCCTTTGAAAATCCTACATAAAAGTTTTGGTTAAAAGCTATGTATTTTAGATATCTTGAATATTGAAATGAGAGCTTATTTTACTATCTCTGTCTGACAAAGATTTTCATCTGTAATTTGCAAATAATTCTGAACACTGTAATTTTCGCTTTTTCAAGTGTGTTTGGTTAGGGTTAGAGCACTTTTAGATACACTTGCACATTAGAACTGGAGTTGAAGTGCCCTGACATACAGAAAATAAAAGTTTTTATTTTGTGTCTGTACAGTTGCTTTTGAATGGCTGTCTATGAGGGTCAAATTGACCCGCGAACATCACGAACGTAACAGTAATTTTGTTTGTATATGTCAAAACACATCAGCATGTTGAAACTTTGCATGCATGTTCTTCATGATAAATGAGAAAAAGTCACAAAATATCAAGAAAAAAAACAAAGGTTAACCAGTATTTCCAACAACTAGAAAATCGAAACGGGTCAAACAACATAACACAAGGGTTAAGAGTCAAGGGGACATAAACTTTTGAACAGGGTCATTTTTGTAAATGCAGCTATTTTTGGTTTTGTGGACTATATGTAAACATTTTATTTAAAATATCTTGTTCAGGACAGTACTAAATAAAAAATAACATGCATTTTGTATGATCTGGTAGTTCTGCCTATATGTTAATCGCCACAGACCAATGGTAGTTCCAAGGTGTTTACCAGCCAGAGCGAACTTTCCAAAAATTTCGCTTCGGCAAACAGCTTCAAACTCCCAAAACGAATTCAAAACTAACTTTGTTTTGGCCTGATTTTGTTTTAAATGTCATATGAGTTCGTTCTTTGGTTTCGTTTGAAGTATTTTATGGCCTTTATATCGAATTACTTTTGTGCCAATAATAATGAACGTAACTTTTCAAGAAACTAATGAAAATATAACTTGAAACTGAATAAAATATCTTTGAAACTGAAATAGAATGAGTCGCAGGCACATTTCTGACTTTGTTTTTAATACACTGCATGTTTTGCTAACTATTTCTCATATTTATTTCGCTGATATAAACTTACAAATGCGCTTCCAGAGTTAGGGTTAGGGAACGAGTTTTCGTTCGCCGTTCTGACACATAGCTCTCGTGGGGGCGGGGCTAGTAGAGGTGTGTTCTCATTGGCTACTGAGTTTTGGATTGACAGCTGCTTGACCTGGAAGTGAAGACGTCAGTGTTGTGTTTACATGTGTGGATGTGAGCGTCTGTGAGCGCTGCTTTATTTTTTAAAATCATTTAAAAATATAAAAAGTAACACAAAGTGAAAATAAAATGGGAATTTGGGGTTATGGAAAAGACTTACCATGGTGAATACACAATACTAACAAGAACTGTTAATGAAACATGGAAACTGCTCCTGATGAATAGAATGAAAATCATAATCATACAAATCCTTCTCAGCTAACACACGACGTACCAGTAACGTGATTTATTGGTATTTTACTTTTATTTCGTGACTTACTATTTTACAACATAACGATGTTGCATGCTCGTAGTTTCTTTTGCACTTTATGTACAGTGAAGCGATACACAGCGTGCGCCGAAGCATACAAGCACAGTATAACCGCTGACAGGACGGTCCGTTTTTGTGAAAAGACTTGTGAAAGACTTTATTTCAGCGTAGACTTACGCCACTGCTCGGTAGTTCCTATTGTGCTGGGTTATGTGAAGTAGTCGTGATTCGCCTCGAATAACACAATTGCTCTAAACACGTGCACGCAGAGTGGATTTTCTTTTGTAATCGCAGCTTTGAACGATTACGTAATCGTGATTAGAAAATCGATTAATTGTGCAGCCCTAATATATGTACAGCTTTTCTGGGGGCGCTTAATAAACTGGAAAACTTCATATCCACAAAAAAAAAAAATCTGATGACCTGTAATAAAGTGCACTCTCCCTTTCATTTCTGCGGTGATCAGTGTCGCTCCGGAGACTAGGGATGGGAATTGATAAGATTTTATCAATATAAATGCCACTGACGATTCTGCTTATCGATCCGATTCTTTAACGATTCTCTTATCGATTCCTGATAGCACTGTGTGGAAAAAAGTAGTCCTGTGCTTTTTCGGCAAAAAAAGTGGTTTTATTTGTTTTAAAGCTTACACTTGTTTAAAGGGGGGTGGGTGGAATCAGAATGCTCCACATGAAACTTTGGTCTTCCAAACTTTTACCATCGTGTTGATTTATTTTGATTAATATGTGCGAGGGAGAGAGAGCAAGCACTAGTACTAGCGCTAGCGCTTAGTTTGGAGCCGGTGAAGCCTTGTTTATACTTCACCTGGTTCCGCAGAGAAAGAGTGCGCCCGCGACCGGGGCTCTCTCTCTCTCTCTGCTCGTTCTCTCAGTTTAACATGAACATGCGCCCTGTCAAAAGCGCAGCAGTTCATCTACATTACTCACCGATCAAATAAGACTTTGGCGGGACAAAAATCGCTTTGGCGGCCGCCCCGTTATTGCAAACGGCATAATTTGTCTCGGTTAGTAAGATACTAACTAAATACTAAATACTCCTTTGCTCAAATCGCTTTGATGTCATGACACACAGATGCGTAGGACGCCGTGCTATGGTGCCCGATAAAGGACAAAAGGGACAGTTGTGAGCTCATATATACTATGGCTGGGACTCGGAGCAGGAGCATCGATAAGAGGAATCGTTAACGTCGAGGGCATACAATATCGTTGGTTCATAAAATCTAGAACCTGTTCTCGAATGGAACCGGTCGAAACGAACAGTTGGAACTGATCCATCCTAACAACGAGAGTAAATGAAGACTGCTATTTTCATTCTTCATCTTCGAGTCGATTTTTATCATTAGAGGGTAGTTGTGTACACATTTATGTTCAAACACCATGTAAAAGTGAATTTTGCATAATAGGTGCCCTCTATTTAACAAGGTTTTGCATATCGCATTTTTCTTCAATATCACATAACCCTATGTGAGATCAACCAACTAAAGCCTAGTTCACACTACATGATTTTAAGCCCGATTTGCAAATCGTTGAGCTCGCCGACAGGTCAGGGTGTTATCGCGTGCAAATCGCGGGGGATTAGCGGGCGATGAACGCTCGCCAATCTGTTAGTATGAAAGAGCCAACAACGCATCAAAGACGCTCGCAGACGTGTCGCCGAGCCCAGAAAAATATCTAGCATGCTAGATATCCCGAGCTGTCGCACGACTCAACCTCACGTGATGTCATGAGCTACAGCCAATCAGAGCAAGGCATGTTCGCGTGTTGTGTTCTTCTTCGTCTTCTGGGTATTGGCGCGCGTGCTGTTTCGCGTCATTTCCGGTTCGTTTTATCGTGTGATTTTTCGTGACAAAACGTGGTTTGTAGACAAGATAGAATCGTTGGGTGACAGAGTTGTTGTCAACTCGTGTAGTGCGTTACCTCCTGTTGCGGATCAATCACGTTGTGTCGTGTGGTGTGAACTAGCTCAACAATTTGAACACTCCTGATTTCACAGAGAGCAAGTCATGTAGTGTGAACCGCACAGTTCAGCCCGACGTTTTAAAATCATGTAGTGTGATCTAGGCTTTAATGTGCAGTCGCTCATTCTGGCTGATAAGAAACTAACGAGTCTGTTTCTCAACACATAAAAATTAACCACTTACTGTGATTTCAGACTGTGATTGTTTTTCATATGAGTGAATAAAGAAGATAACTGAACAAACCTCTGCATGGATCATCTTCATGTGCAGCTTCAGGTCACTTTTTAAAGCAAAACTCATTCCACACTGATCACACGTGTGCAGCTTCTCTTTGCTGTGGATCCTCTCATGGGTTTTTAGATGTGATGACACACTGAATCTCTTGTCGCAGTGTGAACACTTGTACGGTTTTTCTCCAGTGTGGATCCTCTCATGTGTTTTCAGAGTTGATGACTGACTGAATCTCTTGTCGCAGTGTGAACACTTGTAAGGTTTTTCTCCAGTGTGAATTCTCTGGTGCTGTATTAAATTTTGTGCTGTAGTAAAAGTCTTCTCACACTCAAAGCACATGTACTCTCTCACACTAGTATGTATTCTTTGATGAAGTTGTAAACTGTACAGCAGTGAAAAACTCTTTCCACACACAGAACATGAATGTGGCTTCTCCTTCGTATGAACCATCAGGTGTGTCTTCAGGTTTGATGCCCTAAGAAATGCTTTTCCACACTGATCACATCTAAACGTTTTCTCTCCAGTATGGATCCTCATGTGAACATTAAGGTGTGCTGATTGTGCAAAACTCTTTCCACACTGATCACATGTGTGAGGCTTCTCTCCAGTGTGGATCATCATGTGTTGACTAAGATTTGCTTTTAGTGTGAAACTCTTCCCACACTGATCACATGAGAACGGCTTCTCTCCAGTATGAACTCTCATGTGCTGCTTGAGATTACGTTTGTCTATGAAACTCTCACCACTCTGAGTGCAGGGGAGCTGCTTCTCCCCAGTGTGGATCCTCATGTGAATCTCTAAACTATCTTTCCTTGAGAAACTTTTCCCGCACTGATCACATGTGAACGGCTTCTCTCCGGTGTGGATCCTCATGTGAATCTCAAGATTACCTGTGTTTGAGAAACTCTTTCCACACTGAGTGCAGGTTGTAGATTTCTTGGCTCTTCTTCTCTTTAAAAAATTATTTTTAGTCTTTGAGCGACTCAAAGGTTTTTCTCCAGGTTTGACATGATGTTTCTCCACTTCACCTTCACTCTCCTCCTTCACTTCTCTCAGTTCTTCACGCTCCTCCTTCACTTCTCTCAGTTCTTCACTCTCCTCCTTCACTTCTCTCAGTTCTTCACTCTCCTCCTTCACTTCTCTCAGTTCTTCTCTCTCCTCCTTCACTTCTCTCAGTTCTTCACTCTCCTCCTTCACTTCTCTCAGTTCTTCACTCTCCTCCTCCACTTCACTCAGTTCTTCTCTCTCCTCCTTCACTTCACTCAGTTCTTCACTCTCCTCCTTCACTTCTCTCAGTTCTTCTCTCTCCTCCTTCACTTCACTCAGTTCTTCACTCTCCTCCTTCACTTCTCTCAGTTCTTCTCTCTCCTCCTTCACTTCTCTCAGTTCTTCTCTCTCCTCCTTCACTTCACTCAGTTCTTCACTCTCCTCCTTCACTTCTCTCAGTTCTTCACTCTCCTCCTTCACTTCTCTCAGTTCTTCACTCTCCTCCTTCACTTCACTCAGTTCTTCACTCTCCTCCTTCACTTCACTCAGGTCTGAAATGAAAGAAAATGTTTTAATTTTCAGCATATCAAAATAATTCAAAGAGAAATATAAAGTGAAAGGATATAAAAGTCGATTTCACGTGCTATTTATAGCTCATACCTTCATGAAAAATACACAGATCGTAGAAGATAGCACATCATTATTTACAGCAGATTCTCATGATCAATTTTAATCTATTGCAGCGGTTTTCAATAGGTGAGGCACAGGGGAGGCGCAACACGCAAAGAAAAAAAAAACAGTATACAGCTCTATTGATATCAGTAATTGTGCATTTATTAGCTTTAAAAAATGCATCGTTTCCTTGTCCCAATTCAACAGAAGTCAGCATTAAGGGAGGAGACAGGACCCAGCAAAAAAACGTAGGAAATTAGATCCTGAGTACTTAAATGGCGCGTTGGCGCTTTTCCACTGCATGGTACGGTACGGCACGCTTTAGCACTTTTCCACTGCATGGTACGGTACGGTACGGTACGGCTCGCTTCGGCTCGCTTTAAATGGTACCACCTCTGTTGAGGTTCCAAGCGTACCGTACCAATACTAAAATGTGACGTACACACACCAGATCACTGATTGGTCAGACAGAATCGTCACTACCAGCGTCATTGTATTTGCGAGACATCAAACCTGCTAGATTTAAATAGCCAGTAACAGCCACCGCTGTAGCACCTGTTTTAAAACTACTTGCTTGAAGAAAAAAGAAAGAAAGAAAACTTCCAAAAAAAGAAATGGCTGAATCGTGGTCAGTGGACGAAGTGCAGACGTTCCTCTCGTTGGTTGCAGAGGAGCGGATAAACTATAACGGTCATATATATATAGCCAGAATTTTATATACAGGCCTATTCTGGTGGGTGCGGTGATGCGGTGGCGACTCATGTAACATGTAAGGGTGGCGCAAATTTCAGAAATTTCACATTTCATAAGGATTGCATAAGCAGAGAGCAGTCTGTAGTCGGTTTTCTTTCATTTTGAATTGTTCTGTTTAAAAGTAGACATGTGAGGCAAGTAGGCTACCTTATATGCTGAGTTTCGGTTCATTTATGAGACGAGCTCCATCACGCGCCGGCGCCTCCGTTTTTTATCTATCGTCTGCTATATTTACTTCTTATTTATTAAATCCAGGCAATTGGTTGATGAAACATTGATTAAAATTAAGATACAATTAATACAAAACGAAATTCAGGTTAAAGAAAGGTTTTGTGCTTTCTGTTTGCTGTCTCTGTGAAAGTTTTAAAGCATCTTTTAGTGACGCTTTCGGAGCGCTCACGTCCGTAATGGAGAACACGTCCGTAACATTGTTTTTTCCTCAAATGCGAACACGAAAAATAAAATAAAATGAATATTTTATGTACTGTGGAGACTGAGAGCCAACCCTTCTTCATCCGGTGGGTAGTATTACTTTGGTTTGCGCAGTGTAATTCATATAATCACTAAAAAATATTTTGCCTCCTAAAGTTTTTTTTTTTTTTTTTTTAAGCAATCAGAAATCTGAGGGGTGCCACCCACTTCGAAGCGGTACTAAATGCAGTGGAAAAGCAAACCGAGCTAAAGTGAACCGAGTCGTACCACGCAGTGGAAAAGCGAAGCGAGCCGAACCGTGCCGTGCCAAGCCGAACCGTACTGAGCCGTAACAGCAGTGGAAAAGCGCCAAAAGTTAGGATTCCCCTGGTCCAAGGCTGCACCTCTGCCGCAGTGTGTGGTCTTTGCAAGGAGGTACTGGCAAATAATAGCATGAGACCATGCAAACTTCGGCGTCACATTGAAACTAAGCACACGAATTTAGCGAACAAGCCCGTTTAGTTTTTTGAACGGAAGCGTGATGATTTGCAGTCACAAAAAAACTAAATACAGTCGTTTGGCACTATTAATATAAAGGCGAAAGGGGCTTCCGGTTGAAATGGCGGCGTGAATGGTCGTGTAATCAGTAGCTCCCGATAGTCAGTCAGATTTATCTCCTGAAATTCAAATACTAAACTCGTATTCTGATTAAAAAATGAGTGGGGGTGGAAGAATGAAAAGTCGGAAAACTTTTCGTAATCAAGCAAAAGGGAAGGAACAAAGTATAATCGAGGACGCAGGCACTTCACCTGAAAGGGATGGCGATGCGGGGGAAGCCAAGCTAACAGGCGAAGACGAACAGACTTTGGCTTACGTTGGACTTGAAACTAATATAAAGGCGACAGAAGCATCTTATCGTGCAACCCCATAACATCAGCGAAACATTGCTACTCACTGCAGCTAGAGATATGTGTTCAGTGATGCTGGGAGAAGCAGCTGCTGCTAAACTTGACGTGATCCCCATCTCTGACAATACCAGCGACGAATATCAGACATGGCTTGTGATGTTAAAGAGCAGGTCCTGGACTGTGTTTGTGAAAACCCCTTTCACGCCATTCAGCTGGACAAGTCCACTGACGTTGCACACTGTGCTCAATTTATGGTGTACGTTCGCTTTATCAAGGAGCTCAGTGTGCGGGAAGATTTTTTTTTTACGTTCCTCTAGGGCTGGACAATAATTCAATATCAATATATATCGCGATATTTTTTTTTTTCGATAACGGTGATATGATTTTTAAACACATTTTCGATATTTCAATAGAGGGTATGCACGTGACGTCACCGTTGGCCGGAGTGAAAAAAGACAAGAAAGCGGCAAAAAGACTGAGCGGCAGCATTGGTTTTCAGCGTGAATGCTGTGGAAAAACACACAAAACACATCTAAAACGGGAAAGAGCTTTGAGACTGACTGTACAACTAGATTGGACAAGAAATATGAGGTATATTTTTACAGACTACCTAAAGCTACAGAACAGAGAAGCAAATAGATCGCTGCAATTCATAGAAACAACTGGACTCCAGGCAGCGAAAGGTGGATTTGCAGTTATCATTTTTGTGTCAATATGCTGAATTAAGTGGTAAAATCATTCTCTATATATTGTATTGTTATATATTGCAGTGACAACTCATCAATCAAATATTTACCACTGTATATTCTGCATAATTTGACATTTTTAAATAAACACTGACAAAAAACTATACAAGTTTTAAGTCTAGACGATATGATGATATATATAACATTGATATAAGTGATCACCTGGATTTAGACCTGCCTATATTGTATTTATATAAAGCGTTCACAGGCAAATTTGCTGTATGTATTTCCCCGGTGTCAAAATCAGGCACATATAAATGTCAGGAAACACGATTCCTGGCTGAATGTCAATATCCATGGATTACTGGATCTTTAGTAAGTTGTAAGGAACACTATATTGAGTCCAATCTTTAGTTTAAACTGATAATCGTTTGTTTTACTTGCGTTTTCGCAGTTTCTCCTATTAAATCCAGTCACGCAGCAGCTCTTCTGCCACTCAGTCCGGCTGAGGGGGCGTGTTCCGGCGGGAAAGTGACGTTAATGCATTCCCTCTATATACATAGCAGCATTTGTCACTGACTGACGTTAGGCGCGCAGCCGTCAGAAAGAGCAGAACACAATTGGCTACTTTCGTGATGACGTACACCACAGACACGCAGCCACTGCTCAGAGCAGCGGATCTCCAACGCGGCAAGTTTCAGCCACAGAATGAGCGCCCCTGACCGCAATACAAATGTGACTGAACGAGCTTCCACATGTGAGGAGAAAGCAGACGAAATAGTATATAAGAGAGGAAAGACTTATTCAGTGGT
The DNA here is from genome assembly GCA_030770095.1 of Gila robusta. NCBI lineage: Eukaryota > Metazoa > Chordata > Actinopteri > Cypriniformes > Leuciscidae > Gila > Gila robusta. The sequence continues at coordinate 559,240 of JAVALU010002426.1, forward strand.
ATAAATTCAGTGGTGTTTCGGTGTTTCAGCGTGCTGCAAAATGTGCCGGAGTGTGACTGCCGAGTCCGACTAGCAGCGGGAACACATCAAACGAGGATCAGGAGATAGACTGTGCCGATGCGCGCGTCCGCGGCCAGGAACGTCGCGTCCACACTCTAAAAATAGCTCACCGAAAGTTCTAATGAGCAGGTATCGCTCCCTGTGAATGTCCTGACGCGCACACACACACGCACACGACGCGCAGAATCCAGTTCTCTTTCTTTAGCGCTTGAATAATAACACACACATTTATGCCAAAATGTCCGTTTTGTCAATTGTTCTTGTGAGGATACAGTCTAAATGAGTTAAATAAAATCTTAAATGAAAGTTAAGAGTAGCCTAAATGAGAAAATTAAATGCGTAAGATCCTCTCATCAGCGACAGATCTTAAAGGGACAGCAGCCATTTCTGTCTGTCAGTTAAGTTAACCAAAGAACAAAGGGGAACAGAGCAAATTACTCACTGATCTTGTCTAAAGAACGTTTGTAGCTTTAATAAGGATTAATCTATATTTAATTTATAATTTATGCAGTTCAGACTATTTGATAACCTTATTCAATTTCTGTATATTTCAGTTTTATTTACACACAAAACATTAATGGTGAACATTTTTGACTTTATAAAATGATTATCTCAAGTCTTGAAAAAAGTAAGACATATTTTTGTTATACATAGTTTAGTTGCCTACTTTTATTTTTGGCAGAATTTATCATTATAATCAACTTAATTATTTCCTGGATTTTGTAACACCATAGTCCCGAAATTTATGTAAATGCAGGAAATGGGATTCAAATAAAAAAAAAAATCCCCCATTTTGTGCACCAAATGTTGCACAAATGTAATGGCAAATGTAAATTTAAAAACAGAAATGCATTGCCATTTTACATATTACATTGTCATTTTGCATATTACATTTCAAACTGAATATTGCTACCCATATGCTTGCATAGTCTTGTAGCAGGTATTGAGAATAGAATATTATTGTTATGATGGGTTATTTCATTGCTTCATGTAGTTTGTTATGGTGCAGTACCGAAAGACTCCAGCAGATTTCATAGACTTGGCAAATTCATTTTTCAGAAGATTGTAGGAACAGACATCTGTTATGGGCGTTCTTGGCAGTTTTTCTGAGGCTTTTATATTGTTCATATCGATATCGGAATTATATCGTATCGACCGAAATTAAGAAATATATCGTGATATAAAATTTGGCCATATCGTCCAGCCCTACGTTCCACTACCCGCCCGGCGCCCGCCACAACTTTTCAAGGCCTTGAATAACTTTTACCAGGCTAATTGCCTTGACTGGGGCCGGTGTTGTGGGATATGCACTGATGGGGCAGGAGCAATGACTGGCCATCACAGCGGTCTCGTAAAACAGGTGCAGGTAGTTGCCCCTGCGGCTGTCTGGAAGCACTGCATTATCCATCGCCAGGCTTTAGCAACAAAAAGGATGCCCCAAGAATTGCATGCCATTCTTGATGAGGCTGTCAAAATTGTGAACCTAATTAAATCGCTTGCCTTAAATGCCCATCTGTTCTCAATCCTCTGCAATGAGATGGGCGCTAACTTCCAGCAGCTGCTCCTGCACTTCGAGGTCAGGTGGCTCTCTCGTGCAAAGTCCTCACCAGGCTGTGTGATTTGCGCGAAGAAGTCCTCCTCTTCCTCACCGAGATTAACTCCCCACTGGCAAAACATCTGGCAGACATGAACTGGCTTGCTATGTTGGCCTATCTGACATCTTCGATAGGATCAACTCCCTCAACACCTCTCTCCAGGGCAAAGTGTGCCACATATTTTCGGCACACGACCAAGTGTCTGGTTTGAGGAAAAAGCTGACTTGTGGTGTGCTCGTGTTGAACAAGGTTCGGTGGAAATCTTCCCAACCCTGGAGGATGTTGCAGAGAAGACAGGGCTGCCTCTTAATTCTGTCCATCACTGCGCATTTGAATGAAATGCGTGACCAGTTTGGCGAGTATTTTGGAGAGGACGCAATGGGAAATCAGTGGGTGAGAAATCCGTTCTCTTTCCCTGCCACACCCCATGATGGACTCGATCTCAGCTCGAATGTGGACTTGAAGCAGAGACTGGTAGAAATGCCGATCACGCATTTCTGGTTGTCTGTGGAGAGCGAGTTCCCCCAGATCTCCACTAAGGCTATGAAAGTCCTAATCCCCTTCACCTCCACCTACTTGTGTGAGTGTAGGATTTCTGCACTGACCATGATTAAAAACAAATACAGATCAAGGCTGCAGGTGGAGGAAGACTTGCGTTTATTTCTCTCTGCAGTGCAGTCCCGCATCAAACACCTCTGCGCATTAAAAGTGCGGCCTCATTGTTCCCACTGATATGGACTATGGAATAAAGTTGTTTAATTCTGAGATTTTATGTGGCTGAAATCGTTAAATAAAAATTATGAAAATATGTGAATCTGTTTGATTTGATAACATGCCTTCAATGCAGTTGATTGTTATATGTTATGCGTTCCATGAACAAAAAGCATTGTCGTTCATTGATCAGAGAGCTGGCCATTGTGCTGATTTTGTTTGAGACGATGTGCATTCAAATGTGCGTTTAAAAGGATAGTTCACTTGTTCACCAAACAGTTAACTGGTCCCATTGACTTCCATAGTAAGAAAGAAAAAAATATACTATGGAAGTCAATGGGACCAGTTAACTGTTTGGTTACTGACATTCTTCAAAATATCTTCCTTTGTGTTCAGCAGAAGAAAGAAATCATACAGGTTTGAAACAACTGGAGGGTTAGTATATGATTCACAATCCTGCGGTGTGACTGTGTTCTGACTGAAAGCTACATCGGCGATAACCGACAGCCAATGAGAGAGCAAGATACAGGGCACCGGGATGTTCGGGAGGAGTTATAGATCAGAATATCAGTATTTTAATAGATATATTTACAATTATATCAAACAAAGCAAACATATTTGCTTGACCAACAGTACATTGCAAAATTATTTATTTACCCCCAAATTCTCTTTGCAGAACACACACACTCCATGCTCTCGTCTCCCCAACCATTTCCTCCTGCATAAACTTTTTCTTTTTATCCTTTTCGCTGCAAATCAGAGCACAGACAATTTGGATCGCAAGCTTCTTGCAGGCTATCATTTTTACCATAGACATCATATAGATAGACGCCCTATCGACCGCTACTGCCTATTGGCGCGGACGAGCCGTGGGGCCGCCATCTTAAACCGGTCACCTGCTCCGCTCAGTGTAATCTGTTTGGCAGGTGCAATGAGCTGTCAGCGCATTTAATTAATCATATCTCACTGAATACCGAACTGATTTTCACGCGGGTTGTTTTGCTGCAAAGGTCATACATGTAGCTACAATACAGGACACATTGAATATTTTATTCACAAAATACAACCAATAGTACGGTAATGTTAAATGTTAATTCTTACTTGTGAAAAGTAATCCCCGAGTGATGGTCCGCCGATTTGAGCTGGAATATGCTGCACAGTGCTCTGGCATCTACTGCTGCTATGCAACGCAAATAGGAGTATGACCGGTTTAAGATGGCGGCCGCATTTCTTGCGCCACAGCGGCCAATAGGGCATCTAGTCTCTATATGATGTCTATGATTTTTACAATTTCAGTCTCGCGCGAGAAGTCCGGTCTCACGCACGTGTGATCATGCGTTATTTCCCAATAGTGTGAAACGATCCATTGTTCAGTGTGAACACAGCAGCAATTGAATGTTACCCCAGATAGTCACGCAGTGTGAAAAGAACAGTAACCCGACTACTTTGAGAATGCAGTGTGAACTTGGCATTACTGACCATTTTTGAAAACCAAAAATTAAACTGTTTGTACCATTTCATAGTTGAACTGTTTGTCTAAAAGTGATGAAGTGCTTGAATGTTTCTAACATGAATGTTCTTCAGCATCATGAATGAATGAAGAATAAACACCAACCTCTTTGTTCTTCAGGATCTTCAGTGTGTTTCATTCTGCAGGGTTCTGGATCACTCATGTTCTCACTGTCCTCTTTAATAAACTCAGTCTTTGCAGATTTCAGCTCTTCCTGATGCTCTGATGCTCGTCTTCACTTGTAGCTGATGGGAATATCCCAGCATTTATTGATGAATTACAGTGGGAGGAGCTTCACTGATGATGAATTACAGTGGGAGGAGCTTCACTGATGATGAATTACAGTGGGAGGAGCTTCACTGATGATGAATTACAGTGGGAGGAGCTTCAATGATAATGTGATCTGACAAAATTTAAAAAAAAAGTTACTGAGTTTGTTTTTATGCTCATGGACAACAGAATATAAATAGTTATATTATAAATAATCTTTTTAACAGTGAAGCCGAGAGCAAGATATGCCTCATCATAGTTTCGGCATTTCGCTTTAGAATGACCAGCACCTGCCTGTGATGTCTGTGAGACGGAGACCTCATCTACTGCTTTCCTCTTGCCTTTTATAAACCGATCCATCTTCCATGCGACGTCAGTTTGCCAGTTTTTTTTTTCTTTTATCTCCCGCGCCCCCCTGCTACGTCATTTGGCAGTTGTTTACGTGGATAGGATATGACTATAAAACTATATTGAACTTTACTGAAATAATTTGAACTATATTAAAGACATAATATAAAGTTATCACAATATTACACATATAAAACATCAATAAAGCAACAAGAAACAAAGTTTATACTCAGGTAAATACCCTACTAAACCATAAAATGTCCATATGAATCTCTACATTTTAATAACTAGATCATTGCAATAATGTAATTAGATAATTAACGTGTTACAGTTTTTCAGAAATTACATCCTTTATTAAAATAAAGAGTACCACAAAACAATATTGTTTACTATCAAACTGTATTCATATTTATCTAGGCTATATTAGTATTTATGTATAGGTTTAAAATGTCTCACGTGGGGAATGTATTATTTACCAAGTATTTGTCAGGATCCGTTCCAACACATTTAGTAGTGAAAATATAAATAAAACGGCAGCAGCGACACTTGAGTTTCCCCTCACATATCTCAAACTTTAACGTAACAGTTCTGAACTTCTCACTCTAAACATCGAGACAATCACACAAACAAACACAAAATCTCTCAGGTCTGAATGAACTCAACATATTCTCCTCATGCTCGCTGCTGCAGCACTAAATGTGTTGCCTATCTCAGGAGACGCACAAGTATCGCTGTGATCGATGAAAACAATACAGAAATGAGTCTGTCGCTTAATCAAACTGTATAAAGTGTGTGTGATGGTTGTGTAAATATGAGAAATGCCGAGAACAGCTCTCCTTACCTCAGAAGACCTAGTCTCGCATAGCCAGACCTTCACTGACGACAGAAGGTCTGGACTCTATCGCAGCTTTTCTTGGCCAAGGACCGCCCAGAGCCATAGAGAGAAAGAGTTGCGACCAAGCGGCAACCTCCCCGTCTCTCTCTTGAAACCAACACGGAAGTGAATTAAACTGCAATTCATCGACTGGCCGCTTGAGGCAGTCTGCAAAAGTGAGTCAAATCTGTATCTCCCCCATGTTAAAATCCCCAACTTTACAGCAGAAAAAATATGTTTACAGCCTGGAGCAAAAAGTGGTTTTGGTCTATATAGCTAATTTTGCCCTTCATGACAACTGTGAGGGGGGTGAATTTTTTTTACAACTCATCCGTTTAAATGATATTAAGCCTTAAAGTTCTGCATAATTAAGGGCGTGGCCACTTGAGTGACTGGTAGGGATGGGCGATACCACTTATTTTGTTTTCGATACGATACCAATACTTTCAAGGCCAGTATCGCCGATATCGATACCGATACTTCTACACTGACCTTTTAAATTTGAAAATTTCTTAAATTATTGAATTACTAAGATTAAAATGGGTAATGATACCGACTTAACATTATATTTTAAAGGTATTTTAACATTCAATACGCCTTAATTAGAATTGATTAGATTATATTTTTATTTACACGTGGTTACAATGTTTACTTGTAGTGGTATCCATGGAAATCTACAAAATATTATAGGCCTAGTTGAACTATGATCACTTTAATGATAATTTTCATAAGGGACTGCCAGTGACCGGCTGTTGCACCCATAAAATGCAACCTTTTTATTCTGACAGTGTATGATTTATATTAAAATTAGTTACAAAATAGAACTATGAACTTTTAACATTCAAAAAATAATTTATTTGCACCAACTATGTAGGCTACAATTTAAATTAGTTTATTGTGAAATAGCTCAAACATATGATGTTTTTCTGTCTTCTGTTAAGCATTGTTCTGGGCTGCGTTTCCCAAAGCATCAATGGTTTCTTGTGATACTTTTGGGAAACGCAGCCCTGTTTGAATGCATTGTCGGCAGTGTGTGAACACTCTCTGTGATTGATTGCTTCTGACTTGCAGCATTTGCGTGTGGTCAGTTAAGCAGGAAAATAGTTATTTACTAACAATTATTTACTAAACAGGTTATTAATCCAATTCAATGCATATTGTACGCATTAAACTTCTTGTCAAATGAAAATCACTGGTAAAAAAAACCCCTGTAGTATCGATATTTTTATTTGAGTATCGACACTTTCGATACTCGACGTCAGTATCGATATATTGCTACTTTGTATCGATACGCCCATCCCTAGTGACTGGTGGATTGAGGCTGCTGTAACTGCTAGCCGACGTTTGTCTATCTGTTAACGTCACCCTCAGCTAATTCCAGCAGCTGCTGTACTTGCCATCTCTGCAGTGTTTGTGCTTTTTTCGGGATTATTATACCTTTGCTCACGCCGTTGGATTCCGTCGTTGTCGAGTATGGAGAGAACAACCAGCGCTGTATTTCCAGTTGTTTTCCTCGCATGCACTAATGGATGTCTGACAATTTCTTTGCTTTTTGGAGTATACAGGGCGGCTACACTCGTTATGCGGTACCGTTGCTCTTACGGAACAGATATGCTTATTTAACTTTTAAGTGTTAAATAAAAAGTACCGTCAGATGAAATCCTGCAGGTGTCAGAGCTTTCTCTCCGTCCATGCAATGCTATTGCAGATAAGCAAACACTCTTAAAAATACGTCTTCCAGATGTAAATATCACATCAAATAGAAGTGTGCTATCTGGGATATATATATATATATATATATATATATATATATACATACATACATACATATAAAATATTATTAAAAATATTATATATTATATACATCAGGTTACCGTAAGTTAGCTAACGTTAGTGAAGTGTTGGTCACGTAAGCTATCGCTGAAATTAACCTATTATCTTCCAATAAACATTTACTAAAACTGGCTACATAAAATACAACTACAGACTAGATTCACGAGAGGTCGGCTAATGTGTGTAAAAGTAAAAAAATACAGTGAACGGTCTCTCTCCAGTGTGGATTCTCATGTGTTTAATAAGATCTTGTTTGTGTGAGAAACTCTTTCCACACTGAGTGCAGGTTGTAGATTTCTTGGCTCTTCTTTTCTTTAAAAATTTCTTTATAGTCTTTGAGCGACTCAAAGGTTTTCCTCCAGGTTGGACATGATGTTCCTCCTTCAGTTCACTCAGTTCTTCTCTCTCCTCCTTCAGTTCACTCAGTTCTTCACTCTCCTTCTTCACTTCACTCAGTTCTTCACTCTCCTCCTTCAGTTCACTCAGTTCTTCTCTCTCCTCCTTCACTTCCATCAGGTCTGACATGAAATAAAAATATTAATTTAATTTTCAGTAAATCAAAATAATTCAAATAGAGAAATATGAAGTGAAAGGACATAAAAGTGAGCTCTGATGTAATAGACAACTGCTATAAAATACTACAATCATTTTGATCAAATAAGTATCTTTCCATGAATGTGCTACATACATACATTTATCTTGATTTGGAATTTAACATCCAGGGGTGTGAAGTAACGAATAACAATTACTCACATTACTGTAATTAAGTAGTTTTTATCAGAAATTTTACTTTTTGGGTAGTTTAAAAATTGTGTACTTTTACTTGAGTACATTTTATGTGATGTATCGGTACTTTTACTCGGCTATTTTCCCTCTGTTTGTGGTCGTTACTCATTACATGCTTGTTTTAATTTTATTTTTAGTCAAAGTGATTGGATCGAGTAATCGGTCTCGTGACTGTCGTCAAATCAAATTCTGTATAGAAAACTTTAACTGCCAACCGCCGTTAATCATGGCTGCTGTGGACGTGCATTCTTCCAGCATCAATTCAATCGAGATATCAGCATCTTTCTCTAATATGCTACGGTAGATTTCTGATTACTAAATTATTTTTATATAGGCTAGCCTATCTACAGGGCCTGACTTTGGTGTGAGGTTGGTAGTATTGCGTACAGTGTTAACTCCCTCAAGTCCCACGTTTATAAGGCGTGAATTCCCACTCCCATTTACTTTAGACGAGAGCGATCTGTGCACTGCTGTGAAAATGTCTCTAACACGGCCCAAAGTGTGTCTGAATCATGTCTGAGTTTGACAAAGGGGAAATTAAACTAGACAGATGTCTAAATATATTTGTACATTACATCAGTATCCGATCATCTGGGGTGGCAAAGCTAATTTTTAGGGTGGCGTCTGCCATCCCATCCCACCCTTGTGGACAAGCACCTGGATTCCAGGGGTCAGAAAGTAAAAGGCCTGCCATATGTTTATTCCACCCATGAACTCACTAATTAGTTCTATCTCCAGGACGAAAAACTATGCCAATTACCAAATCCAGGTGATTGGAACAAAACACTGAGGAGGACTTTTCAGTCCCTCCAGGATTTCGCGATGTCGCGATCGCAACTATTAACGCAACTTCAACAAATCCCCGTGAATTCAGTGCGCCTTGCAATTTTGACCAATCACCGCAACTTTTCTGCAACTTTGACCAATCATCGCGGTCTCCTGCAAAGCGTCATCATACGTCATCAAACTCACTTCTTTGTTTTGTTCAGAAGACGCAGCAGACATGTGTGCTGCCAACGTCTCACATTTACCTACAAAAATAACAGCAAAAGAGAGAGAGAGAGAGAGAGGCGCGATCGAAATGTGTGTGTGAGAGAGAGAGAGAGAGAGAGAGAGAGAGAGAGAGAGGCGCGATCGAAATGTGTGTGAGAGAGAGAGAGAGAGAGAGAGAGAGAGAGAGAGGCGCGATCGAAATGTGTGTGTGAGAGAGAGAGAGGCGCGATCGAACTGTGTGTGTGTGTGTGTGTGTGTGTGTGTGAGAGAGAGGCGCGGGCGCGATCGGACTGTGTGTGTGTGTGAGAGAGAGAGAGAGAGAGAGAGAGAGAGAGAGAGAGAGAGACGGATCGAACTGTGTGTGTGTGAGAGAGAGAGAGAGATCTGTTATCACTAATCTGTTTATTTTTAAGTTACACATTCTACATTGATTAAAAAAGAAAATCAAATGTGTTTTTAATAGTAGTATTATTTTATACGGAAATCAATTATTTATAATTCAGATGAGAATAAAGTTAAGGTTAATTAAAATTAAGGAAAACAAATATATTGATCTGAAATATAGCAAATTAATTTTAAATTCATTCAGGTACAATTACCAAACATATCTCAAGGTCTTTTTGTCTTTTTATTAATTTAATTAATAAACTAATTATATAAAACTATTGTCAGTGCACTACAAATAAACTGGTTCTGTGCCTTTATTAATAAAACTTATTTTACAAATACAAGGCTTAAGACATTTATAAAAATGCCTTCTGCATTTTTGTTTTGCTTTTCACTCTATTACCGAAATCGTACCAAACCGTGACGTCTGTGTACCGTTCCACCCCTAATATATATACATACAATGCATGGTAACTTAGAGGTAACGTTAATGTACTGTAGTATATCACCCATCACCTATAACATGCACAAAAAAAGATATATCAATAAAGGAAAGGAAAAAAGCATAATATGAGCACTTTAAGTAAAAATCTATCTACCTTTGCTGTTTTAACCTATAAAAACAAATGCCAAAGAACATCGCAACTTTCATCGCAACTTTTTAGAAAAGCGGCCGCAACATCAGGAAATTTAGGCCGCAACAATCAGAAAAAAGGCCCGCGAAATCCTGGAGGGACTGACTTTTACTTTCTGAACCTGGACTTTACACCTCTGACTTCAGCCTCAGCTGAAATCTAATAGACTATGAATCTAATAGACGCTCGGCTTTGTTGTAAAATAAAGACTAATATTTCTGGGATCAAAGATCTCTGAGAAGTGATTTCCCAAAAAGATTGAAACCACAACAATAGCAATAATAAATAATAAGTGTATTTTCATAATATCTCAAGTACAGACAGCAGAACCAGTTATCAAAACTGCAGTCTTTAATAATTTAGCCCTAGGTTACGTTTAATAGCGGGTTTCGGTACCCATCAGCCATCACTACTTAAGACTCAAATTTTACTTTATACATTCGGCCCCAGGTTTTATTTAAGTTATGCTTACAATCCTGTCGGATATTTTGGAAAGTTAATTTACTTGATACAGTTTAGTGTTTATATTGTTAAATAAATATAATCACAATGTTGTAAACTAAATGTTGGTAACAGTTGCAAAAAATCGAGAAGCAGATATAAAATAAATGTAAAATGAAAAAGCTAAAAGAATATTTAGTTTTACCTGATGTTGACAATCAAGAGGAAAATCTCTAAAATCTCCCTTTACTGACCATTTATTAAAAACAAACAAACAAGAACATTTTGTACCCATTTCATAGTTGAACTGTTTATCTAAAAGTAATGAAGTGCTTGAATGTTACTAACATGAATGTTCTTCAGCATCATGAATGAATGAAGAATAAACACCAACCTCTTTGTTCTTCAGGATCTTCAGTGTGTTTCATTCTGCAGGTTCTGGATCACTCGTGTTCTCACTGTCCTCTTTAATAAACTCAGTCTTTGCAGATTTCAGCTCTTCCTGATGCTCTGATGCTCGTCTTCACTTGTAGCTGATGGGAATTTTCCAGCATTTATAGGAGAATTACAGTGGGAGAAGCTTCAGTGACCATGTGATTGTTGTGGGAGGAGCTTCACTGATGATGAAATGCAGTGGGAGGAGCTGATCTGACAAAATCAAAACACATCAGTTACTAAGTTTGTTTTTATATTAATTGACAACATAATATAAATAATGTAATGTCAATTCTTGCAAAAATAAATAATGGAGAAAAAAAAAAAAGTTGAAAGCACCAAAAAATACCTCTGTTGGAACCAATGAAATGAGTTCCTGAAGAGTAATGAGATCTGAAGACATCAGCAAAATAAATTAGGTAAGAACAAAAATTTTTGACATAAAATAAAGAGTATTTTCAGCACAAGACTCCAGACTAACATTTGAGAGCAGATTACAGTTCTACAGATTAATTAAATCATACAATTTACTATTGTTTTGCATTAATAAGTGCAGTTACAAATAATAGCATATGTTTGTTTATTGGAAATTTAACAGTAAAGCACTGAGCTTGAATTGATATTCAACATTTATTGACAACAGTAACACGTAAAAACCTCACTTTTATAGGGAAAATGTAAAAGTTTGGTGTAATTCAGGCACAATTTGAAGAAAAGTTTTTGTTTTGCATGAGATTAAGTGACTTCCTACCTTCCTACCCTACCTATATATTATAATAAGAAATAGCAGACAAATGAATTAATTCTGAACCAATGACCTGAGCAGATTTATGATGTCTGTATACCCCAATTATGTTTTATTTATTTATTTATTTATTTTCTCACTGTTAATATCTGTAACCTTTCATTTGCAAAAAAAAAAAAAAAAGAAAAAAAAAAGACCTGAGCAGACATTTGTCCATTGTCTGGGTATAAAATAAAATATATATCTTTATGTGTCTGAATTTACTTGTGCAGAGAAAACTGTCACACACATAGTTAATAAATTATTCATAAATTGTTTGGATAGTGACAGTATGAACTAGCCTGGATGCCAGCACGAACCCCGCCCACAACATTTTTTGGTCGGGAAGTTCGGTCTGGACTCGATCCATTGAGGAGTAATTATGATCGGTTCAGAAATCGTCGGGCCAATCAAATTGCCAGGGCGGGCTTTATACGATGATGGACAGATGATCTGCAGTTACGTAATCATCACGTTATCAAAGAGCGCTTGGGTTGAACTGGTTTCCCTCAGAGATGACTGCAGCTGGAGAACTGAGATGTATAGATTCCGCTATCGCGTCTGTTGTAAAAGAAATCGACAGCGCATTCATTTTAAAAGACGAACAGAGAACTGCAATCAAGGCATTTGTCGATCGGAAAGATGTGTTTACCGTCCTTACTACGGGATTCAGCAAAATTTATTTTATCAGCTGGCTCCGATGGTCGCTAAGAAGATGGGACGCAATGAAAACCCTGCGGTCGTTGTGGTTTCTCCTTTGGTCGCACTCATGAAGGACCAAGTAAAAGAAGCAACACTCATTATGCGTAGCTCATAAAAAAACACTTACTGCGTTGCTCTGATTGGTTGTAGGTCTATCCAATTGAGTGCAGAGTTTTTTTTTTCCTGGTTCGGTTAAGACACGCCTCATAATCAAAGCCCTGTAGCGCTTTGGAAAAAGGAGAACGCGGTGCACCTAGCGTTTTCTACGCGTTTTTAGGCGCTATATGTGAGCGCAGCTTTATTCTCTATCAGTGTACACACACCGGCGGCGCCCAGCAACGGCTCAGGACCTTGTTCAAAATCCTGCCGCGCCACAGAGCGCCATTTGTTTTATATTAAATTTAAATGTATTTGTCTCAAATCGTCGTTAATGTATACTGACTTCACCCTGTTCTGCAATATACATTTAGTTTTATATTCACCCGTTTTTTTTTTTTTGTTGTTGCTTATTTTAACTGGCCCATCCAGTTTTCTGGAGGCCCACCTACAATCAAATTCCTGGCGCCGCTAGTGCGCCCCCGGAACGTTGGCTAAACGACTGATGCATATGGTACACTTAACTGGAAACACTTCAGGAATGTCGAAGTCGTCATCTGATTGTTTGAATTTTATCGGATTTCCGGGGGGGCGCGAGTGTCGCGTTTATTTCCGTTCCGCCGGGAAACAAAGCGCAGACGTGTGATTGCGGAAGAAAAACTGTTGTGTTTACATGAGTGACAATGAGCATTTATCAAGATCAGCTAAACGTAGGATTCTCAAAAGTATGCGAGGTTCACGGCATAGACTCTTTAAGAGATGTCCAGGAGTTTTGTTTGAGGCACTTAGTGGAGACAAAAAGAGATATTGCTGACTGGAGACAAAAAGAGATATTGCTGACTGACTTGTTGCACGCCGGTCTGTTGTTGTGGGGACATTTCCACGCCCCGAAACGTGACGCTGAACGAAACAAACTGTAATTGGTTGTTTGACATGTCGGTCTAACGGCCTTATGGGCGGGCCTTGGCCAAAGAAAGCTGCTATGAATTCTAGACCTTCAGCCGTCAGTCTGAAGGTCTGGCTACGCGAGACTAACAGCAGCTCGACTCCTGTGAGGTTCATTCATGCACATATGTTGATATATCGATATCATTAATCATTTCAAGAATATATTGAGATGTTTTAAAGTGTTTATCTAGAAACCGTCTTTATGAGCTTTATGTGTCCAGATTCAGTGAAGATGGAGACCGGAGATGAAACACCTGGTATGAAACTCAGTTTACACGCTTTAAAGAAAAAGACACAAATACATTCATATCAAGGGTGAAATTATTAATAATCAGTCCCTCCAGAAAAACGCGATTATGCGATCGCTGAATTCAATGCATAATCAGCCAAAGTCCGCATGCGGGGGCCGCATTTTTTCAAATACGCCGCACTTTCGCCGCATAATTTGCCGATTTCCGTGCAAAATATGCGGGTTTGCATGATTTCATAATCCTCGCATTTTCGTTGCAAAAAAGTCACATATATCTTAGCAGAAAGTTGAAAAATGTTGCGTTTGCTTCACACAAGAGCAGCCATTTCCCCGTTTCCATGGGAACGTTATGAAGTGACACAATTACGCGACGGGATAGCTCACAGCTGAAGTTATTGCAGAGGCCAGACAGACTCACGGAGGCGATTGACATCTCACAAATCGAACTCGTATAACTGTCTGTCACACGTTCTACCGTCACATCGTTACTTAATAAACAAAATAAGATAAAAGAAGTAGCATCAAACAGAAATTACCCTCACACATGGGGTGTTCGAGGCGCACATATAATATAACACTGCAGACAGTTCAACACGGAGCGCGCAGCTCTTAAAGGGGCCACACCTTATTTACACTCGTTACAGTCTGAAATAAAACAAGATGAGAAATTAAATATTCCCAGCACTTTCTATGATGTAGTATGCTTGCTTATCAAAAGAAGTAATAAGAAATGACTCTTTACATTAGGGTAGTAGCCTAGTGAGAACAGGGTGTTGGGGGAATCACTTTTTTTCTCTTTTTCATCAAACCGCATTTTTTGCAAGTTCCCGCAATTTTTGCAAGTTCCCGCAATTTCTGCAAGTTCCCGCAATTTCATCGCATAAAATTGCATAAATATCCCGCATATTCCATCGCATTTTTAAAGAAAACGGGCCGCGTAATCAAGGATTTTTGCCCGCAACAATCACAAAAAAAATCCACGTTTTTCTGGAAGGGCTGAATAATGTAGACAGAGCAATCTCATTCAATGTCAGTCATGTGTGTGGTGAAATATCATTTATTAGGCATTTAAAAGCTATATTGATAAAAATTTACAATAACAATGAATTGGTGACAAAATGAGCAATCCCAGCAGGCACAGTACGTCAATGTGACGTCAGGCAGACGTTGGACTCCAACTAATCCAACGTCAGTCAGACGTCATATTTTGGTTGAAAATGAAAATCAGGTTGACGTCTAAACCCAACGTTTGTTTGATGTCAAGCTCCAACGTCAGACAGATGTTGAATTTTGGTTGGAATAAACACCGCAAAAAAAATTGACATGTATGGCAGCGCATTAAATCTGTGAAGATCTCAGCAGAGGAGGAGTGAACAACTCAAACAGCATTACCAGCTTCACTTATTACTAACCAGACTCACTTTATTTCATTTCCGGTTTATTGAAATCAATAGTTGTATTTTAAAGTCACCATTATAGTGGTTAGTGTTTGCTTTAGTTGGACTTTGAAAGAGACCTTGACTCTTTAGTGAAAATTTTCTCTGGCTGCTATATTTTTTTGTGGCAAAAAAGCCTATAGAAAAGTAGATCAGGTGATATTGGTTGTTTATTGATGATGAAGTCATCATCATATAGTTGCCTGATAGTTTTGATTATATTGTACTTGTGTTTTTAATGTTGTTTTATAACAAAACTCATTTTATTTTACAGTATGCGAGCAATGTTATATCAAATAATATAAAGGATTTTAAAAACATTTAGTGCATTAAACTTTTTCCTCTACATTATTACTTAGACATCAATATTCAGTGTATGACTCTCAACAATGGTGACAATCAATGAAATGCTTCATGCTGCAGTGCATGCTGGGTACCACCAATCAAAACTCACCGATATCCCCCAGCATGCACTGCGGCATTAATAAATTATGCAGCTGGATTTTTTGAGTTGATCTGATTATCTGGATATTTTGTTTGATTGTCACCATTGTTGAGATTCATACGCTGTTTCTTGATGTCTGTGTGCGTCTAAGTAATGCCATAGATTAAAGGTTTTTGTGCACTAAATAGTTTTTAAAAAACAAGTATATTATTTGATAAACAACACTGCTAGATATGCTGTAGAATCAAATGATTTCTATTATGAATAAAGCAATATTAAAACCACAAGTCCCATATAATCAAAGCATTAGACACTGAAAAAGACCAGGGATTCAGGAAATTACATGATGATATCATCATCATCAATAAACAGCCTACATCACCTGATCTCATGGCTTTTTTTAGCTACAACCATTGTGCTTTGTAAACACACAATTATAGCAGCCAGAAAAAATTTTATATTAAAGAGTTAAGGGTCAAGAGCACAACTAAAGCAAACGCTAACCACCATCATGGTGACTTTAAAATACAAAATATGATTTCATTAAAATGGAAATTAAAAAAAGTAAATCTGGTTAGTTTTAAGTGAAGCTGGTAATAAGTGTACGGCCATGCATTTCACCTTTTTGTTTGGTTTATTCCAACCAAAATTCAACGACTGCCCAACGTTGGAGCTTGACGTCAAACAAACATTGGATTTAGACGTCAACCCGACTTTCATTTTCAACCAAAATCCAACTGATCCGTCTGATCGACGTTGTAGTCTATATCCTGTGCCTGCTGGGATGAGTTTAATCAATCATTTTTTGAAGCAAATACAAACATTAAGTGAAAGTGAAAGCGAATGAGACAGATCTCTGCACCTCAAGAGAAGAAAAGAAAAAAAAGTCTCCAGTTTCAAAGCTACATGAAAGAATATCTTGCATTTGCTTGGAAGAGTAGAAGTGGGAGAGAAATGTCTATGGTTACGTATGTAACCCTCGTTACGTCGGATGACGACGAATGGGGTTTCGCTTAGAAAGCCTATCAACTTCGAGTATTACAAAACGAGCCAATGGCAAAGAAATGCCATAGGTCTGCGGAATTTGCATGATGTAACTCCGCCCCACCTCGTGGGTATAAAAGGAGGAAGTCCAGCAACATGCAGATATGTTTCTTCGCTGAGGAGCCAAAACTGAGCTCAGGCGATCCCCGCGGTACAGCGAAAAGTGGCAGGCAGACGTAACGTCTCCGTTCCCTACTCAGGGAACGAGGGTTACATACGTAACCATAGACGTTCCCTTTCGTTGTCACTCCGAGTTACGTCGGATGACGACGAATGAGGTTACCAGTCTAATCACGCCACCTTCTCAGCTGTCTTCCAGTGCCCTGCGTAAATCGAGATCCCTGTCATAGACTGGACGAAGGACTCCATTTAACACAGGAATACCAAGGTACACTGGGAAGCATATCCCAAGCTAAGGGAAGTATGCAATTAATGCCAACCCAGAGAGGGGGGGACTTAGAGAATACACATATGACCCGAAGGATGCATATGGGGAACACTGAGGTGTCCAGCCGCAGGTGGAATATTTCAACCCCAGGGGTGGCAAGGTGGCTTGCCAAGGGAAAGACACATGCTCAGAGAGGCTTACAGTGGAAATACACATGTGGGGGTCGCTCAGGGGAGGGACCATGCACACGGGAGGCACCTAGCCGACGCGCAGGCAATAGACACGGGTGCCGATGTCAGGAGTGCTGGAGGAGCTCAGGGCTTACGGGGAAGCTCACCTGAGGAGAATATCGCACGTATCCAGTCCGTGAAGTGGAATGGCGAGCAAGCGAAGACACCTGAGCGGGTCCGGTACTAGCTGGTTGAAGCGAGTACATGAGAGGACACAGGCTCCACTCGGAGATTATAGAATCTGGCGAATGTGTTAGGTGTCGCCCAGCCTGCAGCTCTGCAGATGTCTGTTAGCGAGGCGCCATGCGCTAGAGCCCAAGAGGATGCCACACTCCGGGTGGAGTGGGCAGTCACACCAAGGGGGCAAGGTCGACCTTGCTGCTGGTATGCCAAAGCAATGGCGTCCACTATCCAGTGAGACAACCTTTGCTTGGAGAGAGCCTTTCCCTTCAGCTTCCCACCATAACAGACAAAGAGCTGGTCTGAGGTCCTGAAACACTGCGTCCTGTCTACATAGGCGAGGAGAGCGCGTACTGGACAGAGCCGTGCCAAGGCTGGGTCTGCCTCCTCCGGGGGCAGCGCTTGCAGGTTCACCACCTGGTCCCGAAAGGGAGTGGTAGGAACCTTGGGCACATATCCGGGCCGGGGTCTCAGGATCACGTGAGAGAAAGCCGGTCCGAATTCCAGGCACGCTTCGTCGACGGAGAATGCGTGCAGGTCCCCTACCCTCTTGATGGAGGCCAGTGCAACCAGGAGCGCTGTCTTCATAGACAGGAACTTAAGCTCAACTGATTGCAGGGGCTCAAAGGGAGCACTCTTCAGGGCAGTTAGAACCACTGAGAGGTCCCAAGAGGGAACAAGAGGAGGACGAGGAGGATTCAGTCTCCTCGCTCCTCTCAGGAACCTGATGACCAGGTCGTGCTTCCCTACCGACTTACCTTCGACCAGATCATGGTGTGCGGCAATAGCGGCAACATAGACCTTAAGGGTGGAGGGAGACAGCCTTCGCTCCAACCCCTGCTGAAGGAAGGAAAGCACAACGCTGATCGAGCATCTCCGGGGGTCTTCTCGGTGAGAAGAGCACCAGTCGACGAAGAGGTTCCATTCATAGGCGTGTCTCGTGGACGACGCTCTAGCGGAAGTGATGGTAGCCGCCACCGCTGGTGGAAGGGTACTCAAACCTACCTCGAGCCGTCCAGAAGCCACACGTGGAGGCTCCAAAGATCGGGGCGAGGGTGCCACAGGGTGCCCCGTCCCTGAGAAAGATGGTCCTTCCTCAGAGGAATGGGCCAGGGAGGTGCTGTCGCGAGGAGTACAAGTTCGGGGAACCAGGTCCGGTTGGGCCAATACGACGCGACCAGAATGACCTGCTCCTCGTCCTCCCTGACCTTGCGCAAAGTCTGCGCAAGAAGGCTCACTGGGGGAAACGCATATTTGCGGCCCGGCGGCCAGCTGTGCGCCAGTGCATCCGTGCCGAGCGTGCCCTCGGTCAGGGAAAATACAGGGCGCAATGGGTCGAGTCGTGAGAGGCAAACAGATCTATCTGTGCGTCCCAGAACTGGTTCCAAATCAGCTGAACCGACTGGGGATGGAGTCGCCATTCTCCAGGGAGGGGCTGAAGCCGTGAGAGCTCGTCGGCTGCACAGTTCAGAGCTCCGGGAATGAAAATGGCTCGAAGCGACCTCAGATGCTTCTGACTCCATAGGAGGAGGTGGCGGGCGAGTTGTGACATACGGCGGGAGCGTAGACCACCTTGATGGTTGACGTACGCTACAGTAGCGGTATTGTCTGAACGGACTAGTACGTGTTGACCCCTGAGCAACGCCCGGAAGCGGTGCAGGGCAAGGCGTACTGCCAACAACTCGAGGCAATTGACATGCCATAGTCGCTGGGGTCCTGTCCAGGAGCCCACAGCAGCATGTCCATTGCACATGGCGCCCCAGCCCGTGGTGGAGGCATCTGTCGAGACAACAACATGCCGGGAAGCTCGTTCCAGGGGGACACCCGCCCTGAGAAAACTGATGTTCGACCACGGGGTGAAGAACTGACGGCAGGTCGGAGTAACTGGTACTCGGAGCGTGCCTTGTTGCCATGCCCACCTCGGGACTCGGTCGCGAAGCCAAAGCTGAAGCGGTCTCATATGAAGCAATCCGAGCGGCGTGACCGCGGCTGCAGATGCCATATGCCCCAGGAGCCTCTGAAAGTGTTTCAGTGGAACCGCACTCTTGCCCTCGAGTTGTCTCAGGCAAGTCAGCAGTGACTGCGCGCGCTCGCTCGTAAGCTGCGCGGACATGGCGACCGAGTCGATGTCCATACCGAGAAAAGAGATCCTCTGCACGGGGCAAAGTTTGCTCTTCTCCCAGTTGACCCGAAGGCCCAGACGAGCTAGGTGCCGGAGCACTAGGTCCCTGTGTTCGCAAACCTGATCTCGAGAGTGAGCTAGGATCAGCCAGTCGTCGATATAACTCAGGATGCGAACCCCGTGTTCCCGAAGGGGAACAAGGGCAGCCTCGACAACCTTCGTGAAGATGCGAGGAGACAGGGCTAGCCCGAAAGGGAGGACCGCATACTGGTATGCCTGCCCCTCGAAAGCAAACCGTAGGAACGGTCTGTGTCGAGGAAGAATGGAGACATGAAAGTAGGCGTCCTTCAGGTCGATCGCTGCAAACCAATCCTGGGGCCGAATGCATTCGAAAACGCGTCTGGCGGTGAGCATCTTGAACGGCAGCCTGTGAAGGGAGCGGTTCAGCACGCGCAAGTCCAGGATAGGTCGTAACCCACCGGTTTTCTAGGGGACAATGAAGTAGGGGCTGTAGAAGCCGGACCTCATCTCGGCTGGAGGGACAGTCTCGATTGCACCCTTCGCCAGCAGGGTGGCAATCTCTGCTCTCATGATGGGGGCATTGCCACCGACCAAAGTGGAGCGGACTCCCCTGAAGCGGGGAGGAGACCATGCGAACTGAATCGCATAGCCGAGCCTGACGGTCCGCGCGATTCAGCGGGACAGACGGGGAAGCTCTAACCAGGCTCCCAGGAACTGAACCAGCGGGATCATGTGAACGACAGGCGTCCCCCCGGAGGGGCAGCGAAGCGGAGTAACTGGCCCAGACGTGGACGGCATAGCGGCCCGGTGTGGGGGCACAGTTAGCAACCGCGCCCTGACAGAGGGGGCCAGGGGAGGACCAGGCTGGTCGTCCCGCGGGGGCCTGCTCTGCCAGGGGTCTGGCGACAGAGGGGGACAGGGGCGAAGCGGTCCGTGGACGGCACGCCGTGTCAACCGCCTCCGGGACAGAGGGGTGCGAGGAGAGCACGGCTTGTGGGCGGCGCTCTGTGTCGCCCGAGAACTCTGTGGGCTCAGGGATGAGAGGGTCGTTTCTGTCTTTAACCACTTTAGGGTGCTGCCCACCCGTGGGTGAGCAGCGGGGAGCGGAGAACAAAAGATTCTCCCCCGGCCCTCCACCGGGGGAAGGAGTGGTCCTGCTACCATCTCCTGAAAAACGACCATCATCCCTGAGCAGCCCGTCTCAGGAGCGCCGCTTGGCCCGGCGTTTAGCGGGGGGCGGGGCGGGAGAGGGCTGTGGCGCCTTCTTGCGGCTTCCTCCGCGACCGGCCCGGGGTGGAGGCTGCTGCGTGGGCCAGGCGGGAGCCGCAGGAGGGCGCCCTCGGCGGGAAACAGGACGAGGCGTCTGCCCGGCCGGCTGGGTGGAGGCAGCAGCGGGCCGGCGGGGCAGAATGTGCTTGATGGCCTCGGTCTGTTTCTGGGCGGTTGAAAACTGTTGGGCAAAGTCTTCAACCGCACCATCGAAGAGGCCGGCCTGGGACAAGGGGGCGTTAAGCAGACGGGTCCGCTCCGCGTCCCGCATGTCAGCCAGGTTCAGCCACAGATGTCTCTCCTGGACCACGGCTGTGGACATCACCAGACCCAGGGAGCGCGCGGTAACCTTCGTCGCCCGTAGAGCGAGGTCGGTCGCGGCGCGCAGCTCATCAAAGAGCCCTTGGTCTGTCCTACCCTCGTGCATGTCTCTGAGCATCTGGGCCTGGTAGACCTGCAGCGTGGCCATAGCATGCAGTGAAGCAGCTGCCTGTCCCGCCGCTCTGTAAGACTTCGCCACCAGGGTCGACGAAAATCTACAGGCTTTGGATGGGTGCTTAGGCTCGCCCCGAGAAGAAGCACTCTGAGGACATAGTTGCATGGCAACAGAGCGTTCAACCGGGGGAAGCCCAGTGTACCCACGGGCAGCTGCATCATCGAGGGGAGGAAAGGCGGATGAGACCAGCGAGCGGTCCCGAGAAGACAACGGGGTCTTCCAGGACTTCGAGATCTCATCATGCACATCCGGGAAGAAAGGTATTGGGGTTTGCCGAGGACGAGGGTCGGCGGCCTTACCCAAAAACCAATCGCCCAGCCGCGAGCGCTCAGGACAGGGTGGAGGCCTCCACTCAAGCCCGATGCTCTCGGCTGCCCGGGAAAGCATGGCCGTCATCTCCGGATCAGACTCGAGCACAGCCGTATGCACACCGGAAGGTGGCAGCTGTGACGAGCCCTCACTTCCAGAAGAATCAAACCCACCTAGTGATGCTGCAACAGACATGGCATCATCCTCTGTAGCTTCAACCGAAACACGCGGGCCACCAGAGGGTAGACCCGCGGGAATCGGCTGTTCACTAGCGGGCACCGTCATTGAAGAGGGGGGCTGGGGTCGCGGACACATAGTCGGCGCCTTGTTCCAGACCGTCACCCTCAGGTCACCCTGGCCACCAGCCGCAGGACGGGGGGTGGATGAGGGGACTCTCACTCTTGCGAGTTCACTGAGTCTCGACCGCAATGACGCGATGGTCATGTTCCCACAGAGAGAACATGAGTCATCCACAAGCGCTGCTCTAGCATGATCAATGCCCAAACATACTATGCAACGCTCGTGCCCATCAGAGTCCGATACCAATCTGCCGCAACCAGAAGTACACGGGCGAGGCATCTTTAAAAAGACGTGCCACGTGTAAGCTCTTTTAGTGAGAGAAAACTCAAGTGTTGAAGCACCCGGGGAGAAACGCGCCGACTGGCAGACCACTGCAGCAGATCAGCAGAAAGCACGCTTTCGCCGTAGAACGCCGTCACACCAACACTCGAGGTACTCGTTTGTGAAGCTGACAATTCAGAGATGGCTTGTGGAGAGAAGAATAAACTTGGCTCCGAAGCGAAAACATATCTGCATGTTGCTGGACTTCCTCCTTTTATACCCACGAGGTGGGGCGGAGTTACGTTATGCAAATTCCGCAGACCCATGGCATTTCTTTGCCATTGGCTCGTTTTGTAATACTCGAAGTTGATAGGCTTTCTAAGCGAAACCCCATTCGTCGTCATCCGACGTAACTCGGAGTGACAACGAAAGGGAACTAGATGTACTCATGAAAAACTATGAAGAATGAGTTAAAAATTAATATCAGATTCACATCTCTTAAAAATGCTATGGCCTCTTCTTCAGTTCCTGAACCATGAGCACAAGAACACTTCTGAGTTCATTTAAAAAAACTACTGCTTTCCTTCATAAAAGAGAACTGAGTGATAGAAATTCATTAACAATAAAACTCTGATGCGTTTCTATCCTTTCATGTGTTTCTGACAGACTGAATCTCTTGTTGCAGTGTTGTTTTTTCCAGTGTGAATTTTCTGGTGGTCTTTCAGTTCATCTTCTGTAGTGAAGGCCTTCTTCACTGAAACACACAGCGCCGTGTCTTTTCTGCTGTAATATTAAGGATGAATCTTCTCCTTTGTGTGAATCTTCAGGTGTTTCTTCATGACTGATGCCCAGTTTACCGCACTGATCACAGTTAAATGATCTTTCTTCAGAATGAGAAGCAGAAGTGATTTCAGAGAGAAAGCCTGAGCCGCTTCTTCCCAGTGTGAACTCTCATGTGAATCTCCAGACTTGTGAAGTGTTTTTTACACTGAGGGCAGGTGACAGATTTTCTGGTTTTTCCTTTTTTGTTCATGTCCATCAGGTCTAAAAGAAACATTAAATCAAGTGAGATTTTAAATGAGAGACAAATGTGAAATGAAAAATGAAGCCCAAAGTCAAGATCACTGAGGAGTTCAATAGTCATTTTAATCCCACCATATCTGGTCATCAACTGCTGTGCATGATTATGATCTATTTTAATATCATGAAGATGATTTTAGGGATGGCCCGATACCATTTTTTTTCAAACCGATACGAGTACGAGTATTTACATTTGTGTACTTGCCGATACCGAGTACCGATACCGATATTTCTACCACAAAAGTAACTATAGGCTCCCAGAAAAACAGAAGACTATTTTAGAACACAGGTTAGAAGACTGTTTTTATTTTCTTCTCTGCTTGTTTTAACTAGTCTAAAAATAAATAATAATGAGTAAAATAATAAATGTATTAACACACAAACCACTGTTAATTTAACATAAAAGCAAGCAGGCTACTGCGTGCATGGTCTGGAATGACTCAAAGTGCGCTCCCTTAATAGCCTAATTCCTAAAAAGCTGACAGTTCATCGCGATCTCACACATCTCTGTTATTATCGATGAAGCTGACTGCACAATGAATCTTTCATAATATCCACACTTTGTTTGTTATAATTAGAGGATTTGCCAGCATACAGAATTCAGCTCTGAACAAAAAAGTTTTGAGCGGTGAGGGGAGTCTATCTTAAATGCTTCTGATTGGCCATTGCGTTCAAGAAATCAACACATATGACTGTGATTGGCTACATCGCTCAACGCTGCAAACATGTTATGAATAGAAACTCTGGACTGTAAATCGTTTCTATTTTGTTTTAGTTGTTATTCTTGCTTTTCTGCAACAGATAAATAAAAATCTATTAGTTTTTATATGTTTTATTCATAGATATTTCTAGTTTGCGGGAGTCCCGCGAATCGTTTTATTCTCCGGCAACCTGCACACACAGAGTGAGTGCATTACCGCCCGCGCTCGCGCTCGGCCATCAGATCTAGTCCCGCGCCACACTCTATTGCGTTGGGAGTGCACGTCCCTATGCCTCAGTTCACCTCGACAAAGCACTCGCGGCGGCCAGTTTCGTTTCGCAAAATGTACGTGGTATCGGGGCGTGGTATCGGCGAATTATTATGAGTACGAGTACGAGTATATGAGGACAGTATCGACCCGATCCCCGATGCCAGTATCGGTATCGGGCCATCCCTAGATGATTTGTGTTATAAATCACTAGTTTGGTCATGAAACTCTAGATGGCGCATGCTTGACGTGTAAACTGTCAGCAATCACATAACTTTCTAACATTAACAGAGGAAGAATCTGGAAGCGTCTCTGTATTCTTAATAAGCACCAGAGCAAATACAAAAACATGAACTGCTGTTAGAAAACATGAAAATATTTGTTAACGTTTTATCTTCACCATAATAAGTAATGTCAGAAAGAGAAAGTTGCACAGCACTGCTATGTATATTGCTTTATTTCTGCTTGTTTTGACATGAGCGCCACCTACTGTCACAGACAGACAGAACAGACAAATCACATGTCAAAAACAGACTGATTTTTTTATATCACACATTCATGTTGGGTTGAACCACAAGGCTCAGTACTAGGACCGCTGCTGTTCACTCTGTACATGCTACCATTAGGAGATATCATTAGGAAGCATGGCATTAGTTTTCACTGTTATGCCGATGATACTCAGCTGTATATTTCTTCAAAACCTAACGAAACTTACCAATTCACAAAATTAACGGAATGCATAGTTGATATAAAAAACTGGATGACTAATAATTTCCTACTACTTAATTCTGAAAAA
This sequence comes from Gila robusta, assembly GCA_030770095.1. Lineage (NCBI taxonomy): Eukaryota > Metazoa > Chordata > Actinopteri > Cypriniformes > Leuciscidae > Gila > Gila robusta. The sequence continues at coordinate 584,243 of JAVALU010002426.1, forward strand.
ACAGAGATTGTAATTATTGGACAAAAAACTTCCACACGTAATAACCTAGAATACTGTCTAACACTTGATGGCTGCTCTCTCAAGTCCTCGTTGTCGGTGAGGAACCTGGGTGTGCTATTTGATACCAATCTTTCATTTGAAAGTCACGTGTCTAGTATCTGTAAAACCCCATTTTTCCATCTTAAAAATATATCTAAATTACGTCATATGCTCTCAATGAAAAATGCGGAACAATTAGTTAATGCGTTCATGACATCAAGGCTAGATTATTGTAATGCTCTACTGGGTGGTTGCCCTGCACGTTTAATAAATAAACTACAGCTAGTTCAAAACGCAGCAGCTCGAGTTCTTACCAGAACCAGGAAGTATGACCATATTAGCCCGGTTCTGTCAACACTGCATTGGCTCCCTATTAAACATCGTATACATTTGAAAATATTGCTGATTACTTACAAAGCACTAAATGGTTTAGCTCTGCAGTACTTGAGCGAGCTCTTAACGCATTATAGTCCTTCACGTCTATTGTGATCTCAAAGTTCCGGCCAGTTGATAATACCTAGAATATCAAAATCGACTGCTGGCGGTAGATCCTTTTCCTATTAAGCACCAAAACTTTGGAACAGTCTTCCTTCCATTGTCCGGGAAGCAGACACACTCTGTCAGTTCAAAGCTAGACTAAAAACACATCTCTTTGACCTAGCATACACATAACACACTATAGACTTCTATAATTCAATGTTAGGCTGCATAGATTAGGTCAGCCGGAACTGGGAACACTTCCCTTAAATCCTGATGTACTCGTTACATCATAAGAAGAATGGCATCTACGCTAATTTTAGTGTCTTTGTTTATCCCGAGGTTTACCGCAGCCTGCCGGATCCAGGCCGTATCCAGATCTGATGAAGGAGCTTCGCCTGGACCCGATGACAACGCAGTGCTGAAGTGCCAACTAGCCTCCCCCTATGGAGGATCCCTTTACCACTCTACAGATAAAGCGTTGTGGGAAAATTCGGTTCGCGTACCTAACCCGAGGTGATGAAATAAAATTCTGTATCAAATTTATAGGCAAGACAAGTAGTTTGTTTAGGCATGGTTTTTAGGGAATTACAAACCTACGCACATATTCAAACGCACATAACTATAGAATCAATTCTTAATGCGCATGTGAACGCCATCAGCGTTTATCAAAGGTTTGCATTTAAATTCTGATTAGAGAGAAGGTGTCATCTTAGCGGCCCCTAATTTAATAACAAATGATCATTTCGCCGGAAGGGAATCAATCAAAACTAACTTTAGCTGGAAATAACATTATTCAAGAACCGCTATAAAGCCAAAACAATCTCTGTTACCTTAAACTATGTTTATCTCTGTAAAGCTGCTTTGAAACAATCTACATTGTTAAAAGCGCTATATAAATGAAGATGACTTGACTTGACAATAATCAGTTGGATCGTTGCTCCTCGAAGTGAAACCGAAACGTCTGATATAAATTTCCCAGGATTATTATTAAGATAGTTTTAGCAAGTCGTAGCAAGACGACGTAGAGTACATGATTCTTATTTAACTTTGTGTTTTATCCAGCTGATGTGGGCGTTGACTGGTTTTCATGGATTACCTCAGATTATTTTCGTTTGAATAGCGCGCTCTCCACGGGCGTGTCACATTAACACTCAATGAGCTTGAGCTGAAAAGAGAATGATGGACACCTCTCTTTTCATACAGATTACAGGTGCTGGTCATATAATTAGAATATCATCAAAAAGTTGAATTATTTTAGTAATTCCATTCAAAAAGTGAAACTTGGATATTATATTCATTCATTACACACAGACTGATATATTTCAAGTGTTCATTCCTTTTAATTTTGACACCATTTAGCATTTAGCAATGACACCAAAGCTCATTGCTAAAGAGGCTGGCTGTTCACAGAGCTCTGTGTCCAAGCACATTAATAGAGAGGCGAAGGGAAGGAAAAGATGTGGTAGAAAAAAGTGTACAAGCAATAGGGATAACCGCACCCTGGAGAGGATTGTGAAACAAAACCCATTCAAAAATTTGGGGGAGATTCACAAAGAGTGGACTGCAGCTGGAGTCAGTGCTTCAATAACACCACGCACAAACGTATGCAAGACATGGGTTTCAGCTGTCGCACTCCTGGTGTCAAGCCACTCTTGAACAAGAGACAGCGTCGGAAGAGTCTCGCCTGGGCTAAAGACAAAAAGGACTGGACTGCTGCTGAGTGGTCCAAAGTTATGTTCTCTAAAGAGAGGAACAGAATACGTTGCTTGAAGTCCAGTGTAAAGTTTCCACAGTCAGTGATGGTCTGGGGTGCCATGTCATCTGCTGGTGTTGGTCCACTGTGTTTTCTGAGGTCCAAGGTCAACGCAGCCGTCTACCAGGAAGTTTTAGAGCACTTCATGCTTCCTGCTGCTGAAGCACGAAGCATGAAGCATCACTTTATGGAGATGCAATTTCATTTTCCAACAGGAATTGGCACCTGCACACAGTGGACCATGGTATCTCTGTTCTTAATTGGCCAGCAAACTCGCCTGACCTTAACTCTATAGAAAATCTATGGGGTATTGTGAAGTGGAAAATGCGATACGCCAGACCCAACAATGCAGAAGAGCTGAAGGCCACTATCAGAGCAACCTGGGCTCTCATAACACCTGAGCAGTGCCAAGACTGATTGACTCCATGCCACGCCGCATTGCTGCAGTAATTCAGACAAAAGGAGCCCCAACTAAGTATTGAGTGCTGTACATGCTCATACTTTTCATGTTCATACTTTTCAGTTGGCCAACATTTCTAAAAATAATTTTTTTGTATTGGTTTTAAGTAATATTCTAAATTTCCGAGATACTGAATTTGGGATTTTCATTAGTTGTCAGTTTTAATCATCACAATTAAATGTAATCTGTGTGTAATGAATGAATATAATATCCAAGTTTCACTTTTTGAATGGAATTACTGAAATAAATCAACTTTTTGATGATATTCTAATTCTATGACCAGCACCTGTACATAAACTGAGAATATTTGTTTGTTTTTTTAAATATAAATTACTTCATTTAAAAGAAGAGAATTCAAGCTTTATGCCTGTATGCCTGTGTGACTGACTATTCGCTGAGTTACAGTTCATTTTCGTACACGTTTCTGAATGGACTTCACTGACAGAGAGAAGGCAGAACTCGCATCATGTTTATTTTACTTTATTTGGCAAAAAGCACACCACTTTGTTTTTATTGTGAGTATTGTTATGGCAAAATTTCTCATTAAACATCATCACTGCGTAAGAGAAACTCAGAGTTGAATTTATAAAAAGAGAAGTATTTATTCTTGCAAGAATAGGTTCAGTCCAGTACACAGAAGTTACACTGTGCAAGAGTGACACCCTTGAAGACAGAACAGGGCAATCTTTATACCATTTCCAAGGTCCTTTTCCCTACAGAGTTTCCTCCCAGTAGTTTTCCACAGACAAAGGACCCATATTGCTAGTTCAGATTTATCGCTAGCTAACCCTTTAGCCCCCCCAACCTAGATGACCTCTGACCTGGAGGTCCGAGGTCCTTGCCCGTCTGTTTTTATGGAGTGTCCCGCTTCTGCTTTCTCAGGTATATAAACATACATACATTTCAGAGAAGTCCCCACTCTCTTATCCCTCAACAAATGGCAAAACCATATGACATTCCTTTGCAGTATCTACTGAAAGACAATGAAAAACAAAAATTGCCATAACAATTCCTCCTTTTTATCATTCTCTTATAACTGATTGATCAAACATAGTAATAATAATGGTAATAATAATAATGCAAGTTTAAGTCATTACATCATAACTCTTCTTAAACTTGTGAAGAAAGGATTTAAAAGAAAAAAGCTTAAGGCTGTTTTTGTGGGGGAAAGCCCCGTAATTATTTAGCAAGTAAGTAAAGACTTTATCTGAAGCCGGGCTAAATGGATAAGCACTGTTATCGCACTTCCGAATAATCGGACCCTCAGTCACCGCAGTATAAACAAGAATTAGTATAGATCACAGTAGGAAGACCATATCAATTCAACACAACAATAAAAATGCAAAGATTAAAAGTATAATAAAAATCCTTCATTTCAAACCCTGTCCTTATGCCATGTCGTAACACGGATGACTGCTGCTTGCAACCCTCTTTTCATATCATCATCCTCAGAAAGAAAAGGAAAAACAACAACGGTACATAATTAATACATTTCACTGTAACTTCCGCTACTCGAATCATCTGCATAATTTTGTTCATCCTTGGGTTAGACAGCAGTTTTCACCAGTCGTATTCACCCATGAATAACAAAATGATCAGAATAACACATACAATCCTAACTCCTACACATTCAGCCTTTTTCCAGTTACGGACCATCTTTTTAGCTTATTACATTAATAGATTTTCTACTTTTCCTGAAAACATTTGCACAGTAACAAATAAAATCATCAAAATCATCACAAAAACTAAACTTAAACCATTATTTGGACCACATCCTCCTCCAGGTGTGTTGATCATCTCGTCGCCCCATGGGCATCAGTCTTCTCCAGGGTGGCTCTTTACAAGCCGTTGCCATGGGCTTTCCCTTGCTGGCAGGGGAGGTACGTTACTAGCACGTCCTTGATCCCTCACTTTATGCTTTGCGTTGGCGTTTGGGCTTGCTGAGGTTGGTTAGTGTAGTTTAAGGTGAAATGTTTGGATGGAAGTGTCACAATCTCCAACCTTTCAACCATGTTTGTACAGTGGACCATCTCCTGCTGCTGTCACCTGTGAATGGAGACAAGTATACTTAAAACGAGTATTTTCTAGTGACCGCTTGTCTAGCCGGTTGTCCCTTTTGGTGTGACCTGTAGAATTTTTACTTGTTTACCTTCCTGATGATATGCATTGTGTGTTCCTAGGGCTGGGTATCGTTCAAAACATTTCGATACCGATTCTGGTACCGATACCTTGATTTCGATACCGGTTCCTGAACAATACTTTTTTCGATTACCAATTTTATGAAATCCATTTTAACAAGATTACATAACACATTACCTCAGAAAAACTTTGGTTTTATTTTTTCAGTTTGACTCATGCTCCTTAGCCAGTGCACAAAGCAACCAAAAAAAGCACAAAGGAACAAAATGTAACCAACTTCATACATCAGTGCAAATAGATTTCATACAGTTTCAGTGCAAAATTATTTTTGCTTTGGTTCTAATTAATTTGGTTCGGAGAAGAGATAAAAGCCTGCCCACACTAACAATTGACTGGTTGACCTACCGAAACAGGCCAGTCATGATGCTTTCTGTCTTACATGCGCTTCGTGAGGCACATACGCACACTAGCACACACACGCAAGGTCTTTCGTTCCCTCTCTCTGACGTGTGTGCACTAGTACGCATGTCGCTTTTGCGCGCTCGCTTTAGATTCCGGGAGATTTTAACTAATTTGCGGGCATCAGGGAGCCGCTATCAATATGCGGGAGACTCCTGGAACTTCCGGGAGACTTGGGATGTCTGCAAATACTGCATCGCGCACATCGAGCCTGGAGAAATGTAGCCACACTTTTGATCTTTGACTTTTCCACATCTTTAAGGGGTTGGGATGCGTACACACTTCACGTGCATCTATGGGGATTGGGACTCGGACTAGATTTGATGGTTGAGTGCGGGCATAAGGTACTCGTGTGTGCGCGGGTTGCTGGAGAATAAAACGATTTGCGGGACTCCCGCAAAATAGAATGGTTTGGGACGCTTACACACTTCACGTGAGCCACGTAATAACCGCGTAAACTATTGTTAGTGATTATTGGCTCACTGACGTTGACGAGTTAACCCCTTAGGTATCGAAATCTGGTACCGAACAAGTCGTCATTTTTCGATACTCGATAGTATCGAGGCAATTCGGTCGGTACCTAAAAAGTATCGAACTCGGTACCCAGCCCTATGTGTTCCAAATTTATTCTCAACATTTGGCCAATTCAACAACCTGAAACATTATCACCAGATAATTTCTTGCTCACTTAATAGCACTCAGGGTCCCTTTCCTCTGAAAAACACTCAGCCCATGATGCTCATGTTAACAAAACCTTTTTCGGCCTGTTGTTTGGTCCCTTAACCCTCTGGGGTCGGCAATCGCGCCGGCGCGATTGGCTCGCTTTTTTTCTTATCAGTGCAAAAGAGACTCAAATAACTCCGTCGATTTTCGTCATACAGGCAAGTGTTATACATCATTTGATCCTGTCAAATGTCTATTTTTTTGTGTATACTCACAATAAAAACAAAGTGTTGTTTATTTTTCTTTATTTGTCGAAAAGCATATGATGCACGTTCTGCCTTCTCTCTGTCAGTGAAGTCCATTCTGAAACGCGTCCGAAAATGAACTATAACTCTGCGATTACTCAGTCAAACAGGTATACAGGCACACAGGCATGAAGCCTGAATTATCTTCTTTTAAATGAAGTAATTTATATAAAAAAATAATTTTCTCATTTTATGTAATCTGTACGAAAAGAGAGAGAAATCAGTCGTTCTCGTCTCAGCTCATTAAGAGATAATCTGACCACGCCCACTCTCTGCGCGCTCTATTCAAACACAAATGCTACACAGAGGCGATCCACGCCCAATTCAGCTGGATAACCCACCGAAAGAGACTCATATTTACGACGCTGTGAGAAATAATACCATCTTAATAATAATCCTGGAAAAAATTACCTCAGAAGTGCAGGTAGTTTCATTTCGAGGAGCAACGGATCCAGCTGAGGAATATGTAGATTCTTTATTCTCAAGTGCTTTGTTCTAATCGCGATAAACGCAAAAAGACTGTTTGAATATGAATCGCATTTTTGTGTGTGAATGAATGAACAGCTTTTACCTAACTATATTGCAATACTGAGATGAGTAAAAATCGACTGAAATAGGTTGAAATAAAATATTTTTGTATAAGCAACGTATTAAACTGCAAATGAACATTTATATGCCCTAATATATAATAAAAACTATATGTTACATATGAAAGACAACATGTCGTTGACTAATTTTTGATAGATTAAAGTTTTTACTGTAAAATACTGCCACATCAAATAAGCTTATGTTTGCCAATTTCTGCTCATATGATATTATGTTTTGTCAAAATAAAGTCATCAACTAAGATGTTATTATAGTGTTTGTTCGATTGTAGGCTATATTCAAACTAATTAATCCGTAACTGTGAAATATGTATGATAAAATGTATACTTAAGTTTATATAGAAAGATTACACTTGAAATATAGTTACAATTTGTATTGTTGTTGTAATTGTAACCTTTTTAATAAAATAGCAAAAATATAGGTACAAGGTAGATGTAAACAAAATCTTAAAAGGTCAATATAAGCCTTCTCTTTAAATTATTTGTATTGTGTTTTATTAGTGACACATTTGGGATATATTCCAAAACTTTCTGTAAATACAGTATGAGAATTAACTGCACAATTACTAGAAATGTTTACCTTGGATATTATACAATTTGCAAGCACAATTTGAATAAAAAAAAAATTGGAACTGTGAACCAATTTTGTATTATATATATATATATATATATATATATATATATATATATATTTTTTTTTTTTTTGTCCTTGCATTCTTGAGGCTCAGTGACACACCTGAATGAAAGGCTCATTAGTATGCAGCCCCATTAGTATGCAGCTCATTATGCGCTCATTATGCGGGCCCATTGTCTTCTCAGGTGTGAATCACAGCAAGTCACGCCCCTACGCATATTGCCTTTCCAAACAAAAAGTGTCATATAAAATTTAAATGAATGTATTGTTTTATGTGAATGATTAGGCATGATGATTTTCAGATCATTTTGAAGAAAAACATCCATTAGTCAAAAGTCTTGTGGACACATATTTAGTATGTGTTTTGTGTCCTTATTTCAGAAACTTTAAGTTTTAGTTTTTTCAATAACCATGCATAAACAATATTCTCTCAAAAATACAAACATGTACATACATGTTGCTCACATATTATGGTAGCCCTATTTGTGTTAAATAGAGTGTAATTACACCTTTGCCAGTAATTTGTTTATAAGCAACTGAAAAAAGCACAAATGTCAGTGCATGTCCAAACGTCTCAAGGACCCCAAAAAACCCTTAGACCCCAGAGGGTTAAATCATACAAACATTTTCAAAGTCATCAATTGTTTCTATCAGGTCAGGTCGTGGTGTACAGACTTGGTCAATGTCAGTCAAACAACATTCTCCCCCTTTGTTCACAATAATCATAAAACTGAGGAACTCTTTTGATAATTTGATATTGACTTGACTAATATGTCACTTTGTTGTTGCCGTCAAATCTATAACATTTTAGTTTATCTCAACCCATGATGGACGGCGATCTACAACTTCACAATTCCAATTTACATCAATCCTTAAACTGATCAAGAAAGTAATTCAAATCTACATCATAAATGACGGAAGTAATTACTTTCAGACAGAGCTTGATGACCAATCAACTTAAAGCTCGTCCCATGTTCTGTATTGTCTTTTAATCAGATTGACTCAGAACTATCAGCTTCTTTAAAATTTCATTTACCATAACCCATTTGTAATGATAAAACACTCATTCCAGAGGTTAATGACACAATATACACACTATTCAGGCAGAGTATCAGTACCCCAAACTAACACATAGACATAAAGTGCTGTCACCATCACACACACTCATTGTTCTTCCCTTTGGGTATTGTCTTTGTTAGAGTAATTAGGACCTCTAGCGGTCAAGTATGGTATTGCAGGCTGAATCAGGAAGTTAGTTTATTATAGGGGTGGGCGATACTGAAAATTTCGATATCGATCCGATACCAAGTAAATACAGGGCCAGTATCGCCGATCTCGATACCGATACCAATACTTTTTCATTTTAAAAGCAAGCACTTGAACTTGTATGCACTTTCCTGTGCTAGAGCAGTGTGTCATGATTTATGAGGTGAATGCATCATTAATATGCTAAATCTGAATACGTTTTCAAGACTACTAAATATTTTGTGATTTGTGCTCTCAACTCGCCTGTAATTAGTCAGTGACTTTTACAAAACTACCCTAATTATAGTAAATGCACTATTGTACACTAGCCTACTGTTCAAAAGTTTGGGGTCTGTAAGATTTTTAATTCTCTTCTGCATTTATTTGATCAAAAATACATACATAGGCTATCTGTTTTCTTTGCCATAGTAAACTGTTATTTATTCATGTGATCAAAGCTGAATTTTTGGCATCATTACTCCAGTCATGATGATAATTCATTTTAATATGCTGATTTGCTGCTCAGGAAACATTTCATATTATTATCAATGTTGAAAACAGTTTCATATTTTTGTGGAAACCATGATACATTTTATGCAGAATTATTTGATGAACAAAGTTGAAAGAACAGCATTTATATGAAGTATATATATTTTTAACAGTGTAAAACCCTTTGATCAATTTAATGCATCGATCCTTGTTGAATAAAAATATTAATTTCATTAAAAAAAAATCTTACTGACGTCAACATTTTGAACCGTTATGTACACTTGTGGTTGGTTTATTGCGAAATAACTCCCGATTGTTTCTCTGTCATCAAGGCTTCGTTTCCCAAACGCACTGGGCCTGTGAGCTCAGTGAAGCACCAGTATCGAACCCTCTCTGTGATTGATTGGTTTCGTCTTGTATACAGATGACTAGGAGAAAAAGTTCTATCCTACACAATTACCCACTAACATTTGCTTATTTTTCCACTTTGAAGCTTATTTTACGCACTGAATTGCGTGCTAAATTAATAAAAATTACAGGTAAAAAAATACACATTTGGATCGATATTTTTATGTGAGGATCGATCCTTTTCGATACCACGTCAGTATCGAAGTATCGATACTTCAGGATCGATCCGCCCACCTCTAGTTTATTAGTCAAAGCACATGGTAAAGATCGTTCCAGCTGCAACAATCCTCTGATATGTTTCAATTTCTCCTTAGCAAGAACTGCCTGTAAGTAGTTTATATATTTTCTGTTTTACAGTATTTCTAATAATAGATTTGTGACGATTTCATGTTGATTTAAAACCATATACGAGTATAAATCTTTGATCTCGATTTGTGAACAGATTGTTTACTGAGACATTATATTTCATTGCAATTAAGCTTTGTTGGTATTTGTACGAGAGACAATTTCACCTTAGTGTATTTTTTGTGCTTATTTTCTGTTTCACTCCTTTGTTCATGTCTTCATGCTCAACAAGAGTCTCTATTAAACGGAGCTAAGAAGCTATATTCTGACTCTCATGTTTTTCATGACGGGAGTTTGGCTGGCTGTCTAATTTTGGTTAAGAACACCAATTGGAGGACAGTACACTCATACTAGACACTTATGTTAACTGCTCATTTTGTTTTTTTTGCATTGATCTGAACTGACAAATTAGACATTCCTGTTGGTTGAACACGAGTTAATAGATATCAATCAATCAACAGTGTCCTGTGCTCACCACACACCAACTATAGGTGGAGAGGAGAGATTTGGCTATTGGGTGATGTGTGGCTAACTTACACAGAAGAGACTTTGTTGCTCAGCACATGAAAATAAACTACTTACCGTGATCTCAGACTGTGTTTATGTGGTTTCTTCTTTCTTCTGTGGTGTTTGTGTGGATCTTCATGTGTCGCTTCAGGTCACTTTTAATAGAGAAACTCTTCCCGCACTGATCACACGTATGCGGCTTCTCTCCAGTGTGGATCCTCTCGTGTGTTTTCAGAGATGATGACTGATTGAATCTCTTATCACAGTGTGAACACTTGTAAGGTTTTTCTCCAGTGTGTATCCTTTCATGTGTTTTCAGAGATGATGATCGACTGAATCTCTTGTCACAGTGTGAACACTTGTAAGGTTTTTCTCCAGTGTGAATTCTCTGGTGCAGTTTTAAACAGTTTGCTAAAGTAAAAGTCTTCTCACACTCAAAGCACATGTACTCTCTCACACCAGTGTGGATTTTCTCATGTGTATGTAAATGTTGCCGCAGTGAAAAACTCTTTCCACACACAGAACATGAATGTGACTTCTCCTTCGTATGAACTGTCAGGTGTGTCTTCAGCTCTGATGACCTAAGAAATGTTTTGCCGCATTGATCACATGTGTATGTCTTCTCTCCGGTGTGGATCATCTTATGTGTTATCAGATGTGATGACTGATTGAATCTCTTGTCACAGTGTGAACACTTGTAAGGTTTTTCTCCAGTGTGAATTCTCTGGTGCAGTTTTAAACAGTTTGCTGTAGTAAAAGTCTTCTCACACTCAAAGCACATGTACTCTCTTACACCAGTGTGAGTTTTCTCATGTCTATGTAAATATTCCAGCTGTGAAAAACTCTTTCCACACACCGAACATGAATGCGGCTTCTCCTTCGTATGAATTCTCAGGTGTTTCTTCAGGGCTGATGCAATAAGAAATGTTTTGCCGCATTGATCACATGTGAACGGCTTCTCTCCGGTGTGGATCCTCATGTGTTCTTTAAGGTATGAAGATCGACTGAAACTCTTTCCACACTGATCACATGAGAACGGCTTCTCTCCGGAGTGAACTCTCATGTGAACATCAAGAGCATGTTTGTTTGTGAAATTGTTTCCACATTGATGGCATACATGCGGCTTCTCTCCAGTGTGGATCATCTCATGCATTTTCTGATGTTCTGATCGACTGAATCTCTTGTCACAGTGTGAACACTTGTAAGGTTTTTCTCCAGTGTGAATTCTCTGGTGCCTTTTTAAACCGTCCGCTGTAATAAAAGTCTTCTCACACTCAAAGCACATGTACTCTCTCACACCAGTGTGAGTTTTCTCATGTTTATGTAAATGTTTCCGCTGTGAAAAACTCTTTTCACAGACAGAACATGAATGCGGCTTCTCCTTCGTATGAACTGTCAGGTGTGTCTTCAGGTATGATGACCTAAGAAATGTTTTGCCGCATTGATCACATGTGTACGTCTTCTCTCCGGTGTGGATCCTCATGTGTTCTTTAAGGGATGATGATCGACTGAAACTCTTCCCACATTGATCACATGTGAACGGCTTCTCTCCGGTGTGGATCCTCATGTGAATCTCAAGACTAGCGTTGCTTATGAAACCGTTTCCACACTGAGTGCAGGTGAAAGATTTCTTGGCTCGTCTTTTCTTTAAAAATGTCTGTTTAGTCCTTGAGCGACTCAAGGGTTTTTCTCCAGGTTGGACATGATGTTCCTCCTTCACTTCACTCAGTTCTTCACTCTCCTCGCTCTCTTCCATCAGGTCTGTCATGACAGAAACAAATTATTGAATTTATTATTTATTTAATTTCCAGTACATCAACATAATTCAAAGAGAGAAATATAAAATGTAAAAGGACATGAAAGTGAGCCCTGATGTAATGGTAGAAAGTAGACAACTGTTATAAAATATTATGATAATGTGATGCCTTTTTATAAATTGATTATATGTCCTTTTCCATGAATGAGGTTAATTTACCTTCCAATTATTTTAAATATATTTGATCAATGACACAATTGTCTAACATGATATTAACATTAAAATATAGCTGCAAGGAGCAATTATCGGGGCCAAGCGCAAGAAGATGATAACAGATGCCAACATGGCTGGGAAAGTCAGACCAACTGGAGCAAGGAGCAATTAAAGACATTTAAAGATGAATTTTGGCAAAATGGCTGAAAAATCATATATACAGTAACTTACAAGATGATTTAATGGTTTATCACTTTCAACCAATAGGTGGCGCAGTTACGAAATTGATGTGGTGTGGTCAGAGTGAGGTGACAATGACACGTACAAAGTTTGGTGTCAATATGTCGAGGCATTGCAGATATAAAGCCTGAATAGTCCATTTGGCATCATGCCTAAATTTTGCTGCTGCAGTATCAGGGTTCCTACAGGTTTCTTCAAGTTAAATTCAAGTCTTTTTAAGACCTTTTTAAGACCATTTATATAAAAAATTAATACCTATTTCACGTCCCTACCAGCAAAGATAAACAAATTCCTTCAACTTGTGTTCATTTATTTTTCAAATGTGGAATGGGTAAAAGATGATAAGCCAAGCAGGTGTGAAAAATAAAAACATTTCAGTAGGCCACAAGAAAGTTTGCCGAACAATGTTAAGTTGTGTTTTAACATTAGCTATCTACTTATTCCATGCTGGGAATATGGGGAACTGAGAGACCCCTGAACATTAAACATCGAAAATCATAATAATCGTGGTTGACAAATGAAACTTTTGAGGAAAAATACAATACGGAGAAGTTACATACAGCAGTGTTAATTTTGACAGCAAATTTTGATTTAGTTTTAGTCTCAGTCTTTTGACTAAAAATATGACTAAAACTAATTTTAGTCATATTTTAGTCATCTGAATTGTTTTAGTTTTAGTCTAGTTTTAGTTGACGAAATACAATAAGATTTTAGTGATTTTTGATTTTAGTTTTTTTAGATTTTCTAAATCTACTGTAAACTAAATCTAATGGTTTTAGGTAAATTGTAATGCGTTAATTTAGAATTTCTCTAAAATTTCCAAACCCATACACCCCCGGAGAAAACATATTAACCTATTAATATGAATGATTTTTAAGTTTGAACATGCAATACAGATACAGATTTAACTACTTAAAAAAATATCTTAAAATTAAATAAAACCACTTTTCTTAAAGTAAAACACAGTCTTCTTTTCAATTAATGATATATGCATTCTTTATAACAACTTACATACATCATCCTTTATTCTTTCAAGTAGACAATTATTTGTATGAATTAAATATAATTAATCCTTATTAAAGCTATTAACAAACAGTGAATGCTTTTCTCTTTTTATTTTGTTGCTTGATCAAAATTAATGACACAGACCGCATTATGTTTATTGCCACTGTCACTTTAAGAAATCGGCCAATGGGACTTTGGTCTTTAAGACATGTCCAATGACATGCGGATACGATTGCACTGATGCACACCCGATACAACTGTTTAACATAACCGACATAGTTTACATGAATACTGTCCAAACCGGACATTTAGACATGTTGTGTGTATTTGTCCATTCAGACACGAAAGAGAGCTCATCAGTTCAGTACTCGCGCGCTGTATGCATATTATGTGCACGGCTGCACGCTTCGGGTTGGTGCGTGGTTGGTTTACATTTTTAACATTTTATGAGACCACGGGGTAGATCAGCACGTTACAGTACAAATGTGTGCATCTAGCACACACGCAGGATCAGTTCTGACTGGATCGCTTCCCAGATCGACACTATCTAACATTTTCATCTAGTTTTTATTCGTTGACGAAAATGTCAACGATTGAAAAAGTCAATGATTTTCGTCATAGTTTTTGTCATTCAAAACTAGGTTTTATTTAGGTAGCGTCTCGTTTTCGTCAGTGAAGAATGTCGTTGAAGAAAAGTTTTCGTCATTATATTCGTCAATGAAATACACTGACACAGCACAATTTTTAAGACCCAGACATCAAAATTTAAGACTTTTTAAAGACTTTTTAAGGTATTATTTCCAAATTCATAAATTCAATGCTTTTAAGGCTTTTTAAGACCCCGCGGGAACCCTGAGTATACGAAAACGGTTTTGTCTATCGACACGAAATCCATAACTTTTTGTCAGCACGGTCTGGAGACGATTAGATTTTGGTGAAAATCGGACAAACGGTCTAGGAGGAATTTGAAAAAGTAGGTATTGAATGGAAATCAAGATGGCGGACAGGAAGTTCAGCCAAATATGGCATACTTGGTATCTGTGTTCTCTTCATGCCCCAAGGAAACTATTAAGACCAGTGCAGGGGTGGTGATGGCGCAGTGGATAAGACACATGCCTTTGGTGTGAGAGACCCGGGTTTGAATCCACTGTGAGACACCAATGTGTCCCTGAGCAAGACACTTAACCCCTAGTTGCTCCAGAGGCGTGCGACCTCTGACATATATAGCATTGTAAGTCGCTTTGGATAAAAGCGTCAGCTAAATGAATAAATGTAATTACAAAAGGCAAATTTATTCAAAAGTTATTAGCATTTTTGGAAATTTAATTATAACTTTTGACCAAAAGGTGGCGCTGTCTCGAAATCTTTTGAGTACCTTCAGGGCATGGTGATGGCACATTCTGAGTTTCGTAATGTTACAGCAATGCATTCATTAAGTATAGCAATTTACATCACAAAACTGTATTGAAGTCAATGGGAATTTCATGTTTTGTTCTATTATAGCGCCACCAAGAGGCTCAGTCACACCATTTTTTTCATGTGTCCTCAGAGTGAGCCCATACATCTTTGTGTCAATTTTGGTGAAAATCTCAATTTGCTTCGGAGTTATAGACATTTATGTGAAAAAACACGTAAAAAATGACTGACACGTGACTTTGACAGAATTTTACTACCCCTTACTATCAATAGCTTTGCATTTGGGCATTAGCATATAGCCAGCTACCTATGTTTTCAAACTTCTGACGGTGGTTTCGTCTTGATCGGACTAGCGGTTTCGAAGATATCCGCAAATGTTTTTTAAGCGCTAAATTACAACGCTGCACAAACCATATGCCGGAACCTGGCAAGTCTGGTATCGTTGAACTCGGAAAGGATTCAGGGGTCTAAAGATATGACTCCCGTGAAAATAAATCAACGACAGCCAGAGTTATAAGCATTAGAATTTTTTATTTTACCACTAGGTGGCGCTGTTTCGAAACTTCCCAGGCTCCTTCAGGGCATCGTACTGATGAC